>JAPDVU010000007.1:49583866-50783866 GCA_026230045.1 Corynorhinus townsendii | reverse complement strand
TAATCTTGGTTGTAGATTCTTGCTGTTCATCACTTTGAATATTTCTTGCCACTCCCTTCTGGCCTGCATAGTTTCTGCTGAGAAATCAGCTGACAGTCATATGGGTACTCCCTTGTAGGTAACTAACGGTTTTTCTCCTGCTGCTTTCAAGATTCTCTCTTTGTCTTTTGCCCTTGGCATTTTAATTATGATGTATCTTGGTGTGGTCCTCTTTGGATTCCTCTTGTTTGGGGTTCTGTGTGCTTCCTGGATTTGTAAGTCTATTTCTTTCACCAGGTAGGGAAAGTTTTCTGTCATTATTTCTTCTAATCGGTTTTCGATATTTTGCTCTCTCTATTCGTCTGGCACCCCAATAATTCAGATGTTGGTACGCTTAAAGTTGTCCCAGAGGCTCCTTACATTATCTTCATATTTTTGAATTCTTCTTTCTTTTTGTTTTTCTGGTTGGGTGTTTTTTGTTTCCTCATATTTCAGATCTTTGGTTTGATTCTTGGGGTCCTTTGATCTACTGTTGAATTTCTGTATATTCTTTATTTCAGACAGTGTATGCTTAATTTCTGACTGGTCCTTTTCCATTTTTTTGGCATTCTCATTAAGATCCTTAAAGGTCTCACTAAGTCCCTCAGAGGTTTTTAGAAGATACTTGAGTAACCTTATAAATGTGGTTTTGAACTCTATGTCCAGTAGTTTGCTTTCCTCCATTTCTTTCATTCGTGACATGTTTCTTTGTCTCTGCATTTTGCTGACTCCCTGTGTTGATGGAGTGGTTTTCTGTGGTAGGTGACCAGTTCAGCCTATCACCTGAGGTGGACACTCTTGGTGCACCTCTTTGTGGGCTGAGTGCAAAGTCTTGGTGTAGTTAAGCCTTGATTGCTGTTGGTACACTGGGAGGAATTGATCTCCAGGCCAATTGGCTGTGAGGACCCACTGTGTCTATAATGGAAGAACTGCTGTGCTGGAGACATGCTTATGGGGCAGGACTTGCTTCAGTGGGGCTTTGGTGCTGAGTCTGCCTCTTGAATGTGTCACTTATGGATGTGAGGAGTTGAAATCTGGTGTCTCACACTGACCACTAGGTACACTGGCTTTTGGATCTCCAATGGGGTGCAGGTCAGCTACTGTCTGAGGCCACCCAGCAGGAGCTACAGCGAGAACTACAGTTTTCTCCTCTTTGCTTGGGGTTTGGAGGTTTTAGAGCTGTCTGACCAGAGCTGCAGTTTGGTTAAGCTGCGTTAGAGCAGACTATTATATGCAAAAGCCATTGCATGGAGCTTGGGTGGGTTTGTAGACTGTGTGGGGCGGGGTCTCAGGGAGTCACTAGGCTAGGGCGTGGCAAACAGTGATGGCTGCCAGTCAGCTGTCTCTGTGTCTCTGCGTTTCCAAGTCCCCGCATCCTGTGCCCCAGCGCAGTAAACAATGATTGCTGGGTGCACCTCTGCAAGAAATTCACCCTCACTTGCTGACCCGATGGCAGACAGTCAGTCCAGCTTCTCCCTGTAGGAGTTTGGGTCCCCAGAGATTGGAGTTCAGAGTAATGTGGAGCTTGTCTCCCTTCAGGTTGAAAAAAGTAGTGCACCCAGTCGCCCGCCACCAGCCCAATTCGCGCACCTCCGTACCTCAGCTTTTCAGTGCTTGTGCACATCTCAATGCTCTTTTCTCTTTCCTTCTAATTGTAGAACTTACACTCTGCCAGCTTTCCTGTGGTTCTGGGTGATAGACATTTTGTCTTTTAGTTGTAGTTTTGAAATTGTGCGAGGCAGCAGTTTAGGTGTTTACCTATGCCGCCATCTTGGTTCCTCCTATGAACAGAAGTTTGATTGATGATCTGTGAGCTTCCTCCTGCTTCCCAAAGTCTTGCACGGACTGTGGACATGCTTGTTCCAGAAGAGTTTGTCAGCTCTTTGTTAAAATAAATACCAGCCTGTGTGCCCCCAAACATTTTGGTAGTTTATTGATTCAGAACTGTATTCGGACCCTGTCAACCCATGGCTTTTTTTTTTATAAAGAAGACTTCTAAGTATCATAAATCACATGATATTTCCAGACACAAGAACTGCAAACAGACCTGACCCAGCTGGCCTTCAAGGCAGCTGCTATCCACAACAGTTCCTCCAATGGGTCCCAGATCATGTCTTCTTTCTACCTGCAGGAAGATGCCCAAGAAATGGTGACACTGGTTACCTGTGGGGAGGGCTGCAGGGAGCGAGACTCCCCCAGAGCCTGTGGTAGCTTTTACATTGTGTATTATGTGACTGTATCCTTTCTTCGGCAAATAAAAAAATTTAAAGTGGTTCTGCTTTATTTGCTTAATGAAAACAACTATGGTTCAAAAGCTCTGTTGTTTTAGAAGGAAACAATTCACTCTTAAAGGTGAACTAGAAACAAATCTACATAACTAAAAGTTGGACATCTCAGCTCAGTTACCAAATGCCTTCTGTTGCTGCACCAGAGGGTAGGTGGCTGACAGGATCACATCATGTCCTGAGAACTGCAGACTTGTGCTGAACCCCTCTGCTCCCCCAGAGATTACTTCCATACCACTCAAGCAGGAGCATGCATTTATCAATGACTGCCTTGCTGGAATTGCTGTCAATTACTAGAGCCACCACTCACAGCCATTGGGAGCTTGGTCTTGGAGGATGGAGCTGGGTCCAAATTCTGAGCATTGGAAGGCAAGGGCCCAAGGCCCAGGAGGGACTTGGGCAGCCTGGGGGCTCTCCCCAGCTGCTAGTGAGATGGTAAATATTGAACTAGAATTCCTTAGGGAAAACGAGGGGCCAGACTGGAAGGGGCTGAAGAACATTCATTCATTCACATACAAAAATGCCTTTAGGGGGATACAGGCGGCAGGCCTGCCAGGGAGACTGGCATGAATGAGATCCAGCACAGGCTAACAGGAAGCCGAGCCAAGCAGGTGGGACTAAGGGACTTGGAATCTGGGAGTCAGGCAACAGAGCCAGTCTGGGCTACAGTATTGAGAGACAAGTCCCCAGGGGACCAGCAAAAGTAAGACAGGCCAGGGAGTCTGACCTGGATTTCCTGGTAGTTACAAACACAAGGTCTGTGGTGTAGACAGCAAAGTGGGGAGCCTGTCCCAGGAGGTGAGCCCAGTAGCGGGTGGGCTTTGCATGCTGGGCAAGGCCTGGGGTGCTGCTCCTCCTCTAACAGAGGGTTCCTCTAGAGCGGGGCTCTGCTGTGGGGGCACAGACAGTCAGGACCCAGTAGGAGAGAGGACCATGATGTGCAGGCACCTTCAGAGAATTTCCCACATTCTCTTTATCCCCAAGCCATATTCCTTTAAATATATCCATGTGTGACTTTTGTTTTCTAAGTGGTATATTTATTGCCATTTTGGAAGCTGAAGGTGTACTGAAAAGTATAGAATGTCCCTGGAGAACAAAGTCAGGTTCTGTTTCAGCAGTACCTTAGATTAGGTTAACACCGTGATTGTCTGCCTCCCACAGCCGATTTTCCCAGGAGCAATATTGCTGCTGCTCCTTAAAAGACCTGTAATCCTATAGGTCTGTCTAGCAGACCTATCAGTTTGGGGGAAGGAAAATGCTCTGGAATTCAATGGCAGCAGCCATTGCATGACCACTGCTGAGCTGTGCCCCCTTTTTTGTTGTTATTAATTCTCACCCAAGGATATTTTTTGCATTGATTTTTAGAGAGAGTGGAAGGGAGGAAGACACAGAGACACACACATCGATGTGAGAGGGACACATTGATTGGTTATCTCCTGCACAGACCTCAATGAGAGTGGGGAATAGAGCATGTGTCCTTGACGGGAATCGAACCGGAGACCCTTCAGTCAGTGGGTTGTTGTTCTATCCACTGAGCCAAACTGGCTAGGGCAAGCTGTACCCTTTTAAAGACTGAGTTTCATGGTATATGAATTGTATCTCCAATTTAGAAAAAGAAGACGTGTCTAGGTAAAGCCTCAGTAAGCTTAGGAGATAGAAATAAATCCTAATGAGTAATCTGTGACAATCTGGTTAGGAACTAGGACCTCTGGTCACCTCTGGAATCAGTGACTTCCCCATTTTTGCCGGGTGGTGAAAGCCTGGGTTAGATGGTGGGGTGTTTGAGTGAATCACAGCCATACTCCTAGGCATGTAATGAGATTGTCCACAGGAACATGAGATGCTCAGCAGGAACCAGGATCTGGAGCCCAGGACACGGCTAGTACCTGTGTTCCCGCTCAGCTGCTTCACGGTAGCCCTGTACCAAATTCCCCTAAAAAGAACCTTTCTGCGTATGTTACACAGAATGTGAGCTTATCTTACAGAGACTGTTGCAGCTCTCTTGTGGGCCAGACGCCATTGATAACCTTCCTCAGCTGAAACACAGCCCAACCACATCGTTATCTCGTTTGCCTCTGTCATCAGCTTTTCAGCAGGGTTCACATGCATCCTATCCGACAAATGTGCACCGATCTCCTTCCCCTCTACCGCCGTGCCTCTGCTCATCGCCCTCCCATGCGCATGCATGACTGTGCTAGACACAGAAGGGGCACAGCAGCCTTCAGAGAAACAGGTTCCTATAAAAGCAAAGAGAAAAAGAAACCAGAAAGGAGTGGGGCTGTGATTTCTGGTTCGTTATTCTTCCTAATTCCCACTGGGCTCATGGTGCGGTCCTTGAGCCCTGTCGTGTGGTGAATGCGCGGGGAGCATCCAGTTCATGTTACCCAGTGCCCACAGGCGTGTTAGCCAGGCCGAAGGCAGCCAGTCTGGATACAAGCTTTTTGGCTCACATGGCTCCAGGAACACGTTTGACTTTCTCATCGACCTCAAAGTAACCATCCTGGACCTGTCCCTCCTGTAAGCCCTTTGCAGGGCCAGCGTGAGGTCAGAGAGGTCCCCCACCCGCTCACTCAGCCGGCCTGGGGTTTGCTGGTGCTCTCTCTATGGAAGTTCCTTCCGTAACGGAGGTACTTTGAGGATGTGTGGCTTCTGAACTATGTGATTTCTACACCTTCCATCCACATGCAGAGGAAGTTCCCTGTGTCATTGTGCTCATCTCCCCCCAACTCTGCTGACGTTCTCCACCCCACTCCACCCCATATGCCATTTCAGACCTCAGTGCCTTTGTTTGAACTATTCATAATCCCTTAAGTCTTCCTTCCCTCTATCCCTACCGCCACCTGCCAGTTCCCTTTCCCCCATGTGGCCAACTATTATTTATCCTGCAAGACTGAGCTCACTTGTCACGTGCCTTAGGAAACCAGCCCCAGTCTTCAGGGACCTAGGGGCCATGGGTTTCCATCAGAGCACACCCAGGGTGTAAGCTCCTGGAGGGCAAGTGTGTAACTTTGGACCCCTAGGCCCCAGAGGGGAACTTGACCCTAGTATGGCATCCTTTGGCGTTTTTTCAGCTGTTCAGTTTCACTGTTAATTTCGACATGATTGCCTGTCAGCGGGTGCTTTTTTTCTGACACCGAGCAAGCTGAAAAGAGTTTTTCTGCGGCACATTGATAAGAATCTCTGAGTGAATGTATGGGACTTGGCTTTTTGGTTTGTTTTACTTACAGGGCAGATTTGGAAATTAACCTTTGTACTAGAATCAAACAGAAAGGAAGCAGAGACCCGAAAAGCAGTTTGTCGGGGTCCCTCAGCCAGCAGGCGGCCAGGCCTCCTCGCTCCCAGCCCACAGAGCTCCTATCACAGTTTGGTGTCCCACTTTTTAATATTCTCTGCATGTTTAACATTTTAAAAGGTACGCAGGGTTAAACATCTTTTAGAAATCAGAGGTAGCTCATAAGACCAAATTTGAGATTCCCTTGTGTAATATACAAGAGTGGGCAAGAGTAAGTTTATATTGTGAGCACATGAAACAGTTTATCTTGTATTATTAATTGTTTTGTTATTTCCCATGCGAACAACTCTAAGTCTGCTTCTGCCCACCTGTACCTGCTAAGGAACCTCCTTGTGTCCTCCTACAGTTATGATCAAAGCTGACTGAGCATGTCATCCATCATGTGACCCACAGACATGGGGCCAATTTCCTATGTGGCTTGTCTACAGCAGTTTTCAGACTTCTGCATCCAGTTTGTCAGTTTTCCTTTAATTTCTCATATTGCCATGAGCATAACCAAAATATTTTTACATGTTTAAGTGGATTTTCATGCCAGGATCCATTTGTTGTATATATTTTTTGGGGAAACGGGCTAGAATAGGAAAGTGACTTTTGGGAGGGGTTAATAATATTACATTGAGCAGTCTCAGGATGGCTTATGGTGTTTTCTTATGTTTTTCCAAAACGTAATTTGATGATTCATTTTTTTGTTTGTTTGTTTGCTTTATTCAGGAAGAACTTGTGCATAACCTCTGCCTGGTGTCATTTTCTTTCAGGCGACTTTTCAGGTCACCCCCCCGTGTGCCAGCGAGAGGCACTATGAGCGTTTTGGACGGTGCTGTAACAAATGTGAGCCAGGTCTGTACTTCTGAGCCACCTTTCATCGCCCCTCAGGAGTAAAGGGGCTTTTTTTTTTTTTTTAATCTAAGGAATGATTTCTATCTGCCAGATGAAAAAAGAAATGGGATGGACTTTTTATGGTAATGGCAGGTGGTAATGTCTGTCACTCTGAAGACAAAAACCTTTCTTTCAGAAGATAAAATCACTTAAAAATGAAAAGCAGTTTCATAAGCTGGTACTTCATTCATGCTGGGATGCTATTTTCCAAAACACTATTTCTTGAGAAAAAAAATAAGGCATCTAAAAGCATGTTTTAGCACTTTGTGATTCAAACTCTCAAAATAAGAAATTCACCTCGTATTGAAAAGTACTATCACATTAAAAAATTGGGGGTGAGGGAGCCGTACTGGAATTGTTGCTGCTGAAATTGCCTACACCCTGCCTACACCTTCTCCCCACATATATACCTGCCGAGGAGCAGAGGGTGACAACCACTGCCCCAAGCTTGTTCTGCCAGAATGTGGCCACACATTTCTATAGCCCCAATGAACTCCCAAGTCCACGGGGTCCCATTCACTCATTGCTCTGGGGGAGGAGAGCACATGTCTGAGGAAAAGGTAGTTAACAAGACCCTCAAGCATGTCAAACTCGAGACTGGGGTATGTGACCCGCCGGCCACAAGTTTGACATGCTTACGTAGATATCTCAGCTACAAATATTTCTTGGTTGTGCAGAACCAAGATCCAGCATGTGTGTGTGTGTGTTGCGTGTGTGTGTGTGTGTGTGTGTGTGTGTGTGTGTGGTGTGTCCAGATTGACAGTAGGAGACATTCTGAAGATAGGAGGGGAGGGATGAAATGAAACCCCTCCTGCTTAGCCCCCAGGGAACCCCTCCAGTTCTACAGGCCCCAGTTTGAAAACCCTTGTTCTTTACCTTACTCAGCAGAGGTTCGGGGTGGAAAGGATGATCTTTCCCATGGAAGAACTAAAAGACCCCTGTGACCACAGGCCCAGCAGCCCAGAGAGGCTATTTCAGCCAGCTGGGAGCCCGAGGAGCGTCACTGGGAGATGTGGCCCTGTCTCCTGTATCACACTGTCTCTGGGGTACTTCCTGGGACCGTGGTCATGTAAATGGTCCAGTAAATTGGTGCATTTTTGCTGTTTTCTTTTGGGGATCTTTCTGATTAGTGTATTTCCCCCTTCTAATTTAAGGAAAGTACATGTCTGCCAAATGCACTACTACCTCAGAAAGTGTCTGTCTGCCCTGTGGCAGGGATGAATACCTGGACACCTGGAATGAAGAAGACAAATGCTTGCTGCATAAAGTTTGCGATACAGGTGAGTCAGTCATGTCAGCAGGAAGTGGGGATAATGATATTTCCAGATTCCTTGGTGCTGCATCTTTGGGGGACAGAGGAAGGAGTCTGACCACAGCAGGATGGGCTTCAGCTCCCAGCAGCGCCGTGTTCAAATTCTTCCCTAAGAACTTTTGTTCTGGACTATGTTTGTGTTGCAGTCTAATCATGGAGCACATCTTAGAGTTGACAAAGTATTTCCCCAGTGTTTCATCTGTGTTGTGTTATTTAATCCTCACAAAAACTCCTGTGAGGTAACCACAATGATCCCATTTTAAAGATGAAGAAAATTGAGACTAAGAGAGGTTAAATGACTTCAAGGTTATCCAATGCGAAGCAGGATGCCAAATCAGGTCTTCGGACGCCAAGTCAGGTCTTCAGACTCTCGAGTCTTCTTCCTAAATGATAAATGTCCTTTTAACTTGACAGTTTGATCTCTTTATCAGTCTGCTGTGGTTTTTTTGCCTCGAATTTTTAAAAATTATAGTTTATTTTCAGGAATCGGGATCAAAATATGCCTCTTAAGTCTCAACCTACAGGTTCCTTTCCTTCCTCTTTTTTCCTTTCCCATTTAGTCTATCTGGGAGAAACCCTGTTGTCCATCCTGTGGTTCCCACAGCCTGGCTGCTGCTGGTTGCACCCCCTCGGTGCTGTTTAGCCTTTTCTTCCATCTCCTACATTTCTTGTAAAGTGGTTGTGAGATCTAGAAGGCTGCTCAGATTCTGATTTGTTTTTGGCAAAACTCCTTTGTAGATGGTAAAATGTAGTTATGTCAGGGACCATGTAACAGCTGCTTTTCTCTCTATATGTGATATTAGCAGCTATTGACAATCATGGCCTAGATCCATTTTCATTAGGCAATGATCCAGTTCTATCATTCCTTCATTCCTTAGCTGGGCTGCTTTGTAAAGGGAAATTCCCCTCATCAATGATTCATTAACCTGAAGAACACTATGTATAGGAAGACGGAATGAATGCTCCAACTTTGTTTACCGCTCTTCAAAACAGTGGCTTGATCATCCAGCTAACTTCAGAGGATGTGCCTGAATATTGTGAACTCATGACTTTAGACATAGCTGAGGTGTGTCAGTCTACTGCCGTTGTCAGTTTTCCTGGTGCTCAGCCATCCCACCTCCAGGTGGCCCCACCTTTGGTAGCACCCCAGGTGTCTTGAAGAGCTCCCTTGCTTCCTGGCTCACGTTGGGACACTTCCTGACCTGTACTTGGAACCAGTCATTTCTCCAGGAATTCCTGATCACTTTCTGCAGAACATCTTATTTAGAGACCTTGACCTGGGTGCTATCGAGGCTCATTGGTTCTGGATTGATACTTACGTGTAGGTTTTTCTCTTTCCCAGTGGAAAGAACTAGGAAATAAATATTTTTTAAAACCATAATTTTCCTAATGTGTTAGAGATAGCTGGCAGGTTTTGTTTAGAGAAGATAACATGGAAACTCCACTGAGCAGAAGCATCTGATCAAGTCTCTTTTCTTTCCCACGACTTAGTAATGACCTTGACTCATTGCTGTCTCTTGGAAATAAAGAATCATCTGTCTACTGCCAAAACTGATTAAAGTGCAAAGCCTGGCTCATCAAGATATTCAAGGATATGCCAGGCTTACATTCACTTGCATTTGAGTGGGATACTGGAATTAGAATTTTTCAAGGACGCAACAGTGTCCATGTATGTTCCAGGCATCATGCGCATGTTTATACACACTGGTCTTGGTGCCGCTGAGCTGGCCTGGACCTCAGAGAGTGGGCCTGGAAGGGAATAGAGATTTCTCCAGGTTCACCATGCTTGGGCCCAGGAATGGGGATAAGAAATGTGCCCATTCCCTCCCCCCTTGCTGGCTGCCACTTAGACAGTTAAGGAGGGACCAGGTTTCCCCGTTTCCTGTTTGCTTCTTTTCCCCATGGAACTCTGTTCTAGTTCGTTCAGGCTGTTATAGAAGAAACCCACAGACTGAGTGGCTTAAACAACAAAAATGTACATCTTCCAGTTCTGGACGCTGGAAGTCTGAGATCAGGGTGCCAGTATGGCTGGGTTCTTGGTGAGGGTTGTCTTCCTGGTTTCAAGACAGCAGTTTTCTTGTGCCCTCACATGGCTGAGAACAGAGAGAGGAAGCAAGCTCTCTGTTGTCTTTCTTATTGAGGGCACCAATCCCATACTTGAGGGCTCCACCCTCATGACTTAATCACCTTCCGAGGGCCCCACCTCCTAATGCCATCACATTGAGGGCTAAGAGTTCAATATAGGAATTTTGAGGGGACACAAACATCAGTCCATAACAAACTCCGAGAAGTGTTCAGGACTATACAGTACAAGGGCTGTTTGGACAATCCAGTGAGATGTGTCCTTCAGGGTAGAAGGGCTGTTTTAAGTAATGTTATTGTGCTGTGTCATGTTTTTGTGCAGTTGATTCTCACCATTCGGCGCATTTATGTTCTATACAATCACCACAGACACTGAACTAGCAAATACTGAACTGCCATTCCCAGGAGAAATACAGGCTCCTGTGAGCCTCTGGTCACAGCGTTTTTGTCAACTGATCAACATATAACCTTGTTTTATGTGTGTTTCTGTTTAAGGACACTTTATGTAATAAAGACTTTGACTCATCAACATTAGACTCACAACCAAGAGCGCTGTAACTCATGCCTGAACCAAGTTTTTCTAACAAGAATTTTGTCCGTAAGACACATCGCAGCCTCCTCGGGCTTAGAAGTACTAGAGAGCGCCTAAGCACTGCACTTGGAGGCCATTTTAAACAGTGAAATCAACAACGGAAAACACAAAAATGCCAAAAAAATCACTAAAAGAACACATATTTCCAGTATGAGAGCTGAAATATTAAGGCAGAATGTGTTACCCTATTCATCCTCACCTGGCAGGTCCCCAGGGGCTGAAATTTCCCCTCACTCTGCGAAAATGCCAGGAGTACTGATTTGGGGGCTACAATGACATTTTAGCCAGAAGGTGAAACTGCAGACCTGAATCAGTGGCTAATTAGGATCAACTGTGTGTGAGCAGTCACCTCTCTCACACAAAGACTGAACGGGCCCAGGAGATTGGGGTAACAGGAGGGCACTCTGCTGTGAGGTGTGAGAAACGTCTTATTGTGGGAAAGACGAATTTCCAAGTATGTCTTCACATCCCCCCTCTCTACTCGTCCACTTAGCTAATCACACAGTGACCCCAGTCTTCGGACTCTGAATGATTGTGGCCCTGCAGGATCTCAGGAGGAACCCCTGAGCTCCAGGAACCCCATTCTTTTAGGTCCTATCTGGCATTGGTGTTAAGGCTATTTATCACGTTTGCATCTAAAAATCGAGAGATTATGAAGTCTATTTCACATTAGTAATCAATGATCATAAACTTCCAGCCCATAATCTTCCTACTAACACGAAAATTGACTTGTAAAAAGCCCCTCGACTCTAAATTATTGAAAGTGAACCCCCCCAACCCCACCCCCTGGGATGTCTCAGTGCCAGCACAGGAAGCTGAGGGGACTCCAGTGCTCCTGAAAGCCAGTGATCTGAATGCGTCAATGTCTAGGAGGAGGCCGGACACTGCACTGGGGGAATTGGGAGGGGTGGGGGGCTGGCATGGGGTGCACCCCCACCCATGCACCCTCGAACTACCTCACTGCCCTGTCTCTCTCGCCTGCAGGCAAGGCCCTGGTGGCGGTGGAGCCGGGCAACCGGACAGCCCCGCGGCGCTGCGCCTGCACAGCCGGCTACCACTGGAGCGAAGACTGTGACTGCTGCCGCCGCAACGCCGAGTGCGCGCCCGGCTTCGGCGCCCGGCACCCGGGTACGGGGTTGCTTCCCGCGTCATCAGCTCTCACCAAGCCTTGCAATCACCTGGAGGCCAAAGCCGGTTCTGAGCCGGCTTCCCTGCGTCATTCACGCTCCGGGGAGCCAGGTGGCGCTGGAGGAGCTTGAGGGTCCCCTGAGAACGGAGCCCCAGGTTTGGTTCTAACAAGGACCCGTGAGCGCCTGGCCCGCGTGCTGGTCTCCAGACTCCTCCATCTGCGAAGCTTTATGTTTCCCGCTTAGGACAGAACCCGATAATGCAGGGGTCCTCCAACTGTTTAAAAAAACACACAACAAATTTTGTGCATCCGCTTAACAGAGTTTTGAAAAAATCATGCACCCCCTAGCATATTTTTAACTTGACACCTCAAAATTTTTATTACGAATTTAAAGAGTTGCTAAGGATTTCGTTTCCAGGGAAAGATAGCAATAGTAACACATTCTAAAATTTTCAATGGAGTATCAACACTGTAATCTATTTTAAAATGCACTCATTGCCTCACCTGTGGGAAAGATAGTTTCTTCCCCTCCTTTGATTTGTATTCATTTCACCTTCCCTGCAGAATTCTATCCTAATGTATTTTTGTGCTTGGAGGGTTTTTGCTAATCACCTTTCATACTTTCATATCCAAAATTATGCACCTATTTGAAATCTTAATTTAAAAAAATTTTCTTGTGACTTGGGGTTCTAGGGGTTAAAAACACTTCTTCTGGACCAAATTGTTACTGCAGTTATTACACAATAGATCAAGAATGAATATATTATATTTTGCTATATTATTTGAAAAGTAAAGTCCTTACAAACTTCAGAACGATTGGAGTTTTTTTCCCAATTAGTTCATATCTTCCGGGTTGAATACAATTTATTGCTAAAATGCAACAGAATTCAAGATCAATCCTGTTTCCACGAAGCCTGAGAAACTTGTTCGCATAAGTAGCTAAACAGCTAAGGAAGGACTCCCGTGACAGGAGTGTCCTCAATCCTATCAGCACTTTCTGAGTGACATGTCCCAGGTCACACAGTGATGTGACATCAAAGTTGTGTTTAAGGATTGCTCAGTTAAGAATTCAACGGTGTCCTTCAGTTTTGTTGAAAGTAAATAAGTAGAAATAATCTTTTTTACTCAGAAAAGTGTTTCTTAGCGTCACTTACATCCTGACTTCTAGGAAGTATACCAAAGCAGTTTCTTTAAGACGTAACAACCTACTAGTATTTATACCCGTTAATCTTGCCCTTGGAGGCATTTTTTTTTTTAACCCAGAATACTTGGACAGGGTTAAGAGAATGAAAATATTATTCATTTCAGTTTATAATGAGGAAAGTGTCCTTCAGAGAATCTAACTGGTACAGTCAATCCTGAGCATCAAATATATCAAGTAAACCAGATAAGCTTTCTCTTAAAAAGGTCTGGCTTGCTTTTTAAAAAATAAGATTTTTATTTTTCAATTACAGTCGACATAGAACATTACATTAGTTTCAGGTGTACAACAGTGACCAGGCATTTATATAACTTACGAAGTGACCATCCCCAAGTTGACTTGATTTTTCGGTTTTTAAAATGACTCTCCCTGTGACAGCCGCTCCCTTCTGAATTCTGGTTCTCAGACAAGGCCCAGAGCCTTGCTGCAAGTTTGTCACCAGTATGAAGAACGGTGTTGTCCCCTTTTCCGCTTTATTCCTGACCATGTTCTCTCCGCCTGGCTCCTGTGGGAATGGGTCATTCTTTGGCAATAGATGGAGGGGAGAGGCGATGACATGGGTGAATGAAAATTTCCCTCCTGCCCTACCTTGCACTGTACAGTTGACCCTTGAACAACACAGGTCTGAACTGCACAGGTCTGCGTATATGCAGATTTTAAAAACTTACAGTATTGATAAATACAGTACAGCGTTTAGGATGTTTATTTTCTTCAGAACATTTTATTTTCTCTAGCTTATTATAAGACTACAGTATATAATACATATAATCTACAAAATGCATGTAAATTATTTATGTTATCAGTAAAGCTTCTAGTTAACAGTAGGCTGTTAGTAAAGTTTTGGCAGTGTCAAAAGTTATATGTAGATTTTTGACTGCGCAGGGGGGTCAAAACCCCTAAATTCCACATTGTTCAAGGGTGCATGGTATTTGAATTGAGAACAAGTCCACCTGGTCCCAGTTACCCTGTTTCTATTGTCACACTTTTGTCCTTAGATAGGGAGAGACAGTACTGAGACTCTGAATGCAGGGGCTCTGCCATCACCAATATTTCCACTTGTTGCTCCATTTGGCATCTCAGAGGTTTGGCACTGTACCAGGATTCCAGGATTTGGAGTGGATAAGAGTGCCTTCTTTTGTACAGTGGGAGCAGTGTGATTAGGAAAAGGAAGGGAGAGGGAGCCTGCAGGATGCCCCCAGGCAGGTCAGTTACAAGGAATAGATGTGGAAGCCCAGGGTAGGGAAATCAATGAACTTTAAGCTCTGCTGCCTTGTAGTCCCTTAAGAAATCTCTTTGTTGTTTAAGGGTTGCTCTTCTAGAGTATGTTTATCTTTTTAAAAGCTGTTTGAATTTATGTGAGTTGACTAGATGTTAACTGGGCGGTTGTTCATATCATTTTAAGGCAAATCAAATAGATTAAGTGGGGGAGGTATCCTACTTATTGAGGCAGTTGCAGAAATCAAGAAGATACTTCCCACTTGACCCTGGAAAAAGAACATGTAATTTCTTATTTTAGTGTTTTATTCATGAAATTAATCACAGAAGTGCTACTAATTTCAAGAGTAATTTGTGGTTTTGGTGCAAGTCAATTGCGTGATCATGATGCCACATGGTAGTCAATGTTCTTTATTGGAATTCCCAAAGGTCTACACGTGTCAGCAGCTAACAGACTTAGGAAATCTGAGACATTTCCTATTTTAATAATATAGTTTGCAGGGAATATGAGAGTGCTGAACAAAGCTTACTAAGCAGGATCAATTCCTGCTTTCAGTGCTGTGGCTTAAGGCAGGGGTCCAAAATCCATCCCGCCACTTGTGTTTGTGTAAATAGTCTTATTGGAACACAGCCACATCCCACATCCTTTTTTTTTTTTTTTTTTTTTTTTTTTTACATATTGCCTATGACTGCTTTCATGCATGCTACAAGTATTTGCAGCAGAGACCAGAAGGCCTTCAAAAGGTATTTACCATAAGGTCTTTTATAGAAAAAGTTTGCTACCAGCCCTTGGTTTCATAGAAAGAGAACTGTAGGAGTTCTTTTTTTGTTGTTTTTGTTTTTTGTTCGTTTGTTTTTTTAAGAAAACTGTTGTCACTCCCATGCTTGAACTGGTGAGATTAAGCTGGTCAGAGAGATCAGGTCAAGAAGTTGTCCTTACAAGCAGTAAGAGGACTGCCATTCTCTGTGGATCAAGGTTAATGTTAAGTCCAAATGGCTGAAAGGGGAGATCAAGCAGGAGCTTGGTTAAAGCAAGTAGACAGCAGGCTCCCCGGCTAGGAAACAGAGTATTAGTGACCAGGACAGTGGTTCTGAACAGCCAAGGGTCAGGACCTAACTCAGATACTGGCATTAGTGGCTTGACACAAGGGTCAGGACCTAACTCAGATACTGGCATTAGTTATCCTGAATGTAACAACCCTGAGCCTACTTCTGGGATGGAGGGCCCTCTAAAGCCTGTGGGGGCTGAAGCAATGAGCCACAGGCAGCGAGGGCAGGGAGGGGCAGGGAGGTGAGAGGCAGAGGGACCACCATCCTGGCCGATATCTAAGTGTCCTTGTTTGGCTTTTGTTTGTTTTGTTTGTCCTTTTGTTTTTTTGACAGTGCAGCTCAACAAAGACACGGTGTGCGAGCCCTGCCTTTTAGGCTATTTCTCCGACGCCTTTTCTTCCACAGAAAAATGCAAACCCTGGACCAAGTAAGTGACAATGAAGGAGCCCAGGCAGTGTGTTGATTTTAAGCAACTCAACCTCCACGGTCTCATCTGGGTTGGACACAGACTGTTTGAGTTTGGGGAGGCCTCCCCTCGAAGCCACATTCAAAATGGGAAAAGCCTGTCAGTTCAGCGTGGGCAAAATAAACCCGTCCAACCAGCCTTCAACCTGGTGTGACAGACATGCCTCACTTTGTAGATTCAGTTTGGCTCAATCTTTGACTTAGCGTGTCAGCCTCCTTTTCTAACCTTATGTAGTTGAAAATGATTGATAACACTTGTTATCATTCACTCATGACCCTCCCCCACCAATACACACACACTTCTCCCAACACCACTGCTTTATTGTCCAGAGATGTGTGTATGTGCACAAAGAATTCTCCTGTTTACATAAATGTTCACATACTGTAAACACCATGTGTTTTTTTTTAAATAATACACCGAGTGGCCAGATTATTATGATCTCTGAATGCATAATAATCTGGCCACTCAGTGTGTGTGTGTGTGTGTGTATTAGAGGCCCGGTGCATGAATTCGTGCATGGATGGGGTCCGGCCAGCCTGGCCAGGGGGAGGGGACATGGGTGGGTGGCTGGCCTGCCTGCTGGTTGAACTCCTGGTCAAGGGGACAATTTGCATATTAGCCTTTTATTATATAGGTTATACACTGAGTGGCCAGATTATTATGTGTTCAGAGATCATAATAATCTGGCCACTCAGTGTATATCTTTAAGGAAGCTCATTTCATATTCTAAGTTCACTTAGATCTTCATGGCTTTTTATAGATACGTAATATTTCATTGTAGAGATGTGCCATAATTGAATTAATAAGTTTCCTAGTGATAGTCATTTAGGTTGTTTTCAGTCTTGTGCAGTAATTTAACCATTTTGAATGAATCACCTCATATATACTATTTCACACTTATGTTAGTGTATCTATAGTGGAACCTGGGTCCTTTCATTACATAATGATTCTTTCAGTTCCCAATATATGAATTCTCATTAAATATTTATTTTCTAATCCACTTATCCAAGTTTTATGTTGAGAAGGTTTTCTGTGTTTTCAACTTCTAAAGAACATTCATCAAAAGTTTATCACTTAGTGCCCAGCCAGTGTGGCTCAGTGGTTGAGCATTATCCATGTACCAAGATGTTACTGGTTTGATTCCTGGTCAGGCATATGCCCAGTTTTTAGGCTCAATCCTCAGAAGGGAGTGTGCAGGAGGCAGCCAATTGATGTTTCTATCTCATCGACATTTCTATCTCTCTCTCCCTTTCTCTCTAAAACCAATAAAGGACATTTTTAAAAAAATTATCCCCTGGCAATTGAAGCATTTAGAATCTTCTATACTAAAGACACCAATCTTCTGTCTTTCAGGCCATACTCTCAGGGTAGTTCTTAGAAAACACTGGCAGCATTTATTTTTGTTCATTCATTTGTCTACCTGTATGATGTGTGGACAGGCACTGGGGATCCAAATGTCCAGAAAGACCTGGGTTCCTCTCCTGAAGGAACTAGCAGTCTAGTGGATTAGAGCCTTTTGTATATTTTCTTGAAAAACAAGGATATAAAATGGAAGCACATAACTCCCTTTGCCCCCACAGCTGTACCAGTCTTGGACAGATGGAAGCACGTCATGGGACAGATAAATCAGACGTGGTCTGTAGTTATTCTCTGCCATCTACAGAACTACCAAATGGTATGTTTATTTATTTTTTACTTTTTATTAAATTTATTGGGGTGACACTGGTTAACAAAATTACACAGGTTTCAGGTGCACAATTCCACAACACATCATCTGTACAATGTATTTTTGTGTGTTCACTATCCCAAGTCAAGTATCCTTCCATCACCATTTATCCCCCTATACCCTCTTCTACCTCCCCTTCCCAAATACTATGCTTAAAAACAGATGTGCCCCGATCTAGTCAGCTCTTATAGATTTCCCTCAGATTACCTGCCATATCCGGAGGGCTCATCTCTCCCTTTCCATCTTATCACATCCACGGTTAGTATTTCATTTTTGTCAGTATTTTGATTCTAGATATGTAGTTTACGTGATAATATTTTACTCTGGAATGGAGAACTAATAATGTATTTATATGTATGAAAACAAGAAAGGAAAAGAAAACTGAGCTGCAAGCATAAATTAAAATGCCCAAATATAGTAGGCTGGTGGTGGTCACAGTACTAGTGTCTATGGGAGATTTTGGTCACCAACCAGAGTTAGCAACTTGTTAGACTATAGCTATCATTTGTAGATCAAATTAATCTTGAGTATAGTGTCAAAGAGTGATAGAAAGTGACAGTTAGTGGTGGCTGCTAGTTTTGCAGGTAAGTGAAACAGTTGGAGGTGGGTCCAGATATCACAGCACATGAGATGGCATATGTGTAAAGAAGGCTTTTCTAATGAGGCAAGACGACCTGGGCCACAGAAGAACGGGGTTAATGAACTTTGACTAAGAAAATTGAGGGTTTAGATTTGACATTTGGGGAGATAGAAGATGCCAGCATTAAGGTTCTAGATATGGAGCTACACAGTCAGAGTAGCATTTCCAAGCTCTTTCTATGAAGCCAGCATCACCCTAACACCAAAACTAGATAAAGACAACACAATGAAAGAGATTTACAGGCCAATATCCCTCATGAACATAGATCCCAAAATCCTCAACAAAATTCTAGCAAATCGGATCCAGCACTACATCAGAAAGATCATACACCACGACCAAGGAGCATTTATCCCAGGAATGAAAGGATGGTACAATATCCGCAAATCAGTAAACGTGATACATCATATAAACAAATTGAGAGATAAAAATCACATAGTCATATCAATTGATGCAGAAAAAGCATTTGACAAAATCCAACACCCTTTCTTGATAAAAACTCTCAACAAGGTGGGAATAGAAGGATCATACCTCAACATAATAAAAGCCATATATGATAAACCAACAGCTAATATCATACTCAATGGGCAAAAACTAAAACCATTTTCCCTAAGAACAGGAACAAGACAGGGATGCCCACTCTCACCACTCCTGTTTGACATAGTACTGGAAGTATTAGCCATTGCAATTAGACAAGAAGAAGAAACAAAAGGCATCCAAATTGGAAAAGAAGAAGTAAAGCTGTCCTTATTTGCAGATGACATGATATTGTACATAAAAAAACCAAAAGACTCCATCAAAAAACTAATAGACTTAATAAATGAATTCGGCAATGTAGCAGGATACAAAATTAATGCCAAGAAATCTATGGCATTTCTATACACCAATACTGAACTTACAGAAACAGAGACTAAAAAAGCAATCCCATTTACTATCGCACCAAAAACATTAAGATACCTAGGAATAAACTTAACTAAGGAGGTAAAAGACCTATACATGGAAAACTACAGGACACTGAAAAGAGATAGAGGAAGACATAAACAGATGGAAGAACATACCATGTTCATGGATTGGTAGAATCAACATCATTAAAATGTCCATACTGCCCAAAGCAATCTATAGATTGAATGCACTCCCCATTAAAATACCAATGGCATATTTCACAGATCTAGAAAGAACTCACCAAAAATTCATCTGGAATAAAAAAGGACCCCAAATAGCCAACAGCAATCCTGAGAAAGAAGAACAAGGTAGTTGGGATCTCAATACCAGATTTCAAGCTGAACTACAAAGCCACTGTTCTCAAAACAGCCTGGTACTGGCACAAGAACAGACATATAGACCAATGAAATAGAATAGAGAATCCAGATATCGACCCAAGCCACTATGCTCAATTTTTGACAAAGGAGGCATGAACATAAAATGGAGTCAAGACAGTCTCTTCAATAAATGGTGTTGGGAAAATTGGACAGATACATGCAAAAAAATGAAACTAGACCACCAAGTTACACCATACACAAAAATTAACTCAAAATGGATACAGGACTTAAACATAAGAAGGGAAACGATAAAAATACTAGAGGAATCCACAGGCAGAGAAATCTCAGACATATGCCGAAGCAATTTCTTCACCGATACCGCTCCTAGAGCAATGGAAGCTAAAGAGAAAATAAACAAATGGGACTGTATCAAAATATAAAGCTTTTGCACAGCAAAAGAAACCATCAACAAAACAACAAGAAAGCCCACTGTATGGGAGAACATATTTGCAAATGTTATCACTGATAAAGGTTTAATCTCCAACATCTACAGGGAACTTATACAACTTGTAAAAGACCATTTTTTTTAAAGATAATACTAAAAATAACCACAGGAATAAAAATGGCAACCCTGGTGCCGTGTGGTTATTTGGAAAGAGGTATGATAAGGGGCTTCCTTTTGCCTCAGAGACCGGTCCCCTGGAGAGACTGAAGTGTCCATAGGTGAGCAAAGATGGAACTGGATGGCATGGTAAACAGGATTTGAGTTGTTCTGAAGTAGAAACATTTCAAGATGGTCCTGCACTGGCCTCACTGGAGTGATGCTGGACAGTGAGACTGGGCCACGTTGGTGACTCCACCCTTTGGAACATGAGTGCTCCATGACAAAGCTGCAGTCAGGGTCGGAGCCTTCATACTTCTCTTATTCCAGACCAGCAACCTTGATTCTGGGCCTTGATGTAAAGCGTTTTGTATTTGAGCTTAGAGACGAAAATGAAATCACCTTTAATACCATTTTTTAATCTTTTTCTGATACAGAGCCCCAGATTTTCTTGCCCAGTTTGATAATCCTGCTTCTCTTCATATCTGTGGCATTAGTCGCTGCTGTCATCTCTGGCGTTTACTACAGGAAAAAGGGGAAAGCACTAACAGGTATGGTGTCTATGGGGGATTTTAAAAATGAATCTTAAAAATAGATACATTTCAAGGTATATACTTTGGAAGATGTGTATGTTGCCTATTGACTCCATCCAGTGATCTGCTTAAAATAAGTGCCTTGAGGTGGTTGTGCTTAAACTAAGATCAAACACCCTTTATGCCTAATTCATTGTTCTCTGGCAAAACAAATAAAATCCATTGTGCTTATTTATGTATAAGTAAACACAAATACTCCAGGAGAAAGATTGTCATAGTAGTTATGATTATTATCTCTGTGCACAAATATTTTGGCACCATTTGTAATTGTCTAGTACTGACCTATACAAAGAAAGAGTTATAATTTTCCTTTTATTTGGAGTACCTTTATTTTTATGTAATCTATACTAATAAAAGAGTAAGATGCAAATTGACCATACCTTCATGACACCCACCAGCCAATCAGGAGTGAGTATGCAAATTAACCCAACAAAGATGGCAAGCTAGTTTGCATACACTGTCCCTCAGCGGCTGGGGTCAGGGTGGGATGCAGGTGTTCTGCCCCGCCCCAGCTGCTACGGGCCTCTGGGCAGCATGGGAAGGCAGAAAGGCCGCTCCGGGCCAGAGCAAAATGGCAGCTCTGGCCGGAGCGAAGGCAGTACCAGCAGCCAGGGGAAGGAAGGCCTGTTCTTGCATGAATCTTCATTCATTGGGCCTCTAGTTTTATAATAATGGAATAATAATGATGATGATAGCAATAACTGACATGTATTGAATATTTATTCAGTAAATGCATACACTGCTGTATGCATTTTTACATGTACTAACTAAATCTCCCCAACAGCACTATGAAGTAGGCACTGTTATTTCCCTGGTTTCATGATAAGGAAACTGAGGCTCAGAGAAGTTAAATAAACTGGGCAAGGCCACATCATAGGTGCCATTAGTTATGATTATGACTTGATTATCTTCTTATGGAGAATTGACAACCCATGAAGTCAACATTAGAATTCAGTGGAGGTGGAATAACATTTTATCTTTGCATGATATAATTTCATAATTTTTTTTAATTCATGGATTTGACTTTTTAAATTTTATCATGTCTATTTAAAAAAGTTGATGGGAATATAATTTGAATATATCACAGAACATATTCTTTTCTTCTGAGAAGCAACGGAGTGTAGTGGGAAAAGATTTGGGACCTGCTGGAACTCAGTGGGGTCTGCCGCAGCCTTCCAACATGCACCTGACTTTTAGTGTACGTATATTTGAGCTGGTTCACTGGAAAGTCAGTCTCCTAGACTCACATTGTCTCCTCTCCCCTACAATGCCCAGCCTAGGCTCTTGTACTCAAAGATTAATTGCTAAGGGTCTGAGAGTGTCTGTCGTCCTAGCAGCAGCTCTGATACCCTCAAATGTGCCCGAAGGTATTCAATGAAACATTAGTATATCATATTTGGCTTTGCATGGAAAAGAAAGTTTTGTTTTTGATGGAGCAGGATGGGTAAGATGTCTTTATAGTGTTTAAATAGGTTAATTTTCTTTTGAATATTTTCACTCTCAAGAAGTCTTTTTGAAAAACTTAGAGAGGGTTATGTATAAAGATAATAGGGAACTGACATAGTAGTTAGTGATGTTGAATTAGAAATAGGAAGTAATATGAAGATCTTACCTTTGCTTTGTTTTTCTAGCTAATTTGTGGCTCTGGGTCAACGAGACATGCGGCCGTCTAAGTGGAAATAAGGTAAATTTAAAAGTCTTCAGTCCTCCTTGTAGTACTTTTAACTATTAGCCTGAGATAGTTCTTAGTCAATTATTGATCCCCATGGTGTTAAGAGGAACTTTCTTGAAGGGATGGGACCCCAAATACCAGGACTGATCCTCATAGAATAACCCAAAGCCCTGGTCAGTACTCTTCCTAAATGCTGCTTTCTTTGTATTGCATTCCATTTCTGTCACCTCTGTGTACAGATATTCATTATATTCTTTTTAGTGCCAATCATAATTGCCTATTATAGATTTCAGAAGAAAAGAGCTTCCATTTTCTTTTACTTTGTAGTTAGTTATTTTGATAACTATTAATTTTGATATCATTTCAAAATTACAGAGAAGCAGTGAGAATAGTACAAAGAACTTGCACATATCCTATTCTCAGGTCTACCAGTTATTTAAACATATTGCTATATTATTTGTGCTCTCTTTTGAAAAATATTTTTTATTGATTTCAGAGAGGAATGGAGAAGGAGAGAGATATAGAAACATCAATGATGAGACAGAATCATTGATCGGCTGCCTCCTGCACACTCCACATTGGGGACTGAGGCTGCAACTGGGGCATATTCCCTGATGGGGAATTAAACTGACCTCCTGATTCATAGGTTGATACTCAACCACTGAGCCATACTGGCTCTATGTGTGTATCTGTGTATGTATATGTTTTTTTCTTCAACCGTTTTAGAGTGAATTGTGCCCCAGTATCCTTAAATACATCATTGTGAATTTCTTAAGAACAAGGACATTCTATTATACTAGAGGCCTGGTGCATGAAATCGTGAATAGGAGGGGCAGTGTCCCTCATCCCAGCCTGCACCCTCTTCAATCTGGGACCCCTCAAGGGATGTCCGACTGCCCGTTTAGGCCCAATCCTACCGGGCAGTTGGACATCCCTCTCACAATCCAGGACTGCTGGCTCCCAACCACGCACCTGCCTCTGCCTGATTGCCCCTAACCACTTCTGCCTGCCAGCCTGATCACTCCTAATCACTCCCCTCCCAGCCTGATCGACGCCTAACTGCTCCCTGGCTGGCCTGATTGCCCCAACTGCCCTCCCCTGCTGGCCCGGTCACCCCTAACTGCCCTCCCCTGCTGGCTTGGTCTCCCCCAACTGCCCTCCTCTGCTGGCCCAGTCACTCCTAGCTGCCCTCCCTGCTTGCCTCATCGCCCCCAATTGCCTTCCTCTGCTGGCCTTGTCACCCCTAACTGCCCACAACTGCCCTCCCCTGCAGTTGTGGGCAGTTAGGGGTGACAAGGCCATCTTGTGGCGGCCATCTTGTGTCCACATGGGGGTGGCCATCTTTGACCACATGGGAGCAGCCATCTTGTGTCTTGGAGTGATGGTCAATCTGCATATTACTCTTTTATTAGATAGGGTAACCAGAGTTCATTTATCAAAATCAAGAAATTCAAAAGTGGTACAATACTATTATCAACCCCACATTTGATATTGAAATTTCACTAATTATCTCACTATGTCCTTTAGATCTCTGTTCTTAGGTATAAAAATGTATAAATTTTAAATCATAACGAGCTTGTACTGATTTCTTCTGTCACAGCAGCACTTTCTGATCTTTCCTTGTTCCGTTGAATCATGTTTTCTCCAACAGCAGGAAACCTGCCTCCTATTATTCTCAATTCCAGAATACATAGAAAGTACTTTAGAATACATAGAAAACCCTACCACAACAAAAACAGAGCAACTGACTGATTTCAGTATTTCCTTAGAGCAGTGGTTCTCAACCTTTCTAATGCCACGACCCTTTGATACAGTTCCTCATGTTCTGGTGACCCCCAACCATAAAATTATTTTCATTGCTACTTCATAACTGTAATTTTGCTACTGTTTTGAATCATAATGTAAATATCTGTGTTTTCCGATGGTCTTAGGCGACCCTGCTAGCGGTTCTTAACCTGTGGGTCGCAAAATTAGTTATGAAGTAGCAACGAAAATAATTTTATGGTTGGGGGTCACCACAACATAAGGAACTGTATTAAAGGGTCGCGCATTAGAAGGTTGAGAACCACTGCGGGTTTTGTGTTGTGTTTTGTTGTTTAATTTAGATTGAGAGTCTATAGTCAAAATTCCATGTTGTGGAGTTATTTGGGTTGACTCCTGCCCTTGTTTCAACATGAACATGCTATTCATGTGAAATGCATTAAGATCTCACTTGTGGCTGGTTGCATTCTATGTTAGGGCTCTTCCCCACTCTGTAATTTTAAATAACACAAATTGCTACATAGTGAGTGTTCCACCTGTTCTTGTTATGGTGGAAATAAACCCCATTTTCAGCAGTGTTTAGCAGAACCCAGTTCTAAAAGCTGAGTATCAATCCTTCTGCCTCCCGAATGTCACTCAGCAGGAACCCTCAGGGAGCAGTTTTAGCCGCACTCCTATGGAAGCCTCGAGCCAGCGGGAACCTTGCGACGGGGTCTTACTGCTGACCCTGGAAGAGAAGATGTTTTCAGAAGACCTGTGCTGTCGGGTCGGAGCGGGGGTCTGCGGGAGCGCGTGTGCAGGCTGCGCCCAGGCAGAAGACACCAGGATGCTCACCTTGGTCAGCGAGATGGAGGGCGACTCCTTCAAGCAGATTCCCACGGAAGACGAGTACGTGGACCGGCCGCTCCAGACCCCAGACTCCTTACTGTGCCTCCCTGGGCCAGGAAGCAGATGCATACCCCCTTTCTCGGAGCCCCTGGAGGTGGGGGAGGATGACAGTTTAAGCCAGGCCTTCACCGGAACAGAGAGCCTGCCCGATTCTGAAAGCTGCCATTTGGCCGAGCCCCCGTGCAGGACCGATTGGATTCCCAAGTCCTCCGAAAAGTACTTGCAAAAAGAAGTGGAGGGCGGCAACTGTCCCCACTGGGTGGCCTCTACCTCGGCAGATGGCTGCGCAGGCTGCTGGAACCCTTCTGGGGAGGACCCGGAGTCCTTTCTGGATTCCCCAAAGAGTGGACCCTTGCCCCAATGTGCCTACAGCATGGGCCTTCCGCCTGAAGAAGCAGCTGAAGAGGCGGAGGGCGGAGGCCAGCCCTGGGATGAGGCTGATGCGCGGCCTCCCAGCACGAGCAGGGGAGGCCCTGGGGCTGGAAGCCCCTCCAGTGAGCAGCCTCCTGCATCTGGTAAGTGGCTCTCTTGGTCTCTCTCTTCTGAGCAAAAAGGCCTGTTCATGGAATTGGGCTTGGGGGTGAGTGTCACCGATCATTCAGGGAGAAGCAAAGCTGACATGGGGAAAAGCTCTCCCATTTTCTTTGTGAAGGCTACTAGTATTCACAGGATGGGTTGTGTTTCACACCTGGGGTTGGGTTTGTGAACTGTGCCACTGTCCTGTGACTTTATGCTGTCACTTCATTTCTACATGTCCCTTTTGTGCTTGGGCCTCTAACGATGGGATTAGACCTCAAAGTCCAACATTGACCACCGAAGTCAACATTAACCTCAGGCCTGGATGACAGCTAGGCATTCCCTCAGATTTCTAGTTTTGTTGTTGTTTTAAAGCAACCTATGTCTCAAATCACCTCCCACAGAAGCTCTTATAAATTTCAGGAGAATAAACAAAATTGTGTAGTTAATCCTTCATTCATTAATATTTATTGAGAGTAGCTTATTGGTTCTATACCAGGTTAACAAAGCAGTAAAGTGTTATTCAATGCTTTCTGTGAGAAATTCTGTAACCACCACATATAATATATTGATGGCATCTGGAGAATAATTTTACAATTAAAAATCATTATAGAGATTTATTATGTACATTTACTCTACCACTGTTTGGCGTGAATAAACCTCCACCAATTATATTAAAAGGTTTTGTTTTTGTTTTTTTCTGGAGGGGAAAACACCCTCTGTCTTATTATGTAGTTACAAGGAATCATGCTGCGTGGTGAGGGCTCCCTCTCACTCAACATATGTGTGGGGGTGAGAGTAGGGAGTGTCAGGGATCTCTTTGAAAATCTTCTGGAAGCTATAGACACTCTCCAGAAAAATTAATATATGGATATATACTTTTTAAGGGGCTGCACAGAATCCTCTGACCCTATCCCCCTCAAGCCCCCCCAAAACCCCCATCCATGAACTGCCTTGACCCTGGGCTGTTTTTTCTTTTTCTGACCCCTTTATTTACTACAAGTGGTCTTTGAATTATTTCATAACCCTGGATAGTTCAATCCCTGCCCTAAACACAGAGACCACGCTGATGATGCCCCTGGCTTATTTGGGAGAAGAGTGTACTTGAATCTGCTAAGTTTTGCAGCAGCAGCCAGATTGATTTTTGAGGCTGTTCCTTCCATAATTACTTCTACATGAACAGGCCTTCTGGTTTCTGGTCAAAATAGCACATTCTCATTATTGCCTTTGTTTAATTGTCATGATTTGTGTTCTATAAAAGGTGTGAAAGAGGAGGAGCTTGGGTGAAAGAGGCGGTGGCTAATCCTATTTGAGCTTCTAAAAGCCACTGTGCTCTCAGGACTTAAAGTGGCGTTTTTATTGGATGTTGGATTTTTATGTGTGGGTGTTTTAAAAACATAAAACCAGTTGAAGTGGTTTCTAGAGAAATGACAATGACTAGTCATTTCCTCAGTAGGAAAGACTATCTCTTTTGCACCCAGCATCCTTTTGAGGAGAATGATGGTTCTTCAAAGAGCCCTACTGGTCTATTTTTTAAAAGTAATACTCATGCCCTAGCTGGTTTGGCTCAGTGGATAGATCGTCAGCCTGCGGAATGAAGGGTCCTGGGTTCGATTCCAGTCAAGGGCACATGCCCAGGCTGTGGGCTTGGTCCCTAGTAGGGGGCATGCAGGAGGCAGCCAATCAATGATTCTCTCTCATCATTGATGTTTCTCTCTCTCTCCCTTTCCTTTTCTCTCTGAAATCAATAAAAAATATATTTAAAAAAAATAATACTTAATGTCAAGGTTATTTTAGCAATATTATAACTCTTATTAAAGACCAGTGAGAATTATTAGCCAAGATCAATGAAGGGGGTAAACATAGTTTGGGTTATCTATAATAATAAAAACGTAATATGCTAATTAGACTGGACAGCCGAACGACCTTCCAGATGAAGCCACAGTGGCAGGGGCCAAGGCAGAGGCAGTTAGGGGAGATCAGACAGGCAGGCAGAGTGGTTAGGGGCAATCAGGCAGGCAGGCAGAGGGGTTAGAGGTGATCAGGCAGGCAAGCGAGTGGTTAGGAGCAATCAGGCAGGCAGGCAGAGGTGGTTAGGGGTGATCAGGCAGAGAGGTGAGTGGATAGGGGTGATCAGGCAGGCAGGCAGAGTGGTTAGGGGCAATCAGGAAGGCAGGCGAGCTGTTAGGGGTGATCAGGCAGGCAGGCAGGCAAGTGGTTAGGAGCCAGTAGCCCCAGACTGCAAAAGGGATGCCTGACTGCCGGATCGGGCCTAAAACGGCAGTCGGACATCTCCCCAGGGGTCCCGGATTGCGAGAGGGTGCAGGCTGGGCTGAGGGACCCCCGAATGTATGAATTTCATGCACTGGGCCTCTAGTGTCTTATATAATCATGTCCTAAATTTACACGTTACATTATTATACTTTTGACATGATGTTGGTTACCTTGGTTACAAGCCCTTTTGCCTAGAGTTTGGATAATTCTCTCTATATCTAGAAAAGTAATTCATGTCAAAGAAAAAACAACTGCTTATAATTTTTATTATTATAATTTATTAATTGTTGTGGCTTTTTGTTTTTTCCCCCTAAATTCCTTCACCTTTTCCACCCAGCCCCACAATTCCTCCTTCCTTCTGACAACTGTCAGTCTATTCTCTATGTGCCTGTTTCCATTTATTTTGTTTCTTATATTCCATATATGAGCAAAACCATATGTTACTTGTCTTTCTCTGACTAGTTTATTTCACTTAGCATAATATTCTCCAGGTCCATCCATGCTATCTCAAAAGGTAAGATTTCTTTGTTTTTTAATAGCTGCATAGTATTCCATTGTGTAACTGTACCTCAGCTTTTTGTACGGACCCTTGGGCTGCTTCCACATCTTGACTATTGTAAATAATACTGCAATGAACATAGGGTACCCATATTCTTTTGAATTAGTGCTTTACCTTTTTTCATATATATTCCCAGAAGTGGAATTGCTGGGTTATAAGGCAGCTCCATTTTTAGATTTTTGAGACTCCATACTGCTTTCTACAGTGGCTCCACCAGTCTGCATTCACACCAGCAGTGCACAAGGATTCCCTTTTCTTTACAACCTCGCCAGCACTTGTTCTTTGTAGCAACTACTTATAATTAATGTGTCTAGAGCTGTCCAGTGGTTTGCTTTTGGCTCCTGAAACCACTTAATTAGTCCAGCCACTCCTGAGATAGAGAGAGTTGTTTATTTACAGGCCCACAATGGTTCCCACTGAATCCCAGCTGCATATTTCTTTTTCTACCAAATCTTTATGGAGGGTCCACTGAGCCATGGAGACTTGAAAAAAGCTTGGGAACCAAGTAGGGATTGAGATCAGGGAATGGATAACACAAAAGGAATCCATAATTTGAGAAGACAAAGCCCTCCACGGCCCACCTCCCTCTAGCCTCTCACCCACCTAAGTTTTGGCCAATGTCAGCCCCTTTTACAGGGACACCTCTCACTGCCTCTACATTGTCCCCTTTTCCAGAGCACGCAGTTCTAGTCTCAGCTCAAATCAGGGGTGGCAGGCATGTTGCTGTGTGGCAACTGTTCCCTTCTGTCCCCTGGGCAGCCCTTCACAATTGGTCCTGGAGTCTTTCTGACTGAGCCTAGTACACTCACACCTTTACCAGCAACCCATCTCTTGGTAGCCACAAGCAATCGTAGGAATTACCATGACCTTCGCCACACCTGATCTTTCCAATCTCCCAAGGTGGCTTGGTCACTGTAAAGTGTTTATAAGTGCATTCATTCATTCATCCAGTCATGAATAACTGGAGAAACAAAAACCAGAGCTCCCTGTTTGTTCCCCAACTCACTCTCAGCTTTCCACTTCCTCAGTCTGTTCTGGGGAGCAGGGGTGGGGATGGAGGGAGTAGGGGATGGAAGGACTGACTGCCCTGGGCAGATCTAGATGTCCTGGGTAGAGGACACACAGGCACAAGTGGCAGAGATCGCCAAGGCTGATGTCTAGCAGCCAAGGGCACTGGAGGATGGAGCACATGCCTGGCCCCCTTGTTCCCCGTCTGCAGTCTCCCCTTCCAGGCCCCACCCTTTCTTGAAGTGACTATTCTTGACCATCCATTTCCATTATCAAAGGGCAGATAAAAGATTTTCCTACCCCAATTTTCTTCCCTTTTCTTTCCTTCCCCCCATGTGAAGGGCTGCCCAGGGCACAGAAGGGAACAGTAGCCACATAGCAGCATGCCTGCCATCCCTGGTTTAGGAAGCAGCATTTGAGCTGGGACTGGAACTGTGTGCTCTAGAAAAGGACCATGTAGAGACAGGGAGAGGTGTTCCTATAATAGTCCTCTATTTCTTTCTTCTCTCTCCTGCTGGAATGCCGCCCACTAACTTGTGTTTCACTTTTAGCTAAGGGCTCATTGATTCTATAAGTTCAAAATATTGTATAATTTTGTTATTTGGTAATAATAATGAGCATTCATTGATGCTAAAAGTCAGTGCACTATTTTAAAATATATGAAAAATTCACTATATACTTTTAATTCATTCCTGTTTGCCTTCTCTCTGTTCTAATGTGGCTCATTTTGGAAGGGTTTCATTCATAAGCCATTGTAAGTAATTTTCAAGCATGATTCAGAATGGAACTATTAAATATTGCTTCCCTTCCCTTATCATCAGACACCAGTTTCTTCCAAATGCCTAAAACAGAGCTTGCATTTCCATCAAAAGGAAAATCACATGTGAAGCATATGGATTAAATATAAAACCAGTTTTTAAGAAATTCGGAAGGCACCCAGTGTAGCTGGATAGCTGGAGCATTATTCGTGTATATTTTTAGTTCTCTTCCTCCGAAGAATATCTGACTGACAGTTGGATGGTCTTATTTGCTATATTCTTGTGATTTAATATTCATACATTATGCATTTTAAACGACATAATAAGTTTGTGAGAAGAGAAGAATGCATCCCTTTGCTTATAAATGTGAATTCTGTTAGGGATTCAGTTCTTAAAATGAAGCTGCTTCTCTCTGCTTGAGAAATAGAGAGTCCATCGAGCCCCTATAAAAGCAAGGACCCCACTTTCTGATCGTGAAGGGCCACTTTATTTGTTCATTGTTTCTGTTGAACTAAGTGCTATTTTTACTTTTCTCCAGTTACCTGAAAATTCTTCTGGTTAAGTCACATTAAATATTCATGTTAAGCCAAGTAACCCATTTTGAATGTTAGAAACCCTTCAACATGTCCAATTCACTCAATGCCCTCATGTCCTCTGGTTCCCACATCATACTCTTCGGTAGCCTTCAGATACAATTTGGTCAGTCGACGTAAGGCTGTTTTGACATCCTGCTCATCTCCCTGCAGAGCCTGGACCTGAAGCTATGGCCCCTCTCCCCTTAAATCACTACCAGGGATATGACTTCATTTGTTTACTGTGTGTTGGAGAATCTTCAATGTGCCCCAGAATAAGGGCAAACGCAGACCCAGGAGAGTTGGCTGCTCTGCTGAGCAAGGGGCAGTGCTCAGGCCAGACCCAGAAGGTTTCATGGGAAGGACACTGGGTCTGTGCAGGAGGTGATGGCTACTGTGACCTGGGAGTCCCCTCTCCTCTGCCAGTTGTCTCAGGAAGTTAGTCTTTGCTCTCACCCATTCTTTTGTGAGGAAAGCTCTTTGTTTCACATGCCTCCAACCCCATCTTTTTCTGCAAGTGAAAAAATTTAAAATAAATTCCTGGTAGGGGAAAACTGTCAGAAAGCCAGCTGAGAAGAGCAAGAAAGAGGGACACGGGGCCCTTACTCTGCTTAGTTCCCAGAGGCTCTATGGGCTAAATGCCTCAGGCCTCTTTAAGGCATCTTAATAAGCCTCATCCATGCCATCCCCTTTGCATATACCCTCCTTATAGCTGTGTTAGAGGGAAGAGTCCCCTCTGTCAGTAGAACATCCTGGGCTTTCTTGGTGCTCAGTGGAAAGAGTTACCGCCTTTGGTGCCAGGTATCAATGGCAGAAACCATGGCAACCATGCTGACCCAGAGGCTCTGCAGCACCCAGCTGGTCATGCAGCCTGCTGGCGTGGTGACCTACTAATTGACTATCCAAGGTCTTGCTCTCTCGGGTCAGTTTTCATAACTCTGCAAAACATTTCTGTTCTGAAAGATAAAGAGCACATTTTAAGGAATTACTACTTTTTAAAAAACATATATTTTATTGATTTTTTACAGAGAGAAAGGGAGAGGGATAGAGAGTTAGAAACATCGATGAGAGAGAAACATCAATCAGCTGCTTCCTTGCACACCCCCTACTGGGTATGTGCCCGCAACCAAGGTACATGCCCTTGACTGGAACCTGGGACCCTTCAGTCCGCAGGCCAACACTCTATCCACTGAGCCCAACCGGTTAGGGCAGAAATTACTACTTTTAAGCAAGAACAATTCAAGACTGACGGATATTACAGGATTAAGATATTACCAACTCATTCTAAACTGTAATCTGTTGGAGTCCTACATTCATCTCACAGCTGACTTGCATGACAAAAAACAAGACTATAGGGTTTTGAGTAGAATTACACAGATGAGTATTCAAACCAGAGGCAGTCAAAATGATGGATTATTCCTGCAATGAAAGCAAAATGTTGGTTAGATTTCTAGGAAAAAGTGCCCTTTCGACCTTCAAGATGGATTGAGATCCCCCAACAAGACGGAGATGGAAAGAACATTACTGCTCTGTGCATTTCCCAAATCTGTTTCCTTGAGAGTTCAAGAGTACTAATACTACCTACTGAGACTAGTAATGCCATCCTTGCACCTGCGACCAATTCTTTGCTGTTTTCCAAGTATTATCAAATCCATTGTCTCATTTGACCCTCATGCTGTCCTGCTGGGTATTCACACATTCATTTATTCATTCATTGAATAGTTATTGGATGCCTTCTCAGGTGGCTGCACCTGCCAGGCTAGCAGGGCTTGCAGACTGATGCTTATTTCCTAAATGAGCATCTGAGGTCTGGACAGTTGTTACGTGGTTGGTCCCACATTCCAAGGCTAGTGGGGGCAGAGTCAGGACAAGACCAGAGAGCTTTCAGATCCCTGCCCTCTCTTCTGTCCCCTCCCCTTTCCTCACCCTCCTGTACTCAGCCAGCCACTGAAACAACCATCCTTTAATCACCAGTTATGCACCTTCTACTCTGCAGAGACTGAGATGCCAGGATGACAACGATGCTATTAGATTATTTGCACATGAGTCTGCATTATGACAAGCCATGAAAAGAATGTCAAACACAAGAGGGAAAAAGACAGCAAACCTGAGTGCTCACAGGCAAAGTACCTGGGAGGTGGTGTCTGCAGTGCAGCCAGTCTGGCATGAAGGGAGCACTTAGTGAGTCCTGGATGCGTGGTGGTTCTATCACTATTGTTACCATAATGGGTGCTCTCCATAGCTCCATTTATCCCATAGGTTGGCTCACACTCTCCTTTCCCTCTGGAAAGTAAGCTGACTGAAGCCCACTGCACACTGATTACTCACAAGTAAGGGGTCACTCTGGAATGCCCAGGCCCTTCTGCTCCCGCCTGGTGAGAGGCATGCTTCCTGCACTTCAGTCCTGAGAGTGTGCGCTGATCCTTTGTAATTAGAGAATTACCTGCTACATTAACTGGTCAAAAATGAGGTGCATAAGTATGAAAATTATTTCTTTGAAAACTATTAAATGCTTCAGGACAATTAAAAAAAGGACATACTTGAGAACTAACTTGGTAACTGGTGGAAGCAGAAAGACAAAGGCAAGCTAGAAAGCAAGCCCCCAGCTTGGAGTTCACTGTGTGTTAGGAGCACCTGTCAGGATGTTTCAGAGGGAACAGAGAATGTGGGTCAATCTAGCTAGTTGGTGAATGGAAATACTAACTAACCTCCCCCATTTTGCCTGGGGGGTTATTAAGCAAGTGCCACCCCACCCCCACTACCCATCTTGGAATATACCCCATATGACTAAGGGAGAAATAGCGTGAGTCACAAATCTTCCCAGGTGACTTTCGGCTTGTTGCTCATCCCTGCATTTTCATGGGCCACTGTGCCTCAGTCCTGGCTTCTCTGCAGGTACCCTGTGGGTGAAGGGAAGGCTCCCCACAGGAATAGCCTGTGTGCCGTTGGTGTTCATTAGACCATCCAAAACATACCTTCCCCATTTGGAGAGGATCTCTTCACATGGAGTGGTGACAGAACCAATTTTATTTCTGTGAATTATTATTAGGCTTTGTCACAATAGAGAAGAAAGAAGATGAGGCAGCTCACCTCCCCTGGGCAGACATAGGTCCTGCTTGTGATGCTGAGTGTTGGGGGCAGTTCTGTGTCTGCTTGGTTTGTGGCATTTACTTTCAGTTCAGAGTATCATTCTTTAAGATAGAAGATGAAGAAGAGGCAGCAGGTTTCCTAGCATTTGTAGAACCTCCTATTTGTTTTTCAAAAGGCCCATTCATTAAAAACTGGTTAAATCTGCTCACCCACGAAGAAGTGATAACAGAAATCCCTAGGGACAGAACACTCCTCAACATTCAGAAGAAAAGAGTGGCTTATAGGATTCATTTTTCCCCCATTTTAGTCTTCTGAAATGGTTAGAAATGTGAAGGCTGGAGGGAGGCTCAGGGAACAAGTGGAGGGACTTTTCGTTTTTTAAAACATTTCTGAATTCCCATTTTTCTAAAAGAGGGAAAAGGGGAAACCCCTTTTCTCCCTCTGAATGTTTTTATGTTTTGTCCATGGTTAGGCAGAACTGAGTTGTAGTGTGCACCCCTGCACCCTCCCCAGGAGGGGGGGTTGAAAAAAAAGTCAAGGAAATTGATTAACCTCTACTAAATATAAATCCGAGGGGCCCCATGGCCCTCTAGGGCTGAGCCATTAGGGACCTCCAGGGAAGGTGGGAGGTGTAAAGGCATCCAGGGTGACAGGCCTCAGAGGGAGCATAGTCAGAGAGCAGGCTGGGCTGAGGTGGGCTCCAGGAGCCTCACAGGTGACAACCTTCCCTCCAGCCTTCACTGCCCTTCCTGATACACAGCTCCATAGCTGGGACGTGGGCTGTTTGTTGCACAGGGATCACAAATGGGCACAGGAACCATTTTGTGGCATCTGAATCTTGTCTATGATTCTACAGTCCTGGTGTACTCCTGCTAGTACTCCCAGAGTTCCATGTGGCAAATGATAAAATTTGAGTGGGGCCCACTGCCCAGCTTATCTCCCCTTGTCTTTACCCGTCTCTTCTCTCGTTCCCTTGTCTTCTGCCTCTCTCCCTTCTTCCTGGGCCTGTCAGGCCTGGTGAGGGGACCGATGAAGGAACTCCTGGGTGTGCCCGATGCATGTAGGAGACCTGTCGGTGAGGAGAGGCCATCCTCGCCCCTCCATTCATTGGGAAACTTCCCTCTCACAAGACCCAGTTCTCACCGCGAATGGATGACTCACTCTCTGCTTGTTCTCTCTTCCTCTCCCCTGTAGGAAATGTGACTGGAAACAGTAACTCCACGTTTATTTCCAGCGGGCAGGTGATGAATTTCAAGGGCGACATCATCGTGGTCTACGTCAGTCAGAACTCCCAGGAGGGCCCGGCGGGGCCAGGCGGTGGCGCTGGGGAGCCGGTGGGTCACCCGGTGCAGGAGGAGAGCCCGCCGTGCTGCGACTCGTTCGCGGGCCTGGGGCCGCGCTTTCCGGACACGTGCAGCAACCCCGAGCCGGACAAGGCTTCGCGGCCAGTGCAGGAGCAGGGAGAGGCCGAGGCCCGCGCGCCCGGGACGCAGCGCTGAGCGCCCGGTACCCGCTGTAGGTCACGGCGCTCCTGGGATCGGGGATGCGGCCGGATCAGCCGCGACTTCCCGGCCATCAGCCCACCCTCCGCAGCCCACCCTCTGGCCATCAGCACCACAGGGACTTCGTACCTACCTGGAGGTGCGGGCCGCGTGGGCCACGAGCACCTGCACCTGCACCTGGGCGGGGCGGGGCGGGGCGGGGCGGGGCCCGGCCCGGGATCTGCCTGCACGTGGCTCCATGCGGTACATCTGCTTCCAGTTACCTGACATTTTCCACCCACCGTGCTATTCGTTGAATCGGGGCCTTTAAAAAAACGCAGATGTGTTTTCACCACTCACTGGCGTGCAATCACATACCAGCTAATGACTCAGGTACACGTTGCTCTAATTCAGTTGCTCCACTTTTTACTTCCTTTTATGGTTTTCCTCCCTCCCAATACCCGTTATGTCGTCAGTAGTCCGCCTCTTTATGACATGTTTTTATGGCGGTCCTGCTGTTATTTGGGTCTGTGATTTTCCTCTCCTGTATTTGCATTTCACTTAATCTCATAACATTTTTCTTGATAGTCCCCTCCTCCACCCCCACATTTTTACTATTTAAGGATTTTTTCTTGAATTCTCCCAAGGGTGGTGGTCTTTATGTATTCCCTGTTGTGCCCCTTCTCACAAGTAGGTACCTGTGTTTCGGTAATGCCTGGTGCGGGGGGTGGGGGAGAGGGTGGGGGGAGTGTGGGGTCTGTACTAAGCACTTTTGGGAAAAGGCTAGAAATGTGAAGGCTGGAGGGAGGCTCAGGGAACAAGTGGAGGGACTTTTCGTTTTTTAAAACATTTCTGAATTCCCATTTTTCTAAAAGAGGGAAAGGGGGAAACCCCTTTTCTCCCTCTGAATGTTTTTATGTTTTGTCCATGGTTAGGCAGAACTGAGTTGTAGTGTGCACCCCTGCACCCTCCCCAAATGATCATCCCTGGGGGGAATTTATTTACCCCTTCCAACAGAGGCAGCCAGGTACTGCTGTAAATAAACCCCTAAAAGTGCCGGCTGCTGCAGCGTTACATTCCCATTCTTGAGGTCTCTGGGGGAAACGATGTGGAAGTGAATGGGGTTCGGGGATAGCCTGCATAGAGTGAAAAGAAGGTGCTAGGGAAGTTCAAGAAAGAAAGCATAAAGTTGAAAAGTTAATATGCATTTTCTTTCTCTAAACCAGAGTGGCATAAATGCGTTTAGGCAACAGACCTTATTTTCTTCCTAAGTAGAATTTAGCCTCACAGAAGTGGAAAACACTCCTGCTATTTTCTAGTGCATTTGAATTAAAAACCAAATCCTCCTATGGTGGACTGAAGAAACTGTATCATACAGGTAGTATTCTCTTAGCATCAGTCCTCTTGTTAGGAAATAAACAGTGTGAGTCAGACTGAAGGGAATTACCTGGGTTGTTCCATCTGCTGTGGTCGATGAGTATTTGTTCTCAAACACTAGAGAAAAGTTAAAATATCTAAAATTAATTTGCAAGTCTGGTAGGTTTTCAGAGTGCTAACTGTGGTCACTGTCCACACTCTAATGGCCTAGCTCAGTGGTTGGCAAACTCATTAGTCAACAGAGCCGCAGTTTGCCCACCACGGGCCTAGCTAAAGGGAATGGCCACTGGTCATGGGTTTCTCTCTACTGATTGTAGTTCTCTTGGAAATGCCACAATGGTAGCAATTAATTATGATTTTTAAAGGAGAAGCAGAGGGGGCCTGTATAATTTATGGGATTCCTTAGCGGATGGGAAAAATTGCAAGAAGAAACTGCCAGGATGATCAGTTGGTGGGAATTTACTGTCTGTTCTGCCCTTTTAGTTAACATTCATCCAAAGAGATGTTATAAAAATAGGAGAAACCATTATACCTCTTGAGATGGAATATATTAAACAAAGTATAGTTCACAAAGTAGAATGCTGAGCTAAAAATCCAAGTTTCTACTGTGACTGTCATTGTCCCACTGATACTACTTTACTTTTCTGTGCTTTCATTTTTCTTCCTAGGAAAAGGCACTAATGACAATTTTTGACACTCTCCCTACCCAGAGACAAAAAAAAGAATGAGCTCCTTACAAAAAAAAAAAAAAAAGGTGCTAAACAATTAAGAATCTACTTTCAGAGAAAGGTTCTTTCCCACAATGACCCCTACTAATCTGTATTGACCCAAAGACAATTCATGATAGGAAATGTATAGCAATTGTAAGTCTGCATCTGTGTATTATAGAGATGTATGTGACAAATGTAAAAAGAATGAAATGAAGACAATCATGAAAACTTGTTTGGGGGAATGTGATAAAGAGATTATTAAATGTGATATTTGACCATAGGAGAGTTCTTTCATGGTTTGCTTAAACAGGGCTCTTTGTTAAACAACGATATGTCTTATTCCTGACCTCTGTGGTATGCTCTGGTGTTCAGTGTTGGTTATGTTGTGTCTTATTGGTGGGACCTGTGACAACTGAGTTGGGACAGAACATGACTTGCTTGCTTTGAGGACCTATCTGCTGTTGATCTCAAAAGAAATGTTTGAAAATATGGATTTGAAAGGGAAATGGAGTCTAATAGTTCCTACCCATACTTAACACAAATACCAGAAAAAGGAAAAAAATTAAATTTTCTCTCTATGTATACGCACAAAGAGCATTTGAATGTGCTGTACTGGAACCTTCCTATGGTGGGGCTCTTGCTATGCAACAAACCACCCAAAACTTAGTGGCTTAAAACACTACCGTTCATTTAGTTCACAAGTCTGCATTGGCTCAGCATGGTTAGTTCTTCAGGCCTGGGTCAGCCCAGCTGGGCTTGCTCCCATGTGCAGTCTGCAGGCTGCCTGGGCGTTGGCTGGGCCAGGCTGAGCCCTCTCCACATGGAGAAGGGCCTTGTGCTGATGGTGGTGGCAGGGTTCCAAGAGAGCAAGCAAAAGCATGTCAGGGCTTTTGAGGCCTAGGCTTCACTCTGCCACATTCTGTTGATCAAAGTAAGACACAAGGGCAGCCCAGATTCAAGGGGTGAGAAACAGCCCCACCTCTTGATGGGAAGAGTTGCACAGTGACATTGTGAGAGAGATGCATACAGGAGGGGAAGAATGGGTCCCTTTTTGCCATCTGTCTACCACAGATGCATTGCTCAGAACAAATTGGTGCAGGCAAGAGGGTGTACCTGGGAGCAGGAGAGGAACCTTAGTAAGTGGTTCCTTCCTTGGTGGTGCAGAGTACGGTAGATTCCTACAACCGAGAGACACCACATTAATATTAAGTATTGAAATTCCTTCCAAAGCCAAGTACATGGTTGGGGAACTGGGTCTACAGTACTGCTGCATAAAAGCAACTGTATTTGCAAAATTGAGGAAATCAATGAAATATTTTGGGTGGAGGAACCTGTTACATAAATAAAGGATGTCCTTTTACCCTTTATGCTGATTCAACAGACAAACCATATTGTTAGGTGCTGAGCAAAAGGGTGGGCTTTAGCAAAAGTCTGTCTTTGGTGGAAGAGGTGAAATTTTGGAATATTTGCTCCTTGACAGTCTCTGAGGGCACATGACTACCCTTGGCCATCTTCTTTGGGGAGCTGTGGAGAGGACATAAAGCATTAAAGCCCTAACATTTGATTGGTGAGTCATTATTTTTATTGAGAGTGCTTTTGATACTGGGGCCCTGGGCATCCCTGAGAAAGGAGACCAGATAGCTAGAGAGGCCTTGGGAGTCTAGGGACATCCCAGAGAACTAGGAAAGACCGTGGATGTTGCTCTGCTCTAGGGCACCAAACAAGGCTGCTTGGAAAGGGTTGTCTGTGGAATTCCTGACAACTCCCTCCACTCCCAAGGCTGTGTTTGAACAGACTACCTTGCAACTACTAAAGAGGGGTGAGGGAGAGGTGGGAAATTGGGCTGTGGTGGAACAAGCAGCAGGTACAAGCATGTCAGGTGATATCACTAAAGCCAAGTCCACAGGTGCAGGGGAGCACAGAAGCACAAAATCCTGGACCGACTTTTCCACATCAGTATCCTTGATGTCTCTCTCTCTCTCTGTCTCTCTCTCTCCCTCTCTCCTCTCTCCTCTCTTCTCTTCTCTCTCTCTGTTCGGGAAGGATAATGTATATTGGCCACCAACTTAGAAAAAGTGGCATTGTAGGCCCAGGCCCTTTTGGGAGGAGATTAGAGCCAGTGAAAGCCCTGTGACCCAGGCTCTTGATTTCTCATGGGCAGGTGCAGCCCAGGAAACAAGCTCTTATGAGTTGCCTTAATTTAGGCAGAGGCAGTCTGACCCTAAAATGGAAAAGCAAACTCATATTTATTGGCTTTTATGGCCCTTTTATTTCAATGACAAAGAAACCATGAATAGAAAATACATATTTAACACTCTTAAAAGAGTTTTTTTCTAAATACTGTATCAGTGGAAAAATAAACATAATTTCTTTCATCAGGTTTATTAAGTTTATGATTTATATCCAGTAAGATTCACCCTTGTTCGGTGTGCAGTTTCATTATAAGTTTTAATAAAAACAAGTTGCTGTGTAACCACCATCACCACAAAAGTTCCCCTCTTTTGTTTTGTAGTCAATCCCTTCCCTACTATCCCCAACCCCTGGCAACAACTACTTATTCTCTGCCCCTATAGTTGTGGCTTTTCCAGAATGTCATGTGAATGGAATCATTCAGTTGGTAGCCATTTGAGTTTGGCTTATTCCAGCATAATACCCTTGAGATCCATCCAAGTTGTTGGGTACATCAATGGTTAGTTCCTTTTCAGTGCTGCATAGTATTCCACTGTAAGGATGTACCACAGTTTATATGTTCACCAACATTTGAGTTCTTTCCAGTTTGGGTAATTACAAATAAAACTGCTATAAAAACTGGTGTGGCATGTGTTTTCATTTCTCTAAAGAGTGAGGTTGTGGGGTCATATGGTATATATTTAATTCTAAGAGAAACTTCAAAATTGTTTTCCAAAGTGACTGTACCATTTTGCATTCCCATCAGCAGTGAATAAAAATTCCAGTCATTCCACTTCCTTGTCAGCACTTGGTATTGTCAATTGTTTAATTTTAGCCATTCTAACAGATGCATCTCACTTTAGTTTCAGTGCATGACTGAGTATCCTTTTTTTGTTGTTTAGTTTTTATTTCATAATCATAAACTTAACTCTTCAATCCAGCTGGACTTGGAGTCGGGGTGAGGAAAATATGGAACCCAATGAACTGAGGCAAGAACACAAAGATTATAGAACATTCCAACAGTTGGAGTGCTCTCCTGAGCTACAGAGAAATGGTTTGGTAGTTAAGATAAAACACATTAAATTTATTAGAGTTGTCCACAGTCAGCAAAGGTGATCTTCTTGCTGGTCTTGCCATTCCAGTGCTCCATGGCTGTCACAATATCCATGCCTTGTTTCACCTGCCCGAAGACCACATGCTTGGCAGCCAGCCACTCAGGCTTAGCAGTGCAGATGAGAAACCGGGAGCTGTTTGTGTTAGGTCCTGCATTTGCCATGGAGAAGATGCCAGGACCTGTATGCTTCAGGATGAAATTCTCAGCAAATTTCTCCCCATAGATGGCCTTGCTGAAGTCACCATCCTGGCACATAAATCACACAATAATTTTGTGAAAGCAGGAAACTTTATAATCAAATCCTTTTTCGCCAGTGCTCAGACATGAAAGTTTTCTGCTATGTTTCGAACTTTGTCTGCAAAGAGCTAGAAGGAGACATGACCCAAGGGCTCATGTCAAAGAACATGGTGGGGTTCACCATGGATGGCTCATTGGGTGGTTCTGGGGCAGCAGCATCTGAAAAGGCCTGGGCATCTTTTAAAATGTTTACTAGAGGCCCGGTGCACAAAATTCATGCACTGGAGGACGGGGGGGGCGGGGGGAGGGGGTCCTTCAGCCAGGCCTGCACCCTCTTGTAATCCGGGACCGCCCGGGGGATGTCCAACTGCCAGTTTAGGCCTGATCCCACAGGCAGTCGGACATCCCTCTTGCAATCTGAGACTGCTGGTTCCTAACCACTCTGCCTTCCTGCCTCATCACCCCCTACTGCCTGCCTGATTGTGCCTAACTGCCTCTGCCTGCCTACCTGCCTGATTGCCCCTAACCACTCACTGCTTGCCTGATGCCCCTAACTATTCTCCTGCCTGCCTGATCACCCCTAACTGCTCGCCTGTCTGCCTGATTGCCCCTAACCATTTGCCTGACTGCACCTAACCCCTCTGCCTGCCTGCCTGATCGCCCCTAACCCCTAACTGCCTGCCTGCCTGATCACCCCAACCACCTCTGCCTGTCTGCCTGATCGCCCCTAACCACTCTGCCTGCCTGTCTGATTACCCCTAACTTCCTCTGCCTTGACCCCCACTACTGTGGCTTTGTCTGGAAGGACGTCCGGAATGATATCTGGAAGGTTGTTCAGCTGTCCGGTCTAATTAGCATATTATGCTTTTATTATTATAGATTTGGCCATCATTAGCGCATATTTGGTGAAGTGTGTGTTCAAATATTTTGCTCTTTTTTTAATTGGTGGTATATTTTCTTTTTTTTTAGGTGTCATAAACTTTTTATTTTCTTTTTTTATTGTTTAAAATATTATATATATATTAGTATATAGATCTCCTTTTTCCCCCCATTGAACTTCCCCCAGTCTCCCCTACCCCCCTGTCACATGCCCTCATCCCACACCTCCAGTGTCTTGTGTCCATTGGTGTGCTTATATGCATGCATACAAGTCCTTTTGTTGATCTATTTCCCTCCCTCCCCAACACTCCCCAGCCTTCCTGCTGTAATTTGATAGTCTGTTCGGTGCTTTACTGCCTCTGTATCTATCTTTTTATTCATCAGGTTACAATGTTCTTTATTTTCCATAAATGAGTGAGATCATGTGGTATTTTTCTTTCATTGCCTGGCTTATTTCACTTAACATAATGCTCTCCAGGTCCATCCATGCTGCTACAAATGGTAAGAATTCCATCTTTTTTATAGCAGCATAGTATTCCATTGTGTAGATGTACCATAGTTTTCTAATCCACTCACCTGCTGATGGGCATTTAGGCTGTTTCCAAATCTTAGTTATGGTGAATTGTGCTGCTATGAATATAGAGGTGCATATATCGTTTCTGATTGGTGTTTCTAGTTTCTTGGGATATATTCCTAGAAGTGGGATTGCTGGGTCAAATGGGAGTTTCATTTTCAGTTTTCTGAGGAAACTCCATACTGTTCTCCACAGTGGCTGCACCAGTCTGCATTCCCACCAGCAGTGCACGAGGGTTCCTTTTTCTCCACATCCTCTCCAGCACTTGTCGTTTGTATGTGAACTCCGGGGCTGCTCGCAAGTCTGTGCAGTCCTTTTTCCCCTTGGGTGTAAGCAGCCAGCACACTTTTAAAATTTTTAGGCTGTCCTTTTGCATCAGATCAAAATGGGTTGCTTTTAAGAGTTCCTTTCTGAGGACCCTCTTTCACATTCACGGATCACGCCAGCCCCAACAGCCACGGATTTTTCTAGGTGCAGACTTCCCCTGGTTCTCCAGTTCCTGCAGTGCACACGTTTCTCTCTCCTGCCAGGAGCAGAGACCTCACCTTATCCCAGGTGAAATCTCACTTTTCTGTGGTGGAGTAGAGCTTCTCTGAATCCATGTGTTTGTGCCAATTGGGCACCAGTTCTCTGGGGTTTGCAGCTGTTCGGTGGGTGCCACAGTTGTAGATTTTCAGGCTTCCGATAATATCCACTTTCCCCTTCAAGATGGTGCGGTCTCCGCGTCTGAGCCGGTTGCTTTGGGAGGGAACCCAGCAGCAGTGGGTATAGAGGGCTGCCTGGGAAGGCACATGAGCATTTCTTTAAATTGTTGTCAGCTGAGCCCAAGACGATTGGCAGAGCTGCGTCTTGGTTACACCCTCCCCAAGAAGGTGGGGGGTGTTATCAGTACTGACTTTTTACCTTTGTTCAGGTGTCCACCTAGCGGACTTTGATATGTAAATCCAGGCAAGCACCAGGAATGCTAGGGCCTACTCAAGAATGCAAATAAGCTCCTTTGATCCTAAGTTTTGGTGATACTTCCTGGTATTTGGGGTTATAAAATAAACTTGCTGCATGGGCTCGAGGTCCCTGACTCTCCATCAGAGAGGATGGCGTCCCACCTGGCTCCCAGCTTTGTTTCTATCTTTGTGTCTGGTCTCTTTCTTTCTTTTATATCTCAATCCCTGGCCACCTCTACTTAGAACCAGTTCGTTCATCTCTCTTTCCATGATGGATGCGGAAGAGGGAAATCCCCGCCATATCTGGCCCCCACCGCATCTGCAGTGGGGGCTGCCTGGTCAGGGGAGCCCCATCCAGCAGTCCCCCACTGTCTCCTGGAGTATAGCTGTCCCTCAACTCACCAACAAATGCTCCCCGTGCGACCCTCAACTGTTCTTTGTATCTGCTCCGGGACAAGGCTCGGACACATCCATCTATTCCACCGCCATTTTTTTCCTCCCATCATCTGTTGGTTTATTTTCTTATTGCATTTTGAAAGTTCTTTATTCTGGATATGAAAATGTATAGGTTTTTAGGGTCTTTCTGTTTCAATGATAGAGAAGCCATGGAAAAATACATATTTAAAGCTTCTAGAGCATTCTGTATTTAGTACTATTACTGAAAAATAAAGACATTATAAATTTTCATTTAAAAAATTAAGTTTCAGGAGCTATGGACCAGTAACACTTATTAAGAATAAATGGTTTCACAGTAAATACTCTTTTCACAGTGGGACTGCCAGTGTCAGGGATCAGAGCCACTGTCAGCTCTGTGGACTGCTGTGCCCTTCCTAAAAGGCTTCATTGACTCAGCAACCAGCTTCTGAGGAGCACATTCACCCATAGAAACTTGCTCCACTCTGTGCTGTCATTTGTCACTGAGCCAGAGACTCTCACAATGACAGTAGACTCTGCTCTTGGCTTTAAATTCCTGTTGTAAATAAATCCACTGTGACTGCCTACTGGGAAGAAGCAATAACAGCAATTGCTGATGATTCTATCATAGGAAAAAGATAAGAATTTGAAGTTCACTAAAGGTAAAGAGAGAGCCTCACTTTTCATCAATTAGTTAATACAAAGGCAAACACTACCATTTGTTGAAGCAATCTGCAAAGTGATTTACATACATGTTATCTCATTTAATCATCACAGAAAATCCACTAGGTGACTAGGGTCAGAGAGGTTAATGAACAAAGCCAGTATGTGGAGGTTGCACCCAAACTCCAGGTGTGTGTTCCTGCCCACTGATATAGTGGATAGCTGGTCAAGTCTACACCTTGCTTCCTCTTTTCTTCTGTTCTCAGCTATAGCAAAATAATGTTGAACTGATGTTGGTAGAGAAAGTCAACGATGGGAATACTTTGCAAATACTCTAAACTTTTCTTTATTATAATCAGACTTAGTTTCCCAAATTCAATAGTGAGCCCTAAAACTTGCATGAGACATTTCCTAACCTAAGCCTACAATCTTTTGCCCTCAAAGAGCTTCTGTGAATAAGATGATACTGGTTATCATTTGTAGCTCCTGGAGCAAGTGTAGGTTCATGTACAATGTCAGAAGGAGAAGCAACCCCCACCCCCTCAGAGGAGCTGATGAGTGTTTGCCCAGTATTGCATCCTGCTGGCTGTATGCTTCAAGATATGTGTCAATGAGTGTATATTCGTTACAGCATTTGTGGTAATGAAACAGCCATTATGACATGGTTGAGAATCTTTAAAGTCAAGCAAACAGATACAAACCCAGCAGTTTCTTGGCACATAGTGTTTGGGCATCCATGGATGGCATGGGCAATGAACAACAGACATGGGATGGAGGTCATTTTCCAGGAGGGGCAGATGGTGGTCACCGTTCTTCAAGAGCCCTACAGTCAGTCATGGGCCTGCCAACCGAGTACCTCTATGTCCTGCTCAGACAGAAAGACACCTGTAGCACAGCCTCTGCACTAGTTATCTGAAGAGCAAAGAACTTGCCCACCTTCCCTGCCCTTGTCTGTACCAAGAGTGTTACTGAAAGCTTACTCAACATCAGCATGACACATAGGAAGTCACAAAATGACTGTTTTTTTTAAAAATCAGTTTAACTGAGTCATTATCATTTATATGCAGTAAAATTCACCTTTTCCAGGACTAAAGTTCTGTGAATTCTTGGTCACGGAGTCAGGTAACCACCACTACAATCAGGACATAGACCATTTCCATCAGTGCAGTAGTTTCCTCCTGTTCCTTCCCAGTCAACCTCCTCCCCTCACCCTGAGCCCCTGGAGACCAATGAGCCTGTTCTCCATCCCTACAGCTATGCCTTTTCCACAATAAAGGGATTCACACAGTGTGTGGCCTTGCAAGCTGGCCTCTTTCACTTAGCACAGTGCTCTTGTTGCATGTATCAGTAGTCTGTTCCTTTATGTTCCTGCATACTAGTCTCTTGCTTGGGTATACTGTAGTTTGTTTATCCATCACCAGGTGAGCAGCATTTGGGATATTTCCAGTTTGGGACTCTGCATCAACCTTCTCATACAGTTTTTTATGTAGCTATAGTAGCCCTGCGCACGAATCTGTGCACCAGTAGCTCTCTGCTGCCCTCCTGTAGCTCTCCGCCCACTGCCCCACCCTCCTGTAGCTCCCCCTGCCTACTCCCCCATTTCCCTCCCCCCCATAGCTTGTTGTGCTGCCCTTCCTGTAGCTCTCTGCCGCTTGTGGTTCTCCTGCAGATCTTTGATCCAGTCGTTATGCCTCATGGTATAATGGATAATTAGCATATTCCTCTCTTATTATATAGGATGTCTTTCTATTTCCTTGAGTAAATACCTACAAGTGGGGCTGCTGGACTGCATGGTCAGTGCATGATTATGATGGCAACATGTGAGAGAACCAACACCCCCTCCTCACCAGCACTTGGCATTGTCCACAAATTGACTCTAAAAACAGTTACAAATAGTTGCTAAGGTTGCAGAGTTTGTTTGGTTTGTCTTGTTTTCCAAAAGCATGGCTTCTGTAGGCTTAGATCTAGCCAAAGAAGTTACTAGTGAGATAAAATTTTCTTCTTGGTAATTGCACTCTTAAATTATGGTTTTTCCCCTCCTATTATTTAATGAAAACGTTTACAGCCAACATCCTTAAAACCCAAGCTGTAAGTAGGGCAGCAATTGGTCCTATGCACAGGGGGTATTTTTAAACATTGAAATGAGGTTGTATTTTCTTTAAAAGGAAGCTTTCAACTTCCTTCATGCTGTTTTGAAAAGAACGTGAAGATTCCTGCATTCTGGGGAAAACTGAATCTGTAATTAGAACAATGCCAACTGTTCTCATTTCTCTTGCAGGAAATGGCTTTCTTTAAAAAAAAAAAAAAAAGAAAGAAAGTTAGCCATCTATAGATACACACAGATTATCTACTTCCAGAATTATGTGCAGCCAGTTTAGAATATTGAGTTGCTCCAATTGCCTCTAATTCCCTTCATGGCCCAAACAAACTGATTTTCCCCCAGTCAATTCAGGAATGCTACAAACTAATGGTAAATAATCAGCATTGGTCCAAATGGAGCATAAATAGAGAACTCTGTCAGTAAAATACCTGTATAAACCAGTATCAAGACAAATATAGCTTGAAGTATTCACCATCTTTGGAGCAAGGAATCGCAGGTCTTCATTAGCCTGGAAAATTGAGAATAAAATGAAGCTATGGCAGCTACAGGTAACAGGGAAAGACGCAGAAGAGAGACACCTGGGTAGGAGTCTCCCTCCCTTCCTGGCCTGTTTCCCAGCAGCTGTTTGTTCACAAGCCAAGTGAACAGTGTTTGTAAAATCAGTCCTTTGCCATAAAACATAGAGGCTTCTGTGAAGGTTTGAGCTAATAGTCCCTGAAAGAATCGTTGACTGTTTGAATTGCTAGGTAGACATGGGTACTGGCTTCGTTTTGCTAGAGTGGCTTCTAGGGCTGTCTCTTGAGGTCTTTGGGCCAATTGTCAGTCAGGTCCTGACTCTAAACTACAAACAACAAATATATATGTAGTATTTGTACGTCTCAAATATTGTATGGGGCATACAGATACTAAAAGTTATTTCTTGTTTACCTGCAATGCAAATTTAACCGGACATCCTATATTTTTATTTGCTAAACCTAACAATATTGGCCCTCATTGATGCTTTCTGTACACACAATGGAGATGGCAGTATTCCGTTGTTTATTCTTCCTTATTAGATCATTGCAAAAAGATTTCTTCTCATTGAGTATTTTGGAGGAAGGGCTCTAGGGAAAGCTCCATGTGAGTACAATACATGTGGGAAAATGATGAGCATTTCCTCTTTAAGGATCACTGTGATCGGGGCTGGAAAATGCCTGGCTGGCCAGGTCACTTTCCATGGGGCCCATGTGTCTAGTTTAGAGCTTTCCAAAGTTTGTTATTATGGAGCCTTGACCCCTGACCCTGAGCTATTTCGTGGACAAACAACTTTAGGAAATGCTACAAACAACACCACCTTGGAGTGTCTCCGGGTCTTAAGAAAGACCATAGGAAAGACTGTTGTTGACTTTCTGGAACAAAGAGGTGGTCAGTCTCTCTGAAGACATAAGTTGGCGCCCCTGCCTGTGGAATGATCAGAAACCCAGTCCTTCCTCAGGTTACCTTCTGAGATTCTTTATAGAAACCTCATGCCCCGTTTACATATTCATTTTTCTTGTGGAGGCCTTGGATGGAGTTGAGTCCACAGTATTCAGTTGCTAGCACAGAGCTTACATGGTCTATAAATACTTAGAGGTGTCGGCTCTCTGGGGTGGACTGCACTCCATCTACATGTCCTCTCTTGCCACTTTGTCACGTGCTGGGCTCTACCATTTGATTTCCCCATGCATAGACACTAGCCTGCTCCTTAATTCCCCTTTTCCAGGACAAAAGAGACTGCCATCTCCCCTGCCCCCCATCAGTGGCATGCTGGTAGATGTTGAACAATTGAGGAGGCTGATTCTGAGTGTTGGCACTTCCCATGGTGTAAATACTCCCACCGTGCTTATTTCAAGCTGCCAACTGCAATGTCATCAAATGGGAATTGGGCAGAGAGGCACAGTAGCGCACCCTTTATAATATTTCCACCACCCGACACATTTGATCCAAAAATGTAAATATAATGGTAGCAATATAATTACGAAGTGATGCATTTCAATATTTATAACTTTGTGTTTAATATAATGCATTTAGTTGTAAGTTAATTTTTTAATGGTGGCTGTGTTTAGGAACCAGCTTGCAAAATTCCTGAAAATTTTTATAATCATCTATTGCAAGTCCACACAGCTAGCTCCAGCTTCAGGATACCTTCTCCTCTGCCTTCAGCCTGGATCCAAATTGCACTACCTGTAACCCAAGCCCCACCCACTTCTCCCATCCCCACCAAAGCAAGGGAATGCACTTGACACCATTCTTGTCCTACCCAGAATCCAGGCCCAACTGCTTCCCACAGGAACACTCTGCAGATTAATAAAGACAGATTTGTATATTATTATAGAAGTCCCTTTATCTTGAGCCACCTTATTTCAACAGGGCATTTGCTTTACTTTGCATAAACAAAAGGACAATCAGTATATTTTCCCCAAAGCAAAAGAATAAACTGCTCCCAAAGGTGATTTATAGCCTCTAGCTGGAAGTCAGCACAGTGGAGGACCACTGAAGCTTTGGAATTTGGGGAATCACTTTTCCCCCCAGGATTTCAAGGACTTCAGGGCCAAATCTTAGCTGGAGCTCCAAGTCTCTCATTGAGGCACACTGTTCCTCAATCGCTGTTGAAGGAAGGTTTTTCCCAGATATGTGGCCTGTGGGAGGAGTTGTGGCTTAATTATTTCCCCAAAAACATGTTGAAGTCCTAACCCTTGGTACCTATAAATGTCGCCTTATTTTGAGGTCATGTCTTCCTGTTGTGCCTTGTACCACTCAGAATAATGTAGAAGCCTTCCCAGGAATAATAGATCCCTCTCCATAACCACTCTCAGAGTATTCTGTCCTGATCCTAACTGATCCTTGATTTATGTGTAAACTATGCAAATATGAACTAGTAGACCTTGGAAATTTTTTTTCACATTTTTATTTACTAATTTATTTATTTATTTTTAATTTAATAAATCTTTATTGTTCAGATTATTACAATTGTTCCTCTTTTTTCCCACCATAGCTCCCCTCCACCCGGTTCCCACCCCACCCTCTGCCCTTACCTCCCCTCTCACTGTCCTCATCCATAGGTGTATGATTTTTGTCCAGTCTCTTCCTGCACCCCCCACACCCCTTTCCCCCTGAGAATTGTCAGTTCACTCCCTTTCTATGCCCCTGATTCTATTATATTCACCAGTTTATTCTGTTCATCAGATTTTTTATTCACTTGATTTTTAGATTCACTTGTTGATAGATATGTATTTGTAGTTCATAATTTTTATCTTTACCTTTTTCTTCTTCTTCCTCTTCTTAAAGAGTACCTTTCAGCATTTCATATAATACTGGTTTGGTGTTGATGAACTCCTTTAGCTTTTTCTTATCTGTGAAGCTCTTTATCTGCTCTTCAATTCTGAATGATAGCTTTGCTGGGTAGAGTAATCTTGGTTGTAGGTTCTTGCTGTTCATCACTTTGAATATTTCTTGCCACTCCCATCTGGCCTGCATAGTTTCTGTTGAGAAATCAGCTGACAATCGTATGGGTGCTCCCTTGTAGGTAATTAACTTTTTCTCTTGCTGCTTTTAATATTCTCTTTTTGTCTTTTGCTCTTGGCATTTTAATTATGATGTGTCTTGGTGTGGTCCTCTTTGGATTCCTTTTTTTGGGGGTTCTGTGCGCTTCCTGGACTTGTAAGTCTATTTCTTTCTCCAGGTGGGGGAACTTTTCAGTCATTATTTCTTCAAATAGGTTTTCAATATTTTGCTCTCTCTCTTCTTCTGGCACCCCCATAATTCTGATGTTGGTATGCTTGAAGTTGTCCCAGAGGCTCCTTACACTATCTTCAAATTTTTGGATTCTTTTTTTCTTTTTTCTTTTCCGGTTGAGTGTTTTTTGCTTCTTTGTATATCAAATCTTTGACTTGATTCTTACATTCCTCTAGCCTGCTGTTAGGTATCTGTATAATACTTTTTATTTCAGTCAGTGTATGTTTAATTTCTAGTTGGTCCTTTTTCATATCCTCGAGGGTCTTGTTAAATTTATCGGCCTTTTCTAGGAAATTCTTGGAAAACCTTATAACCGTGGTTTTGAACTCTATATCCAGTCGTTTGCTTTCCTCCATTTCTTTTGTTTGTGATTTGTTTCTTTGTCTCTGCATTTTCACTGCTTCCCTGAGTTGGTAGAGTAGCTTTGTGTGCTAGGGATCCTATATGGCCCAGTGGCTCAGCCTCCCCAGTTACCTGAGGTGGACACTCTTGGTGCACCCCTTTGTGGACTGTGTGTACAGCCTTGTTGTAGTTAAGTCTTGATTGTTATTGGTATCACTGGGAGGAATTGACCTCCAGGCCAATTGGCTGTGAGGATCAGCTGTGTCTACGCCAGGAGAACTTCTGTGCTGGAGACAGCCGTATGAGACAAGACTTGCAAAATTGCAAAAGCCTCTGTGCTCAGTGTCCCTCAGTAATCACTGCAAGCACCACTGAGAGAAAGCCGCTCTCGAGTTTTGCCCACTGCCAGACAGTCCAGTTTCTCCCCCAATGAATCTGGACTCCCAGATTCTCACCTGGAACTGGAGTTCAGCGTGGTCGGGAGCTTCCATCTTCCTCCTGCTAGAGAAAGCTAGCGGCACACTAGCAGTCAGTCCTCTCTGTGTGCACTCTTATTTACTAATTTTAGAGAGAGAAGTGGGGGAGAGAGAGATGGATCATCAATTTGTTTATTTATGCATTTGTTGGTTGTTCCTTGTATGCCCCCCCAACCATGGATCGAACCTGCAACCTTGGCATATTGGAACAACACTCTAACCAATTAATGTTGGTTAGCAAATGTTATATAAATACTTGATTATTGACAATATTCTCCATCTGCATAAATGTTTAAACCTTGTTAAAGGGGATGAGTAGAGAAATGATATAATCACTGTGAACTAATTTTACTAATTGCTCAAGCATGACATAATGGGTGAAAGGAGGGGTGATCCATTCCATCCACGTAGGATGCTGCTTTGGCTGGCATGTGGACAGGGCAGGGCTCCCCCTTCATACTCCCAGGCTGCAAAAATAGGACAAGGATTCCATTTAGTTGGGAGAAACCTACGTCCTATATCGTTTTCGTTAATCAGGCTTTGTTTTGCCTTCTCACAGTAATCTTTTCTATTTCTAAGGAATATGAAAATATCCTCTATTTTCTCACAAAAACTTCAGGCACTCGTCTGGTTAAAGACAAGTGTATCCGTTTCCCATTGCTGATGTAACAAATGACCACAAACTTAGCTGCTTAAAACACAAATGGATTCTCTCACAGTTCAGGAGGTGAGACATCTGAAACAGGTCTTTCTGGGCTAACATCAAGGTGTTGGCAGTTCCCCGGGGAGAATGTCTCTGCCTTTTCCAGCTTCCAGAGGCTGTCCCATCCCTTGACTCTCAGCCCTCCTTCATCTTCAAAACCAGCAACCGCATCATCCCCACCCCGGCTTCTATTGCCCCATCTCCTTCTCTGACTGTCCTGCTTTCCCTCTTTTACTTGTAAGGACCTTTGTGATGACCTTGAGACCAGCTGGACAGTCAAGATGATCTCCCCATCTCCAGATCCTTAATCACATCTGCAAAGCCTCCTCTGCCGTGGGAGGTGCTATATTTATATGTTCCAGGGATTAGGACATGGACAAGGAAACTTTGGCCCAGAATTTGCCTTTACTGCTGAGGTCAACCAGCACCAACACCTGCTGGCTTCTCTCTCCTGTGTCCAATACACACCACCTTTTCCCCCTGAGGTTGGCCTGTCAATATACTGAGAGATACACTTGACCATTAGAGCCATCTGTCTTTCCTTTTCAATGCTGGAAATATGAAATTCTAAAAATGTCAAGTTGGAAGGTTATTTCAAAATTGATGTTCAGACCATCTCAGTATATTTTCTCAGCTGTAATTGTTAGGGCTCCACAATCACTTCTGTCCAAATCTCTTCATTGCCACACCGCTCATATTTCTGAATACTAATTTAAATTCATAAAGCACCCTGGCACCTTCTTGCATAAGATGAAGGGTAATAACTCAGTGGGCCAGGAGAGCACCTGGTGTAATGTCAAACCCACATCAGGAATCTTCAGCTGTGATCTTTTAGCAAATTCGAGGTGTCTGAGCAAAACTTTTAAAGAGCTCCCTCTTAAAGGAAAAGACTCCCAGAAATATCCTCCACATCTATGAGCTGTCTGGACTCCCTCTGATTTGCTAATCAAATAGAGATCCTCTAAAATGGGAAAATGTGGTTAGTTTGGCACCACTTTTGATCTTAGGGCTTATGCCTAGGTTTGAAAAATGACTGCTTAGGCCAGTGGTTATCAAACTCATTAGTCAACAGAGCGGCAAACTGAGGCTCGCGAGCCGCATGTGGCTCACGAGCCACGGTTTGCCGACCACTGGCTTAGGCAGATTCTAACCTTTAGCCAGGAATTAACACTTTCTTGTCTATACGTCCCAGATCCTACCTCTCCCCTTCTACTTAAGGACACCAGATCTGTCATTTCTCTCTCATTGCCCTGGTTCTTCAGACCCCAGCCTGGAGCACGTCTGCTCTCCCATCTCATGCACAGGGGTGTTAAAGCCGTAGGGCTTCTCCCCCTCTGGGTTTCACATCTCTAAGCTTATTTTTATTTTACACTTCTGATCGTTTTCAGTGATACAGAAACAAAAGCATTATTGAGCAGTTCTGAGTATTTCTGAGCCTTTCTGCGTCATTCTGGAGTCCTTCTCACTGGTATTTACACTGCACTCTCCCTCAGGCCTCTGAGGTGCCTTCCTTGTTCCTTGGTTCCCATAGATCAGCAAGGCCTTCTGGATGGCCACAGTAGTTCCCACAGCCCTGACTGCTGCTGTTTTATAGAACTTCCTGACACCCTTCTTAAAGGTCCAGGCTCCTCTTGGATGGTTGGCCATAGAGAAGTCACTCAAGGAGCATGTGTGTGTGGGCACCGTCTTAGGATAATGTGTGCATGGCGGGAATGCCCTGGTTCTCTTTTCAGCAGGTCCCAGGGATTGGCTGGCTGCTACCATCTGCTTTTCCACAGGCTTCTTTCTCCCACTTGGGCACTGCAGGAAGGAACCCAGCTGTACAGCTTTCTTGTTCCCCTTCCACTCTAAACAAGGTTAGAAATACTTCTGAAGCCATCAACGGCAATTTACTAGTAATGCTGGGAAGGGCAAGAACACAGAAGAGAGTATGAAAAAATAAGAGGAAAACTTTCACATCCAACTAGTCATCCCTGGAGCCTAGTGGGACATGATTAGTCAAGACCTGCTCTTTCTCGGTAACCTCATGGGATCAGCAAGTCAGCTCTCCCCAACTCTTCCATCCCCATTTCAATTGTAGGGACCCTTGAGTTTTCCTGTCTTCCCTCTCTCTCTTCTCCATACCTCCCTGCCTTAAATGAAAGAAGCAAATATCAGGCTATTTGGTCTACAAATCAGAAGTCCTCTCCAATTCCAACAACTTGTTTTCATCTAGTGTAGTTCCATTAATCCCTATGTTCCTCCTCCCAGTGTGCACACCGCTTGTATGAGAGCTCACCGAGCAACTGTACTGATTTTGTAGATGCCACTCTTTATCAGCATTACATGGAATTCTATTAGTACCCCACATAAGTCTGTGTGTGTGTGTGTGTGTGTGTGTGTGTGTGTGTGTGTGTATAGTCACTTTTGTTTTTCACAACAGTTTGGTGTATACAGTCACCATGAACACTGATTGAATTCTGAAATGTTTGCTCCTTGGGAAAATACAGAGTCATCCCTGTATCCTTCAAGCATTTGGTCACATTTTCTTTCATCAGCAAGACATAACCTTGCTGCATGACACCTTATGTAAGGTATATTATTAATTTATTATATTGAACTCACAACAGCAGCGCTGTAACTCATGCCTGAAGGAAGCTGATCTAACGCTGTATTCCTGGGAGGCATATTGCAGCCTCCTTGAGCTTAGGAACTCTAGACAGCACTTCAGCACTATGCTGAACAATATCATTTTAAACAATGATACGACACAAAGCAAAAATCTGCAAAAATCATGACACTAAATAGATGATGAAAAGGACACTTGCTTACAGTAGGAGAGCTAAAGCTAGAAGGCAGAACACTGCCTCCTTCACCCTCAGCTGGGAACATCACATCAAGGGAGTCAAATTTTTGACTATGCATCTCAGCAAATGACCACAGAAGTACCACAAGTATTGATTTTGGGTTACAAATAAATGTTATTGAGTCTGCAAATTTGCAAAAATGAAATCCATGAACTATGAGGATCAGCTCTATACACATATGCACACAAGTACTCACACACATATAGACACCCATATGTGCACACTCTCACACACACACACACACACACACACACACACACACACACACGCATACATATAGCCCCCAGGGTAGATCTCATCTGTCTATGTTATATTCACCATGCTTTGCACATAGCCTGCCACATTGTCCAGTAAGGTCAATCACACACTCACAGAGAAACTACACTTCATCTATCACCTACTCTAAGTATATAGTTCTTGAAGACTAAGTGCAATTTTAGAAAAGCTACCAAGGCCATTTTAAAGTTGTTCATCATATCTTCACCTTCATTAGATACATAATTTTTATTGATGTAATTTTTTTTCTTTATTGATTAAGGTATTATATATGTGTCCTTATCCCCCCATTGTCCCCCTATCCCTCCCACTCATGCCCTCACCCCTCTGGTGTCTGTGTCCATTGGTTAGGCTTATATGCATTAATACAAGTCCTTTGGTTGATCTTTCCCCATTACCTCCACCCTCCCCTACCTTCCCTCTTAGGTTTGACAGTCTGATCAATGCTTCTCTGTCTCTGGATCTGTTTTTGTTCATCAGTTTATGTTGTCCATTAGATGTAATTCTTTATGGTTCAAAAGTACATTTATCTAGTTGCTAAGCCTATAGTGTCTAATCTTATAAAATTATGGCATGCTGTCTAAACAATGCAATGTATATACATGCATTGTTGCTTCAACCGATTCTAGAATCACTGTGGGAGTTTTTTGTTATTGTTGTTTGTTTCACTTTTAATAAAGCCTAAAGAATACTGTGATGAACAGGGTAGTCCATAGGCTCAGTTCTGTGTGTTTTGACTCATTAGTAATCTGGTTCTCTTTCTATAGCCATTTGGATTTTGGGGGTTTGAAGAGTGAAAACTGCATTTGGTAAGAGTTCAAGGTCTTTTGAGGAGATAAAATAGGCATGTCTCCACCTAGTGGCCAAAAGCAACATTTGGGAACATTGAAATGGATTTGGACCATTAGGTATTGGTCTGTGCACCAAAACCAGATCCTTTTGTGAATCAAAGGTTGGGAAGACGAAAAAGAACTAGATTGGTCAAGGAAAATCTGCCAAGATTACTGTGGAAAGTGTTATAAAGATAGTCCAGTATGAGCGTTAGAATCATAAACTTGAATCTAAATTCCAGCTCCACCAATAAAGAGCTATGTGACTTGGGACAAGATATTCAGTATCCATGTCTCAGCTCCTTCAACTTTAAATGGAAATAATAGTAATTACAGCATGCTTATTCAATAATTAAGAAAAGAATGGCCCTAGCTGGTTTTGCTCAGTGAAGAGAGTGTTGGCCTGCAGACTAAAGGGTCCCGGGTTTGATTCCAGTCAAGGGCACATGCTCGGGTTGCAAGCTCAATCCCCAGTAGGGGGCATGCAGGAGGCAGCTGATCAATGATTCTGTCTCATCATTGATGATTCTGTCTCTCTCTCCCTCTCCCTCTCCCTTCCTCTCTGAAATCAATAAAATATATTTTTTAAAAAGAAAGAAAATAATGCATATGAACCAATTAGCACAGTGTCTGGAACATAGAAGACAGTCAGTGACAGGTATTATTATTACATCTGTTTGAAAGGAGGAATAAAGTAGTTCCTATAAGGGCAGTACCTGAGTTGCCTACATGGATGTGTTACCAGTGAGAAGGCAACAGAGATTGTAAAAAAAAATATATGTAAGAAACTAGAGGTCAAGTGCACGGAATTCATGCATGGGGGGTGTCCCTCAGCCCAGCGTGCACCTTCTCCAATCTGGGACCCCTCGAAGGAAGTCCTATTGCTGGTTTACAGGGATCGGGCCTAAACCAGCAGTCAGACATCCCTCTCGCAATCTGGAACTGCTGGCTCCTAACCGCTCACCTGCCTGCCTGGCTGCCCGATTGACCCTAACCACTCTGCCTGCTGGCCTACTCGCCCCCAACTGCCCCCCGCTGCTGGCCTGCTCACCCCCAAATGCCCCCCCGCCAGCCTGCTCACCCCCAACTGCCCCCCCCCCCCGCTGGCCTGCTTGTCCCCACCTCCCCTTCCCACTGGCCTGCTTGCCCCCAACTTCCCCCCTGCTGGACTGCTCACTCCAAACTGCCCCCTCTCCCCTGCTGTCCTGATCACCTCCAACTGACCCCCACTGACGGGGTGAAGGACTAAGGGCTGTTTTCAGGCTGGCCACACCCCCTTCAGAGTGGGGGTCCCCACTGGGGTGCCTGATCAGCCTGGGTGAGGGGCTGATGGCTGTTTGCAGGCTGGCCAAGCCCCCCAGTGGGGACCCTCACCCCATGGGCGTGTGGCCAGCCTGGGTGAGAAGTTGAGGGCTGTTTTCAGGCTGGCCACACCACCTGGTGATCCAGGCTCCCAGTCCCTCCTTTTTCCTTTTCTTTCTTTTTTTTCAATGCCTCCTTGAGCAGAGGCCAGGGCCGGCTGGAAGCAGGTATCTGGGATTTATTTAACTTCTACAATTGAAACTTTGTAGCCTTGAGCAGAAGCCAGGGCTGGCCAGGGTGGGCGGGAAGCTTGGCTTCCTCCATTGCTGGGGGCAAGCCAAGCCTCCTGCTCACTCCAGCTCTGTGGCTGCCGCCATCTTGATTGGGCTAATTTGCATACTCACTCCTGATTGGCTGTGGGTGTAGCAGAGTGATGGTTAATTTGCATGTTTCTCTTTTATTAGTGTAGATGAGAATGTGATATACTTTAGTGCAATAGGATCTATTAAATTACACACTGAATAAATAAGAAGGAATCCTAGATAACGTGACTGAGAGGAAAGTTTCTACGTATTTCAGGTTGACTCTCCATTTCAATGGAAATGCACAGATAGTGTTAAATGAGTCATATTTATTTATTCTATGCCAGCTCAAAATAAAGGACAGTAAGTTAGTGACAAATATAAACTAAAAGATGTCCCAAATAATTAATGAGCCCTTATTGCCTTTTAAGGAAATAGCATGTCTTTAAAATACATTTCAAATCCTATCAAAGCAATGGTCAGTGGATGGTACCATGGTCTTGTGTGATGTTGCCCCCATAGCCTCATATAACAGGGGTGTGGATGGATGAGAATGTAGGGGCTCAGGAAAACCAGTGGCATTGGAGATTCCTGCTTCCGAATCATCTCCTGCACCTTGAAACTAGTTGGTCTTGTGCTTTTCTGCCTCAGTCCCTCCTTATTCCTTGTGGCTTGAATGTGTCTCCCAAAAGATATGTTGAACTCCTCACCCCTAGTACCTGTGAAGGTGACCTTATCTGGAAATAGGATCTTTGCAGGTGCAATCAAGATGTCAGTAAGATGAAGTCATCCTGGAGGTGGGTGGGCTCTCATCCTCTCTGACTGGGGTCCCGTGAGAAGAGCAGAAGAGGCACACAGAGTAGAGTGCCACGTGAAGACACAGGCACGCACAGAGGGCAGACGATATAGAGACACAGGGAGAGCACTGTGGAGTGCTGGAGGGAGACACTGGAGGGATGTGTCCACAGCTAAGGAATGCCAGGCATGGCCGGCAACACCAGAAGCTGGAAGAGACAGGAAGGACTGTCCCCTACAGGTTTCAGTGGGTGCAAGGCCCTGCTGACACCGTGATCTTGGACCGCTAGCCTCCAGAACTGGGAGAGAATACATTTCTATTATTTAAAGCCACCAGTCTGTAGTAGTTTATTAAATTCACTATTCCTACCAGAGAACTTCCAGCCCAGCCAGTGTGGTTCGGTGGTTGAGCATCTACCCATGAACCAGGAGGTCATGGTTCAATTCCCACTCAGGGCACATGCCCGGGTTACAGCTTGATCCCCAGGGTGGGGCGTGCAGGGGGCAGCCAATCAATGATTCTCTCTCATCATTGATGTCTCTCTCTCTCTCTCTCTTTCCCTCTCCTTTCCTCTCTGAAATCAATACAAATATATTTTTTAAAAAAAGAAGAACTTGCTGGGTGTTGGGTGTTTATGAGCAGTTTTTAGTTCCCTGAAACTCTAATCTTAAAAATTATGGCATGCTGTCTCTAAACAAAAAGGATGAAAGGATTGAAATCATTTGTGTTCAGGCCACACTGGGCAGCAGGTGATGTGGGAAGGACTGAAACCTTTTGGATTTTATACCACCCTGGCCCGCCTGGGGAGAAAAGAAACGGGGATTTTCCTCTCTTGGTGGCTGAGAGCCAGCTTCCTGGGGTTGCAGGTCATCTGTCTGCCTCTGTTTTCTGGAGGTTGACATTCATTTCATCTGCCCATGCCTGAACTCTGACGGAAATTTCCAGGACGTTTGCCTTGTTCTTTCCTCTCCTTCCCTGCTTCTCTTCCAGCTGCCAGGACTCCGCCCAGTGAGTGTAACTTCCACTTTGCTCTCTCCACTCAAGGGTAAATGGAATTCCAACTATGAGGCTTGGAGACAGCCCCGCTCAATTAACGTACGCCCTGTTTAAATCCATGACATCTTAACTCGGCTTATTTGGATTTAGGAAATACCCGACCATCTTGTTGACACAGCGCCTAAAATAAGAAGCAAATGCCAGGCCCCTTACGCAAAGGGACTCCGTTGGCAGCATAATGCTTGCATGTGAAGACGGTTCCACTAGGTGGAGCCCCACTGAAGGTTGGGCGCAGGGGCCTGGCTCTTCCCTCTGAGCTCTGGCAGTTAAAGGGAGCAATCTGGGAATGAATGAGGATCTCAACAAGGCAGACCTAAATTGCTCTGGCCTTATTTATCCTTAACATTTGACTTAATTTTCAAATTAGACAGAACCTCCGACTGCTTGCCTCATTAACAGCCTCATTCATGATCAAGTTCCCCGCTCCTTCCCTTGAAGGGCTCAGGATCAACACACAACCAAACCATAGAGTCAGATGGAGACAAATGAAAGGAGGCACTCAGGACTATCGGGCTGGATACAGGAGGCACACGTATTAAGACAGTCCGGTGCCCAGCGTGGAGGTGGCTGGGGTGGGCAGAAAAGATGCTCAGTATCTCGTCAGTGGATGCCATCTGGTGCTGGCTAAACTGAGCAAATGAACACAAAAAATATGACCACTTTGTGCCCATTAGCATCCTCTACACTACAACGCTCAGAACGTGACCAGCTGAGAAGGATGAGATGGTTTGACAGGATTAAGTGCCTTCCCAGTTGGACAGAAGAAAGGACCTGAGCCCACTTCTCCCATCAGGATCGCTGTCAGTATTTGAACTTGGGAGGATAGATGGACCTCAGGACAAAAACAAAAAGGACTGAAGAGCAATGAGTCTGAGAAGGGCTCACCAGGCACCACACTATGCACCTTGAAAGAGGCTTCCCCTTTGTATTGGCGATAGAAGAGTTTGCCTTTTCTAAGTGACAAAGGTCCTACTCAACACTGGCTTCATGACACCCTCCTGATCCTCAATTTCCTCAACCATGAGTTGGAAAAAATAGTTTTTCCTTGTGGTGCTGTGATGAGGCTTGGAAGGGAAACACGAAACTTCCTAGCAAGGGCCTTGGCACCTAGCAGGTCCTCCATAAATAACTCCTTCTCTTCCTGCTGCTCTTCTGAGAACTTCGGAGGAAAGGGGCTTGTAAACACTAGCGAGTGACACAGTTATTACACACGAATCACCAAAGTGAAGCTGTTAAACACCTGGATGCAGGTTTTGCCATGGGTACAGCTGGCACAAACCCTGCCGTCTCCGCCTTCTCCAGGTTCAATGTTGGCTCTTGGTGTATGCATGGTGGGGAGGGAGCATGAGGCTCTCCGCTGCCATCCAACTTGCCAGCTGAATGGCTCTGAGGAAGGACCCAAAGAGACAAAGCCAAGTGTACTGATGTCCCTCCAATAACCTGGGCACTAAAACCTCAGTGGCGGGCTGCACATTCTGAGCCATCTCACGGGCATTGGGAAATAGGTGAAGTTGATATTGGGTGCCTTCAATTTCTTCTTTTACTAGCTTTCTTCCCTCTCTCATCAAAGTTGCAAGCTCCCAATTTCTTCCCTTCCCTCCTCTAGCAAGACTTGATCTCAGGAAAAAAACTGATTATCGGTAGCTCTAAGTGAACAGACATTTGTAAGCTGTTCTACCTTTAGACAGGATTTGCCCTCATTTACTTGCCACCAAGAAGGTGGCAGGAGTGTTTTGGAAGGCAGGGGTCTTCTGATGTCCCTGAAATTACCCCAAAGGACACCTCTCCCTTCACCTTGTTGGAAGCATGAATATATTTCAGAAGCACCTTCTCAGTCACAGGTGGAGATTTGGAATAGTTGAGTACTTGCTGTTGGAATTCCTGAAAAATAGCAGCAAATATCCATGAATAAACATTAGAAATGAAATACAGGATGCTTGGCATTTAACATGTTTTAAAAACATTGTTTACCAATTTCCTCCCTCTTTGCCAACTGTTAGGGTTGCCAAGCAGCTTTTCAAGATTTGGCCTGGTCCCACCTCTCAAATGATGACCTGGCTCAAGGGAAGCAGGATCTGAATTCAAATAAGCCAAATGTATACTTATGCAGGATTACTAATCGGTCTCAGCTTTCCTTCTCATGCAGCAGGGACAAAGCCCCACAGTCCTTCTCAATGCAACGGTTTGAGAGTGGGCACTGAGATAAAACTGATCAGACCTTAATGTGGGTCCCTCTTGGGAGGGCTAAAGCCATCTACTGATTGTTAAATTCTTTAAGACAGTACAGAGCAGGTCTTTCCAAAGAGACAACTGATCACTCCTAAAATTCCTCCCAACTTCACTGTTAGCTAATGCCTAAAATTCTGTCATTCCAAGATCTATCCCTCGAGCCCAGAGTCTTGGTGCCCTTAGGACAGACACAATACTTAGTCCTCTACATGTGTTTACTCATGCAATTTTCATAATCTGCTAATATTCCCATTTTACAGATTAATAAACATCAATGTTCAGAGAATAAATTGCCCAAGGTCATACATCTAATAGGTGGCAGAGCCAGGATTATCAAAACTAGGTCAACTTTACCCCCAAGATTCCTGCTTCCTCCACTGTATCATGCAGACTTGCAGTGGGTGAGGATTTGAGAAGGAGCCTGGGGAACAGAGTGTGGGAGTCAGTGGAGTTAAATTCCTAAAGGAGAGGAGAGCGGAAGGAAGGCTGGAGGGCCGAAGATAAATCACCCACAATTCACAGTCCTGCCTGTGCTGGTCGTGGATTGAAATAAGAAAACCTAAAAGTGGAAGCTGACATTTCCCCAGAATCAAGGTGCATTCAAGAGGATTCAGCAAATTCTCCCTTTGATCAGCCAAGAAGAGAAGAGAGAGCAAGTGTCTGCTGTGTAATAAAGGAGCCACAGAAATGTAAGTATCAGTATTGGTGCTGTGGTGCTGTTGTTATTGTAAAATTATGCATCATTATTATTCTCCCCATACAAGTGAGGGCCGGAACTCCTAGAATGCTATGCCTGCTCAAGGTGGCTCAGGTATTTCACTCCTGGAGTGGATTATTTTCAACAACTCCCCTACCACACAACCAAGTTAGTTTTAGTCATAATCATGAAATTAAAGAAATAACAGCAGGGCAAGAAATGCAAATAATAAAATATTTCTTTGATTACACTTCAACTATATAATCATGGCAGTAAAATAAATAAATGAATAAATAAGTAAAGAAGCATGTCATTGCCAAAAAAAAGGGAAAAATAAGTATTCCAGTGTCTTTTTTTTTTTTTAAGAAAAGGGGAAAACTTTTTGCCTACATGATGGTTACTGAACATGACAGTTTTATTGTTGAGACTTCTGCAAATTTTTTGATTTCATCAAAATTGATCTTCCTTGAATATTCACATGCAGTAGGCAGCATAGCCAGATTTGCCAATTCATCTGAGTTGGTTGAGAAATACTTTTCATCCACTTTAGTTTCTGAAGTTTTCTTTCACCTGCAACATGAGACATGTGAGTAGTTAGGGGTCTCTTAAGCATGCAGCTACATTGGGCATAGGCCCAGATCAACTCCTGGTCAGCAAATTCCAGAAACAGTGACACAGTCCACGTCTTTGTTTCTTCACGATTAATTCTAGCAGCTTTTAAATGTCCCCACAGTTGAAATTTTCTCTCTCTCTTACACACACACACACAAAACATCACCAGGAAACTTATCGCAAATTCCTACTGTATTTGGGTCTCAAGTTGTTCTTCTGCAAAAATTAGAGAATTGGCTGAATGACAACAAACAGGGCCTTACTCGAACCATCGTTTCTTGTGCAACTCCTGATGAAAGTGACGCAGGCTTCCAACACAGCCCTTTTCATCTCACCTGGCAACCTGAGACCAGCACCTTAGGTCAGCATTTCCTCTTTGAATTTGATTCTCTTTTCTATGTAACTGTCCATTTCCTCACTGTTATTTTTAGGAAGTAACAGCCCTCTCCACAATTTCTTTGCACTGATCTTCAAGGAAAAGATCAGTACCTTGTTCAAGGTGGATTCTGACAGGTTGCAAATACTTTCATATGGTTCCATTGAGCAACAGACTTAAGGTCACTAAAGTTTGTACCTCTGACTCTGATTGCTCCCACTTTTTCCTCTCATGCACTATCTGGAAACAAAAGTACGTAGCTGAATCCTTGTGGGCTGAGAGCCAAATAACTGTTACATGGAAGACAGTATTTATTAGATAAACAAGAAGAATGTGCCAGTTTAGGCTTAAGTATATAAGATTAAACTCAACGGTAACCACAGTTGGTCTGAACTTGGACCAACAAGAGTATTCAGGGAACAATATTGTATCACTAACTTCTTTAGAATTGCCAATGCATGGTGAAAATCAAAGGCCAGCTCCTAGATGGTTTTACTAGGGTTTTAAAATTCTCTATAGACAATGCCCCCTTTCCCTTATTCCTGCACGAGTCGGACTGCATTACTACCTGCTTTTAACCTACAACCTTTAACTAGACAACTCATTGGCCTCAAGGCTGGGGGTCAGATCTCAGGAGCATCCCCTTCTTCTACCATGACCTCATCATCATAATACAGGACTTAAAAAAATTGAAAAACTGACATCCCAAGGTGATTTTCTCCCACTCAAGCTACAACCCCTTTACCTGGGAAGGGACACGGATATCAGAGTCCAGCTCCATCCCTCTAGTCTCAAGGCCAGCTCTCAAGGGCAGCAATGCAGGCTTCCTTCTGGCCTTCCCTTCCTCTTCATGCTCTCCTCTCTGCCACTAGAAAGTGAGGTTCTTATCCCCTTTCAGCCACTATTTAGCTTTGCGATCTGGGCAAAAATGACTTTCTCTCCTGCTTCCTGCGTAATTCCTAAGACCCCTTCTAACATCCTCAGGGCCTGGCTGTGAGGTCAAATGGCCTTAGCTGCCAGCCTGGGCTCCTGCAAACGAAGCCTATGCAGTGAAAAGTCAGCTCCTGGCATGGAGTCTCTCAGGCCCTGCCTTGTACCCAGGGGCACGGCTGACTATTCAGACTGTCGTGTTTGTTGGGCCCTGGAGACTTCAGATGTCTCATTTGAATCAGAGCCGGATTTCCTGAACAGTGCCCTCCTCATGCCAACATTCTTATTTGCCATGGCACTGCCCTCAGAATGTGCCAGAATGATTTCTAAAAGACAGCCCCTATGCTGTCCCGGCCCACACTTCTGCTCCAAATATGCTGCAGGTGACAAACCTGTAACAGAAGGTAAGGGTGGGATCATTTCTATTTTAGAGATGGGAAGACTGAGGTGCTGAGAGTTGAATTACATCACTCGTGGTGCCTGCAGCTGCCCTTAGAGGCAGAACTGGGGCTAAAACCCACCCCCAATTTCTTACTCAACTCTCCCTACTTGTCTCTAATCATTTATGATCCAACAATAACCACAAGATTTGAACATTGAGTATCAAGATGTCTTTAGAATATGAAAAAGTGATCAGCATAATCAGGCACTTCCCTAGCCACCCCCCACCCTTGCAGAATTCCCAGAGCTAGTGTTCTTTGTAAAGATGCCCATACCCAGGTGATTCTAAGGGTCCCGACACCTTGAGAATCATAGCTGAAGAAATGAACCCTTGGAGAGTCTCAGAGAACGAAGACTTGAAGATTGAGTCAAATTGCTTAGGCATTGCTCATGGGGAAATTTCAGCCATAGGAGCTAGTGTGAAGGAGGTATTTTGAGCACCAACTATGGTCTTCATTCCCTTGAAGGACATCCACTCTCCCTGTCCTTTCAGGTTAGTCCCACTGTCAACATAGGTAACTTTAGAATTGGGGACATAAAAGGAGCCTCAAGCCCTGTGCTGGGTTGAATGATATTCCCCCCAAATTTTATGTCCACCCAAACCTCAAAATGGATAAGGATTGAAATGAGATCATACTGAGTCCAGCTGAGCCCTGAATCCAATGAGAGTCGAGCGTCCTTCTAAGATATAGAGGAGGACACACAGAATCACACAGAAGAAGGCGAGTGATGCTGGAAGAGAGATCAGAGGGATGTAGTTATAAGCCAGAGGACGCCCAGAATTTGGGCAACTGCCAGAAGCCAGGGAGAGTCAAGAAAGGGTTTTCCCCTACAATCGTGATTTTGGACTTCTGGCCTCTAAAACTGTGAAAAAATGCATTTCTGTTCTTTTAGTCACCCAGTTTGTGGTAATTGTTGCAGCAATCCTAGGAAATAAATACACTTTCTAATGAGAATATCTGCCCCCAGCTCTTTACTCAGGCTCTGCTCTTGGGAGAGAGCAAATCCAAACCAAGACAGTAGGTATCTATGTCCTCATATTTATTGCTGCAGGTGACAAAACTGTGCCTCAATTTCGGAAATAGCGTCACAAAAACATAAAAACATGGCACCCTTTTTGTAAGCAATGGTTACAGCAAGAAGGACCATGGGGGCATGAGGGGTGAAGGAATTTTTTCTTCCTTGACATCCTGGCCTAACAGATCTTTAACAGGTGTAACCTGCAGGTGCTTTATTTCACTTGTATGATCATTGGTTGTGAGGATACAGTTGATCAGGGCATTTTGCCTGAGAAAACTGCTATAACGATGAGTAGCTCAGAAGGCAACACCAAGGTATTACCCTTTCTCTTATTTGATAATGTTCCAGGTAATATTGCTTACTTTTTAAAATCGGTTTTTAAAACAAGCTCTGGCCAGTTTTATTAAAGAAAACTATTGCACGACTTTCTTCTCACCAGTGTGTTCTGGCATGCTCCTGATGATATCAGAATCACCTGGGTCAATGCAGCCAGTGAGCATACTTGGTAGGATTTTCCAGACCCGGTGCCCAACTCAATTGTATTGGCCTAGTACTCGGTTTCAGAGTTCCTCAAGCCAGACAGGTGTTGGTGAGGATGGCTAGGTGATGACCAGGTTCGCTTTGCCTGATCATCTTCAGAGTCTGCTTGTAGCTCAGCACATGTTTTCCACTTTTCATACAAACTGAAGTCTTGAGTGGATACGTTCCAGCAACTTTGTCTTCTTTGCAGCTACCATCTTCCTGCCTCAGATGTGAGACAGCCCTCTGTCCCCTAGAAGGAGGGGGAGTGAGATATACTATTTCTTACCAGTTTTTGAGAGCTCCTAGATTTAACCCATATTTCATCTTCAGGGAGCAAAAGCCTCAAGCTTTACCTTTTCTTTAAATTATAATTGTTACTGAAAATAATAGAAAAGCATTAAGAACCTACGCTGTATGTTTTCATAAACTTAAATAGCCAGCCAGCCAATAGTCCTTTGTCCCTTTTACAAAAGAAAAATAGCATATCCAGTAAAGAAGTGTCCTCATTGATGATTTAAATCTCCAGGGCATCATTTATCCCCCTTTGGTGGATGGGAGAGGGGCCATTTTCAGAGCCCTGATCATTTCTAACCAGAACAACATCAGGAATGGAGGGAGCAGCAGAAGCAAGCGGGGAGGATTACCAACAGAACAACCGACCAAAGTCTTGTGTCCTTGGGTGTCCTACATTTCCCCCACCTTCCTCCCTGGGACAAAGCCCCTGTGTCCTGCGCATCCGCCTCTTTGCACCTGGTATCTCCCTAAGGATGAGTCAGAAGCGCTGCAGAGCCAAGGAATTTCTGCAGCTCGTAGCAGCCCTTGGATGGCTGGAGCAATCAAATGCAGCTGGGGAAGGCCCGTGTGCGTGAGAACAGAAGGCACTGAAGCCTCTGGCCACAGGCTTCCAAGAACGGCAGCAGTTTCTGCCATGCCTCCCAAGGAGCCGCGGCCCAGGAGGGTTGAAACCTTGGGACTGCTCACGTCTCCCTCCCTCACAGCTCCACCACCCGCCTGCCCAGGAAACCGAGGGGCTGCACAGAAGCCCAAATATGGCTGAGCTCTTGCTACCTCCTAACAGGGCTTCTCAGAAGGGCTTTATCCGTTGGCTCACTTTCCACGGTTTCAGTGGCCCAGGGTCAGCCATGGAATGAAAATATTACAAATCAGCAATTAGTAAGTTTTAAATGGCAGGCCCTTCTGAGTAGGGGAATGAAATCTCACGTGGTCTGTTCTGTCCCACCCGGATGTGGTTCATCCGTTTGTCCTGGTCTCCACTTAGTAACCCTCTCAGTGATCAGATGGACTGTTGTGGGATCTCAAGTGCTTGGGTTCAAGTCACCCTTATTTACTTAATAGTGGCCCAAAGCCCAAGAGTAGTGATTCTGCCAGTTCAGATACTCTGCCGAGAAGTCATAAGGTGCTTCGTTTACGTAGAAAGGTAAAAGCTCTAGACTTAATCAGGAAAGGAAAGAACATCTGATTTATGGCAGTGGTTGCACCAGGAAGCACTGAGCCTGTATGAAGACTTCAGCAAGGGATCCCCTAAAACGAGGGACACCAAGCCATTTACTGCAAGTGAAGGGTGGTTACACAGATTCGGGATGAGGCTTGTCATTTTATCATCTCACATCATCACAAGAAGAAGAAAGGTGAGTACAGAACAATAAGATATTTTGAGAAAGAGATCACATTTACATAACTTATTACAGTACATTGTTTTAGTTCTATTTTATTATTGGTTATTGTTCTTAATATCTTGCTGTGCATAATTTATAGCTTAAACTTTATCATAGGTATGCATGTATAGGGGAAAAAGTGAATCTATAGTAAGTTTTGGTACTATCCATGGTTTCAGGTATCCACTGGGGGTCTTGGAATGTATCTTTGTAGATAAGAGAGGACTACTGTATTCTCAAGATATGCACCAAACACATCTTGAGAATATTTTCATGCTTCCTGAACAATATTTTTATATACTGGAGTGATTTATGAGATATATTCCAAATAGAGGTTATTTGGAATCATATATCCCAGGATGCTGTGCAGAAATTCAGTCACTCCAGAGGAGTGGTACCTTCTGAAAGTCAGGAGAGACTCATGGAGCTGCCTGGGAAACTGCCACAATGCAGGGTGGGGACAGGGGTCAAGAGCCCTAGGGGGCAGTGACCGCTGGTCTGAATTTAGACATAGCTCTTCTACTAACTAGATTTAACTACTAACTAGCTCTCAGGTGTGAAAATACCCCTCTCTTGGTCTCTCAGTAGTTCACCTGCAGGATGGGCAGGTTGTCCTCTGTGGTTAACCAGATCCCATCTATTCCCAATATTTCTGCATCTTTTTTTTTTTAAATATATTTTATTGATTTTTTTACAAAGAGGAAAGGAGAGGTATAGAGAGTTAGAAACATCGATGAGAGAGAAACATCAATCAGCTGCCTCCTGCACACCCCCTTCTGGGGATGTGCTCACAGCCATGGTACATGCCCTTGATCAGAATCGAACCCGGGACCCTTCAGTCCGCAGGCCGACGCTCTAGCCACTGAGCCAAATATTTCTGGATCTTGAAATGCACTGAGCATCCAGGTTATCCTCAGACCACTAGACAGATGCCCAGTGGATCTCTGGGATGGTTCCAAACATTTCCTAGCCCCAAAAAGCTCGTAAATAAAAAAGAGGAGGACTTATAGCTGGTTGGTCTCCCCTTCCCAAATAAGCTTGGCAAACAGCCCCCTTTTCTGGAGAAAATGAGTCAGTTAGAAATAAGGGGGTGACAGTTTAGGTCAGGATAGAATTTACAAGGGGCACCTGCAGGAGATCTGTTAAAGAAGAGGCCTGCGGATCCCCTCTCCATAAATTGTCACAAAGCTGTAGAAGCAAACCAATAATCATGTTGTCTGCTACTTGGCTGTGTGAAGTGCAGCTGGGAAGGGGCGGGGAGAGAAAAATGCTTCCCTCAGTGTTCAATTATGCTATGATAACTGTTTACATTTTATTGAATAAATAATTATCTCTGTGGGTTTAACAAAATACAAAACACAACATAACACCCATTAGTCATCTGTCTGAGGTAAGGCTTAAATATACGTTTAACACGTGTGCTTTTTTTTAAAAAATATATTTTATTGATTTTTTACAGAGAGGAAGGGAGAGAGATAGAGAGCCAGAAACATCGACCAGCTGCCTCCTGCACGCCCCCCACTGGGGATGTGCCCGCAATCCAGGCACATGCCCTTGATTGGAATTGAACCTGGGACCCTTTAGTCCACAGGCTGATGCTCTATCCACTGAGCCAAACCGGTTTTTGCTAACACTGTGCTTTTAATTCAGTGCCCTGATTCAGAGCAAGGCCTGAGCTATTCATCCCTCCAGGGGGTAAATGACTAGTTCTTTTGGTAAATTAGGTTTTTGTTTTCACCTCTTATTAGAATCTTTGTTTTCGGTTTTTTAATTTGTTTGGAACCACAGGCAAGAATGGAGTGTAATATACAGGTTTCTCATCGTGATCTTCATGAGGATTCAAGTCCAGTGGGGTGTCCACTGGTCCAGTTCACAAGGAACCAAGAGGCACATGAATATTGTTTAGAATGGGAAGGGAGGCAGACAGCGGAGCTTTGGACTTGTCCTTAAGTCCAATTTGCCTTTAAAAGAGTAGTTAGCAAGCCATCTTTTATAATGTCTGTGCTGGACTAAAAACAAAGGACAGTAATAGCAGATGCAGTGTTGAGATAAAATTGAGAGGTGAGCAGAATATTCCCTTCTGATTATAAAAAGTCAAATCAAAGACTTCTGTGTCGAATCACATGACAGTTCTCTGTAATTAAAAAATGAAGAAAGGGTCACCTCTGGGATGCTGGCCTCTGAGTTCAGGTGTCCTCCTCTGGAGTCTCTCTTGGCCATGACTACATCTAGTTTTTCTTGTTCACTTGGACCAGTGGTCGGCAAACTGCGGCTCGCAAGCCACATGTTGCTCGCGAGCTGCGGTTTGCCACTCTGTTGACTAATGAGTTTGCCAATCACTAGGGGCTTAATCACAAGGAACAACAACAGCCTGTAATTATTGGAATTGAGAGTCTAGGTCAGTGGTTGGCAAACTCATTAGTCAACAGAGCGGCAAACTGCGGCTCACGAGCCGCAGTTTGCTGACCACTGACTTGGACCATTTAGGGAGCTGGAATTGCCATGGGTGGAAATGACAGTGATTGTGGGGACTTGGGCTGAATAGTAGGACTCTCTCCTAACACAGAGGGAGGTTGTGAGACCAGCAGAGATATGCCAGAGAACTCAGAGGTGGGACCCCTTGGTGAATATGGAAAAATGTATGTATTGCTATGCCGTGGACAAGTTCAGATAAGGCTGAGCCATTTGGTAGAACTTTCATGAAAATTTTGGGCTACATATGAATTTCTTCACCATCAGGCACTACTTCCTGAAGAACCCTCTGTCTTGGTTTGCTACTGAGCCTAGTTCCTCATGGGAAAAGAAGAAAAATCTAGATTTTGTGTTTGCTTCATCTTTGTCAGGTAAGTCATCTTGTTCTAGCTTGAATCTCCTGGGAGCATTCATTGGTGGCCGTAGGCCTCTTCTTTAACACATCTCCTGTAGGTGCCCCTTATAAATTCTATTCTGACCTGAACTGTCACCCCCCATCCAGGTGCCCTTTTCCTGGCCAGTACTCCTGTTCCTCAACTGCTTGGAGCTGATTCCTTGGAGGGCTGGCCTGGGACATGCATCTGCCTTGCCTGTGACTGGCTGACCACTAGGGTACAATGACAGGGGTGCAAAAGGCCGGTTCCCTTACATCTAGATGGGACACCTCTGCATGCAGTTAGCGTTCAAGGGTTTTCTTCAAGTTGAGTGACCTTCGGTCCTGGTAATTCCTCTGAGAGTTTTGTGTAAGAGGTCATGGTGGCCTGGAGAAAACATCACAGCCTTCTGGCTAGAATTCTGCATTTAGGCATGGAGGCCTGATTCTCTCATTGGTGAGAGAGATGCTGAAGATTTACTCAAACTGAAGGCAGTATCTGCCCTCCTTAACTAGCTCACCCCAATGCGCAGCTTTATAGGAGAATGGTGCTGAGAGCCCACTGAGGCAGCTGACACAGAAAAGTAGCATGGTCTCTAAGAAAGGATGTGCTACCAAAGCCAAAGCTTAAGGCAGTAATAACAACTTTGATTTATACCAAGAACTATTTGTACTAATTACTAAAATATTGATTGCACATTCAGCAGTGTGTTTGAATTAAAGACAAACCAAATCTGGTCACAGTGCCAAAAGAATCTTATTGCAAACAGTCACCATTTAGCTTTTTCCTGCAATAATCTGGTGGGATTTAAAGAGTTTAGTTCAATGGATGGAGCATTATGTTCAATGATTGTGGCTCATCGCTGTCCTTAAGGAGCTCCTGGATGAAGGCATAAAACAGAAACCAGGATATAATGTTAATTCTAAAAGTGCAGAGTGAGATAGAAACAGGGATAAGGTGCAAATAAATCTGACAGAAGGGGCAGGGAAAACATCAAAGATGAAGGACTAGGGGAGGAGAGGATTCCAGGCACAAGAGAAGAAAGGCCAGACAACCTGGGATGGAAGGAGCTGTAGGGGTCACTGGGAAGGCACATTTTATAATAAACTAGAGGCCCAGTGCACAAAATTCATGCACGGGGGGGGGGGTCCCTCAGCCCAGCCTGCACCCTCTCTAATATGGGGCCCCTCAAGGGATGTCCAATTGCCCATTTAGGCCCGATGCCAGTATGATCGGGCCTAAATGGGCAGTCAGACATCCCTCTCACAATCCAGGACTGCTGGCTCCCAACTGCTGGCCTGTCTGCCTTCCTGATTGCCTCTAACCACTTCTGCCTGCCATCCTGATCACCCCCTAACAACTCCCCTGACAGCCTGATTGATGCCTAACTGCTCCCCTGCCAGCCTGGTCACCCCCAACTGCCCTCCCCTGCAGGCCTGCCTCCCCCCAACTGCCCTCCCCTGCAGGCCTGGTTACCCCTAACTGCCCGCCTCTGCTGGCCTAATCACCCACAACTGCCCTCCCCTGCTGGTGGTGGCCATCATGTGGTGGCTATCTTGTGTCCACATGGGGGCAGCCATCTTTGACCACATGGGGGAAGCCATCTTGTGTGTTGGAGTGACAGTCAATTTGCATATTACTCTTTTATTAGATAGGATTAAATTTTAAATTTATAGCCACTAAGTTCAGATGGGCCTTTAAAGTGTGATTGCTGCCTGGCATTATCTCTTATTATCCTGCAAGACCCCAGGACATGCCCCCATTACCTTTAGATTCCCACCTTCCACCCACATGGCTTCTTTGTCAGGCAATCGAATTTATCAGTTGTATTCCCTCCTTGTGGCTACTGTACTTATTGTTCCCTTTGCCCAAAATGCTTTTCCCCCAATATTTTCATGGGTGGCTTCTCAATCTCCTTCAGATCTGTGCCCAAACGTTAACTTCTCAATGAGGCCTTTTCTGTTTTTCCTACTTAAAATACAGCTCTACTCATACCTCTTCCCTGATTTGTGGTTTTCAAAATATTATGCTATGCATTTTATAACTTCTTATATCTGTTTTGTAACCTATGTGCTAGCAGGGACTTTTATCTGTTTTGTTCACTGCTATATTCTGCCAGCCTAGAACTGTAGCTGACTTGTGGTAAATATTCAATGAATATTTGTTCAAGGACTAAATAAAATATCCTTTCAACTACACCTAATTCGCTATTTTACCCCCTCATAAAATTATGGTTTTTTTTTTAACTTTTACAATTCTAAAATATTTTGTCTTACATATATATTTTTTTAATTTTTAAAAAATATATATTTTATTGAATTTTTACAGAGAGGAAGAGAGAGGGAGAGAGAGTCAGAAACATTGATGAGAGAGAAACATCAATCAGCTGCCTCCTGCACACCCCCCACTGGGAATGTGCCCACAACCCAGGTACATGCCCTTGACAGGAATTGAACCTGGGACCCTTCAGTCCGCAGGCCGACACTCTATCCACTGAGCCAAACCTGTTTTGGCTGTCTTATATATTTCTGAGTCTGATCATTTTAGTACCTGGAGGATGGGGTTGAATTCGGTGATTCATAGTTTCTACGGACTCTCACTCATGCGTTTTATTTTTCATGCCTTTGATTCAGAATGTATTGGTTGATCTTAACTTCTGGGAATCCTGAGAGCCTAAGGTAGGGATGCTTTTATCTAGAGAGGACTTCAGTTTGCTTTTACTGAGGGCTGGGGTCCTAGTGCAAGAGTCCCCACTTCTGCTCCCCATTCACTGGGTTGTGGCCGGTGGCTTAGTGATGGCCTTGGTGGTCAAACTCAAGGCCATGCTGCTTTCCATATTTGCTTGTTCTCCAATTTTCCCACTCTGGGGTCATCTCACTATTTTTTTCTCCTTATTTACCATGAGCTCAACAATGCAATAAAAAAGGTCTGTTTCATACAGGGTTAGTTGGGGGATAGTATACAATACTGCCAGAATAAATCCAGGTTTCCTTTCAGCTCCCACACATCTCCCTGTAGTTGTAAGCTCTGTTTGTGGGAGGTGGGGAGGGGGTGCTGTAACTGTCTCCTGGCTCTTTGTTACACCTCGAGCATAGTGCTTTATAAATAGGAAGCATCCAATATACAGCTCCTGACTGGCTGTTTAATATTTAAACATGAAATCTGGCAAACTCACATGCTTGCTAATTGTGCCCCTTTAAGTTGATGCTCTGGTTGCATGTGGTGTAGCCTTTTCTAACGTCACTCACAAGGATTGAAGCCATGCTGCTGGTACCGTCGCCCACCACCACCGCCAAGCCTGTTGCCACTGTGGTTTGGCCTGGCTGGGCCGGCCTCCCCGAGGCCTGCTTGTTTGTTCTCATATCCATTGCTTCTTGGCTGTCTTCCCACCTACTGCCAGTGCGGAGTTATTTATATCAAGTCCCAGCAGCTTGGGTGAGCTGTGTTGTGATCACTCACATCCTCAATGCCTTGCAGCCGCAAGCACTTTACCCGCGGTGTCCTCTCAGGAAATCCTTCCCCGCTAGGGAGGGGAAACTCCAGTTTCCGGGGATAGGGGCAGCGCCTCTGTCCATCTGCTTGGCTGATAAGCCGTCCGCATTTGGATTGGGAGCCCGGGCCGGCAAAACATGCACTGCCTGGAGCATGCCCAAGGAGGTCAAGACAGCTGAGTCACGGAGAGTCACATGAAGAGACTGGAGAGCGCCTCTCAGCCCGTTACTTGTTGCGTCAAAGCTCCCAGAAGAAGCGGCCTCTGTTTAGAAGTCACCAATCTCCCCACTCCCAGAACTGCTCCATGGGCTCTGTGGTGCCGAGACCAATGTGCGCCCCTCTTCAATGACTGACTGTCATCAGGGTCACATTCTGGCTGTAATTCACCAGCTCTTACTTTTTCAACCCATGTAACTTAATTACAGCCAGCATTTCACCGGGAGATACGGGTTAGAGCCAAACCAAGGCCTTCTGATGTTCTGACAGCGCTCTAACTCAATCAACAAATTAACCTGCGTCTAAGGCACAGATCTCCAAAGAAATTAGATCACCCTGAAAGGCGTGGGTGGGGAGGGTCAATAATCATTTTAAATGAAATTGAACAGATCATTGATAATCAAAGCCACACTCTCTTTGGTGCTTGCAGAAACAGCATGATGCTGGGGAAAGGGCCAAAGAGAAAATTTATCGCTTGGCAGAATTTTGTGCTGAAAATAAATATTCAAATCAAATTTATGTGTAAGTTGCACACTATCAAATCGCTATGCAGGGAAGCTGCTACCCGGAAGCCTGTCCCATCCCATGGCCTCTGGGAAGGAGTTGCTGCCAGGGGAATATCAACATTGCACCACTAGACCAGTGTTGAAATCCAGCTGGTGCAGGGAGATGGCAAGTGTAGGCGGTAAGTTTCAAAACACTCGTTTTGAAACACCCACTGCGCCTGGCATCAGGGGTTCTGCATCAGGCAGAATCATCTTTGCTGTTTACACATCCACAGAAGGTTACTCTGATTCTTGCATTATAAGCAGACCGTTTCCAGTTCTAGAAAAGCAAAACTGGCTGCTTCTGGCTTTGTCTCTTTTTCTCTCAAATGCACTGCTTGTCACGGTGTGTGTTGCCATTGGTTAAAATGTTCCCTTGGCTCTAAAAGATCTCTTTCTCATTCTCTGAAGGTTCGTCAGAATAAATATTACAATTTGGACTTGGGGTCTTGGAAAGCAGATGTTAACTACGTGGTCACTTTTGTTTCTGGAGAAAGGTAAATAGATTGTGGTGTTCTCTGATAGAGAGACTGTTCTTGTAGTGGTCTTGTAGTGATTCATTCCAAAGATAAGACAGTGTACAATAAACTCTCCCACTGCTGTTCACAGTGAACCTTTTAAATATTTTTTCCATTTGATTTTTATCGTAGGATACAAATAATCAGGAATATTGAGGCGGGGGGGGGGGGGAACCTTTGGATTTTGATTTAAGTTATATCTGTTTCTCTCTTGTTCTCACTCCTTTAGCATCCTATCCCCCCTTTTGATTATTGGCAATTGATCTTATTTCACCCAGAAAATGGAAGGAATCAGAAAAGAACTTCTGTGCCCCACTTCCCCAATCTACCAGCCTCCCTGAGACTGTTCCCATCAGCTTCAGCTTCACTCCATTACTCCAGTGGCCTGTCCTCCCATCCTCCCCCGCTTCCCGCCTCCCCCCCCCCCCCCATACACACACACTCTAAAACTGCTCCTATGACTAACCGTTCTCTTTCTGGCTCTGGATACTTCCCATGAGCTTATAAACATGCTGTCATATTTCCCATCTTAAGAAACCTTCTTGACCCATTTCCCCCCACACCACCCCTGCCAGAGCCAGTCTCATTTCTCTGCTTCCCCTTGTATAAGGGACTTCTTTCATCAGAGCAGCTTCCACTTCCTTTTCTCCCATTCTCTCCTGAACTCACTCAGATCAGCCTTTTGTTCCCATTAAAATGAACCCACTTTTGTCAAAGTCACCCATGTGGTCCCCAATGCCAAAGTCAATGACGACGTCCAGTGTCTGGTTGAGGATGGCGTCTTCATCAGGTCAGTTCTGTGAAATGCTTTGGGGACATCCTTCCTGTTTCAGAAGTCCTGGTTCTGCAACCCTCTAAATATTGTTGGCACCCTTTCAATAAATTCCAGTTTGGTTTAAATTAGCTGGAGCTAGTTTCTGATGCTTGAAGTAAAGAGCCCTAAACTGATTCATTGGTGGAGCGAGACTGACATGGTTCTGAAGAGTCATTCCTAAAATTCAATGATTTGGGAGATTTCCCTGGGCCCGCACCTGAGAGGAGGAGTGGGGAGCATTGTGGTTCCATCTGCTGATAGTTAAACAATAGACAATTGTCACCATCCAGACAAATCCTCCTTTTCTCCCACTGCTGCCCCTTGATGAGGCTTTGATGCTCATTCTGCCAGATTTGTTCATTCAAAAATGGGGCAAACAAAGTGAACATGAAGGGGTTCACAGAAGCAGCCACAAAGGCCAATAAACACATGCAAAACCACTAGAACTCACTACTAATTAGGACCTTGCAAGCTAAAACCCATGAGATGAATAGAACTCTTAAGTCTGGCGCTGTTGAGTTGATGGGGCTGTGGGGCAATGGGAGCGCAAAGACACAGCTCTCTTGGAGAGCAATTGGGCAATACCTAGAAAAGTTAGTGCTGTGCAGACCTTTTGACCATGGCTGTATAGAAACCCAAAGATTATGTACAAGAATCTATGTAGCATCATTGTTTTCAATAATGAAAAACAAGAAACTGCCTAAATATTTATCATTAAAAATTTGGATAAATAAATGGTATACACACAAAGGAGTATTAAATAGCAGCAAAAATTAATGAACTTGAGCTACTTGTTCAGCATGAATAAGTTTCATGGACATGATAGGAAACAAAAAAGCAAGTTTCAGAAAGAATCATGCAGTATCCTTATAAAAGTTTTAAAGTATATATCTATAATAAAAAAAAAAGTGTAATATGCTAATTAGACCAGACAGCCGAATGACCTTCCAGACGTCCTTCTGGATGTCTGTCCGAATGAAGCCAGGTCTGAGGCAAGCCACCATGGCTGCAAGGGCTGAACCCTTTGCACGATTTCGTGCATCAGGCCTCTACTATACATATGAAAAGCAATGCTGTATTTTGCTTAGGAATGCAGAAATATGTAACAAAGTATAAAGAAATACTTGGGAATGATGAACACTAAATTATGAATAATTGTTATTTCTGAGTATGGGGTGTGAAAGAGGAAGGAGAGAATGTAATAATGAATAAGCAAAATTCTATTTATAATGTTTTATTTAATAAGCTGGTTTGCGAGTATACCTGTTCACAAATCTAAAATGTATTACAGTAAAATATTATAGTATAATCTTAATGAAACAAAGGGATTAGGAATGAGGTGTCAACCAGAGAGATTTTCCCAAGTCACTTAGTGGCATCTGTGGGCCCTGCAAACAATGACTTTTCTAGAAGTGGCCTTGAGAATCAACCTAGGCACTGAGCTGGCCAACATTTCCACTAACATCACCCAGTTCCCTGGTTCATAAAATGATGACTCTGTTGATATTAAATACCTGCCTTGGCAGTTCATATTACATGATTTGTTGGGAGGAAATGTGAGCAGTTAGCAACCAGTTTGGCTCATTTCCTCTCCTCCTTTCCCATTTCCTTCCTGTTGTGGATTGGGTTTATTTAGGGAAAAAGTGGGTAACTGGTTTCTGGCAATGCTTTCTTCTCTCTGAGATTTTCTTGGCCTTGTGTTCACTAACCTTCTCCAGCAGCAGTGGAAAAAAAATAATCCGAGCATTTGAATAAAAGAGGAGGCTGTTATTGTGGGCTTAGTGACACCTTTGTATCATAACAAAAATGATGGGAACGTGAGTTCCATATCCCCTGTAGAGCAGGACACTGGTTGTTGGCCTCTCACTCCACAGAGAACTGTCTACCTATAGGTTGGGCAGCTGTAATACAAAGGTAAATCAACACTAAGATGTGGAAGGGACACAGACATAAGCTTTCTGGAAATAAATTAGTAGTATTTATCAAGATCCTTTCAAATGCCTATGCCCTTTAACCCAGCAACTCTACTTTTATGACACCAACCAAAGGCAATAATCAAATGTTATCAAACACATTTGCCCCCAAATTACAAAACAAACCTAAAGTTCTCAAACAAGGGGACAGTTTATAAAAGTATAGAAAATCTAAACAATGTATAATGCTGCTGCCATTGAGTATGATATGCATAAGGGTTTTAAGTGACATGGAGAAAATATGATACATAGGAGAACATCAGAAACAAAATCTAAAGGAACATTAGCAGTAGTGATCTCTGGGTAAAGAAAGTGATTACAGAATTTTTAAAATATATTTTCGGATTTTTCCAAAGTTGCATATGACTATGTATTACTTTTAAAAATTAGGATAAAAGTTATGAAAAGAAAAGCACATTTGGATTGAGAAACAGGTGTACTAAGTGGGTTAGAGAATGTTCTTTCACTGTTCTCCTCTGGGTCTCCTTGTCCCTGGCCGTAAGCAGAAACAATATCTCTTCCTTGCCCAGATAGGAAAACCTGAACAGTAATTAACCTATTACTGGTAGCTCAGTATGGACAAGTCTGAGAGTTAAAAACTCCAGGGGGACCCTGTGAGATTACCTCTAGGAGCTCAATCAGGTTAACTTTGTACTAGTAAATACAGGGGGAAACTCCCCCCATACTTCTGGCAGTGGGAGGGGAAAAGGAACCATTTTGGAAGAAGCTAGATACTCTTGTTCTTTTTAACAAGGCCTAACTTCAGGGAGTTAACAAAGCCTAACCTAACTAACCTGGGATAAGGTTAAGTACTCAACTCCAGCCTATTCTAGCCAACCTGCCCTGCCTAAGGAGGGAGATTGAAACTGAGAAACACTTGTGAAGTTTATAGTCCAGAGGCACAGATAGGCTCACTAAGAGACCAAGACCTCTGGCAGGATTATAGAATGCTTCCCTTCCCCTCCCCCCACCCACCTCACCACATTTCCACCATGCGCGGAATAACAGTTGGTCAATGACAGACCGCATATACAATGGTCCCATAAGATTATGATGGAGCTGAAAAATTCCTATGGGCTAGTAGCTGTCTTAACATAGCGCAATGCATTATACAAATATTTACCATAGTGTAACAATTGTCTTCAGTGTTCAGTGCTGTAACATGTTGTACAGGTTTGCAGCCTAGCAGCTATAGGGGAACATATTGTGTCATCCCAAAATATGTCTCTTTGGCATAAGGCTTATTTTAGGCTGGTGAATTTTAAGAAACAGCAGACATGGGAGAAGCCCTGAATACCAAGTGGAAATTAACCTTTATAAAAGACAGTGTCTACCTCCCTTATTTCTAGAAATTTTTATTGATGCAGAAGGCAGAGAATTCAATCTGCATAACAATCTAACCCTTGTTTACCGTGCTTTTCCTGGTTACCTCCTACAACAGAATTCTCCCACCCCAATCTTCATTTGTTTTCAGCTGCAGATGGTATTTAAGGTGGTGGCTTCCACCATTTCGTCAAGTTACTCAGTTTTCCTGGGTCTCTCCCATGTAATCAGGAGGTGTACCAGTTGTTAAACTTTTGTTAATGATGTTTGCACAATGATGAAATTGCCTAATGATGCATTTCTCAGAACATATTCCTGGTGTTAAGTGGCACCTGAATCTTTTAAAAGCATGTTTACACCAGTTACTTTAACCCAGCACATCATGTCTGACTATCAAGAAAAAATTACAAGGCATACAAAAAGGGCAAAAAACATAATTTGAAGAGACAGAACAAATATAGAACCAGACATGGCAGGAAGATCAGACAGGGAATTTTAAACAACTATGATAAATAAATTAAGGACTCTGGTGGTTAAAGGAAACAGCATGCAAGAACAGATGGGCAAGGTAAGCAGAGAGATGGAAACCCTTAGGAACAAAACAAAACAAAAAAATATGCAAGAGATATCAAACCCTGTAACAGACATGAAGAAATGCCTTTGGTGGTCTTATCAGTAGACTAGACATGGCTGGGAGGAAAAAAAATCTCTGAGGTACAGGGTATATCAGTAGAATCTTCTGAAACTTAAAGGTAAAGAAAACGAAGACTAAAAAAAAAAACAGAGAACAGAATATTCAAGGACTGTGGGACAACTACAAAAGGTATGACATATGCATAATGGGATTTTCAGAGAGAAGAAAGCAAGAAAAGAATAAAAGAAATATTTGAAACAATAATAACTGAGAATTCCCCCAAATAAGACACCAAATCACAGACCCAGTAAGCTCAGAAAACACCAAGCAACATAAATGCAAAACAATGAAGGAAAAAAACAAACACACCTACACCTAGACATATCATTTCAAATTATAGTCAAAAATTAAGAAAAAATCCAACAGAAAGCAGAGGAAAAAACACCTTACCTATAGAAGAACAGAAATAGGAAGTTCTGTCTGCTCCTCAAAGCCATGCAAGGGAGAAGAAAGTGAAGTGAAATATTTCAAGTGGTGAGAAAAAACTACCAACATAGAATTCTGTAATCTGAAAATTTATCCTTCTAAAGAGAAGGAGAAATAGAGTTTCTCAGACAAACAGAAATTGAGGAACTTTGTTTCCAGGAGACCTACCATGTAAGAAATAGTGAAGGAAGTTCTTTAGAAAGAAGGGAAATTATCTAGGATAGAAACTTGGATCAACATAAATAAAGGAAGAACAATAAAGAAGGAATAAGTGAAGATAAAATAATTTTTTATTTTTTTAACTTTTAATTGATCTAACATTTTGTTCAAAATAATAATGCATTCAATTATGTATATGTATATATTTACATATATGTTAGGGAATAACAGCAATGATTCAAGGGATGGAAAGAGATTAGGATTATTATGTTATTACTAGAGGCCCAGTGCATGAATTTGTGCATGGGTGGGGTCTGGCCAGCCCACCCCAACTGTGCAGGCCAGCTGGCCAGGGGGAGGGGCCCTGGATAGTTTGCGGGCTGGCCCTGCCCCCTGGTCAAACTCCAGTCGAATTATCGGTTGAGGGGATAATTTGCATATTACCCTTTTATTATATAGGATAAGGTACTCACACTACCCATGAAATGGTACAATGTTATTTGAAAGTGAATGTGAATTAGTTGTAAATTATATTGCAAATTCTAGGGCAGTGGTCAGCAAAGTCATTAGTCAACAGAGCCAAATATCTACAGTACAACGATTGAAATTCTTTTGAGAGCCGAATTTTTTAAACTTAAACTTCTTCTAACGCCACTTCTTCAAAATAGACTCTCCCAGGCTGTGGTATTTTGTGGAAGAGCCACACTCAAGGGGCCAAAGAGCCACATGTGGCTTGCAAGCCGCAGTTTGCCGACCACTGTTCTAGGGCAACCATTAAAAATTTTTAAAAAGAAGTATAGCTGATTTGCTAAGAAAGAGAAAATGGAATCATATAAAATGTTTAATTAAAACCACAAAAAGAAGAAAAAGAGTGGAAAACAAAAATAAGAACAAAGGTCAAGGACAACAAATAGAAAATAGTAACAAATATGGTAGATATTAATCCAATGATATCAATAATTACTTTAAATATCCCTTCCTGATGGAGGTGGAGGAGGAGTTAAATGTACCAAGTATTCTGACCTCCGAAGCAAGATCTCGATGTATTTCTGCCTCTAAGACATCTGAGGGCTCAGATACTTATCTCCAGAGCACAGTGTATCAGAATCAGTGTGTGTGGTGGTGACGGAGGACAGGGGTGAAAGTTCACCATGTCAGACTTCCAGGAGATTCTGGGATTCTGATCCACTCAAGGAGGGAGTGTGTGTTCACCATCTACTCAATCTCCTTCTTCAGAATCTTGGGCTTCAAGGAAGATGCTATTTGAATCCAAGGTATGAAAATCCAGGGGAACAAAAATTGGCCTCCTTGGTGTGACTTCAGAATTCTCATAATCAACCCTCCCCCCATAAACACTGTCACCCTTGATCACCAGGGCCCCAGAATTCCACTGTGGACATCCATTCATTGGGCTTAAGGCTGTGGAATCTGAAGTATCAAGGTCTCTGTGGAAGGGAGTTAGACTAGGGGAACTGTGAGATCTGACATGAAGACTCCATAATCCTCTGCTTCGTCCCTTTAGCATCAATTAATTCCAGATCATTTCTTTGGATAGAGGGTGAAGTTAGGCCCTTGTAATCTGAGGAAGGAAGAATAAAAGCAGGGAGGATCCAAAGCACATTTGGAGCTCCTCACCTCTGTGGAGTTCCTCATCTATGTGGAGTTCCTCACCTATGGGGTTTCCTCACCTATGGGGGTTTCCTCACCTATGCTGGCTTCCATACAAGCTGATTTTTCTCCTCTTCAATCTCATGATTTGAATTGAAAAACCTGGAGACCCTGATGTTCCGAGACAGATATCAAGGAAAGGCCCACCTGGATGAGTGTTATTGGTTGAATTTTGTCTCCTGAAAATTCAGACATTGAAGTTCTAACTCCTAGAATATCAGAATATGACCTTATTTGGAAATAGGCTCATTAAGGATATAATTAGTTAAGATGGGGTCCTACTGGAATAGGGTGGGGCCCTAATCTGATTAGTGTCCTTATGAAAAGGGGGTATTCGGAGACAGATGTGTACAAAGGGCAAACCCATGGGAAGACTGGAATTATGCCACCACAAGCAGGAATGACCAGAAGCTAGAAGAGAGAGCTGGAGCAGAATCCTCCCTCACATCTTAAGGGGAGCATGATCCTGCTGCCTTCTTAATTACAGACTTCTGGCCTCCAGAGCCATGATTGGATCCATTTCTGTGTTCTCAGCCACCTAGATCGTGGTAATTTTTTACACCACCCCAAGGAAACCAATTCGGGGAGTCTACAAGAAATCTGGCCTGGTGAGAGGCCGGCCCATCATATCCTAGAGGGGTGCAGATGGGCTTCCCCTGCCTGCAGCCTCACAGGCCCTGACCTCTGAGTCCATCGGAACTCTGGGGGCCCCTTTTTAGAAGGGACCCTCCCCCCCCCCCCCCAGTGGACAGGAAGGATTAGCAGAAACTCCCGACACAGAGGAGCCTTCTGCTGGGGCAGTTCATTTAGCTGTCTGGTCCACTCTTATTATTGATGACACACCATCGTAGATGTGACTCATAAAATTGGATATAAAAGGAGGGCAGTGCCATTTTTAATCCCTTTAATGTAATGTACTAGGAAAATTCATCATTTATTACAGCAGATGGTTGAAAGCCACTCAGAAAGAGTATTCTCTCCTTCCTGAAACTTGGCAGCGGAAGGTTCGCTTCTCCCCAGTTTTTTGAAATCTTTGCATCTGTTTTCTTTTTTAAGCTTCTTTCTTAAAGAAGCTCCTAAGAAGCAAACTGAACCCTGGGAATGCAGGTGAGGTTGTCATTCTGCAGATGCCAGCACTCGGATTCCATTGCCGCATGAAAAGAGAAAAAAATGACCAACTAGCTACTCACAAGAGAAGGCCCAGGTCTCATTCATTACTCATACTCAACAGTGACTCTCATCTCTGCTGAGGACCTCAAAAGGTTTTGCAATGGGAACTAAAACTTCACAGTGGCCCAAGGGGTGGACATATTTCAGCGAAATTTGCAACAAAGTAGGATAAAAAACACCCATATGGAGACAGGGTCAGTGGAGCCAGCTGTACCACCCAGGCACCTGACCCAGCGTCTTCCCACACCAGCTTGGCCCCAGCAACCACACAGCAGGCACTCAGTGCAAGTACATCAAGCATTCCTACCCTGCAAATATGCTAATTGTCTCTTTAAGGTGCATCCCTGGCTCTGACAAACCCACACTGATCCTTTCATTGCTCAGGCTCAGCCCAGAGAGGCGGCCAAACAGATGTCGATGTCAGCAGCGACCACACTGTCTGCAGGAGTACAGCCAAGGTGACAGTGTGGCATGAAGCCACTGGCTGCCGAGATTGGCGCCATTGGTATTATTTAGAAGGCTCCTGCTGCTGTGATGTGCCAGTCGCCAAGCTCGCCAGTGAGGAAATTGGATCTGTTCCAGGCAAATCTAAAATGCCAAAAACTAACAAACTGCCACCACCAAGGGAAGCTGTTAAAGCTACTAAAAAAAAACACAAAACTCTGGACTTGTTAGTGTGTTATGGACTCAAATGGCAAAGCACAGGAATGTTTCCAAAGAGTTTTTGATTCAGGGATAAATAGTGGTTCCAAGAATCAGGCCCTTCAGTATCCCAACTCAGAGAGCTTCCAAAAGGGAATGTAATAAACTGATGTGGTTACACAAAACCAGAGGCTCTCTGGTGGTTTTCATGAGCCACCTCCTGCCACCTTGTGTTGACAAGGCTATGGAAATTGGGGAGAAAGCCCCAGAGTAGTGCGCAGCGTGCTTCGCCTCCATCAACTCTGGGGCCACTCATGTCTCGGTGGAGCTGGCTTATGATGAGCTGTGTCCTCCACAGGCTCCTGGGCCTCAGCCGTTGTCCTTCTCGCCTCCCACCTTGGGATGCCTGCGGCTCTGGAGGACACACTCCATCCTTCCACGGGTGCCAGGTGCGCAATATAACTTCTTCTCTGCGTTCCGTCTGCAGTTTGATGGGTATATACCGGGAGCTCAGTCCAAAGCACAGTGGAAGACTTTGATATGGCCAGTTCTGAAAAATGTCTTATGTTACCTACACCTATATTTTGTATAGAAGCATGCCTCAGTATTCAAATTGATTCACTTCCTGAGTTTTGGAAAGCGGTAGCACCAGATCAGAAAGCAAGGGGTGCTCTTTGTCCAAAGAGCTCCATTTCCAAATTTTTAGCTAAATGCTTTAGCTTTTGAGTAATGTGGAATAAGGGCATATCAGGCAAAGGAGCAATTGATAAGGTGCTTCCAATATACCCTAATTGACATCTCAACACAACATTTATTTCCAACTTTTAAAAATGCTAATTTGACACAGAGTCCCTCCCAGGAACAAATTTTATTGTGTGTTTTTTAAATATTTTATTGTTTGAAGTGCTAAAACAAAACAAATAAGCCAAACCAGAAATACTAAATATTTAAAAATAATGCAAAACTCTCATCCCCTAACCAACCAACCATTTCATTTGCCTTATTTTCTACTAGTCTTTTTTAATGTATTCATATTTATACATAATTGTACAACATAGATGGAAATTTGTCCTACTTCCCCCATTTTTACCTTAAATCATAACCATAAGTCATAACCAAATTCCCCATTTCAATCTTAAATCATAAGCATTTATAAAACTTTCATACTTATTGTTTACTAATTCAAGATATTCACCAATATCATGAACTTTTTAAGAAGTCTCGTAAATGTGCTACAATTCACCTACCATTATTTGCTGTTATGAATAGCTGTAACAAAGATCTTCATGTATCTATTGTTTTATTCCTTTGATGGAGTATTTCCTTAGGAAAAACCCTAGGATTGGGACTATTTGCCTATAGAGCATTTTCATTTTCTTTTATTGTTTTCGGTAAATTGAAATGTGTTTGGTTTGAAAAATTTCACAACAGCTTTTGAGGTCATGGGAGCAAATGTGTTACAAAACCAAGGCTGGTGATGCCAGCGCCTGGCACTGAGTCTGCTCAAGCTATATCACTGGCACAGAAACACACCCACGGGCGACCTTTATGCACAAAGGAGAAAAGGGGACTTATATCTGAAACAATACAGATGTGGCATGCAAATGACTAGACTAGAAAATGATCTTTTGCCTTCATTGATTTTTTTTTTCCTGCTGTTGTACAGCATGTTATGAAAATGGACTTCCCGGTTTTCATGTATTTGTGACTCATCAGAAATATTTTCAACTATATCCCGGGCCAGCTGTGGGCCTTGTAATAACAGGCACTCAAGAAATATTTGTGGGATTAAATGGGAGAGAACAAAATATTTTTTAATACTTCATTCCATTTTTTCAGTGTACATATAACATGTGCAAAATATAGACCACTGTTGTAAGCACAGAGATTTGAGGCTTGTTTATTACTGCAGCATAACTTATACTCCCTGTGCTAATTAATTAATGTATAGAAATACTCAGTTTGATTCTCTGAACTCAGAATCAAAAGCCAGACTCATAAAATAGCAGAAAAGCCTAGTCGCACTGGTGCAGGAAATGAGGGAACAGGGATTTTCCCTGCAGCACTTAGGCCCATTTTACTGTGTTCTCCGAAGCCAGCAAAGAAGATTGCTTTGATTAATAAGGTTTTTCCTGAAAAAGGCATAGAACACTTAAAAATTAAAAACTAAAAGGGCCCTGGCCAGTTTTGCTCAGTGAATAGAGCATCGGCCTGTGAACTGAAGGGTTCCAGGTTTGATTCTGGTCAAGGGCACATGCATGGGTTGCGGGCTCAATCCCCATTTAGGGGCATGCAGGAGGCAGCCAATGGATGTTTCTCTCTCACATTGATGCTTCTACCTCTCTCTCCCTCTCCCTTCTTCTCTGAAATCAATAATAATAATAATAATAATAATAAAACTAAAAGGAATTAGTGGGACACTCCATCTGGTTTTAAATAACGTTTATTGTTTAACTGATGACAAAAAATATGTTCTGTGCAGAAAATGTGAATACTACAGAATATTAAGAAGACTATAAAGCTCATCTGTAATCCTGACACATTAAGAGAACTACTGTAATTATTATGGTGACCCCTCCATGCAGTCTCCGTCTGGAGAAGTGGGGCTTGGCAAACCTTTTTGGCACAGGGCCAGACAGTAAATGTTTTAGTCTCTGCACGCCTTTGCTATTGCAACTACCCACCTCTGGCACAGTGAGAGAGCAGCCATGCACAGCACCTAAATGAGTGACCTTGGCTCTGCTCCTGTGAAACTGCATTTCCTGAAACAGGCAGCAGGCCTGATTTGACCCTGCCCACAGTTTGCTGTCTCCCTGTTTTCAAGCCTTCAGTTTGGAGAGGGGCAAGTATGGGCTTCCACATTGGTATTTCCCCTCTCCTCCTTGTCATTCTCATTGTCATCATCCTACTGGAAGGATCTCATCATACTTCACCATGTACATCGGTCAACAAGTATTTATGGAAAGCCTACTGCTATGCATTTAAACCTGGTGGGTGAGCCCCTGGCATCCCTTTGGGTTGCAGGCAGTAAGAAAACCATTACAAATATGTACATAATAACAAGGGCGCCCAGGAGAACTGAAGGTTGCTCTGGGAGCCTGTAACTGGAGGATGTAACCTGATTGGAGATTCAGGGGCAGCTTCGATGAGGGTCAGTGAGGCTGCAATCTGAATGAGGAGCAGGGGTTGCCTGGGCCATGTGCTGGGAGGAGAGTGCCAGGGAGAGAGAGCAGCAGACATGAAGGCCCCAATGAGGGGCAGCCCTGACAGTTGAGCTGGAGGAAGGCCCATGCGGTCAGAGCACCGAGATACCGCGGGGGCCAGTGAGAGGACAGGCAGGGCTTTTGCACCATCGGAAGCATTTTGGAATTGATCGTGTGGGCAGTAGGGAGCCACTTTAAGAGTTTTAAACAGGGAGCTCTTGGAATCAGCATTATTTCAATGGATCCTGACCTCAGCGTCCACACCCCCAGCCACTGGGAGATCTCCCCGTCTGCTTTCTGTGCAGGGCTGCAGAGTAAGCTTTTGAGTATCCTCACGTTGTCATGGCTCTGCTAAAGCACTCTCACTAGCTCCCTCAAGGAAATGAAATAAAGTCCACATCTGGATTTACAGCTGCTTGATGTCCCAAAACTCCCTTTACTTTTTCTTCTGTTCAAACTAAGTCATTTGCTTTTCCCTGTACACATCCCCTATGATTTGGTTCAAATTGTTTTCTCCATCTAGAATGCTTCTTTTGCTCAATATTATGCTTGTGAGATATGTCAATGTTTCTGTGAGTGGCAGTATGTCATTTTCATTGTTATCACAATTTTCCTTTGCGTGAGTATTCAATAATTCATTTATCCCTCTTACTTGCAAAGACATTTCTCCAAAGAAGATCCATAACTGGCCAAGAGGCATATGAAAGGATGCTCAACATCATTAATCAATATAAAAATGTAAATCAAAGCCACAATGAGATGCCACTTCATACCAACCAAGATGACTATAATAAAAAATTCAAAACAAAACTAAAAACCAGCCCTGGCAGGTTGCTCGATGGTTAGAGCAACACAGAGCAAAGTGTTGTGGCTTTGATTCTTGGTCAAGGGCATGTGCCTCAGTTGCAGGTTTGATCCACCGCCCCAGTAGAGGCACGTGTGGGAGGCAACTGGTCCATGTGTCTCTCTCACATCTCTCTCTCTCTCTCTCTCCCCCCCCCTTCCTCCTCCCTCCTGTCAACCCTCTCTCTAAAGACCAATGGAAAAAATATCCTTGGGTGGGGGTTACAAACAAACAAGATATAAAAAAAAGCACACAACAAAAATAACAAGTGTTGGTGAGTATTTGGAGAAATTGACATCCTCACACATTGCTGAAATGTACAACAGTGCAGCCATTGCAAATCCTCAAAAAGGTAAACATAGAATTGCCATTTGATTCCACTCCTAGGTAGATACTCAAAAGAATTGAAAAAAATTATTCGAATGAATGTTTGTATGTGAATGTTCATAGCAGTAGGCAGAAACAACTCGAATGCCTGCCAATCAGTGAGTGGATAAACAAAATGTGATATATCTATACCTGGGAATGTATTCATCCATAAAAAGAGTCATGGTTTCACAAGTCTGTGAAAGTACTAAAAATGTTGAATTATACACTTAAAAAACTTAAACTGAGGACCAAAATTGAAGTTCATTCGCTGACCTCCAAGTCATCAATCTACAGCTTATGTTGTACTGTTATCTCTGGGAGAGTGAATGAAAAAGTGGTGTATAGGGAGGGTATGTTTTAACAGGGAGTAGAGCCTTAAATTAAAGTCCCAAAGCTCTGAGTACATTTCCAGCATCAAACCATGAGTCTGAAGTGAAGGTTGGAGTCTCCTAAAATAGCATCTGGTCATCCCTGAAGGGAAGGCTCATCAGCTTTGCTGAACACCATTATAATTTGCTTTCAGATCTGTTTGACTTCGGTTAGGAAAGTCTTGCAGTAAACAGGCCTGACTGTGAAATATTTGTCATCCCTAATATAGCGTTTGCCCTTCTGCTAAGATATGTGGATAATGTTGAAACAGCTCAGGCCAACACTGAGTCATCAGGATCATGACAGATTAATATGCATAAGGTTTTCCTCATCTCACCCTTGGTGTCCCTTCTGCCTTTTAAAGTAACCATTCCTCCATGGCATTCTTTCAGACTTTCCCTTCCCTCCATTCCACATCGTCTATACTTAATTCTGCTCCCCTCCTCCAGCTCAAGATCATTCTAATGTGTCTTATGAGACCTCAGACTTCGAGAAAAGCAATTCTTGGAATGCCATCTGGATAACCATGAGATGTGTCCAGACAGACACATTGCGGATTATCTCCAGGAAGGAAGAAAAGTAGGAGAAAGTCTCAGAACTATTTATACAATTACACTGCAGGCTTGGGCCTGGAAAATAAGAAACTAGGACTTCAGAGTATTTGCTAGCATCTCTTCTTTCCTGCATTTCATGAAGTTTAAATTATAACCATCTGCTTCAGAAGATATAAAAATCTCAAATTCCACCATTTTATTTAAGGTACTAGACTCCAATTTTCGCTCTCAACAGGCTTTCTCTATTTTCCTCTCAGAAACATTTTCTTGTCTTCTTGCCATTAATAAACCTTTATTGAGCATCCACTGTTTTCTAAGCCCCGTGCTGGGTACTGCAGATACTGAGATAAACAAAACCTGGTATTTATCCCTGAGTAATGAAAATTTAATGTAGAACAAGTCATGTAAATAAATACCCACACCACAATGAAACAAGAGCTTTATGAGAAAAGTGTTGAGTAGTGTGGAGGAGGAATGATTCATAAACTATAAAATCTTATTTTTTCCTTCTATCATGTCTGACTTTCTAGTATCTGAGGGTGAGTTTATTTTTATTTTAATATTTCATATATCTTTGAAGTCTATGTTCGCAAGACTTATGTCTTTCATCTTCTTTTATTAAAACACTCTACCTTTTGTGGGTCTCACAGATAAATATAACCTTTTACTGCATCACTTGGATTTTTATTTGGGATCTAGAAATCATAACACACACCCACATAATTCAACAATTGACCAATGGCATCACTGTTGAGGTGAAGCATTTTTAAGAACTAAAACTAAAAAACAAGTGAGATCTATTTAGTATATTGTTCCTTCCTGTCAGGACCCTAAACCCATGAAGAGGCTAAAATAAGCTTCTTAGAATTAAAAGTAAACACATGTTGTTGTTGTTGTGTGTGTATGTTTTTTTAGAAAGAGAGAAAAGGAGAGGGAGAGAAAGAGGGAAACATCAATGTGAGAGAGAAACATCCATTGGCTGCCTCCTGCATGCCCCCTACTGGGGATCAAGCCCACAACCCAGGCATGTGCCCTGACTGGGAGGAACCCACTACCTTTCAGTGCATGGGACAATGCCCAACCAACCGAGCCACACCTCGGCTGCCACCACGGTCATCTCCAGGAAAAGTGCTCGCACAGTTGTTTGAGTTGTGAACTAAATGAACTGCTTTTTTCATGGAACTCTTTTTACTTGAAAGAACTACTGGCAACTCTGGTTGTTCAGACCTGACAGCTTGTCAGCAATGTTCTTGAAAATGAATCAAACGAGCTTGTCACACCAAGGAAAACCAACGGAGGGTATTTGTTTCTTTCGGGGTTTTAAGCAAAAATTCGATTTAAAAAAATCAGTTTGGCAGCTTCCCAAGACTTAAAGGCTTTTCTGATGAGATTGGTGCTGATATGAATGAGTGTTCTTTTGATATTGTGTAATGAAATGGGTCAACATTTGGAAGATCTCCACTACTCAGTAAACCAATATTTTCCAAATAGTCAAGGCATGATGTTATAAGATTATGCGTGGGCACAGATGAAAGATCCATTCAAAGTGCCAGCTAGAGCAATAGGTTAATGCATCTAAGTAGGCAAATTTCACTGATGCATTTTCAGATTCCACATTGCAACTCAACATAAGGAACTGCCGCTTGGCTACTTTTGGTGAGGTTTCAAAGAAGAATATCCACAATTATATAAAAAGGCTATGAAAATTTTTCTTTTCCAAACTCATATGTATCTGCACAAGGTCAGACATTTTCTTTTCACATACTTAAACTGAAACAACATATTACAACAGAGTGAATGCAGAAGTAGATGGGAGAATCCAGCTGTTTAATATTAAAGATATATTAAGCGCCTAATATTAAAGAGATTTGCAAAAATGTAAAACAATGCCACATTTCTCACTAAATATTTTTGGTTTGGGAAGATATAGCTATTATTCATAAAAACATGTAATTTATGTTAACAAATAATATATTTATTGTTGTTTTTAAATTAATAACCTTTCAAAATATTTATAACAGAATAAATAATTATAGTGCTATAACTCACATAAACCAAAACCCGTGGGAATTCCAATAATTTTTGAGAGTATAAAGAGAGCAAAGGCTGCTCTGGCCAGCATGCTCAGTGGTTAGAGCATTGTCCCTAGCACGGAATGGTTGTGGGTTTGATTTCAGGTCAAGGGCATGTACCTGGTTGCAGATTTCATCCCCACCCTGGTCAGGGTTTGTGCAGGAGGCAACTAATCAATGTGTTTCTCTTACATGGATGTTTCTCTCCCTCTCTCTCTCCCCCCATTCCTCTTTCCCTTCCACTGTTTCTGAAAATCAATGGAAAAATATCCTCAGGTGAGGATTAACATAAAGGAGAGAGAGAGAGAGAGAGAGAGCGCAAAAGGCTGCCATAGGGCAGAGCTGCCGCTGATATGGGCCCCAATAATCGCATACCTTGATGCATGGGCTTGTTCAGATGTGTTTGCAGTTTTAAAACAACAGAGACTCAATATATATTTTCTGTTCTCCCTCCATTTTTGCTTTTCTCCTAAATTGCTTTCTGTTCTTTGACCTACAGTAACATCTATATCACGAAGAACAGCCGTGGGACAGTGATACATCAATACGATGAAGAATTATAGTAAGTGCACAGTTGATTTAAAGGAGAACACTGCATAAATGTGGCTCTCCTGAATGGGTTGCCTCAGTTCTGCATTCAGTTAGTTCATCAGTGCTGTTCTCTGCTTTTCAGGTAACATCATGGGATCCGTTAAGTAAAATCAAACAAGCAAAACCCTTTATTTATAACCAATATTACCAAAGCAGGGTCAGGGGGTATGTGACTTGCCCAAGAATCTATAATAATAAAAGCATAATATGCTAATTAGACTGACGCCCTTCCAGGCGACTTTCCAGAGGAAGCTGGGGATGTGAGGGAAGCTCGGGTCCCAGGTGCCAGAGGGAAGCTGGTGCCAGCAGCTGGGGGAAGGCCTACTCTTGCACGAATTTTGTGCATCAGCCTCTAGTTGTAAAATAATCAACTAATAAAAAGGGCATTCAAGGACAAAAATAATACTTTTCATGCAAATCACTCTTTTTGGTCTAATGCTGATGCACTGCACAGATCATTGCTTTGGATTTTGTAACTTTTATGAATCTTATTTTGGATACAAATAAATGTGTGCAATGTCCAGAGTGTAGCAGGACTACCGGAGAGTAGCAAGGCTGTGTGGTAAAGACATTTTTAAAGCTCATGAAAGATACTCTACTGTCATGCATACTGGCTTCCTGAGTTTAGTTCCATCTCCTCTCAGTACAAAATTCCATTTAGATTGCAGTAATGATTTCATGCTTATATACACTATCTTTGTAAACACAAGATATTTACCTTGTCATGTACACTAAGATAAGAAGTTTGATCATGAGGTGCACTATCCATTATAGTATCCACCAACCATACGTGGCTGTTTAAATTTAAATTAATTAGAATTAAACAAAATTTAATTCAGCTCCTTGTTCTCAACCAGCCCCATTTCGAGTACTTCAGATGGCTAGTGGTTGCCATACTGGAGAATGCAGCCAGAGAATATTTCCCTTGTCACAGAAAGCTCTATGGAACAGTGCTTATCTAGAGCATAATCAGTAGTCTTCATTTTTTAATATATGGCTGTGTGAAGGCCATGCCTCACTCTTAACGGATGTTAGTAATTTGAAAATTTTTATTACATTTCTGAAAAGACTGAGTTTTTGTTTTGGAACTCTGATCACAAACCCATGTTTTAAAAGTAATTAAAATGAATACAGCAAAAGTATGTGTTTGCCAAGCAGCTTTCTTCCAAGTTGCATATTTTATTCTGCCAACATTCATTTTTTATTAAAAAAGAACTTACTGAGTGACTTCTGTGTGCCAGACACTCCTTTGGGCTCTGGACCCAACCAAATCAAATCCCTAGCCTCATGGAGCATACGTTGTAGGCAGTGGGATGAGAAGCAAACATTTCTGTTTTCAGGGCCAGATATAAAGCTATTATGTGCCAAAGCAGAGAGCAAAATGAGAATATTCCAATTATTATGTTGTTGCTCATTAAGAAGTTATAAAAGAGGCAAATATTAAGACTATACCTTTGTTCCTGGCCAGTTTGACTCAGTGGATAGAGCATTGGCCCTCAGACTGAAGGATCTTGGGTTCGATTCTGGTCAAGGGCATGTACCTCTGTTGCAGGCTTGATCCCTGGTCCCCGAAATGTCTCTCTCACATCGATGTTTCTGTCTCTCTGTCTCCCGCCCCACCCTTTCACTCTCTCTAAAAATCAATGGGAAAATGTCCTCGGGTGAGGATTAACAACAAGAACAAAAAGACTAGAACTTTGGATTTCAAGAGACATCATCATCATCAAAAACAAAATAGCTTAGTCCCTGTCCCTGTCTCTCCATCAGAAGAGGACGGTGGTCCCAGCTTTTCCCTTCTATCTCTGTGTCTTGTCTCTTTCTTTTATTTATCAATCCCAGCTGCCGCTACTTGGGAACTGGACCTGCTCTCTAGCCGCGCTGGAGGCGAAAAGAGAGAAATACCTACGTTGGTGCCCCGGAACAGGGACTGAGTACAGGGGTACTCACAAAAGTAAAAGTCAGGCGAGGGGTTCGCTCCAAGAACTGCACGTGCCACAGATTTAAGAAGTAAGTTTTGTTGATGAAACGTGGGAAAAGGTCAGAAAGCAGTTGTGTAACCGATACATAGCAGAAGGTCCAGAGAAGATTCATATTCCTACTTTAATTCGTGATGGCCTTGATCCTGCACAGGAGAGTTTAAGACTGTCTAAGCAGGATGTGGCTACGGCCTTATAGCCTACAGTGGAGGTGTGCAAATCTCTAAGAATACCACCTCCCCCCTCTGTGCCTCCTCCACCTCCATGTGTCACTCCTGCGACCCCAGTCAAAAGCCCCCCTGATAAAGATTTGTCTCATAATTATGAGCAGGAGCTAAAGTTTGAGGCAGAGCAGGACAAGCATCACTGTGAGCGGGCTAAGAAAGGTTTTGCTCACAGCTGCCCAGCCTTTATGGCTAGATGCAGGCACTTGGCCGAAAGTGACTTCATATTTCATTTTGTTGGAGGCTCAAACTACTTGTAACTAAGTAGAAAGGATTAAAGGAATTTCTCAGCAATTGCCAATGATTCTTTATCTCAAAAAATCTTTTTATTTTCTTAAAAAAATGAAAATAAAATAAAAACAGTAGACACCGGACCATTACTGTATTTTCCCCCAAAGCAAGAAGGAGGTGGGGGAAGGGAGACACGTGGCAATCCAATATGAATGCCAGTCTCCGAGAAAGCCATTTTTAAAGGTCTCATCTTCGCCATGCCTTTTTCCGGCTAGTGACTTAAAACTTTTACAAAATTATAAATGCATTGGGGATGTCTGTGCATGTGTACAGGGAAAAGCCAGTTTAAAAACAGATGTGCGCAACTGTCCAATATTTAGACATTTTAGGTAGAGTTTTTGAGCTGAGCTTAACTCTTTGCTATGTACAGAATAAAAACCCAAGACTGTTTTTAGCCTAAGAAAAATGGTGGATATAACCCGGAAAAAATACAGGCTGGCTTCCCAAGTCAATCTCTAAAGGAAAAAAAGTGGCTCTTTTAAAAGTTAGCAGCTGTGCCAGGCCTATTGGCTGGAAACTTAAAAAACTTGGAAGTTTACTAAGTCAAATGATAAAAACTTATATCTAAATATATTGAAATGATATAATCCTGGTATGAAGTCTAGAGGATAGAATTTAATCTATTAATTGAATATGCCTTGTATTTTATTCAAAATGTATCCTTAAAAATGTAAGGGTGTTATTGATTTGAGAAATGCTAAATATTTAATTTGCTACCTAAAATTTGAAGCTCTGAAAGTTTAAGGTTCAGATTGAATTGGGAGAAATTATATAATTGTGGTAACTAAATGCCTAGAGTATAGCAATTTATTTTGAGAAAATAATTTTGTGTTTTCTCTGATAATTAAGGAATTCAGAATATGTTAATTATTGGTCTAATTAAAAAAAGAGGATTAATTCTGTGAACCAGTTTAAATGTAATTGATATTCTTTAAGATAATTTAAGTATATAATCTTTAAATCATATATATAAATATATATTTAATCTTTCCAAGTATATTTCAAGACTTTGAGAATAACTTTCAGACATTTCATGGGCCCTGAAATGTTTTCAAAAGTCTGTTCTCTCTTAAAAGAAATATTTTTTTAATTAAACCGATTGATACTTGAAATCGCATGGAAAGCTTTATCAAATAAAAATTAATCAATATATTTTACTTATATACATATATTAAATGTTATGAAGGTTTTGGCCTCTAAGGAGGGCAAAATATTTCTTAAAATCCAATAGCAAAATTTTAAGACGGAATTTAAAGTAACAAAAGCCCATAGCCGCCTGCATTTTGAATAGGTTGGTTGTGGGGCAGCATTTGTGCTTTGTGAATCAGACCTATAAGTTTACTGAATTTGCTTCCTTTGCTTTTTTAATAAAAATACCTACTTAAATTACTTTATAAATCAGCTTTTAAAATATAATCAAGGTCTCATAAATTAAATTATATGAAAAGACAATATTTTTATAAATAATTAAATTCTAATAAAGCCACCATTTTGGACTGCCTGCTTGGCAGCCGCCATCTTGGCCACATGGCTTGCAGCTCCCATGGGGGCCACCATCTTGAATCAACAAAGTCCAACCCCCTTCCTTTGAATAAGTCAATGTCTTTGTAAGCAATTTAAATAAGTCTTCTAAGAAAGTTACTGAAGGCTTCCCATAATCCTTCTGTATATGCAAATAAGCCTAAGAGGATACTTTAAAAATATAATTATAATTTTAATAAAAAGAGAGAAATTTGAAAATTTTGAAATCTCTTTCACTGATATTTACAGTGTAAACTAAGATTGTTGTTAAAGTATTAAATCTGACTGTAAATTAGTAGTCAACTTTAATTAAAAGTGCTTGTGGTATAGCTACTTGGACGTATGACCCAGTACTTATTATTGGTATAAAGAAAGACAAAGATTCTTAAGTGAAACTCTCTGTAGCCTGAAAATTATTCTGGAAGGAAATAAAGAGACTTCCTTCAAATGTTGTAAGGATTGTAATTGAAAGTCAATATATTTGGCCTCATAAACTGAAGCAAGTAATTTGTGTTTTTGCCTCCCTGATAAAGTTTATGTTAAAGTTATTTAAAGACTAATTATAGAAGTTTATAAGTGAAGTTAAAAAATAAACCTTATTTCAAATTATTTAAAATTGGCTACTTGAAATAAGTGAATATTCAAGAAAATTTAATTGTACTGGACAAAAAAACCTGTTTCTGAAGTATTAACAAAAATTTTTATTGATAGTTTATCTCATAGTAAAATTGCTTAACATGCAATGAATCTAAAGCAGTCATATTTCTGTGCAGAAATTAAAATTACCTCAGGCATTAACCATTTTTACAGATGGATCCAGTTCTGGAAAGGCTGGATCTACTGCAGCAGGGGAGCAAAGGTCCTTCAAACCCCTTATATTTCAGTAGAAATACAAGCTCTTATTTATGCCTTAACAGATTTTGCTACAGAGCCCATCAAACTATAGTGATAGTGCTTATGTGGTAAGTATGGCCAGGATTATTGAAATAGCTACTTATAGGGTACACTGATTCAGAGGAACTTTTTCATTCATTTTCCAGCCTTCAAGGTGTTGTTTGAGAATGACAATTTCCATCTTTTATGGAAACAATGCCCTCAGTGTGTTATCCACCTCCCTGTGCCAACTTTGGGGGTAAATCCCCGAGGACTTAAACCTAATCAAATCTGGCAAAATGGATGTCACTCAATAGTGGAAAGAGCCAATTGTACTCTTAAAATGCAAATACTAAAACAAAAAGGGGGAGAAGGATGTTGTGTGTCAACTCAAAACAAACTCAGTCATGCTCTTTATACTTTAAAATTTTTGAATTGTGACGCAGAGGATCGTACAGCAGCCGAAAGGCATCAGGCCTCCTGTATAATAGCCTCCACCGAGTTAGCTAGGTGGAAGGAAGCATAAACCAGACAAGAATTTTATCAGATTCAGTAATAATGTGGGGAAGAGGTTGTGTTTTTTATCTTTCCAGAAGGAGCAGTGCAGCCGATTTGGGTGCCAGAGTGTTGCATGCGTCACCACAATGGACCCAGAGAAGCTCCTGTGTTTCTTCACTCAAAAGGACTGAGAGTTGCCCCATGACAGCAAAGCGGAAGAAGAAGAAAACTGAAAGCTATGCAAGGGACTGAGGTGCCAATATGGGGTCAGCTGAAGAAGTTAACGACTGAAGCACAGCTGGTAAGTAGAAAAGCGGGAAATTGAAGCTGCTTCTTCAACCATGTTCCTGCTCATGCTAGCATCTGTTAGCTGCCAGTCTTCTGCAAAGTCTTGCACAGTCAAGTCCGAGGACTCTGGGTAAATATACACCAGCAACAGAAGAAACTTTCTATCATTTAGTAGCTAAAAATGTTAACATGTCTATAGTTTTGTTTTCTCTCTTACTGCTGTTTTGCATTGGCATTGTTTTGTTATTATTTAATAGCCAGAGTTTTACTCTTGACATTCAAAGGTTTAAAATGATAACACTTAAGTAGTTTGGTTTTTGCACTGGCATTGTTTGCAGTTGTTTTAATATTAGAGCTTTGTTCTTGAAAAAATATATATAGCTTTCCAAAGACTTTTAAAATATAATTTTTAAAAATATATTTTTATTGATTTCAGAGAGGAGCAGAGAGAGAGAAACATCAATGATGAGAAAGAAACATGGATCGGTTGCCTCCTGCATACCCCCTACTGGGGATTGAACCCAAAATTCAAGCATGTGCCCTGACAGGGAATCGAACCGTAACTTCCTGTTTCATAGGCTGATGCTCAACCCCAGTGGGGCTAAAATATCATTTCTCAAAAAGTATATTTGGCTGACAAAGTGTGCCAAGAACGGATACACATTCTCTAGTCACCCTCTTTCTTAATGGAATCAGAGGATCTTCTGTTGGAAGTGACTTTGGCCTCTTCCATTCCGGCTTACCTCCCACAACATCCAGCCCAGCAACCATTTCATCTCTAGCTGAGCACTTTGGGTAGGAGAAAGCATGCCAACTTAACAAACAGCAGGAGCATGTTTTCCTCAGTCCTAATTTTCATTATTGCTATTATTTTATTACTGTGACTATATGTGCAGTTGACCCAGGAATTTCACTTCTAGATTGTGGATCACATATCCACAGTTAAAAGTTTAGATATAACACATAAAGATAAAAATGTTAAATTAGTTGTATTCTTGCTAACCACTATTAGTATTTTGATATATATTCTTCAAGAATTTCTCTGTCTCTTTCTCTGTATCTCTCTCTCTGTGTGTCTCTTTCTCCATCTACATACATCTATATTTCTATTAAATTAAAGTGGTACCATTTATATCCTGCTTTTTTCTACTTAACCATGTAATACAAACATATTTTCATTCAAATAAACTCTATATCACCATTGTAATAGCTGTATAATATTGCACTTAATGACTATATCATGATTTCTTTAAGCCTTTATTGCCGAAAGTTTACATTGCTCTATATATTTCACTGTTATAGCCAATACTGTGTTGAACATTCTTGTACATGTATCTCTGTGAAGCTGATTAAATTTCAGTGATCAAAATCTAGGAGTGAAATTCCTGGGTCAACTGCACATATTTAGGACTCTTCATACACAATACCAAATTTGCCCTATAAAGATTGTACCTTTACCCTTATTCCAGCAGTAATGAGAATGCCCTTTCACCACGCCCTCACCAATACTCTTTTGGGGAGAAATTGGTTTCCAGTTTGGCCCTAGACAACCTTTCTAGTATTTGAACAAAACTGTCATGTCCCCACAACGTCTCCTCCTTTTTAGACAGAACATCCGTCCACTATGGATTAATAAATTACTGTCAGCCTGGCACCTGGAGGATCAATAGTTCTGTCCTTGATCTTTCACTGCTCAACATTCTAATAGATGACTTGGAGGAAGCTGGGAAAAACATGCTTGCAGATTCTTTTCAACATTTGTTTAGTGCCTACCAGATGCCAGGCAAGGTGCCTTGTTCTTAGGACATAAATACCAATGAGCCCAGGCCCTGGCCAGGTAGCTCAGTTTGTTAGAGCATTGTCCTGATAGGCTAAGGTTGTAGGTTCAATTCCCTGGTCTGGATACATACAAAAGTCAACCAATGAATGCATAAATAAATGGAAGAACAAATTTATGTTTCTCTCTCTGTCTCTCTCCTTCCCCCCTCTCAAATCAATAATTTAAAAAACAGAACAAAAACAAACAAAGCAGGCCTCTTCCTTGCCCTGGAGGAGCTCACGATTCTCTCCAGACTGAGAGGAGTATGATGGGGCTAGATCCGGTGATTTCCAACACAGCTCATGTAGAAAACAATAATATTTGTGATAGAGGGCAGCAGCCACCCAGTCCCTTTCACAGGTTCCAGCGCACTGGTGGGAGAGTCTATTCTCTTCAGCAAATATTTGTGGAGCCCCTTCTGTGTGTCAGACCCTGTCCTCCAGAACAATCCTCTAGAAATTATTTTTTGAAGCGTTACACCCTTCTCTCCAGCATGGCCATAAGCAAAAAGATGTCTCCAATACACTCGGAGCCCAGTGTCCTCAAGCTTAACTATGCCTCTTCCTCCGCAATGATTTATTTTCTCTGACAATTTCCCAAGAGAAATTTAGGCTGGCTAATACAAAACCAAATGCATTTTGAAGAATTAACCTTAGTGGGAGATAAGCTCCTTTTAAATCCTTTTGGGAGGGACAGTAGGCAGTGCTGAAATACCTAAGATTTGATTCTAGAAGTCCACTGTGACATATAAATTAGGTTGGAACAGAGAAAGAAATGCTCCCAACTCTAAAACATGCAGCAGTTGGTGGGTGACAGATGATTTTGTTACTAATATCAAACATCCAGAAATTTCTTCTGAACTGTGCTCTGAGATCAACTGATCCCTATGTTCTGTCTTCTCCTGAGTCATAACAGCCAGGTCTTAGGTTTACTTCATCCTCAGAGAACGGGGTTGTTACATGCATCAGGAAATCCTCGTATCTGAAGGACTTGACACAAGAAACAGCCTCTCGTCTGTGGGCCTCCTCGTCAGATGTCCTGGCAGAGCCAGAAGGACCTAGGAAAGGTTACAGTACTTTGAACTGTTGGGTGTTAAATGCCAAAACTGATGGCCCTTCTTTGCAGAGAAGTATAATCAGCTCACAATTTGAAGTGTGAAATGAGACGTGCCTGGTTCTATGTTTTAACTAGTAGCCCTGCACATGAATCCATGCGCCAGTAGCTCACCAGTAGCTCACTGCTGCCCTCCAGTAGCTCTCCACCCACTGCCCTGCCCTCCTGTAGCTCCCCCTGCCCCACCCCCGCCCCCCTCTCATAACTTGCTGTCCTGCCCCCTCCTGTAGCTCTCCACTGCCCACTTGTAGCTTGCTGCCCCACCCTCCTGCTGATCTGTGATCTGGTCATTATGTGGTCGGTCGTTACGCTTCATGGCGTAATGGCCATTTGCATATTACATCTTTATTATATAGGATTGTTGGATTGGTGCCTGACATTTTGTTGGATGTCGCAATAGTTTGTGCTTGATTGGAGCAGAAACAGTTGATCTTTGCTTCCCACGTGTTTTATGAACCAGGGCCCACTCACTGGAGTTCAGGGAGTGTACTAGTATTAAAAGCTGGCTCTGTCTTCCTCTCATTCTCCTTTCCAGAGTTGTATGGCTAAAAGGGAGAGAAACAAATGTGTCTGTTCCCCTCTCCCACCTGGTCACTGCCATGGGGAGTTGCCAACAGTCTAAGTCTTCATTTTCCAAATTGAGTTCTATTCTACTCTCTGCAGAGAGCCATGGCGTGGCCCATCCCTGGACCTAGAGGTGCACAGAGCGGCAGTGCAGTGAGACTGACTCCGGAGGATGATGAAGGGAAAGGCCCAGACAGGCCCTGGGGGCGGGCTGGAGTCTGTTTCAGCAGAGCATTCCAAGGCCCTGGTTTGGATGGGGGAGCCCTGAGCAAGTTCTTAACAAGACCCCTCAGCCTGTGGGCCCTGTGTCCTGTGAGGAGGGGCCAGGCTGAAGGTGGCCACAGGGCATCCTCTGAAGCAGACAGCCAGCACAGGGCACCTTGAGTGGGGTCTATGGGCCAAACTGCACACACCCAGACACGCACACAGACTCTCTCTCTTCATTCCTCTCTCTTCTTCATTTTTTTAAATTTGATTTTTTACTAAGATAATTGTTAATTCCAATGCAGCTGTAAAAATGATACAGAACTTGGACAGGTTGGCTGGAGTGTCCACACATAGGTGATAGGTTCTTCCCGAAGTAGAGCAAGAAGAGTAATGGGCAGGCCACAGGCAGGAGTAGGGAATTCTAAATTGGAACCTATTTTCCATGTCATTATGCAGTTATATATGTCAAAGAGGAAGAATATAAATGTCATTTAACAGTCTGCTAGCTTGATTTATAATTCGGTTTATACACATATGGCATTCAGGCCTCCCTTTGTACCATTGCCCACACCCCTGCAGGTTAGGGGTTGGCCTAGGGCTCTAGGAGGTGTTATTCCTAAATTAGTTACCCCTAAAGAGAGTCTGAATATTCTGACTTCTAACTAAAACAGCCTATTAGCTTCTAGGTCTGATCTTTCCCTTGCAGATCCTTCTAAGAGGCTGGCAGCCAAAGGAAGGAATGTGCCAGCAGTATTGGGGATGGTATGGAACACTGGGGTCTGGGGAAAGATTCTCTTGGTAAGACTGAAATGAAGAATTCTTGTTCTGTCTAGATAAATGGCTCACCCATGTCCAGGAAGTATGCCTATTTCTCTGCTTTGGTGTTTCTTTTCTGTTCTTGTCTTTTGGGGTTTCCCTGAGCCGCCTAGTGAAATTCCATGTGAACAACTTCCATATGTCTGGGCTAAGCTGAAAGGCTGTGGGCTTGACGAGCTGAAACTAGGACGGAGCCAGTAGAGCCAAGGCAGGTGGAGCCTGTAAACATTTTGCAATCTCTGCTACCTCATGCTTCACAGGATTGACCAAGGACCCAGCAGCTGCAGAAAGGCAGAGGCTGTTCCTATCCAACCTCGTGCCTGGGGGTGTGTGCTCAGACAATGTTTGTTGAATGAATGAGCAAATTTCCTTATCTAGCATGGGACACAAAATAAACACTCAGTAAATTGTTGAGTTAAAAAATTATTTTTAAGCATTTTAATGAACTAAGAATTAACTAATAATTACAATGAACAATAAACATATATAATAACATGTAACAATAGATTGTAATTAAATAATATAAGCATACATGATAAGTCATAGTAAATTAATAATTTAGTTAAAATTTAAATAGTAAAAAATAAAATATATTTACATAGGCCATTTGATTGAATTTACTTGAACTAAATTTATTCTTAGAAAGCTTGACCACTTTGTCAGAGAGAGAAAAGTAAATTGTTATGTTACCAAACTGAAGATAGGGGGATGATTTAAAATAGCTTCAGGCAAATGCATCATACTTCCTTCCTGGTTTTACATAGAGTGTGCCACATTCTGAACTATTGGCATTTTCCTCCAGGAACCTGCCTTCTATGTTCACTTGTACTTGTAGAGCAGTTAATCCACTAAGATAAGAACCACAAATATATAAATATATATATTTATTTCAAGTCTTTGGAAAGGTCCCTAGATTATTGTCTCAGCACATGTGGTTCTAATATTTATGCTTAATGTTAACAGCTCTACTCTTTTATCAAATATAACAAGTGCTATGTATCTGATCTTTGGCCATAATCCTATCTAATAAAGAGGGAATATGCTAATTGACCATCACTCCATCACAAAGATGACTGTACCCACAGGTGAGGCCAAGTTCCCATAGGAGCCTTAACAAGCAATCAGCAGGGACCTGAGGCTACACCCTCCCCCACCCCCGTGGGGCCTGACAGGGGACCTCAGGCTGCGCCCCCAACCCAGCAGGGCTTGACAGGGGACCTGAGGCTGCGCCCCCGCTCCTGGTGCTGGGCCAGGGGACCTAAGGCTGCCACCCCCACCTGGTGGGGCTTGATGGAGGACCTCAAGGCACACCCCCCCACCCTGGTCTAGGCTGGGGGACCTCAGGCCACACCCCACCCCCGTCCTGGCACCAGGCCAGGGGACCTGAGGCTATGGCCCCTGCCCAGCAGAGCTTGACAAGGGTGGGACTGTCCAGGTCTGGATCTAGCCTCATGCGGGGGGAGGGGGGGGGCCGGGTCTGGGTCTCACACAATTTTGAAGTGCATGTGGGTGGGCGGGGACTTGACTCTGGGTCCCGTGGTGCGCCCCAGACTCTGACAGGAGGAAGGTTTTCATATACATTTTACTAATTTTCTTTCATCTCTGACACTTCTATTATAGAGAAAGGGCAAATAGCAATATTAAATTATTTTCTCTAATTAATCCCCTTTTAATGTGCACGAATTTCATGCACTGGGTCACTAGTGTATTGACATGTTTTCATGACTGTGCAAGGTAGGTTGCAGCCCATTCTGACATATATTCCACCCACACCAATTAAAAATAATAAGACATGTAAATCAATTCTAATTGAGAGCCCAGATCTGAACCCATAGATTTATGGTTAATTGATAAGGATGCCAAAACAGTAAAATGGAGAATAGCTTTTCAACAAATGGAATGGGGACAACTGGGTATCTACAAGCAAAAGAATGAACTTGGACCTCTATTTTACAACATACACAAGAATTAACTCAAAATGGATCAAAGACCTAAATCTAGAAGTTCTAAAACTCTTAGAAGAAAATATAGGGATAAATATTATTGACTGCAGATTTGGCAATGGATTAGTAGAAATGACATAAAAGTATAAGCAACCAAAGAAAAACAAATTAGATTTTATAAATATTAAAAACTTTTATGCATCTAAGGACTATCAAGAAAGTGAAAAGACAATCTACATAACAGAAGTATATTTATAAAACATTTATCAGATAAAGGTCTTGTATCCAGAACATATGAAGAACTCAACAACAGAAAGACAAACCACAGAATTTTAAAATGGGCAAAAGACTTGAATAGACATTTTTCCAAAGAAGATATATAAATGACCAACAAGCACATGAAAAGATGCTCAAGATCATTAATCATTAAGGAAGTGCAAATCAAAACCACAATGAGATATACTTCACACCCATGAGGATGGCTACAATTAGGAAAAATTGAAATTAACAAGTGTTGATTAAGATGTGGAGAAATTGGAACCCTTATACATCGCTGGTGGGAATGTAAAATGGTACAGCCACTGTGAGGAACGGTTTGGCGGTTCCTCAAAAAGTTAAACACAGAATTAACTATATGATCCAGCATCCTATGAAAACAGGACTCAAGCAAATACCTGTACATGAATGTTCATTACAGCACCATTCACAATAGCCAAAAAGTGGAAATAAACCTACATATCCATCAGTGGATGCAGGGATAAACAAAATGTGCTATATGCGTAAAATGGGATATAATTCAGCCCTAATGCCACAATGCTAAATGCTACATTCTACAATGTGGATGAACCTCAAATATATTATGCTAAGAAAAAGAAGCCAGACAAATAGGTCACTTACTGTATGCTTCCATTTATATGAAATATCCAAACTAGGTAAATGCATAGAGACAGAAAGAAAATTAGTGGTTACCAGAGGTTGAGGAGGGAATAGGGAGTGACTGCATCATGGGTACAGTGTTGCCTTTTGAGTGGATGAAACGGTTTTGGAACCAGATAGAGGTGATGGTTGCACAACCTTGTGAGTGTACTAAATGACGTTGAACTCTATCCTTTAAAATGGTTACTATTATGTTACATGAACTTCAACTCCACAAAATAAAAGGAAAAATGACAACAGCCAGGCCCTTGCCCCTCTCTCAGACACCTCTGTGGAGCGGGCTCTGTAGATTGAGCTCCAGGCCCCACAAATTCGCAGGGGCACGAAGCATAGTGCAGCCCTGTCCTACCATGTATTGGGGCTTGGGGGAAGTCACACTTGGAGGGCCATGCCTGATCTCCCTGTGTGCCCCTCCTCATTTCCCCACAGCAGGATGCTAAACAAGTCTTGGGTGTCATACCAGGACTGGCTACATAACTTGTGGAGCTTGGTGCAAAGTGAAATTTGGGGTCCTCTGTAAAAAGATCATTAAGAATTTCAAGCTAAGTGCCCATCAGCAGATGAGTGGATTAAAAAACTGTGGTATGGGCTTTCAGCCGGAACCTCCATATTCCAGTAATTTGCCAAAATGACTAACAAAGGGAAAGATGAGAGGCACGCCCTATATGTTCTCTGGGCCTTTTAGAAAACATGGAGTTGTTCCTTTGGCCACATACATGCGAATCTATAAGAAAGGTGATATTGTGGACATCAAGGAAATGGGCACTCTGCAAAAAGGAATGCCCCACAAATGTTGCCATGGCAAAACTGGAAGAGTCTTCAGCGTCACCCAGAATGCAGTGGGCATTATTGTGAACAAGCAAGTTAAGGGCAAGATTCTTGCCAAGAGAATTAATGGACGTATTGAGTGTACTAAGCACTCTAAGAGCCAAGATAGCTTCCTGAAACGTGTGAAAGAAAATGATCAGAAAAAGAAGGAAGCCAAAGAGAAAGGTGCTTGGGTTCAGTTGAAGCGTCAGCCTGCTCCACCCAGAGAAGCACACTTTGTGAGAACCAATGGAAAGGAATCTGAGCTGCTGGAACCCATTCCCTATGAAGTCATGGCATGATAAGTGGGGAAAAAATAAAAAATATTTCTGAGCTGATAGAAACAAACAAACAAACAAACAAACATCAAACAACAACAACAACAAACCCCACTGTGGTACATCTACACGATGGAATACTATGCTGCTATGAAAAGAAGGAACTTTTACCATTTGGAACAGCATGGTTGGAACTGGAGAGCATTATTCTAAGGGAAATAAGCCAGTCGGAGAAAGATAAATATCACATGATCTCACTCATATGTGGGATATAATGATCAACATAAACTGGTGTACAAAAATAGATCCAGAGACAAGGGGCGGGGGACAGGGGAGTAGAGATCAACCAAAGAACTTGTATGCATGCATATTAGCATAACCAATGGACATGGACACGGGGCGGTGGGGCCCTGCCCTGAGGGGTGGGAGTGACGGGGGGGGGGGTGTCAATTGGGGGAAAAAGACATATGCAATACTTCAAACAATTTAAAAAAAACAATTTTAAGATAACAATGTTTAAACAAGCACAGCACTCTTCTGAGAATGGTATCCTGTCTCCACAGGTCATACACCTGATGGTGCTCATCCCTGTCTCTGCTTCGTTGTCACTTTCTATCACCACAGGTTCCCTCTGTGACAATGATGAATACTTGTGTCCTGTCTGGGATGCCTTGGATCGCTCAGCTATCCCCAAAGAGCCATCTTCTGAAGCCAGATCAGTTTAATGTCTTCCAGCCTTTCTCCTTTCGTCCCCTCCCTCACAGTGGGCCTTGCAGAAATTCCGGCTGCCATGAGAGCTCACTCTATGGACAGAAGAGATGTAGCCCTGAACGCGAGGAGACTGGGAAGAAGCAGGACAAAAATATGGCCCTGTACCAGTGGAGGGAGTTGACCCAATGAGCTTCCCCTTGGAGCACTGAGATTCTGTATTTAATACAGGCTGATGTGTATAGTCACTCCTATTTTCACAGATGAGTGAACTGAGACTCAGTGAGGTTAGATGACTTCAGCGAGGTCACTCAGCTGGTTACATTTTTTTATTTTGAGTACAACTGTAACTTAGGAAAATTTATAGACATTTATTTATTTTACTTTTGGCAATCCTGGCTCATAAATAGTTACCTGCGAGGACTCGGTTAAAATCAGGACTTTTTTTTTTTAATAGCTTTGCTGGCTAAGTTTCAGTTTCGTTTCATTTTCTATCACTTAAGTTTCAGTTCTGTTTCTCAGGATATTCTCTTTTCCTTTTTAGTGGTATTATCTGATCCTATTTGCAATACTTGTTCCTTTGTGCCCATATAACCTGATTAAAATACACCAGTTATTCTAAGGCAGATATTGCTAAGTAAGAAGTTTAAGCAGATTTAAAGCTCAGTGCCATGCACATTTAGTCCAGCATTAAGCAAAATGCATCTATTTTATCATTAGCCCCAGTAGCTGCCTCAGCTTCTATGTATCCATGGCTTAACTTACCCTGTCTCTACATTCCTTGATGTGAAAAGGCCACCAAAAATCTGTGACATTGTTTTGACCATGCTATATGTGAAATTTTATACCCTGATTTTTTTTTCATTTAACATTATAACATTTCTCTATGTTGATACAAAATTTGCCAACTACATTTTTAATGGTTATATAAATTCTCTCATATGTATACAATGTATTTGCCCATTCACTTATTTTTGGACAATGATAATACAAATTACCCTATTATGAACATATTTGCATATAAAGCTTTTTTTTTCTTTTTCTGATTTAAGATTATTTCCTTAGGATATATTCTCAAAAATAGGTAGGTAAACAGGTACAAAAAAATTTAGGATTCTTAATACATACTTATGAGTTGCTCTACAAAATGGACATACTCTAAAGTAGCCTATTTAGGGTAAATGTTCCTGGTAAAATCAGCTGCCTAAAGTTGTCTGAAGCAAATATTCCATTAAAAGCAGTTTGACACCCATCTAATTGAAGCAAAAATGTCCTTTATTTTACCTATGCCTCTGATATTTAGCAGTTCACTAAAGTGACCATATTTTGATGGGGGAAAAAAATCAAAATTTAATCAGCTTATTTGACACAGAAGCATAAAGGGGAGTATAAAATGTGGTCTGTGCCAAATAGGATAGACAAGAATTACACACGGAAATAACTGGGACAAAACAGGGTTGCTGAACTGGGTGGTTAAGTGCCAATGCAGCTCAGGGAGATGAGACCCAGGGGACTGAATGGGTGGGAAAGGCAAGGCAGTTACACAGTAAGACTTAGGTAAATACAGATGAGGTGAGAAGGGCTTTCCAGACTGGGAAAACAGGATTGACAAAGACAGTTCATCATAAATTTTAGAAAACGAGAGGCCCAATGCACGAAGATTCATGCAAAAATGGGCCTTCCTTCCCCTGGCTGCCAGCACCGCCTTCACTCCTGCCGGAGCCGCCTTTTCGCTCTGGCCTGAAGCCGCCTTTCCACCTTCTCATGCTGCCCAGAGGCCCAGAGCAGCTGGGGACAGTGCAGAACGCCTGTGTCGAAGCCATGGCGATGACGCAAGTGGCCCGGCCCGCCCCCGGCCGCTTGGTGCCTGTGTATGCAAATTAACCTTCCATCTTTGTTGGGTTAATTTGCATACTCACTCGATTGGCTGGTGAGCATCATGAAGGTATGGTCAATTTGCATCTTACTCTTTTATTAGTGTAGATAAGGAGATGGCAAGCTAACATTTGCAACTGCTGCAGACTCTATTTGTACACTAAATTCTGATGTCGCATTTTCTGATTTGCATTCAAAGAAGTTAGTCTACATTGGCTCGTATAATTTTAGAGCTAGAGGAGATATAGCTCTGCCTAATATCTCTCATATTCTACATTTTGTGAAGGAGGAAATGGACATTAGTGAGGGATTAGAAGCTTTCTATTCTAATTCCCAGGACGGTGCTCTTTCTACTGGATCCTATGCTCAAGTATACCACATGGGAATCTGACAGAGACTGGGATTACTTAATGCTTTATATGTATACTAGAGGCCTCTGAACGAAATTCATGCATGGTTAGGGTCCCTAGGCCTGGCCGGAGATCAGGGCCGATCTGTGGGGCAACCAGCAGGGTGATTGGGGGGCCCCCCGTTGGCATCCACCTTAGCCGGCCTGGCGCCGCCCATTCACCAGCCCCAGCCCTTGCTGCCGCTGCCGGTCGCCTCCCTCTGCAGGGTGACCAGTGGGTTGAGTGGGGGGCCCCCGCTGGCACCTGCCTTGGCTGGCCTGGGGCCTGCGGGCTGGGGGCAGCTCCTGCATTGAGCGTCTGCCTCTGGTCGTCAGTGCGCATCATAGCGACTGGTTGTTCCCCGGTCAGTCCTACGTTCAGTCAATTTGCATACTAGGCTTTTATTATATAGATGTTTACACACACACACACACACACACACACACACACACACACACTGCATTCTAACAGAGTCAGAGAAAATAAGGGGAGGGAAATACCAGGTAGGAATGATTATATAGATATAAGGAGGTGACTAAGTTTTGAACAGCTTCAAAATTTAGTCCCATACCTGTATTAGGATATTCTGTGTGCAGTGATTAATGATAACTATTTGTGTTTTGCATACATAAGTGTATTTAAAGAAAGTCTACAAATATAATCATCAGATTAATTAAACTTTTTCTTGAACTCTTACTAATAGAAGTCACCTGTTAAATTTTATAAAGAATGCAAAAAATAATAAGGTGAAGGATGTAGCCCCAGGCAAGTCACAATTTAGCTGAGGGAATAAAATACAGAAACATATCTGTAAGTGGAAAATTATTTGATACAGACAACCATTACATAACTTGTTACCTAATCAGTGTCTTACAAAAAGTGAGCATTCAGTATATATTTACTAAATGAATGAATGAAGGAGAAAAAATACCATTTCCGGGTGGGAGAGCCATGGGAGAAAGGAGATTTAAGGATGGTTAAGATTTAGAAGAATGAGGAAGAGATAAGAAACATTCTAAACAAGGAACAAAACAGAAGCCCAATGTAATTCTTGGCAAGTTAGATAAACATGTTATCTGACTGCTAAAAATTAACTTTCCAAAAAAGATAAATGTGGTATAATCAGGCATGCAAACATACACATAGCCTAAACTTAACAGTACACCTCTCCAAGAGGTAGCTTCAGGGCAAGAGAAAAAGATGTATTCTAAAAAATAGCTTTGTAAAGCAAATAAACTCTTTGTCCATCAAAAATCAAACCCCAAACTTGCTTCCCCAACCCAATGATATTGCTATAAGCTAGAACTGTCAGGATGGAAAATGTGCCATTTTCTGAAATGTCTAAGAGATATTAATGATTAGTGATCACATAGTAAAAAATAGTAATTCTGATGGATGCTAATTCTCTCCTGGTGTAAAAGGTCTGTAAGTTCAGTTTTGCAAGGGGTGAAGGTGATGCAAACACATACTGATCACTCACTCTGCACAAAGTACATTTGCCCCCAAATAATCCTCTGCACTTTTTATACAGCTTAAGAATTAGAGTTATTGCCCTAGCTGGTTTGGCTCAGTGGATAGAACGTCAGTCTGCAGACTGAAGGGTCACGGGTTCGATTCCAGTTAAGGGAACATGCCGTGTTGTGGGCTCGACCCCCAGTAGGGGGCATGCAGGAGGCAGCTGAGCAATGATTCTCATTGATGTTTCTATCTCCCTTCCTCTCTGAAATCAATAAAAATATGTATTAAAAAAATAGAGTTATTATTCTAGGCACTAGTCCCTAAAATATAATATCCTCTTTCAAGAATATTACACCACAAGGCATGTACTACTGACAGACACAGAACACATGTAAAGAGTTTTTGTTGTAATGTTTTTCTTATTAAAGGCATTTGTTTCTTGAATGAAAAGAGGCTTAATAGTTATTGAATCTAAACCCTAAAAGTTGTTTGTAGATGTATGTAGTAAACATATGATAGCATGGTGTAAAGGACGGGAGGTGGAGGCATGTTTACTTACCCTATAAATGGTCAATGAACTCCTTTAATTACAAGGTAAATGAAACTGTATATGAAACTAAGCACTGGTAAATGAATTGCTAGTAATAAGGTTTCTACATTTTGCCTGAAGTGGAAATAACATCAACTAAAGTAAACTGAAAAGTTAAGAATGTATACTGTATCCCCATAAAAATCAGTATTACTGGAATGACTGAGGTAGAGGACCCCTCAAACCACAGTGTATATGTACTCTGCACACCTATACACACACACACACACACACACACACACACACACACACGTGTGCACACTCACACACATGCAATCTCGAAAATATTGGGAATGAATTGTATAGCATTTACTTGTAGGTAGTAGAATTATGGTTTATTTGAAATTTTTTCTTTATTAATAAAAAATTTAATAGTGAACATGTGTAGTTTTTAGAGTCAGAAATGATAAATTTTATTTAACTCTTGAGTCCTTGAATTGAAAGCATTTCACATGATCTAGATGGTATAATGGTTGAAAACAGTGTGTGGCAGCCAACTAGGGTTTGAATCATAATTTAATCACTTCATTGATCGAGACCTTGGGAAAATAGTTTAACCTCTCAGTCTCAGTCTCCTCATTTATAAAATGCCATATACCTAAAGAATGTGAAGATTAGAAACTGTGTAACAAGTGGTTAGTACAGCAGGACACAGTCTGGCACTCAGTAAATGAACGGTCTTACAGTGTACTGTTGCTGTGGCTCTGTTCAGAGAGACTTAGGCTTTGCCATGGAGAAATGATTCTTTTCTCCTGGCTGCTATTTCTTTGCTCAGTCTGACTTCTCCAAGTCATCAGAGTAGGCCAGTAAGGATTTAGTAGAGATGGAAATAATCACCACGTCTGCATTATTAGAGCAAAGCTACTTTTGAGCCATTCAATCCTTGCACAACCCAACTCTTAAGGTCTCTGCTCAACTTCATGGACAGAATGTGCTAGAGAGGTGAGTTGTGGTGCAGCCATTGCCAGAACTGTCCCAAATGGGGATCAGAAGCTGGATAAGCCCACACTTGGGTTTCCCTCTTTGCCATCGGACATTTAATGCGTGTGAGGCTTTGCATACAGAGGGCTAGATGTGGAAGTTGAAAGGGTGCTGGGGGAAGGATTTTGAAAACTGATAATGTGTATGTGAGTCTTAATTTAGCACCATGTCATCTTTTCTTCTGTATGGCTGATTGCCTGAGTCACCAATTGTGATTTACGATTAAAAAAAGATTGAGGTTATAAATGGAACATTTTATTTTAAAAATATTGATTTCACTGATTTAAGAGAGATGAAGGGAGAGGCAGAAAGAGATAGGAACATCAGTAATAAAGAATAATTTATTGGCTGCCTTCTGCTCGCCCCCTACTGGGGATTGAGCTCAAAACCTGGGCATGTGCCCTGACAGGGAATCTAACCGTGACCTCCTGATTCATAGGTCAATGCTCAACTATTGAACTACACTGGTCCAGTTTGATGGAACATTTTAAATACAAACATTACATACAAGCAAAATAAACTTTGACCTGAGGTTTAATGGCAAAATAAATATGTTTGAATATTTCAGGTATAGTCAGACTATAAAACCAGTGTTCTGATGTATAGATATACTCTGAGATTAATATGGCAAGAGCATTGTTTAATTTAGGTTATATTTATTTAACTTACAGCCACATAGTCCCATCATAATTGGTTGAAAACATGAAAAATAAAACAAATATTTTTCTACAGTATAAACAAATTGGATGGGTTTTAATTAGTTTTAAATTAATTAAAGAAATTCATTTATTTAACATAATTTAAAAGTCAATTTTTAAAAATTAATTAAATCTTATATCAGTTGTTTATGGGGCTCAAGTAAGAATTTTTAGTATGTACTTCTCTCTTTAAAGATTTGTAACCAGCCTTCTAAAGTCGATAACACTTAACATTTTATAGGTTATTTTTTGTAATTCTTCCAAACAGGTTTTTCCCCCAAGAAAGATTAGTATTCTTGAAATGGTATTGTTTAGCTCTAAATGATTTCTATTTACACGGTGTGTAAATTAAAATGACATCAAAGAACAAGACAGCAGGCTGCTCAAGTCACTATATATAGGTCAGGATCCAAGAAAGTGATATTTGTTTACCCAGAAATGATAAGATTCAGAACAAGTAACCCTTCCAACTAAACTTACAAGGGACTGGCAAACCAGAATGTCAGTGTATTTATTTGTAACATGGGATATCCCTTTCTTGGGAATGGATTATATATCTCCATTCTGCAGGGTATCTGCATTAAGTCATGGGAAGCTGAACTGCTAATCAAAAGATCATTGGATTCTGAATTAGAATCACAGTGTGAAAACTGCACAGTCTCAGAGATTTTTCATGCGGGAAAGGAAAGAGCTCAAAGAACCAAGTCTTCCCCAGGACAGTGTATGTCTTTCCAGGTGGAAATGCATGTCCACCAGATGTGACAGCTATATACGTTGAAAACTCTGCACCAGCCTTGAATGCATGGACTGTTTATTTTCCCTATGTTAGATTCCAAGCAGTCTCCTTAAATAATTTTTGAAAGAAGGGAGATTTAAAAAATTATGATAATTTAATTATAAGATTCACCATCCTCCAAGTACTTTCCCGTGATTCCGTGTAGTTGGGTTCCAGGGTGATTATCTTGTTCCAGTCCTTAGGAAGGTTTCTTTCTGAGGATGACCTTGCTTGCATTTGGCTCTGTGCCAGGGTTCCTTCAGAACACACTGACAATCTGACTCCTGGGACACCTTCTGACTCTGCAAGCCATTACATTGATTCTAACCAGCTTCACTCTCTAATTTTTTTGAAAGGCCAAAATATTGTGGTAACAAATTCAGAAAATCAGTTCTTCATGAAGTTTCAATGCTCCCTTCATCTATACTTTTAAGGGGACCTTGATTAATGTTTTGGCCCATTTACAAAAACAACTTTAAATGTGTTAAACTGCATTCATAAATTTAATATTTTGTTTCATTCATGCTATGGTTGTGTATTTGTGATCTCCATGTTCCCACTTTATTTAAAAAATATATTTTTATTGATTTTTAGAGAGGGAGGAGAGGGAGGGAGAGAAACATTGACTGTCTCCTGTACACTCCCCACAGGGGATGCAGCCTACAACCTGGGCATGTGCCCTGACTGGGAAATAAACCAGTGATCTCTCAGTGCATGGGACGACAATCAACTGAGCCACACTGGCCAGGGCTTCCCACTTTATTTTGAATTAAATAATTCAATTTAATTTTTAAATTAAAAAGTTATAAATATCATGACATTGCAATCTTCGGAGCTTCAGCATGTACCAGTGGAAAACAAGGGAATTTTTCCTTATAACCACAATGTCATTATGTCATCCAAGAAAGTTGGCACTGATACAGTAACCATGTCTAATAAGAAGTCCATATTCAAATATACCTAATTATCCCCCAAATGTCTTTTAGAGATTTTTTTTATATTTAATCAGGATCCAATCATAGATTAGGAATTACATTTGGTTGACACGTCTCTTTAGTTTTCTTTAGTCTAGACAATCCCCTGCCTGTGTCTGCTTTCCATGACATTGATATTTTTGAAGATTGTTTCATAGAATGTTCCACAATCCAGATTTGTCTTATTTCCTCATGATTAGATTCAGTGTAAACATTTGGGAAAAAATAGTGCACATACTTCAATGATATCCATGATATGAGGAGGAATATTAGATTGTCCTGTTACTGGTAATGCTATTTGTGACCACCCGGTTAAGGTGGTACCCATCAGATTTATCCATGTAAAAGTACCTACCCTCCTTTTAATTAAGATGTAATTTTTTATTATTATTATTTTTTTTAGCAAGGCAAACATATTTACTTCTATGAAGAAGGGTGCACACACATGGTCTGGAAGCACGTGCACACCAAGCAGGAGAGTTGCTTGGGTTTATAATCTCTTATGCACGTGACCTGTCCTTTGCTCTTGATTGGAGCTCAGGCTCACAGTCTTTCGCGATTGGCTAATTCAAAGGGAGGGGTTGGCATTTGCTGTTTCAAGATGGCGGCTCCAAGGGGAGCTACAAGCCATACGGCCAACATGGTGGCTGCCAAGTCATGCAGTCCAAAATGGAGGCTGTCTAAACTGTTCTTTCACAGAAAGATGACTTGTTTATTCTCATAATTCCCCTCTTTTCTTTATTTAAATTCTTTTCTTCAAACTTGGCTGACATTCATTGACTTTCCTGCTCTGCAGTGTTTAGGAGGAGAGTAATTTGCTGTTTGGTCAATTAATCCTTGGATAAGACATGGGATGATGTGACATCCATCACTGTAGCTCCTATCAAAGGGGTGAAGTGGACACTATTGCTCTAGTGCATTAAAGAAAGGACCCTCGATCCCAGGCTCCAGCTCACTCATCACTAAAGCTGCCGATGCCTGTGGGGCCTCAGTGATGGTCTATGTGCTGTGTTGTCAGGGATGAATGTGCAGCATTGGCCCCAACATTACATATCTTCCTCCTCCTTCTGCCTGTTCTCCCAGGGCACCCTGATGCTGGCATCTAGCTGTTCACTATCCCTTTAACTGCATCTCAAGTGTAGTTAACAAGGCTTTGCTGGTTCTAGAAAATATAATTAATCCACCACATTCTTGTTCACAGTGGGCCACCAGCACAGGACAGACTCAAACCCTGCAGCAATCTGATTTCTATCCTTAAACTCCTTGGCACACCTCCTAGAACCGCAATGTGTGTATATGGGGATCAAAGGAACCCCCTAGACTCTCTTTCCTCTTCCTAGTCTGTCTGTCCATTGAAAAAGGTTTACAATATGCCAACGTGAAAGGAATAGCCAATTGTATCAGGGTGCAAGGTGCACTCCATTTGCTGGGCAAGGCCACAAGTCAGGGTCCCCCATGACACCACCAGACATCAGCACGGGGTATTGGCAGTGCAGTACGATGGGCTTCTGAGGATACTTGGCCATTTACGCATCCGGATACATTTCTCATAAACTCTGAGCACTGTTCCCCTCCTTGAGTGGCAGGAGGTATAGTTTACATCAGAGGATGGGCCAGATCATTGTTGTTGTTTTTTTGGGGGGCCGGGGGGGTGGGTCCTAGTTCTTTACCTCTGTTGGATGGGAACAACAGAGCAAGAGTCTTACAGGAAGCATTTCTCCAGGTGGTTTCCTCCTGGTACAAGGCAAGCACACATTCCATCCCGTTACTGTCTGAGGTCCAATTGAATGGGAATAGGACCACTTGGGCCTCTAGCCTTCCAGTCAGACAAGCGTAACAGTCGCTTTTATTTAGGGCGTGTACAGAATATTTAATCCATTCCACCCAGGCATTCGTTCCCTTACATCCTACTTCTATTTGCGTGGTGGCGGCAGGGGCCTAGGGGATCTTGTCCTGTGACATCTACTCCTAAATCTAGTCCTAGCCAATCTTTTGACCTAAAGGCTGAAATATCCAAGTCATTCAAGTTATCTATAACTGATAACTGGGAAAGCATGATCCAGATTGTACACATTTCTCCAGCCCACATTGTAAGCCCCTGAATTTTTCCAGATTCCTTAAGCAAATAGAGCCCAGTACATGATGGTTATTAAGACAGCTCACAGTTTTTAGCATCAGTTTCAAGGGGATATGTCCTGGTATGGCTGTCCAAGTTGAGGTGTGTCTGCCCTTAACCTGGGTGTGATGGGTCCAACCTCGCTCTACAGTCCAAACAGTAATCTCTGTAGTAAGCAAGACAGGTAAGGTCCTTCCCAGGAGGGTTCCAACTTGCTTCCCTTCTAAATCTTGATTAGAACAAACGTAGTCTTCTGGTCGATGGCGATAAACCGGAAACTCAAGAGGGCCTTGGGTCAGGAGGCCTTCTCACCTGAGAGAGATTAAAGTACAAGAGATACCCAGTACACAGTTCTTAAGAAATTGGTCCTAGTTTCCATTGTATGAAGATTTTGAGTCATTCCAGGGCCTATTGGAATCACCTACAGCCACCTCTTGGCTCACGCATGAGGTTACCTGATTGCCGCGGGTCTTGCTTGGGCTCTTCCTGGGTTGCTGGATGACTCTCGATCCTGAGCTCGTAGTCGGCCCAGGGGTAATGGCTGTCCCTCCTCACCGAGGCCGATGCAACTTGGCAGCGGGGTACACCGCCTCAGGAGAGGGGTCCATTTACCCTGTGGCAACAGACAGTATCCCGGACGAGCCCCCAAATTGTTAGAAATAAGGCAAGCCCTCCAAGTTAGGGGTCCTGGAAGAACACAAAACATACTCAGGAGCCAGGCAGCAAGGCAAACATATTTACTTCTATGTAGAAGGTTACACACACATGGTCTGGAAGCGCGTGCACACCAAGCAGGAGGGCTGCTTGGGTTTTCTAATTAAAATGTAACTTTAAAAACATGTGAATATTTCCCTTCCCAACAACTTTGCACCTAGTGGTGAAAGTGCCTCACTCAATTATTACATTTGGTGATTGCAAAATTATGCCTTGCTTCTGAATTTTTAGTTGGCATTTTTCTGTAAAGAACAGCTAACTTTCCCTGCACCCTCCTCCACCTCCCACTTTTTTTGAGAATCCCTATGGATTTGGATTCTTTTTTTTTTTTTTAAATTCACTGGTACCATATTATTCTTTTTGATACTCAAATTCTGCCAGATTAGGCATATGGAAGCCCCTTCATGCAGAGTTTATTGACTTGTGTGTCCTTTGAGCATATTCCAATCTTTCCGGATTTCTGAAGCAATTGGTAAGAAATATGGGCTCTCCTGATTGGGTTACTAATCAAGATCTATCCACAGACCTGGTGAAGGTATCCCCCAAGCCACAGAGGATCTTTGAGAGAAGGCTAGACATTTGAAAAAATTAGGCTTCTTTTATGAAGGCAACAGGGTAAGATATAATGGATTTAAACTGGTTTGACAATCAACAGTAACCTGATAACTATGTACTTAAAGAAGTGTATGAATCCAGCAAATTCCATTCCAGAGATGCTGCTGTGACTACTTTTCTATTTAGCAAGCCAACCTTCTAGGACTTCAATCCCACCTCTTCCCGGTTGACTTTTGAGGGGAGACAACAGTTGGGCAAAAGGTCTATTTGCAGACATTGCATAGAACCAGGCAAATGCCTAATGCCATCCAGTTCCTCAATTTCTAACGCAAGCCAGTAGCTTGAGGATTTTCCAAACCAACCCACTTTAGAATCAACTTTTTCTTCTGGACAGTCTTCAAAGATTTGATGGATTCCAGGGTTTCTCCAAAAGTTTAATGTAAAAGTTTGAGAACTTGGGCAGCCTGGTCAATCTAAGTTCCTAAGAATCCTTCTGACAAAGGGAAGGTACAACACTAAAGAGACTGAATTGAACCCAATGCTAGTGTTCCAGAAAAGGTGGTATATACCACAATTGGGCATGGATTCCCAGTTTATCAATGGGAATACTGTCACAGCATCAATACTAATGATATCTACCTCAAATCTGTCTTGTAGGGTATTTTTATAACCTTACAAAAACTTTTTTAAAATATGCAATTATTTTTTTTCCTAAAGATGTATAGCAATAAATAATTTACCTGTATTGTATGTAACACCTTTAGGCCAGATTTTTAATTGTAATCTTTAAAAACAACTTAAGGGAGCATTTGAGATCTTGCTTCCTGGCAATTGTCAGTTTGGGCTCAAAAAAACTCATAAAAATTCTCTAAAAAATAAATAAAACAATTTAATATTTAATTTCTCTTAAATGTATGATCTAACTAAGCAAAAACATGTGACCCCACTAAACAATTTATTTTTGAGGTACCTTAAGCACATGACAATTTAAGTGATCAAAAGAACAGACGCTAAGTACAATGACATTGGACATATGTTGATTGCTTTCCCATCATCGTGTTTTCCTTCTTCCTTTACAACAGTTCTTGATTCTTGGCTAGGGACCCACATGATTTTGAAGAACCTTGACTCCACTTCTCCGGTTCCAATGAAATTACCAGGAATGGGCATGTAACTTAAGCCAATTCTGTTAGCATGAATCTCAGGACTAGTCTGGGTTGGGACACAGATAAAGTTTTCTCTTCTCTGCTAGATATAAACAAGGATTCATGTGACCCCAGGGGTTGTTGGCAGTTACTTTTGGTTCCTGGAGTATTATTCAATCATTTGTTTATTCAACAAGCATCTACTGTGTTCCAGATATCAAAATATAAAATTGAGTAAGACATGATCACTGACGTGAAGATATTTATATTCTAATGGAGGAAACAGACAGGGAGGTATAATGGACAAAGGAGCAAATACGTTAATATTCCAAGAGAAATTCTTGGTATGGATCTGATTAGCTGCTTTGAGAGGTAGAAGTGGCTGTATCGTTTTTCTGTAGTTGATATCATTATTAGTCTGTTCTGAACCATCCAATTAATTGTGGTTTCAGTGAAATTTCTTACAGTTACCCAATTGCAAAAGGGAAGGTATCCTCAATTCTCAATCACTGGCTATTGTCTTTAACCTAAGGTATAACGTGAAAACATTTATATGTAGTCTTCTGGCTACATATAAATATTTGGACAGTAATGTCAATAATAGCATCCTCACTGTTAAAGAGGCAGATAAAATAAAGTATATTGAATATGCATTAAATGTCATCTAGGGACAAGAGACAGTAGTACTTTGTGTCCTTAAAGATGCCTTTTATGGGATATATCCATCTCATGCAAGACTTGGATACATTTTCACAGTAACACTATCTGGCCCATCTGAATGATTAGACAGATATTATATAAGTGGGCCTGGTGGGAGGAATATCTTCCTTGGGCATCTAATTAGAATCTTCCAGGTAGTTTTTCCCAATTAAACACAACTATATCTCACCCTGGGATTTCCCTGAAAAGGACTGCAATATACATCACTCTTAATTGAAGGTGCTCTCCCTCGCTTATGTTAGGGTGGGAAAAGTATTGAGGCCTAGTCTAGTGAACTGAAGTATGGAGAGAGGGTTCTGAAACAACCCACTGGAGGATAAAGAGCAAATTGTCCAGCTGATGGTTGATAACCAGAATCAGACTGTGGACCTGTGAATATCTAGCAAGAATAATATTATTGGTTGCCCAAAGTACTTCACCCTATGCTTTATAAATGTGGGAACAGGAGATGAGATAGGGTAGAAAATTACAGGCAGTTGATGTTGATAGCAAAAAAGGGCAAGAACTGTTAAAAAGCCTTTACAGCCCACCCGGCGTGGTTCAGTGGTTGAGCGTAGACCAATGAACCAGGAGGTCATGTTCAATTGCACATTCCCAGGCTATGGACAGATTCCCCAGTGTGGGATATGCAGGAGGCAGCAGATTAATGATTCTCTCTCATCACTGATGTTTCTCTCTCTCTACCTCCCTCCCTCTCTGAAATCAATAAAAATATATATATTAAAAGTCTTTACAAAATTTTGTCCTGATTGTAAGGATTTCTACATTACACCCAAAGAATGCAAGGGAATGGCAAATCACATGAAAGAATGCCTTTCACATAGTATTTTGCCAATCTCAAATGTGTTGAAAATAATTCTTTATCTCCCCATTTACCAATGAAACTGATGTAGGCTTCAGTTCAGCCTTTTACTAAATTATAAATTAGCGTCTCAGGGCATGAAGTTGTACGATAAGAAGGACTCAACACAGGCTCTCCCACAATAGATGTCCCACATTTTAGAAAAGAGTATCAATGTCATTCTTACTTTTTTACATACTTTTTTACATGGCTACATAGTAGGACTTCTTAATTTAAAAACATTAAGGATTTTTAAAAATCCCACCACTTAAAATTAATTTTCAACAGATCCAGTTGGGTCTTAATATATACATATATATAGCTTTTTTAAAAAGGCGGTGCCAGTAATATATTTGGAGTTCTTTAAACTTTAAAAGCCAATCAAGGTTCTTACCTTCCTAGAGTGAGTCACAGGGAATTCACACCAGCAGAGTATTCAAAATGTCAGTGTTACCCACAGAATCATTACTCGGGCCCCACCCAATGTGGCTCAATTGATTGGGTCCTCCCTGCACCAAAATGTTGCCCGTTAGGTCAGGGCACGTGCCTGGGTTGCGGGCTCCATCTCCCCGTGGGGGGCTTGCAGGAGGTTTCGTCTCTCTTCCTCTTTAAAAACCAATTTTTAAAAAATCTTTAAAAAAAACCTACCCTGTTTGCCCCCTCCTGTAATAACCTCATTCGCTGATCCCCTTTAATTAATAAATACAAAATTTAAAAGAAATATTACTTGGCAAATAAAATGACTCCCCATCTTTGGGGAGCTATCTCATCTCCTGTTCCCACTTTTATAAAGCATAGGGTGAAGTACTTTGGGCAACCAATAATATTATTCTTGCTAGAGGGGGGCTTTTGCTATACACTGTCGTGGGAATAATTTCCAAAGAGCGTTACAGACCAGAGGCAACCATTAGGCCAAGGACCGCCACCCCAGTGCGTCCCTCTCCGCGCAGAAGCCGTGGCTCGCCTTCGGGTCGGTCCGGTCACCTCGGCGCCCCCTGGGCCGCGCCCCACCTCCGTCGGTGCAGCCGCAGTAGGCGTGGGCGCTCGCTCAGGATCCAGGTGTCCGCCCCCCTGCCTCCTGCCCCGCCCCCGCCACGCCCACGCCCCTGCCTCCAGTCCCAGGCCCGCGATCCTTAACACAGAGTCAAAACAACCGATCCCTGTGAAGTTGTAGTGGGAAATGTCCCACTGCTGACTTCCAGGAGGCCGGCCAGGCCCCGGAGGGCAGAACGAGCTCCAGCTGGGCAGCGAGCGCACTTCAGACGAACCCGGTTTCCACGACGCGCTCTACGCGACTGCGAGGGCACACGCGGCGCTGGCGGAGGAGGGGCGGCGGCCCAAGCGAGCAGGCAGAGCAGGGGAATCAGGAGTCAAAAGTGGGGTTAGGGCCTGAGGAAAAGATGAACTTCCCCACTTCTCTCCTCTCACGTGCGCCTCGCACGCCCTTCGCCGCGCTCTGGCTCACCCAGCCGCCCCACCACTACACCCGGGGCCCGGGCCCCCCCCCCACCCCCACCGGCTGCCAACAACTAGACATTAAGACCACGCGGAAACTGCCCGGAGGGAGGCGGCCGGGCAGCAGTTGGGCGTGGCTTCGTAGAGAGAGGCGGACCCAGGGGGCGGGGAGACTCACGCAACTGTCGGGTCGGATCACTGATTGGCTGAGGTGCCTGTGCGAAGCCCGCAAGCGTCTCCGCCCGGACCGGCCGCCCCTCCTCTTCTCCCAGCTGCTTGGTCCGCACTGGCTCGTGAGGGAACCGCTCCGGCGTCACCGCACCCAGCACGGTGAGGACGACGGGACCGAGGGAGGTGGAAGGAAGACACGCTCGCTCGCTCCCACCCGCACTAGGGCCCCCTGAGCCGGCGCGGAGCTCGGGAGGAGGAGCCGCCGCGGGCACGCCCCGCCTCTGGCCCGGGAAGACGACGCCAGCGACCTCGCCGGCCGGCCGCCGCCCCCTTCGCCGGCGGAGACCCGCCCCTGACCCTCCCCCGGCGGCATGGGGGAGCCCCGCTCCTGACCGCTGCGCCGCGCCTCGGCCCCCGCCCCTCCGCCCGCCCCCGCTCGCATGTCCGCGCCGCCTTAGCCGAGGATGCTGAGGATGAAGCTGCCGCTAAAGCCGACGCACCCCGCGGAGCCGCCGCCCGAGGCGGAGGAGCCCGAGGCGGATGCGCGGCCGGGAGCTAAGGCGCCGCCGCGCCGCCGCCGCGACTGCCGCCCCCCGCCTCCCGCGGGCCCGCTGCGGGGCCACCCGCCGCCGCCGCCCCGGGGGCTCGGGCCGCCTGTTGCTGGCGGAGCGGCGGCGGGGGCGGGCATGCCGGGCGGCGGCGGCCCCGCGGCGGCACTGCGAGAGCAGGAGCGGGTGTACGAGTGGTTTGGGCTGGTGCTGGGCTCGGCGCAGCGGCTGGAGTTCATGTGCGGGCTGCTGGACCTGTGCAATCCGCTGGAGCTGCGCTTCCTGGGCTCGTGCCTGGAGGACCTGGCGCGCAAAGACTACCACTACCTGCGCGACTCGGAGGCCAAGGCCAACGGCCTCTCGGATCCGGGGCCTTTGGCCGACTTCCGAGAGCCCGCCGTGCGCTCGCGGCTCATCGTCTACCTAGCACTGCTGGGCTCGGAGAACCGCGAGGCCGCCGGCCGTCTGCACCGCCTCCTGCCCCAGGTGGACTCGGTGCTCAAGAGCCTACGCGCAGCCCGGGGCGAAGGCTCGCGGGGCGACGCGGAGGACGAGCCCGGCGAGCACGGATCGGACGGGGTTGGCGAGGAGGACGCGGAGAAGGACGGCTCCGGCCCGGAAGGCAGCGGCGCCGAGTCCCGGGCCGGCGATGGGCTGGGCTTCAGGGCCCAGGAGGAACTTCTGCTGCTCTTCACCATGGCTTCGCTGCACCCGGCCTTCTCCTTCCACCAGCGGGTCACCCTGAGGGAGCACCTGGAGAGGCTCCGCAGCGCGCTCCGCCGGGGCCCCGAGGACGCGGAGGTGGAGGTGGAGCCGTGCAACTTTGTTGGCCCCAGGGCCCAGGTAGGGCGCACGAGCCTCCCAGACACCGCGGGGCAGTCACGCCAGGCAGGTCCCCGGCTTGGGTTTGGGGCACCACTAGGCCGAGCCTGACCCCGGCGGGCGCAGGTGTCTCGCATTCCCCACCTTGTAGTACCTTCCAGCCCTGTAGTACTAATCTTCGTTTTGCTGGGCAGCCTCTGTTCCACTCACCGCGCCAACCCCATCTCCCTCTCCCTCTGCCCCCCTCTCCCCCTTTCCCCCCCTCCCGCATTCACAGGCACCCGCCATAGCAGAATACTCTAGAAGTCTCTTCCGTAACGGAATCGCCACGGAAAACGTGGTGCACTCAGCCCGAGTCCCCTCTCGGATGAAGGGTCTCTGGACATTTTTGGCTTTGAGCATCTCTCGGGCCCTAGGTGCTAGGAAAAATGAAGCGCTATAGGAGCCGGTGTGTGAGCCGCAGCCTGGCCGTGGGCAGTGCCTTTCCTTTCTCGTCGGGCGCTCTGCTTGCACGTTTTAAAGCTCTGCCGTACCCCTTGGACAAGTGTCCCGAGATGCGCTCCCGGCGTGCTGCCCTGCCTTGCCACACAAGGGCTCTTTTTGCTTCAGTGTGTGCCTGGCTTACAAGGGGTCGTAAGGGGCTTATGGCTCCTGTTCAAATAACTTGATTCCCAGAAGAAATCGCAAGTGGAGATCTGCGAATTGACAAACTAGTTAAGGAGTAGCGCTCCTTGTCTGTGTTGGGAAGGAGCTCTCCTAAGGTGAGCTGGTTATACTCTTATATCTGGCATAACCTGCTTTCCAAAAGGCTTTAGTCGTGGCTCCAGATTTGGGTCTGGGAATATTTGTTGGGCCTTTACTGTAGGCATAAGTGTTGTTTTCTAAAAAGTTATTGAACACCAAAGTGTAGTAGACGAGAGTCCGGATGAGTCACTTGTGGCAAACATTAAGGAAGATGAAATTTTTGTAGAGCTATGAAAGTAATTTAATAATAATATAGACCCCATATATAAAGTTCTTGAGCATGACAATTTAGTGGAGGAGAGGGGAGGAGGTTTCAGTTAGAGTAAAAACTATATACAATAAGAGTTTGTTTTTGTGGTTCACAATTATTTAAAAGGTATTAAATTGGACGCCTTACTTTTCAACCTAGGCGGTTTCCAGGCTGGTATACTGGAAAGGGGGTTTTGCTTTTGCCCTCCCTCGCCCCTTTCTTGAAAGTTAATTTAACTCATATATCTGAATTGGGGGGGGGGGGCTGAAGATATTTAGTGCTAATCTAAGCTGAGCCCCTCCTTTTTAAAAAGAGGCTACTGTGAGGTAACTAACTCAATTTTAGGATATAATATCAAACTCAGATGTAATGTCTAATTTTTTTGAGTTTGAAATTTTATCTTCAAATATTTATTTACTAGTAGCATGCAGCTGTGTATACTGGTGGTAAAAACTCAATTCTTAAGCCTACTCACTAAAATAATTCAGAAAAGTTCCATATGCACTGCCATTAAATTTCGAAAAGAAAGTCTGCACTCAGGAGCAATACTTTAATTTTTAAAAAATTTCTTGGTATAGCTTATATTGTAAAGATAACCTTAGGTTGTAACTTAAGTTTAATAAAAATGCTAGGATGGAAACCGATTATATCATTCCATTCATGTCATTACAGCTAGAGTAACCTATTTGAGATTTAACTGCTGGGAGTCTTTTTTCCTTTAAATTTTGCTTGTCATGCAAGTGTTGGAAGGCGACTAGGCAAGAAGAGATGCATGCACACCAGAGTAATGAGATTTTTATCTTGACTGCAGTGTGTGCCTTTCCTGGCATCCAGTGAGTGCCCTCGGGAGGGAGGATTGGAGAAAGTGAGGCTGGGCATGCTGCCATTAATTTCAGCACTTCGTTCCTTGTCAGGCAGTGCCCAGTGCTGTGGCTATGAGCTGAAGAGTGGGGAACAAATCATAGGGGATACATGCACTACAAGTGACGCTGAAGACTATTTCTAGACACTAGTAGTGTGTGCTACTTCTCTCTCCAGTAGTTGTTTACAGTCATTTGCGTCTCATTAAATTGTTACGACCTCGTATTTTCTGCTGCTAGCGTGGACTCCCGAGACCCCCAGCTGTGGCATGCTCTGGTCTTGACATTTCCGCTTTTGTTGCTTGCAAGCTGTCACTCCAAAGCTGCTGATGGGGGTGGATTGCTTTCAATCCCTTTTTCCTGTAGTCCAACCCAGCTACTCCGCGACCTTCTGCCGATGCTCCCGGGGAGGAGTGCTCACCTTGGGGTGTGCAGAGAGGCTCCCGAGTCTTGTGTATCCTTCGTGCGTCGGCGTAGCGGCTCGGCGTAGATCCCCGCGGTCAGGCGCGGCCGCGGACCAGCCCCGGGCCATGGGGGCCTGTCCCGCGGGGCTCCCCCGCCCCTGCCCAGCAAGATGGCTGCTGCGTCCTGCCCACGTGACTGTCTTGCCGGCCCCGCCTCCCTGGGGGCGGGCTGAGGGGGTGGCTGGCTCCGGGGTGTTCACTGCTGGGCCGGGCCGGGCCGGGCCGGGCCGGGCCGGAGTGTGGAGCCCAGGGAGAACCACGCGGATGGTGGTGTCCGGGAACTCTGGGGGAATTCCTGAGGCAGCCTTTTATTGGCCTGGAAGTAACCTTTTAGGCACACGTTTCTAACTTTTTAATTGCTTAGGACTCATTCTATTTCTTACTGTCTGAGTATCCTCCATACTAAATGGATACAGTAGGATTCATCTTTAAGGTTTTGTGTGGGGTTTTTTTGTATTAGGGTAAGAGTGGACCAGCCCAGAATACCGTTCCTGGCTCTTTCAAGAATTGTATTCAGTGCCTAGTATGCAGTAGTCTCTCTTTAAAAAAATGTTTTTAAACATGTTTACAGGTAGAACAGGTGTTTTATTTCGAATGCTCTGTTAATTATATGCTTTCAAATTGACCAGGTTCAGCAACTGTTTAATGACATACCATGGTTAGGATGTTAATGGCTGAGGTAATAAGTCCACAAACTTAACCACTGGAATATACTTACTGGGTCATTTTAGAAAAATGGAGGAATATTACACAAGTATATTTCTAACAGTAACATTTCTAGAGTTTTCTTGTGTGATTTGGGTGATTTTAGAGTAAATGTTATATTGTATTGTAATTAAAGTCTTGGCATTGCTTTTTGGAGACTTGTGTAGCTCATGTTCTTCATAACTGTAGTGGACTGCCAGTCACTTGCATAAAAGTAGGTCAGTGGGCAGTAGTGAAAATACTCATTAACTGTATACTAGGAAATTTGGGTGATTGATCTCGTTACAGATTTCGTACATAGCATAACTGAAAAGACTTGGTTTTAAAAATGGGTCCCAAACTATAAATGATAATGTTAGCAGTAGTAAAACAAATAATAATAAAACCTGCATAAATATTTTAAAAGGTAATCGTCTTTTTCATTGAAAAGAGAAAAGACAACCAAGTTTTCTCTCTCTGAATGCCTAAAGACACTCTTAATTGTTCACAAAAGTGAATATTAGAATTGTGGAAACTTAGCTCCTATTTAGCAACACAAAGTTAAAAAAAGGATAGTGGTTAGTGGTTACTATCATTGGTATGGCCATGTTTCTCTGGAGATTGTGTTTTCAGTATCCTCAAAACTTAGTTTCTTGGCAAGTAATACTAATGTTTGAATTAAAGGTAGAAACTGATAGATCATCTTGTGTCTTAGTGTTATTTGAATTCACAAAACATATTTAAACTCAAAAAAATTAAGTGGCCATGGGACCTTCACTTAAAGAAATCAGTGGCGTTACTAAAAAATAAAACTACAAAATTGTTACTTTCTCATAGCATAGATTAAGTTAATTTGCTATTTGTATTTGACAGAGCAAGTATCTCAACTCTTTTTAATAATACAGATTATGTATTGGTAATGTTGGGGCCCAAAAAAGAAAAATTTAAAAGACAATTTAAAAGACTTTTATCATAAATGCCCTACTCTAAGATAACTTGAGAGTATATGTGGCAACCAGAACCCTGGTGAGACAGATCACTGACTTAAAATGAGAGGGGAGAGGTTAGTGGTTAGGTTTTCAGTTTTACTGACTTAGGCACTGAAAAGGTGCTTCCTAAAAATGATTTTTAAAAAGAACAATTCTAAAGTCACAGGTAATAAATACTGTTAATTTGTTGGCCACTGCTGGGAGACTTTACAGTGAAGAGTCTCACAGGGCCATTGAGAAGGCTTTCCTCCTAAAAAAGGGATAATAGTGCTTACATTAGGATTGTTGGGATTAAATGTACCTATAGAATAATTCCTGGCTCAGGATCTTCAATAAATGTTAGCAATCATAGGTCAAAGTTAAGCCTTGTTTATAAGTTTGTAGAAGAGTCGGTACAGCATCTCACACATTGAGAGTGGGATCAGAGCTAGATAACCATGTCTTTTATGAGAAATTTTAGGTTGATTTGACTGCAGCAAAAAATAAAAGCACTAAAGTTATAACTGCCTTTTGGAAAAGGCTTTTAGAATATCAGAGTTAAGTAGTGATTATTTTGGTAACAAATGGGAGCTATTGGGTGTTACTTGTGTTTTCTGTGCAATGGTTTTCTCAGGTAAGGAGAACTAGAGGAAGTCACATTTATACCTCAATAGGAGAAGAGGGTTGTGGAGATGGACAGGAAGCTAGTTCTTTCTCTGAAATATATAGATATTTTTAAAACTACCTTTATTTTATTTTGTGGGGGGCGGGGACAGGAAGTATGTTGTAGAGGCTATCAAAGGCCTTGAGTGATAGCCATGTTTAGTAGATCACTAGATTCAGAGGCTTAAATTCTGCCACTAGCTCTTTGATATTAACCAGGGCGTTTAGATCCCTTTGAGGTTGTCTTAGCTGTAAAATGGGGATAATAACTGCCTTTTGAGGTTGGCATGATTGAATTAATGAGATAAGGTGCAAAATAATTCAGATACTATCTGGAGTACAAGTTCTCTGTTGAGAATGATGCTCAATGCATTTTTCTTTTCCACTAAGATGTAGTCATCCAGATTGTTATATCAGTTATTTTCAGGAATGGTTGTTTTTTTTCCCACTCAATAAAAGTCCATACGGTATAATATTTTCTATAGTGTTCTCTGTTACCATAACTCTAAATTGATTGGTGTTCAGGAAGGGTGGGTAATTGAAAAGGTAGTATTTGAGAAACATTTATTTGGGACAGTTATTTTTGTTAATACACTGTAAAGATCTGGTATGCTACAGATAAAAGAAGCCCAAAGGAAAAGAAGAAGCAAAACCTCCCAGCATTTCTCTGAATCACAATTCATTAAAATACATATTCTCACCATTCTAGATTTATGAATGGGAATGGAGAAAATACATGGTTTTAATTTGGATTATCATTAACTGCTGTGATTTGTATTCAGTTTTCACATTTAGCTAGAAAATGATTCTATAAATTGAAGCTATTTTGCAGTTTTGTTAAGTTACATAATTTTTTGTTAGTTTATAGCACAGACTGTAACCCATGGATAATTAAGGAACATTTTTGTATCTAGTTTTATAAATGTTATGTAGATGCTGATATTTAAGCTTATTTAATATTTTTGTCCTTTCTAGAGAAATACTGAGCCAGTTTGTTTTTATTTTTTATTTTTTTCAAAAAGAAGCAAAAGGCCTGCACTCCCTTCAGAGCAGATGAGCTTCGCTTTTACAGACTATATTTCATTATGGAGGACTGTGTGTGATAGCACTCCTTTTACTCATAGAGAATGCCTTTGTCACAAAAGCCTCTTTCATCCAGTCTATGTAAACAGTCACTTTAAAAGGGAAATGCCTAATCGGGTGTTTATGTTACAGGTGGCAGAGCTGCTGGGCACGCTGTAGTCCATTTCCTTCTGTTCTTCCTATGCTCCAGGGAACATTTGGTCTTTAATTCCTTTCTAAATGTCTTAGAGCATTAGAAGGGTTTTATGTTCATTCAAGAAATAATTTGAGGTCAGATTAGATTTTAAAAAGGTCACTTTGGCAAGTATAGTCTTCCCAAGTTTCAGTATAAAATAGGGATATCATGTATATACTAGAGGCCCAGTGCATGAAAATTCATGCACTGGAGGGGGGTCCCTCAGCTGAGCTTGCCCCCTCTCACAGTCTGGAAGCCCTCAGGAGTGGGAGGTGACCTGGTGATCAGGGGAAGGCGACGCCCCATCACACCTCTGCTGCTGCCACTGCCAGCAGGGCAAGCCTTGGCCGGCCCTGGTTACCTGAGCCTCAGGCGGCCCTGGGCTGCTGGGCAGCTGACATCTGAGGCTTGTCTGTGCCTCGGACCGGCCCTGAGCAGCTGGGGGGTGAGGGGACTGGGGGACTCCGGAGGCAGGAGCGTGGGGCGGGCCCGGCTGTGCTGCACCTGCAGCTCCAACTGGGCTGAGGGGACTGGGCTCTGCCATCTTGTGGGTGTGGCAGTCAGTTAGCATATTCCCTCCTTATTGGCTGTGGGGGTTGCCATCTTTGCGACTGTGTGAGGATCAATTAGCGTATTCCCTCTTTATTAGATAGGATAACTGCTATGAAGGTTAACATGTATATGAAAATGCTTATTCTACAAGCTATATGCTCACATATATGTATCAATCTATATATCGATTGTCAAAGAGTGACTACAGCACAATTTGGTTGCTGTGGAAAAACAGAAATATAGAAGTTTGAAGAGAATAATAGGGGTTGTGTTCTGAGGTCAGATGAAAGGGATAAGTTTCCAACAGGTTGCAGTGGGAGTCAGTACAAATTTATATGTGTTTCTGCTTGCCTGTGGTATGTCTGCCTGAAATGGCCACTGTGACTTTAAACTTAATGTGTATGAAAAGAATGCATCATTGATTTTTAAAAAAACCACCTTCCAAAGTCATCCAGTTTTCTCAATACTACCATTATACTTCTAGACACTCTGATTTGCTTGATAACCTAAATCTTGGCTCCCCTCATATCCTGAGTCCACCCTTTCCTCATCCTTGCTGACATTCCCTTTTGGGACTTTATGCCTAGACTTTTATAGTTATCTAACTGGTTCCCATCTGTTATCTATTGCATACTGCTGCCAGACACATCTTACTAAAGCAATATTATCACATTTTCTTGCAGTGATAGCTGGAGTTTGGCCACTTGACAAGTCTTTGAACTCAAAATCTCTTTTTTTCCACAATTTCTTCATGCATGTTACCTTCCACTCGAGGCTGGCTCATCTCATGCCATCACCTTTCTTGCATAATGGTAGAACAGGAGGTTGGTAAAGAAACACAAGTGCTGGTGCTAAAGAGGGGGGACCCCAGCTTTAGTCTAGGTAGGAAACCATTACTACCCCCCTCTGCGTTCTAGACCTTTGAAGTTTTGTGGTCCAGTGATGTATATTTTTCACCATTCTACTTGTCAACTACAGATGGTGCTGTTCAGGTTGAAATAGAAACGGCAAGGCCAGTTCTTAGGTAAAAGCTGCCACCCTTACTTCTCTTTTATACTCTACTCCCTCTTCCCACTAGGCTTCTTTAGCAACATTCTTTTGCCAGATCTTCTCTAATTGTGCATCCTACAAGTTCAGTTCTTTAGAAAAGGCAATGACATCGACAATGTTAATATATTTATTTGTAATAAATTCAGAGTTCCCAAAATACATAGAAAGTTATAGTGATGAGTTTCCCTCCCCCATATTGTTCCACCCGTCTGGTTCCAGTCCACCCCACACACATATACACAGATAACCACTGTTCATAAATGTTGCGTTAAGAACAGCTTGCATAACTGCTATTGCAGTGGGCTGTGATAGAGAAGAGTATACACAGATTCAATAAATCATCTGGCCCTTCACCCCACATTCATTTAGCCAGGCTTTTAAGAGAATTCAGCCACATTTGTTGAATCACCTCATCCCCGCATTTCTGGTTCAACTAAACAATAAGTTACATAGGAAGAGCATCCACAATCATAGAATCCATATCATGCTCTTTCTGAGCTGTTGATTCATTGGTCCCCCTTCCCTCAGCCTTTGTGTTAGTTTAGTTGTTTGAGCATAACTTTAATATATTTACCAGTTATGTTTCTCCTCACACCAGAACTTGCCTTTCATCAGATGCTATAGGTTATTCAAGGCATTACTTTGGGTTGGATTGGGTTGTGCTATTTCATTGAGTAGAGATGAGAAAAACATCTGCCTTCTCTACCACATCCTCTCAATTAAAGAGATGGGCAGTAAGTAATTCTTAAATTCTCCCTAGAGAATCCCCTCTTCTTCCACCAAAAATGGATAAAATTTGACATTTCAGTAATGTTTCTGATAATGAGTCATTTTCTAACATTCAACACAAGACATTCTAGGAATCTTGCTTATTAAATAATAACATGCTTTGGTTGTAACCTTTAAATAAGAGAATTTGAAAGCTATAACTGTATAACCAGTTACCCCAAAATTTAGTGGCTTACACCAACAACCATTTTATTATTTCTCGAAGCTCTATGGGCCAGGAATTTGGACAGGTAACTAAAGGTGAGGTCTGTTTGTCTCTGCTCTAGAAAGTCTGGAGACACAACACATCTGGGGACTGGAGGTGCTTTCTCCCTCCCCACTCTGTGTGTTCTATCTATAGTTAGACCTTTGTTAGAGTAGAATGAGGCCTGACCTTTGTTCTCAGGGTATGTTTTCAAAGAGTCTTTTTAGGCAGTCCAGCCATTTGACTATTCCACAAACTTTCCCACATTTAAGAAATCTCAAGTGTATAATTGTGATGGATCTTAATGTGTAAAAATTAAATCTTAGTAATTTCTGGAATGAATAAGATGTCTAGCTCACTTGAGTTACTTGACATGTGGATTTGAGTTAGCCAGTAGCTCTCAGAGTTTATTAAACCAGGAGGCTTTTTCTTGGTTGCTAAGTTGTGTTCTTAAAGTAACTTCAGACTTTAAAAATGTGATTTTGATTATGAAGCAAACGACTTTCTCATGGTTACTTCAATATAATATTTGTGGAGGCAACATTGTGGTAAAAAATATATAACAAAGTTTTCCATTTGACCCTTTTTGATTGTATAATTTAGTGGCATTAAGTACATTCACATTCATATTGTTATGCAACCATCACCACTGTTCATCTTCAGAACTTTTCTATTATCCCAACAGAACCTGTATTTACTCCCCATTTCCCTTTCTCTAGCCCTGTTCTACTTTCTTTCTCTATGAAATAGGTGCCTTATATAAGTAGAATCATACAATATTTATTCTCTTGTGTCTGGCTTGTTTCACTTAGCATAATGTCCTCAAGGTTAATCCCTGTTGTTATATCTGTCAGAATTTTATTCCTTTTTAAGGCTAATATTTCATTTTATTACCCGCCCCCCCCCTACACACACACACACACACACACACACACACACACACCATTTTATCTTTTCATCCCTCGTTGGATGTTTGAGTTATTTCCACCTTTTGGCTATTGTGAATAATGCTGCTGTGAACATTGGAATACCAGTTATGTGTTCTAGTCTCAGTTCTTCTGGGTATATATCTAGAAGTGGAATTGCTGGATCATATGGTAATTCGATGTGTTGTTTTTTTTTTGAGGAACTGCCGGACTGTCTTCCATAACGGCCACACTATTTTACATTCCATACCAGCAATGCACAAGGTTCCAGTTTTTCAAAATTCCTGCCAATACTTATTTTCTGGTTTTTGGATAATAGCCATCCCAATGGGCGTGAAGTGTATCTTGTGGTTTTGATTTTTTTCATTTTCCTATTGAAAACTATTGGGTTTTGTATATTTTGATTTACATTGGAAGGTGTGTGTAATTTTTAATTTATGAACCACGTGTAATCATGGTAGAAAAATATCCTATAGGAAATGGTTGACCTCGTCAACTAAACTTCTTCCAGCTAACACAGGTATTTGAGAGGATTACAATGCTTTATTTGTATTGATTTTTAAAGTACTTTCAGTAGTGTTAGGCCAATGTGGTTTTATTACTTTGTAGTAAATGATTATATGGTTTGGGTTGGATATACATTGATTATGTTATTAGGAGAATTCCTGTATCCAACTTTTAAACATCAGTAATGATGGGAAAGTGATGAATACCATTGCGCTAAATGTTTTAGAGGTTGGATGTTGACTTAAGAGGTCTGTGTTCTTCTCATTAAGTGGTTATTTGTAGACAATCTTTATTTCCTTGGGCTTCTAGAGGAAGGCAAGTACTGTATAAGGCTGAAGCTTAGCTCCCCAGAGTAGCGAATGTGATACTTTATTCCCAGAGAGAGAGAGCTGTGAACTGGCAGGCCAGGATGCATAATGAGACAGCAGAACCAAATATTTTACAATAGGATTTTTAGGAAGTTTCGGCTGTTCTGTTTGCTTCATTTCTTCCCAGTGGTTCTCAACCTTTCTAATGCTGCAACCCTTTAATACAGTTCCTCATGTTGTGGTGACCCCCAACCATAAAATTGTTTTCGTTGCTACTGTTATGAATCGTAATGTATATATCTGTGTTTTCTGATTGTCTTAGGTGACCCTGCTAGTGATTCTCAACCTGTGGGTCACGACATTAAAGAGTCCCGGCATTAAAAAGGTTGAGAACCACTGCTTTTATACAGTTTTAAAACATGAATGTATATTATTTATTGCAAACTTGTAAAATTGTAGTTGGTTCTTGAAACTGAGGTGATTTTGGTTTGAGTAGTGTTTTAAGATTCTGAACTTGAAGAGGGGGTATGTGGTATGAATTTTGATAAAGAACCATTTTCTTAATTTGGCTTAACCAGTGTGTTATAGTAATAGTCCACACATGATAATGCTGGAGAGCTGTGTGTACACCAGCATGCTCTGTATTCCTTTAAGCAGCAGTTCTCCTAGGAGTAAAACTCACCCCAGTTCACTGATGATTGGCTGAGCAAATTCAATTAGATTTAGAGCACCTAGTTACCGTGAGGTGGTTTAACATTAGTAATAAACTCACTGCCCATACACATTCTTGTTTAGAAAGATTTGGTTTTTTTTAATATCTTTTGTAAAACATTTTCCCAACAAAGCCTCTTGTTAGACTGTCACTAAACCCAAGTAATGAGTAAAAATTGCATAATAATTAATGTAAAAAATACCAATGTCCTTACATAGTGGGGGATTAGCATAAGTGGGGGATTACCATCTTTTATTTATGTTGCTTCGATTCTGGTTCACTTTGGTATAGAATTGACATCATTGGCAATTCTGAATAGTAATATGCAAGAAAAGTGGGCAGTGAGCAATTGATAGAATATTGCTGTTAAATTAAGATAAATATTGATAATTTTTTCCTTACTACTCCTATGATACTTTGCACCTTTCTGCCTTTACTTTGTAATCACTTATTTGATCTCTAAAAATTGCTATTAAAAGGGTTGCTACTAAAAGTACTAGACTTAAATCTGATTTATTTTATAGAATGTACTCTTCTTAGTCAATTAACATGTGCCCCTTTTCTGATCTAGAATGACTCTGCTGATGGTGATTACGTGCAAACTAATGAGGCCAGTTTAATAGAACACGCCCCAATACCTCATGATGGACTTACTGTGGCACCTCATAGAACCCAGCGAGAAGGTATGCTGTATTTTTTGCTAACTTAAAGCATCTATAAGTGGAAAGATTGCAGAGTGCTATTTACATTGGTTCACTCTTAACTCCTCTGTCTCCTTTTTTGGAGTAGAGAAAGCCTGCTGGTCCTTGGTTTAGTTCAAAAGCCAGTCTCCTACTTGTTTGAATTTGCATCTGGGCTATAGCTCCACAGCACTCGGCCCACCCTGGCATGTGCTTACTTGGCCCTGCCTTATAGTCAGTTGTCTTCAATCTGGTTGCAGGTCTCTGGAGGGCAAAGACCTTAACATTTCCCAAAGTTTTTATTATAGGGCTATATCTGTAGGATGTGCTCAGTGTCTACTGAAAAAATTAATTTTATGGAAGATGACTGTAAGAGAGAGAAGAAATTTCTTACTAGTCCATTCTTCCTGCAGTAATGCAGTTTTCAAGAGGGCTGGAGATGGGGGAATGAAAAGACTTTGCTATGTGAAAAGAAATGAGTTTGGACATGCTCTTAATATTTGGGGAGTCCATTACCTGTGTTGAGGGAAACAGTGAAATGGAAAATGTAGACAGCTACCTGGCAGCCTTGGAAGAGTGAAGGATGGGTGAGAAACATCATGCTAGTTAATCACAGCTTTGAATTGACATTATTTTATCTCTTTTTAGTCCAAATAATAATCCTTTTGGTGTAATGCATTTTTCCTTACAGAGGAAAAATAGGTAGAAATCTTTAATGTTTTAAAAAAGTTTACGTTTTTAATCAAGAATATAGAACTACTTGAATCATAGATTCTTCCACCAAGCACACTGATCATGGGAGTCACCTAAAGGGAGTTTGGTTTTATAATGAAGGTCCTTTAAAAAAAAATTTGAAAAGACTACATCAAAATGCTAATAGTTAGGATGGTACTAGAGATAATTTCTTATATTCTTAATATTTGTTAGTCCTCACCTGAGGATATTTTTCCATTGATTTCCAAAGAGAGGGGAAGGGGGAGGAATAGGGGGTGAAAGGGGCGGGGTAGAGAAAGAGAGAGAGAGAAAAACATCTATGTGAGAGAGACACATCAATTGGTTGCCTCCTGCACACTCCCCAACTAGGGCTGGGGATCCGACTTGCAACCCAGGTATGTGCTCTTGACTGGGAATCGCACCCGAGACCTTTAGATATGTGGACTTGAGCCACACCTGCCCGGGCTGTGTAGTTAATTTTTAAACAAATGTTTGTAATCCATGCTTTTTTAGTTTTAATGTATGAAGCTTGGAGGAGGGTCTCACATTATTGGCCATTCCTCACCACATACTCTTTTGTTCTCTCGTCCTGATTCTGATAGATCACGGCAGGTTTAACTTGAGATCAAGGCTGAAGACATAGCCGTGTTCCGTAATGCCCTAGTTGTCCCCTATCCATAGCCCACCAATATCTGAACGCAGATTAGTTCAGATGGCTTTTATTTAGTAGCATCATTCTTTACATAATTTAATAGAAAAGCTTTTGAAAGCAGCAGACCCTCCCTTTCCACTTTGGCCTGTATGATGCTGTGGGAGTTCTGAGGAGTTACAGGCTTCTCACCTGGCTTTTGAGATTTTCTTTTGTCTCCATCCTCAACATTTTTCACCCACTAAGGGGAAATTGGCCCAGAAGCAGGCCACCAAACACTATATATTTGAAAACTTGTCACAAAACTCTGGCAGTGAGATCTCCTTAGTTTATTATGAATGTCTGCTTACCAGCAAATTTCTGTGTATGTTTTCTGCTTTCTCATTGCCCACCTTCCGTGATCTATAACAACCTTAATTCTTCCTGTATACTTTAGTTACTTTGTATATTCTGCTTCATCTGATTTAACTTCTTCCTCTAAGGCAAAGCGAATCTTTCCCTCTTCTTCTCCATCTCCTGTCCCCTGGATCCAGTAGTGAGCACGCTAGTCTGTTGAGTCACTTTCCTAATTTCTTTGCTAAGACCTTTATCATCTTCATTACTACCAGCTTCATTATTGTTTAAGTACATTTTCTTTTGGATGAATCTGAAGTGCTGTTTTTGTAGTAATATGAATAACAAACAGTTTTGATGATTATCATCTTGAAAAATAATCTTCACTGCAGGCACCTTTTATTTTTTATCTTCGGTGCTTAGCAGAGTGCTTAAATCTGCTTAGACATTCAGCATGCTGAATGGATATAGGAAAAAATTACTTCATGGATGGATGCCACATTGCTATGCTTCTGGGTGTTTTTTTTTGTTTGTTTGTTTTGCTTAATCATGATTTAAGAGCATTAATTAAGATGAAGATAAATAGCTTAATTGTGTAGCATTTATCACATTTGGTAATTGAAATGTGTGTCTAGTCTCTGTAGAACAAGTCAGCATGTTTTCTTTCTTTCAGCTGTACACATTGAGAAGATAATCTTGAAAGGAGTCCAGAGAAAAAGGGCTGACAAATATTGGGAGTACACCTTTGAAGTAAGCTACTCTCACCCACAAAAAATGCCTCATATTTTATGTTAAATAATCTTCTGGAAAGAATGAACATTGATCTTTGGAAAAATTTCTGGCAGGTTTGCTAACTTAGAAAAGTTAAACAAATGTATTCCTTTATCTAAATTAAGGGGATGTACTGCTTTCAGTGTGTTCTGCATGGTTTGCCAAGTTTTTAGAAATTGTACCATCACATGAAAATTACTCTGACAATAATTATCAGAGTTTAGATTAAAGATATAAGGTATGTCTTTTAAAAGTAAAAGTAAGCATTTTCACCAGTATTTTTAAAATGAGAATCACAGGCTTTGTCTTTTCCTGGCATTGTTTTCCTTGATATTTTTCTCCTCTTTTTCTTTCTCCAGGATCGTTTTATTCTCTGGCCTTTGTGGCCCTGCCTTCTTATCTCCAATTGCTTTCCTGTCATTCTGTCCTTCAAACAGCTCGAATTAACCTTAGAGCCCAACTCTGTTAGTTCCCCAGGTCTCCTTTGCCTGTTCACTATCATGTGGGTTCCTTGTCCACATCTTCCTTATTCCTCCCTGCTTGGGCTTCTCTGTATAGCCCATTTTCCTAAGGCTGTATATGCCTTGAACCAAATGGAAAGATGCCACGTTTCTGTGCTTCCTACTTCAGTTCCTCCCCAAAGGTATTGCTTGCCAAATGTTAGCTGTACCTTTCTCATGAAGCCATTTCTGATCCTCCAACAGAATGTTTTTTCATTCATCCAAGGTACATTGCCATCACAGGTTCTTACATCTGGGTTTGTGTTTTTTCTTTCTATTTGGTTATTATCTCATGGAGAGCAGGAATCTTCATCTGCTGCCATCCCACCATATCTAACTCGGTTAGTACATCTGTTCAAAGAATTTCGGAGTCCTGGCTTCTGCTTTATGGGAGAAATATCCTTAATTTGAAAATTTCAAGTTCTTATCTCCACTTTTCGCTTGACAGTTTTATAATACTTGACATAAGCCAGTCTTTGCTGTCTTCAATCCATTTCACCAGCTTTCCTCTGTTGCTGGAGCTCTAAGATTGCTCCTTCTTTAAGGTGTGTGTCCCCTTGCTCTGGAATGATGTACCCTCAGACCATGGCACAGCTGATGTCCCTTCAACACACAGACTGGCTCAGATGCCCCCTTCTCTGAGGTCTTTCTTGGCACCATCTGATGGGCTTCTCCCTGCTCCCGCAACACACCATACTAATTTTCTTTAGAGCAATGACCACTGATGGGAATCATTATATAGCCATTTGTTTCATCTGTCTCCTACACTAGACCTGTAACTCAGCCAGCAGTGACTTCGGCTGTCTTGTCCATTCCTGTATCCCTTTCACTGAAACAGTGTCTGACACAGTAGTTGCTCAACAGACATTTGGATAAAAATCAGCTAAAAGATCTGTCATTTAATAAGGATACTTTCTTTGGGGGTTGCTAGATAAAACTTTGTGTAGTAGGTCTTTGAATAACCACATTATTTTGTTAATAAGATGCTCTGGGAACTTAACTCTTGTTCATATCAGCCTATGGTAAAATTGATCTTACCATACATTGTTTTATTTAAGTCGCAGAACCTCTTGTTGACATTAAGTGAGGGCATAGTATATTTTTAAGTGTCTCATTAATTGTGATACAACTAGAGGCCTGGTGCATGAATTCGTGCACCAGTGGGGTCCCTTGGCCTGGGCTGCGGGATTGGGCTGACACCGGCTCTCCGACATCCCCTGAGGAGTCCTAGATTGCAAGAGGGTGCAGGCCAGGTCGAGGGACACCACTGGTGCACGATCAGGGCTGGGGAGGGATGCGGGAGGTTGGCCAGCCAAGGATGGGCCACAGGAGGGCTCCAGGGCATGTCTAGCCCATCTTGCTCAGTCCTGATCAGCCGGACACCAGCAGCAAGCTAACCTACAGGTCAGAGCATCTGCCCCCTGGTGGTCAGTGCACATCATAGTGGCTGGTTGACCAGTCGACTATCTGCCCCCTGGTGGTCAGTACACGTCATAGTGAGCGGTTGAGTGGCCTTACCATATCATTAGCATATTACACTTTGATTGGTTGAATGGACGGACACAGCATATTAGGCTATTATATAGGATTAGTAGATAAGCCTTAGATATTAGCATCTTTCAAGTATTTACTTAACTCAAATAATTGTAAAGTAGAAATTATTAGTGGGCCACTATTAGATCCATTGAATTAAAAGTATTCAAGAGGTACGGCAGCATAATAGATTTCACTTCTGACTCTTTGGTTACTTAGAGTCGAATCTAAGTAAGTCAGCCTTTTGGAGTTTCTCCATCTTTAAATGGGTCATACTTGTCCCATCCATCTTAATAGGATTTTACAGAATTGAGATAAAGTTGAAATCTCTTCATAAATCATAATAATACAATATGGTATTATCAAAGAAGGGCTAGTGAGCACTGGTTATACATTAAGAATAAGAATGTATATTTCATAAGTTCCAGGAGGTAAAATTTTTCTCTTTCTTGGGGCATAGAGCTGTACTCTCAAAACATCATGTTAGAGTTTTGCAATTTCACTAAAGGAATGTAAGATGGTCCACTTTATGAAAAGTTACCAAAATATGGTCACATGTTTTTAAAGACAGCTTTTTTAAAAAAACCCATGTGATTTAAAATGAGTTACTAAAATTTTTTTGAGTAGAACATGTCAATGTGCAGTTAATTTTAATAATTTTGAAGAAATGATGACAATGCCATATACTTTATATTTCTAATTGTTAATCTTAATAAAATGTAAGTAAGGCTCTTTGCTTTACACATGGCTTTTTTTCCAGCCATTTCCCTGCCTAAGAAATAACCATATAATATGTTTGTGTTGTTTTTTTTAATCAGGTAAATTGGTCTGATCTTTCAGTCACAACAGTAACAAAAACCCATCAAGAACTACAGGATTTTCTACTGAAGGTAAAAATATAGATTTTGTTGTTAAAATTATTTTTACATAATATACAGAATCCAAAAACCTTTACATCAAAATTACAGGTTGGAGAACTCTCTATGAACATTAGCTGTAGAAAATGTCATGTTATTCTAAACATAAGTTTTCTTTATATTACCAATATAAAGAAATGAAGGATTTTCAACATTTTTTTTTTTTTAAATGGAACCTTATTCCTATTCCTTGCTGAGATGTGTAATGTTGGTAGCTGGAGTACATCCTATGAAAGAGTGTGTCTGCAAAATAAGATGAGGCTTCTTTGCATTTGGTAGTGGGTCTCAGACCTAACAGCTCTTCAGCTCCCTCTGTGGACTCCTTAAATATATCTCCATTTGTTCCTTCTTTGAGTTCCAAGTCCCCCTCCACTCCCACAATGATAGATTCTCCAAAGCTCTGAGAATAAGTTACAATGGGAACATCTTAATAGACTTGTAGAGGTGAAAGGGATCTTAGATCATTTTGTTCAAACTCTCGTCTATTTCTTTTATACTAATTTTATTTTATTGAAAAGCGTGTGGGTAGAGATAAATATTAAAATAAGGAAAGACATTTAAATGGATAACCAAATAAATTACTGTTTTTCAATAAGCAAATGTTTTAAAATTTATAGCTAATGTATAATAATAAAAGAGTAATATGCTAATTAGACCAGATGTCCTTCTGGATGACCTGGACGAAGCTGAGGCTGCGAGGGAAGCCCAGGTCCCGGGTGCCAGAGGAAAGACGGTGCCGGCAGCTGGGAGAAGGAAGGCCTACTCTTGCATGAATTTTGTGCATCAGGCCTCTAGTACAGGGATAAAACAAAGTCCAGAAGCAGAAAACATTGCCAATTGAATTACTAACTTTTAGGTAAAGGTGTGACATAGTTATTGAACCAGTAGCATATGAAGTTTTCAGGACAGTACTTGTCACCATAAATCTGTTCTTTCAGATCACATGGGTCTCTGTTTACTCGTAAAGCTAGGAGGCTGTTTGCCTCCAGCTTGCACAGCTGTGGGCAGCACGGGAGGCACTGGTTCTGAGGAGCACATAGTTCCCTGTGCTGGCAGTGTCAGTCCCACTGGGTGAGAACTCCTGGGAACAACTTGATTCATTTCCATCTTCCTGTGGCTTACTTTAAACTAACTCTAGGGTAAGGGCTGAGAACTCCACTTCAAGCTGGTGACCTAACTGCATGTAAAGATGGGGGTTATTAATTTCCAGTTGCCACAGGTCGCATTCCTGTGACATGTGAGCCTCAGACAGAATGGGGAGGAAGAGAGTGGTGGAAGGAGAGGTGTGTGAGCACTGTGGTCAGTGAGCTACTTTCTCCTCAGCACCCTGGAGGAGAAGGTAGCTCCTGGCTAACAGCCTATTGAAGAATAAGGAAGGGCAACCCCACCCCACCCACACATGCGCTTTTAAATTCTTTTCTACTTATTTGTGACTTTTCTCTCTATAGAATAAATTTATCCAAAACAGGCCTCATTTGGGTTAGAGAGCAATGTGCTTCATTTCCTTTTTTCTGTTGCCCTTTCCATGACCGAATTCTAGAGCTGAGGGTGGGTTGCAGGGGACAAACAGCTAAGGCTGAAATACCCTGCAGCCCAGCACTGCCAGCTGTCACGGCTGGTTACTTATGGAGTTAGAGTGGGGCTGCTACTTCCCTGTCCCCAGTACTGAGAGAGTACCTGACCGGCCCCAGCCTGGGGCCTGGCGCCTGGGCAGAGTCTCTCTCCTACTGGGTGGCCCTACGCTTCAGCTGCCATTTGTCTTGATACATTTCATTTTCATCACACAATTTTTCTAAAACCTTAGTTACTTGAAAAAATACAGCTCCAAATAAGTAATTCATTCTTCAGAATCATGGTAATTAACGATCCCCCTGCTTAGGCAACATTTGAATATACTATTTTTCTAAAATAGGGCAGTTGCCTTATCAAGTTATATGAAATAATCGGCAGTATATTTTGAATGTGTAGAAATTAATTGTGTATTTAAAATACACTTTTAAATTTTCTATGTATCATTTTTATTTTTTACATTCCTTTTAAAGTCTACAAAAGTTAAGAGCAAAAGCTGTTCTTTTGACAGCTTGTAATTCTAACTTGTATAGTTGCTGTTTAACCAAACCTCTGGTTTGCTGTAATGTAGAAGAGTGTGTTTGAGGCCAGTGCTTTCACATTCTTTTTCCCACAAATTGTGTCTTCCCAGCCACCTATACCTGCCTCTTCTTAGCACCTGACACCCTGTCTGGTATTTCTCTGGACCAAGTGGTTTCTGCTATCACTGTTGTGCCCACACTGCCGAAACAGTACCTAGGACAGGGGTGGAGTTTGAGTATTTGCTGACAGAATGACTGAACAAGGAGTCACAAAAATTGTGATGAGGTCTTATAGGTGGTTATCCATTATGCGTCAGAACAGCTTGTGATAACGAGGTGTAAACCTCTCAGCTCATGAGTGAATGCTGTGCTGAGGCCCAGCCAGGGTGCCGGAGGTGGGAGGCTAGATGTTCAGGAACCAAAACCCAGAGGTGAGAAAATCCAAAACAGTGACTAGTATAGAAGAGACATGAATGAAAGCTATATTTCCAGCAAATATGCCTTCTTCTAGGACTGGAAACAGTCTCTGAAAGTTAAAGATAAAAACCACTTGAAAATAGAGCAGTTTATAAATACTGATGACTGCACATCCACACTGCCTGGTCGTATGAACAGTCATTGAGCAGTTGAAAATGGATGTACTAGAAGAGCGTTCAGCCATTGGTAGTGGAAAAAGACTTCTCCACGAAGCTAATTTTCTTTGACTGCGTATGCATATCCAGGAGAAGTCGTATTTAAAATGGGGGTAATGCATGACTAGTGTCCTAAATCTGTTAAGACAATAATAGGAAAATTAAATATTGAAATGAATAGTAATTTATTTGGAAAATAGGTAGATTCAGAACTTATTTCTTCCTGTTAGTGGTGTGTGTGGGATGCCAACAGAGCCTTCGACCTCAACAGGTTAATAAATGAATGAGGAAAAACTTCATTCTCACATAACATCTTGCTTCCATGGTCTCACTGTGCCTAAAATGAACAATACTTTTTGCTACCTTTGAATTTTCCATTTCTGAATTGTTGACTCAGAATTTCTGATTTGTCAGAAGAATACTTACTTTGGGTTCTGGTTCTCCAATTAAAATCAATATGTAAACTGACCATTTGTATAGATTGTTCTATTCCTGGGCCTCCTTGGAGACTGTGTTAATGGTTCTATCTTTAATTTTAGGGAAAGTGCCAATAATTCAAGAGTACCTAAGAAAGACTAGTTATCAAAAGTCAAATTTAAAACCTTGAATTCTTAAAAGACTTGGACAGTTTTATATAGAATTACTTTACTAAGAACTTTTCAAAGTAAAGTAGTTACTAAATATATTGTCTTAACTTAAAAATTTTTAACTTAAAAATTTTCTTGGCCAAGTGATGATTTTGTGTGTGATTTCCAGTGCTCTGAGGATACCTCCATCACATTGAGGAAAAGATTATTAAACCTCTAATTAGTGGGTTGTTGTTTTTTAATGTAAGTTAGATTAAGAGTTTTTACCCCATTTTTCATACCCAGTTTTTTATTTGGCGTCTAGCACAGGTAATCTGACATTGCCTGCAATTCAGGGTAAGAGGAGGCACAAAAGTGATAACTAAAGGCAGAGATAACACTTTTCAGAATACTATTTGAGGATAAAAATAATATTAGCTTCACTATACAAAATACTCCCTTTAACTGAAGAAGTTCAGTGTGGGTGAGACTTCACTGTGGTGTGAGGTATTTGCACATGTGTTCCAAAAGCTTGTTGAATGCTGCTGGGTGACCCTGCTCCCTGGCAAGCCCCTAGGTGTGTTTGGAGGGCAGATGGTGGGTCTCCTAGTGCAGTCACTCTGCACTGTGGCTCACGAGCCGCGGTTTGCCACTCTGTTGACTAATGAGTTTGCCGACCACTGCCTTAGGGAAAAACACTTAAAAAACATTTTAATAATGTACTAATGTCTTTAACCTGAAGTCAAAACTTCTGGGTAAGGGTAATGCCGTACAGCATTGGTCAGCAAACTCATTAGTCAACAGAGCGGCAAACCGCATCTTGCGAGCTGCATGTGGCTCGCAAGCCGCAGTTTGCCGACCACTGTCCTAGTGGAAGAACCTATGCTGCTAGTGGAAGAACCTATGCTGCTTCAGTATGGACCCCCACCCCCGTGTGAAGATTTAGAAAAGGTACTGCTTTGGGGTGGTTCTTGAGCAGGTGGCATTTATTTGCCTCTGTGCCTGGGTTTACCAAGCAGGTGAGAAACTTAACACTGACCATGCTCTTTTTATTTTCCAGCTTCCTAAGGAACTGTCTTCAGAGACTTTTGATAAGACCATCCTGAGAGCCCTGAATCAGGGGTCACTGAAGCGGGAGGAACGGCGACATCCTGATCTGGAGCCCATCTTAAGGTAATAGTTCACCAGACACTGCACTCAGTGTCACAGATGGCGTCACCGCTGCCTGGAGGATTTGGGGCAGATCACAAAGTCTTCCTCTGGAGCACTTTTTCACATGGTCGTCTTATCCTTATGTTGTTTAGGTCTTGACTCACAGTAAGACACCAAACTAATTCTTTTATCATTTGTTCCTTTCACCTCTCTGAAATCAGAAATGATTGTTTCTAAAATATGCAAATATTCAGTGAAACCTCTTTTTTCCCCAGAGGGGGAATCATTTTTTAATTTATTTGTATGGCTAGCTTGTGATCTCAACACCATTAAGATGTTAGACACTTCATTCTCAGTTTGTGAATTTTAGATTAGTATCATTTGTCGTTTAAGAAATACAGAAGTTATAATGGATAGGGGACAGTGCAAATGAGAAATAGGAAATCCTATCTAATAAAAGAGTAATATGCAAATTGACCATCACTCCAACACACAAGATGGCTGCCACAAGATGGCCAGCAGGGGAGGGCAGTTGAGAGGGACCAGGCCTGCAAGGGAGGGCAGTTGTGGGTGATCAGGCCTGCAGGGGAGAGCAGTTGGGGGAGACCAGGCCTGCAGGGGATCAGTTAGGAGTGACCAGGCCTGCAGGGGAGGGCAGATAGGGACAAACAGGCTGGCAAGAGAGGGAAGTTAGGCATCAACCAGGCTGTCAGGGGAGTGGTTAGGGGGTGATCAGGCTGGCAGGTAGAAGGGGTTAGGGGCAATCAGGAAAGCAGGCAGGTGAGTAGTTGGTAGCCACCACTCCTGGATTGTGAGAGGGATGTCCTAGCGGGATCGGGCCTAAACGGGCAGTCGGACATCCCTCAAGGGGTCCCAGATTAGAGAGGGTGCAGGCTGGGCTGAATTTCGTGCACCGAGCCTCTAGTGGGTTTATAAGTGAAGTAGAGACAGCTTGGTACAGCCCACCCTGCATTCAGTCTGTACACTGATTTCAAGCCTGGGTCTATCTGTACCTCAGGTGTGGTTCCCATAGTGGATTTGCAATTAGTGTGTGGCAGGTGGGATTTGGGCTGTCTCTTGGAACTCAAGCCTTGAATCAAAGGTGTACCTGCTTATGGTTTTGACCAACTGGTTTGTAAATGTAAATGGAGAATCCACTGACTCTGGATTTTAATCCCCAATTTTAGGCAATGTGTTCAGACCTGGAAATTTAGATTAGCTCCTTACTTCATATCTCAGTTTTTCTTCTGTTTATTTCCTTTATTTGTCTTCCTGTTGAATATTTACCTCCACATTTTGAGTGCCAAGAAGCAAGTTTGCTTTATGTATAAGGCAACTTTGGCCCATAAGGGTCATATATTGGTGTGGAACTTAATGACTTTATAATCTGAATGATAGATCAAAAACCTTGGGAAAGAGTTAAGAATTAAAATTTTAAGGGAATATTTAAAGCGTTCAAAAACAATGCAAGGGGATTTGTACATTAAGTAGCAGGGTGACAGTTTAATTTACATATACTTTTGAGTGTCATAACCTTGAATAATTGGTAGTATTGCCTATGAGGAAATTGAAGCTGAAAGGCTTGTTTAGGGTGATTCAGCTTTTCAGTAGTTGAGCTGGTGTTCAGATTAGTAAGTAAACATTCCGTTAGACTGTGCTGTAACTTTGCCCCTTTTTGTAGGGAGGACCTCCAGTTGGAATATTTTAATTGTACTAATAAAATATGAGGAATTCTGGTTTTCAAAGATAACAGCCTAGAGTCATGGTGTGATACACATTGGAATGAGTCATTGCTTAGTCATGCCTTGGGAGGTAGTAGTAATGCTTGGAACTGACCTGACCACTACGCTCCATAGTCTCCCAGACTCTTAGCATCCCAGACTTCCCACCTCTTGTGTTCAGAGTGTAGGAAGGGTTTTTTTCATGGTACACCAAATGGTGAAAAGTCACACCTATGAGAACTGTACTTTTTCTGAGCAGAAAGGCTGGCCCACTTGGGCAAAAGGCTGAAGTAGTATACACCTTTTGCCAGAATTGAAACCTTGCCATTAGATTATGCAAAATTAAAAATAAGCCTATTTATTAGATTCTTGCAAAATAAGTTTTGTTAACTTTTATTCAGTTCCACCCGTGGGAAATACATTAGAAAATAATATTCGTTTTCTTAGGAAAACAATTTATTTTTTTATACCTGAATTAAACTGACACTTATGTTTGCTTTACAGTCTAAACTGTGACTTTTGTGTATTTATATTAGATGAAATTAACAAATCTTTTTCTATGCAGGCAGCTATTTTCAACCTCATCACAAGCTTTTCTCCAGAGTCAGAAAGTCCACAGCTTTTTCCAATCCAGATGCTCAGACCCTCGACACAACCTCAGTAAGCATCCTGCTCCTCTGCAGAAATCTGATGTTTTCCTGCTTCACCATGCCACCTTGTATGGGCTGGTCATTTCAGTTAAAGTCAAGGAATAGTAGCTTATAATTAAGAAACATTGGTAGATATAAGTGAATTTTATGCTGCAGTTTTAAAGAAAATAATGTGTAAAAGCTACGGTCACAAAACAGACTGATTCCAAGGCCAGGGACAAGTCTCTTGAACTCATGGACATACAGGATCACCAGGTTCCTTACAGACCTTGCCACAGTACTGGTTGCTTGCTGTATAATATATTCTTATACTCTGCCTTTCCCCCTGGATCCCCTACTCCCGTGAAGAACTCCCAGCCTCCCAGGCTGCAAACCTCAGCCTTATTCTTTTCATTTTTCCTCTTCCTCTTGCAGTCATTTAAAGGCCAAGCCACACCAGACAAAGGACGCCTTCCTTTTCACCCTCTCCTTACCAAGCTTATTGTTGTCAGTGAGGCTTTATTTTTTCTTTCTTTCATGAAGGGACTATACAAAGCCCAGCTCTTCTCTTATATTCTAATTTCTCACTGTACTTTAACCTACCCCAGGATTATCTCAGAGATCAAATTGTTAATTCCCTATTCAAAACCTTGAAAGTTGGAAGGCTGGGCAGTCACTCAATACACCTGCCATTTCCTGTCCCAGTGTTCTGGCTCATTCTGCACTCAAACTTAATATGCTTCTTTTGTGACAGCCTGTTAAAGTCACACCTATCTTAAGACTCAACTGAAATATTACCTCATGAAGTTTCTAGTTTTTTTCTTACGTTCCTGTAGTTTGATTTTGCCCTTATGTTTCAGCATTCATCACAGTCTGCCTTGTGTTTAGTTTTATACACATCTATCTCAGCTACCTTTTAGAAATAATATTTTGCCAGTAACATTTTTGTGTGCTTTAGGAGAATTTCTGCTAATTTTAAGCTCAGCCACTATAGCAAGTAGCTGAGTTGTGTGTTTTTAATCTTCTGTTTTCAAAAAAGTCATATTTTCCTATATTTAAAGGGGAAAGAAAATACATATTTTCTCAATTTTAGGTGGGAAAGAGGTAAAAGAATAATATGATCGCATATTACAACATATGGGTTAACTTTTAAAGTTTTGAATCATCTGTGTGTGTATATGTATGCCTTAAATATTTTAAACAGGTAAGTAGTAATTAGAATTAATGACTCTTCTTTACTACTAGACTAAGAAGATGAACAACTCCATGGTTAAATTTACATCTGAATAGTGACAATAGCTTTTCTAAAATATGTATGTATTTCTTTATTGATACCAGAGAAGAAGAGGGGGGAGAGAGAGAGGGAGAAACATCAATGATGAGAGAGAATCATTTATCAGCTGCCTCCTGCACACCCACTACTGGGGATCGAGCCCGAAATCCAGCATGTGTCCTTGACCCTGGGACCCTTCAGTCCACAGGCTAATGCTCTTATCCACTGAGCCAAACAAGCTAGGGTGACAATAGCTTTTTAAAAAGGGAATCCTGGTCATTATAGAGTGTATAGATTTAGCAATCAGTGCTTTCTCCTTATACCAAGTTTAAGTACTTCTTATTGACTATTTACCTATAAATCATGCCTGATTAGTTCTAAAAAGGCATTGGTGCACAAAATTAAACTTTTAATTCAGGTTTTAATAGGCTGCCCAGGAAAACTCACCCAAGTGAGTAGTATATACATAAATGACAGAAAACTCATCTTGAGAGCTTAGCAGTATTTAAATAACATGAGCAGTGAATGCTAAAGAAGCTGGTAGATCTTGTTTTAAGATAACAAGTTGTTGTGAAAATAATGTCTTAAAGTACATATTTTGAGATTATGGACAATCTGGTCAGGATGTCGAAGCTTTTTCACCAAAGAACATGTTACTGTCAAAGTTCATTTACCTCGCTCTTTTGAAAAATAGCAGCTCTATCTTTTCTTCCCCTGTGGGAGAGAGAACAACATTCCACATCCTGACAATCGAGAAAACAAATACTAAATTCCTAAATGACTTCAAATGTTGAACTCTGGAATCCTGCTGGATTTTCTGTATTTAAAAGGAGAACTAATCCATTGCTCTAACAGTGTTTTTTGTGGGTCAGTGCTGGTCCACAAATGGTTGTCACTGGTCTGTGATAAAAGAACGAAACTGAGAGTAGACACCTACTCTTTTGATATTGCCACAACATTATTACTGTATTTTATAAAAGTAATGACCCACAACAAATTAGACATTTAAAAAAGTTTCATAACACTACAAATGTTTGAGAAGCACTTGAGCATGTGGTGTAGGTGTGGGGATGGGAGACTGACAGATATCAAGCATCTGCTTCAGTCCTGTGGTTTTTATGAGGAGACCTGTCTCCACGAATCAGGGTCCCCACTCCTGCCCAGTGCTGTGTCATTTTATTTCTTAAAAGTCCTATGTGGTAGAAATGTTCTCTGTTACTAACTCTACTCTAGCCTTCCCTGGGAGAAAAATAATCATTATATTTGTTTTCTTTATCATAATTTTCCTAAAAAGTTAATGGTATTAAATACTTCCTACAGATAATTTACAACCTTCTCTGAAGACTTCCAAGATATTAGAACACTTAAAAGAAGACAGCTCAGAAGCTTCAAGTCAAGAAGAAGGTAAATGTCAATTCACTGGAATAAGTCCTTCTGCCTGGTTTTAGAACAGGGATAGGCAAACAGACCATTAAAACAGGTTAAGGAGCCGAGAAACAGACTTATGGAAACTTGGAATGTGACTGGTAGCATTACAAATAAGTGGGGAAAGAATACACTACCCAGTAAATGAGGTTGGCTAGCTTTCCAATAAAAAATTCTATCCTCTATAATAAAAGCCTATGTGGTCATGTCACTCTCACACCGTGACGCCCTCACTCCATGACGCCCTCACGCCGTAACAACCCATCACCAGGAGGCTGTGTGCACAGCAGCCGCGTGGGTGGGCGGGGCTGCATGTGCAGCGAGGCGTGCGTGTGTGGGTGGGGACTTGATGCTGTGTGCCTGTCACGGAGGCAGGTCCCACAGCTCCACATGCTGAGGCCTGGGGGCCCGCGGGCACCTGTGGGGGCTTGACTCTGCGAGACCCCCCCGCCCCCAAGTGCACGAATTTTGTGCACCAGGTCTCTAGTATATATATAATTAGATGTGAATGACAAATTAAATATAACATATAAACTTAATGTAATATATGTAAAATGTAAAATTTAAACATTAATATCTGGGATAAGAAGGCTTTCTTGACAAGATGAAGCATGACCTGCCTGCCCAGTGTGGTTTAGTGGTTCAGCATTGACCTATGAACTAGGTGGTCACAGTTCGATTTTCAGTCAAGGCACGTGCCTGAGTTGCCAGCTCAATCCCCAGTAGGGGGGTATGCAGGAGGCAGCCAATCAATGATTTTCATCATTGATGTTTTATCTCTTTCTTCCTCTCCCTTCCTCTCTCTAATCAATAAAAATATATTAAAAATAATAATACAATATACAGATGATATATTATAAAATTGTACACCAGAAAACTATATAATTTTATTAACCAATGTCACCCCAGTAAATTCAATAAAAATAAATAAAATTGGTAGACTGCTCGACCAGTCGCTATGATGGGCACTGACCATCAAGGGGCAAATGCTCCAACTGTTAGGTTAGCTTGCTGCTGGGGTCTGAGTGAGAGGGCCAGATATGCCCCAGAGCCCTCATGCAGTCCCTCCCTGGCTGGCCGGCCCCCATAGGCCCCGATTGGGACTGGGCGAGATAGCCCCAATTGCCGGCTAGACCTAGGGACCCCACCTGAGCATGAATTCATGCACCAGGCCTCTAGTTTTAAAAATAAAAACAATGAGATACCCTTTCACATTCTTTGGATTGGCAAAACATTTTTTATATGACATCAAGGATATGATCTAATGGGAATTCTCATCTACTGCTGATGGGAATATAAATTGTAACAACTATTTTGGACAGAAATTTGACATTGTGTAGTGAACTTAGAGGTAATTAATTTTATGCTGCTGCCCGGCAATTTTACTTCAGTGAAAATTGTCCATGTGTCAGGGGACAGGAACTGAGGTTCTCAAGGTACCATTATGTGTAGTAGCAAATGGATATTAACACAAATGCTTTAAATGTTAATAAAGTTGTAAGTAAATTGTGACATATTCATCATGCTAGATGGCATTTAACATAATTATAGTATATTCAAACATGTAACACCACTGAATGTATTTGTGAATACATATATGGGTAGTTGAAATAAAAACAGTCACTGAAATATTTTCACAGTTCACCTCTGTAGAGAGAGGGAGTTGAATGGAAGAGGGCCTTGAGTTGCTTCTGTGATATTTTGTTTCTTAATAAAAAGAGACATAGATACATCTGGGAGGTGGGTACATGGGTGTGTTATATTAATAGATATATATTTTTAATATTTGAGACACTTCACTTTTTTGTTTAAAAAAAAGGAGCTTAAAATTGAATGTTATAGTTTTGCAATAGAGCATGCTCCTAGTAAACGTTCCTATTTTTGGAGGATAGTTAAGGAAATTCAGTCATTTATTGTATCTTTTGAAAAATTTATTCTTTAAGGAATTTTCTCTGAAAAGTACTCTGCAAGGTCTGTCGACAATGTTAATAGTCACATAAATTAGTTGCATGATCCTGTTGGAGTTTTGCAGAAGCCTTTAGTATAGTAAATTTTCTTTCCTCCACTCTAGATGTAATTCAGCACACCATAATCCATAAGAAACACACCGGGAAGAGTCCTACAGTGAAGTAAGTATCTAATTCCTAAAAGGAGAGATGTCTGTGCATTTTAAATCAGTATCTCATTTACTTTAATTACTGATAAATAGTTGGCTATAATTCTACCATGTTATTCTTTGCTTGTTATTTGTTATATATTTTCTGTTTTCTCCTTTCCTCCTTGTTTTTTAAATTCTTTTTACTTTATTAGCCTTGATCATTATACATTGTTTTTTGATTATTCTAGTGTTTGGTTATCCTGGAGATTATATTGTACATCTTTAACTTATAAAGATGTGATATTCGTTGTACTTGTACCACATACCATGTGAAGATCTCCAGTAACTTCACTTATCTTCTCCCAACTTACAAACTATAGCAGTCATGTATTTTAATTCTGTCTATTTTTTAAACCTCATGAAACCTTTTTTTTTTTTATTAATTTAGCATTGACCATTCCATTTTTCTTCATTCCTTCCTGTGTGTCTGGTTACCCATCATTGTTCGTTTTCCAGCTAACTGAAGAAACCTTGAATTATTTCCTATAATCATATCTGCCAGTGATGAACTCACTTTGTTTTTATCTGTAAAAAATATTTATTTTGCCTTTATTTTTGATGTACATTTTTCCTGGGTATAAAATTCTAAGTTGGCAATTTTTTTCTGTTAGCACTTTGAAACTCTACAGGCATACCTCATTTTATTGCACTTCACATATATTGTGTCATGTACAAATTGAAGGTAAGACCCTCCACCAGCATAAAGATTTTAGCTTGCTGAAGGCTCAGATGGTGGTTAGCATTTTTTAACAAAGTATTTTTTAATTAAGGATGTACATTGTGTTTTTATACATAATGCTATTTATTGCACACTTAATAGACTACAATATAGTGTAAACATAACTTTTATATGCACTGGGGAACCAAAAAATTTGTGTGACCTGTTTTATTGTGATATTTGCTTTACGGCTGTGGTCTGGAACCAACAATATCTCTGAGGTATACCTTTAGTTTTACTGTCTTCCAATCTAATGCCTTTGGTCCCTTACATCATATCTCCTCAGCCCAGCTCTGATTTCTTCTGCAAATTACATAAAATCAGTCATTTATATTATTTCTGACTCCCCTCACATTACTATTTGTCCCACCACAAGCCTGTACCACAAAAGTTTCCACCTTATGCCTCAGGGCTTTTGCAGATTCTTTGGGCCTTGCTTGGCCCTCAAGAGGTACAAGTTAATTTGCCTGGGGGGGCAGGATCAGTTCTCAACTGATGGGGGCGCTCCAGCTTCCTGTCCTTTGGATAGATAACTCTGAGAGGTCACAGCACCCTCAGTAATGGACCCCTCACATTGGTTTTTCTTCCTCTCCTACTTCATTCACCCATTGCTTGATCCTTTTTCCTGGTATCACCCCCCAGATTAACTATGACATTCCAGATTCTGTTTGTAGGGGAAACTCAAATTTAAGACAGCTGGCATCCGTTGTTTAATCTTATAGTTGCTCTTTGGAAGTTAGTGTGCATTTTCAAGCTCTTTTTAGATTTTTCTCATTGTCGGGTTTTCAGTAGTTTTCCTACAATATGTTTGTAACTTTCTTTGAATGAATTCTGCTTCTTGAGTCTGAAGCTTGATACTTTTTGGTTTTAGAGAATTCCGAGCCATTATCTCTTCAGATATTACTTCTGCCCTGTTCTCTTCCTCCCTATTCTAAGACTTGGAATACCTATGTTAGACTTTTCATCATGTCCCACGTCTCTTAAACTTTTTTTGCATTTTCCATATTTTTTCCTCTCAGTGCTCCAGTCTATTTTCTTCTGACCATATTTCCTCTAAACTGATTTTTTTCATCTATCCATTCATTTCTTAAATTTATTTCATTTTACAGTTCTAGAATTTAAATTTGGTTCTTTCTTTTTAATATATTTTTATTGATTTCAGAGAGGAAGGGAGAGGGAGAGAGAGATGGAAACATCAATGATGAGATAGGACCATGGATCGGCTGCCTCCTGCACACCCCACACTGGGGACCGAGCCCACAACCTGGGCATGTGCCCTGACCGGGAATTGAACCCTGACCTCCTGGCCCCATAGGTCAATGCTCAGCCACCAAGCCATGCTGGCCAGGCTGGTTCTTTTTTATATTTCCCAGTATTCTTGTAATCATTGATCCTGTTAAGAACTATTGTTTAAAAATCCACCCACAGTAACTTCATTCTGGATTCTCTTTGTGTCTGTTTCTATTCTCTGTTTCTTTTTAGTCACATTATCCTGTCCCTTCTCATGCCTTAGATGTATGTAGTACTTAGGGATTCTCTTAAGATTGGGGTTACACCCCAACTATAAGTGGTGCAGGATGGCCATTGCACAGAGTCTAAAGACAATACACAACTGTTATTAATCTCCGTAGAGATAGGGGTTTATTATTAAACTACAGGCCCGGTGCATGAAATTCGTGCATGGGGGGGGGGGAGGTGCCCATCAGCCCAGCCTGCACCCTCTCCAATCTGGGACATCCCTCTCACAATCCAGGACTGCTGGCTCCCAACTGCTCACCTGCCTGCCTTCCTGATTGCCCCTAACCACTTCTGCCTGCCAGCCTGATCACTCCCTAACCACTCCCCTGACAGCCTGATTGATGCCTAACTGCTCCCCTGCAAGCCTGTTTGCCCCTAACTGCCCTCCCCTGAAGGCCTGGTCACCCCTAACTGCCCTCCCCTACAGGCCTGGTCACCCCTAACTGCCCACCCCTGCAGGCATGGTCCCTCCCAACTGCCCTCCCCTGCTGACCTGATCGCCCACAACTGCCCTCCCTTGCAGGCCTGGTCCCTCCCAACTGCCCTCTCCTCCTGGCCATCTTGTGGTGGCCATCTTGTGTCCACATGGGGGCAGCCATCTTTGACCACATGGGGCAGCCATCTTATGTGTTGGAGTGATGATCAATTTGCATATTACTCTTAGATAGGATAGAGCAGTGATGGCAAACTCATTAGTCAGCAAAGCGGCAAATCGCGGCTCGCAAGCTGCATGTGGCTCGCGAGCCGCAGTTTGCCAAACACTGGAATAGAGGCATGGTGCACGGGTGGGGGCCAGCTGGTTTGCCCTGAAGGATGTCCCAGATCAGGGTGGGGCTTCCCTTGGGGCGTGGAGTGGCCTGGGTGAGGGGCCTGTGGTGGTTTGCAGGCCAGCCACGCCCCCCCGGTGACACAAGTGGAGGCCCTAGGATCTGGGATTTATTTATCTTCTACAATTGAAACTTTGTAGCCTTGAGTGGAGGCTTGGCTTCCTCATTGCCAGGGAAACCCAAGCCTCCTGCTCGCTCCTTGGCTGCAACCATCTTGGGTTAATTTGCATACTTGTTCCTGATTGGCTGGTGGGTGTGGCTTGTGGGTATAGCGGAGGCATGGTCAATTTGCATATTGCTCTTTTATTAGGTAGAATAGGTAAGATAGCTGTATACTGGTTTATTCTCATAGTATACTTGTTTCCGTGGTGTATTTTGTATATAGTAAAGAAAGGGTTACTATAGCTTTTTCATTGGCTGATACAGTAGGTTAGATTATTGAGAACAGGTATTCATACTTGTATAAACTTTCTTTTTGATAGCACTGTTGGTACAAGTTGTTCTCCCTTGGATGGGCTGTCTGTGCAGTATTCTGAAGAGAATGGCATTGTGGACTGGAGGAGCCAAAGCTGCACCCCCATTCAGCACCCGGAGCACTGTGCAGCCTTAGCTGACCAGGTATTTATGGGGGCTTTGTTTTGTCTTCATGCCATATGGTTAAAGCATTGCTACTCAGTAAGAATCGAGTTCTGTAAGCATTATTATGTCAGAGAGTATATCTGGTAAGAATGACTGAAGGAATGTTTGTGTTAAACTTCAAATTTAATTGGTTTATATGATCTAAGCTCTTCTGAGACCTGAAAAAGTTTATTTAGATTACTTTTATTGCTAAAAAAATTAGTACATTTTAATATGATGCCTAAAATATTAATTCTAACTAGGGATACATTGAATTATTATGCCATTTTTTTTGCTTTTGAAAGAATTAATTCACATTTCTGTCACTGTATTGCTACTGGTGATGTGAATTTTGAAGCTGACCTTCCCTCATGAGTAGTTGGGCCAGTTGCTGGCCCTCCCGAGTGTAATGAGGACATTCTCGCTCTCTTAGGGTATGGTAGGATCAGAAACACAGTGCTCTCAAATGTGTTCAGATAATATGGCACCCCAGCTGCAGGGAGAGTGCTTGCTGGTGCAGTCATGGAGAGAACCACTTTCTCTCTAAAGAATAGATTTGTTAACGAGTTTTTTATTTCTGGACAATACTCAGATCCAAATGTTAAACCTTTACTGGAATGTGAACTAAAGCATTAACACATAATTTGAGAAAGTGTATGTTATCTTAATCATACTTACTTAATGATTTCAGAGTATATCGTTTAAACTTGTTCTGCCTCCACTTCAGCACCTGCACACCTTTTCTTGTTAGAGTTGACAAAGTCGTGTATCGTAGTTTTACCAACCTGCACTTTAAGAAAATACTAAGTAAACCTATAGCAAGTACAGTCACTTGATTGTGTTTTATATAGTCAGAAGAAAATTCAAGTCCATTTTAAAAGCAAAGTATTAAATAGATATTTTTCTTCTCATGATTAACAATATTAAGTATTTGTCAGGGATTATAAAAATCTTGGTGGTTCTGGTAGGTAAGTTCAAAAATAAGTTGAAAATAAAAATCTATTAGAATATACTACTGGGAATATATCATTTTAATCTTGATAGCAGAATAAGAGGATACCTTCCAAAGTGAGGTGTTAACTTTAGTCTGATTTCTTTCTATTTTCTCCACTAGCATTCAAGTGAAAAACGAAGCTTATCTTCAATAAATAAGAAGAAAGGAAAGCCACAAGTAGAAAAGTAGGTTTAATTTAATGTCTCCAGTAATAGAAATTGGTAAGAAAGGGCAACATATAGCATTTGATTATGGGCACATTTAATTTATGTAGTGTAAGTAGTATTTTTCCATTTGTTTTCTTTATATTTTTACCTCTGGGCTTTATTTTTTAGTGCAGAATAATCAACATATGCAAGTGATAAAAATAAAGCTCTTGTCAAGTATTATATTCAATTTGGAGGGGCAAAACTCTCAGAACTGTATATCAAATTTTGCTTTTAGAGTATACCTTACTAAAAAAAAGGTTTAATTATAAAAATGAGGGGAATTTTAGTAATACTACTGTACTTAATGTGTTCTCTGCAGAACCTTATAAAAATGTTGGTAACTTGTATACTTTTGGTTTAGAGAGAAAATTAAGAAAACTGACAACAGATTGAATAGTAGAATAAATGGTATTAGACTCTCCACACCTCAGCATGCCCAGGGTGGTTCTGTGAAAGGTAAGAATGTTTGTATTTATTTCAAATACCCATCGCCAAAATGTCTCTATTATATCTTCTGTAGTAGGAATTGAGCTGTTAGTTTAATCCTGACATGCTTTTATCCTGTGTTGATGTGAATAGCAGTGTCTGAATTAAACAGTTCTGAAGTATTAATTAATGGCATTAATGTAGGAAATATGACTCGGCCATGGAGTTTACTACAGTTCTGCTGACCCAGCTCTTCTCTCCTCTGCTGCCAGCAGCTTCCTCGCCTGTTACCGTCTCAAGCTGGTCCCTGCTCCAGAGGAGAGGTCCAGGAGACCTGGCAGGCCTTTCCCACCCTCCTGGCAACTGGGACCCATTCTTATAGAAAGTCATTTTTAGACTCTGATCACTTTTTCATGTTTAATGACTGTCCTATAGAGTTTTGTGGTACTTTAGAGGAATTCAGACCCTCATACTCTTGTTGTACTAGATTTGTGTGGTTTTCGTTTACCCACTGTTATTTTAAGATCCCTTTATTTTTAAGTGAAAGGTTATGTGTTCATTTGACTGAGAGATGGTTCATTGATAACTTTTCTGTGTCAGTTGACCTTTACTATTAATAGTAAAGATAAAAAAGAATACAAGCCCACAGACTACTAGGAGAATGTTTTGTGCATTTGTGTACCTAATACTGGACTGATAGCACAAATAAGGATTTAAAATTGAGGTGTTATTCAAATGTTACTACATTAAGGTGTGATGCAACATAAATAACCAGAATATTTTTAATGGAGTGTTTTTTAACTAGATATTTGTTTAGAGAGATTGAATAAAGGAAATGTGGTTAATTTTGACTATAGAATCATCGGACCAACTCATTGAATGAATAAACTGAGCTATCTTTGGGGGAGGGGAGAATAGCATGGAAAAAAACACCAATGTTGTTTAGGAGTATATTTTAACATTTTGATGTTTCCTGTGGTGATGGCAGCTAAAAGGAGGAGGAGGAAAAAGCTGAAATAAGACAAAAGGTCTCTCTGCCAATGGATGATTGGAAATAGCTTTTGCCAGGTCTCCCTTGCTTCCTTCACGTTTTTTTTCCTACATTGCCACCATATTGTCTTCTAAAGCATATACAATAAATCAGGTCATTCTCCAGTTGAAACACTTGTCAAATACAGGGGTGGGCAAAAGGAGGTTTACAGTTGTTTGTATGGAAAAATAATAAGTAAATAATACAAGAAAAACTGTGTTTTACTCACAACTGTAAACCTACTTTTGCCCCACCTTATATATACCACCCTCACAAGATCACTGTCTCTTATCTCTCACATAATTTGGGAACTGGTGCTCACCAAAGAAGTTTGTGACACTTCTCTCCTTTTTAGCTTCATATTTTCAGAGGAGAAATGTGTGGATTTTAATCTCGGACAGATATGAGTTTGAATCTTGTACTCCACAGGTTTCTTAAATGTGTGGTCTCTCGAAGCCTTAGTTTTCTCATTTGTAAAACAGGAATAATGCCTACTTCACCAGATTGTAAAAAAATTATTGTGAAAGAATTGAGCTAGCACCAAGTACATAGGTGTTCAATAATTTAGTTCCTTTTCACTAGTCTAAGTGAAAAGGACACATATGCTATAAAGTTTATTAAGAACTTTTTAATAATATGTCAAGTTCCAATTTCTTTCTCTCTTTTCAAATATTATGGAAGTACAACTTCAGGATGTTTAAGATAAACCTTATTCTGTCTGTTTTATCTTGTATATATATGTCACTGATTCATATATACTTTACAGTTATAGAGCGTGATTATAAATAAAATACACTTTGTGCAACTTGTCTCATTGATGTCAAATGTAGCTCAGATGTTTGCTGTCTCCAACTTAAGAAAAATTCTGTTATTTAGGTAATTCCTTAATATTAAGGTATTAAGGAATTACCTAAAGCATTCAGTTAAACTCACGATATATTTTGATTTCTTTTTTTATAGAACAATCATGAATATCATAAAATGTGGATACTAGATTGAAACTGAAATTATTGGGTCCTTCTAATTTGTATGTTGTTCAGATCTTTAAATAATTCAGTCTAGTTTAAGATAAGTATTATTTGTTTTTAATTTAAAATTTTAACTTCTATTTTGAGTAATAATACATTCATGTAGCTTGAAATTCTAAAGGTACAAAAAGGAACAAAATAACCCCTCATAGTCCCCCTCCATGTTGCTGCCTCTCCAAAAGCTCTCAATGCTGGTCATCATCAGTATTCTTTACATTGTTTTTGCTTTAAAACTTCATGCGTTAACTCTCTCTGCTGAAGAGATGTGTGATTTACCTTGTCTACACTATTAAGAACTCTGTTCCAGTGTATCACCCATTTTTCTTCCACCCCGCTCTTCTGTTGCTGATTGTGGCACCAAAAAGCTTGGGGAGAATGAGATGGATGACTTCTCAATTTCTTTTAAAAGGCTTTAGTGATTTAAATGTCTCCGCCTTTTTTAATAGTGGTCTCATGTACCTAAACAGTTAACTGTAATTTCTGTTTGTTCATATATACTAATAACCAGGATTTTTATTGTTAGAATAGTGGCCAATGTAAGTTTTTGCTTTTTGTCTTCTTGCATGATCTTTTACCCTGTGAGACATCATAACAAATAAAGAAGTTTATATCTCCATTTATAAGGGCAGTTTGTGGAATATCCTTTGGCATATCCTCACCTTCACACCTTCTGACTCTAGGGTATCACATAATTTCTCATAAAAATTCCAAAGACTACACGATTCCTAAGTACCTTTAAGATGATCAAAAAGAGAAAATTATGTTTGGTGTAGATTTAGATTTATGTATTTAGTTATTTGAAAACTACAAATTAATATGTGATAATTTGGTGATTTGAATGTTTACTAGCTATATTATCTAGAGAAAACAATTTTTAAAATTGTGTCATTTTGAGAAATAGCTGCTTTAAAAGCACACACGCACACACATTCTGTAGTTTCACTGTCTGAGTTTTAGTGAGCAAATCTCAGCTCACCTGACCCACTGGTTTCTTTTTTAGCCTGTCATTTTTTATTTGAGACTATCATGTTGACTCTTTGATTCTCTTAATCCTTAAATTGTTAATTTTGTTATGTGCTGGTTGAAATATTTATCTGCAGAATTTCCATATGTGCCACAGTTTTAGAGGTTTCAATTTTGTTAGCCCAAATTAATGCCAGGTTTTGGCCATTATGGCACATAAGTTTGTCTCCAGGTAGCCATTGATGTTGATGTGCATCCCTTGGGCACACCGTGACTGGTAATTCAAAACCTATTATTGTACACTAGAGGCCCTGTGCACAACATTCGTGCACTGAGGAGGGGAGGGGCCTTCAGCCTGGCCTGTGCCCTCTCGCAGTCTGGGACCCCCTTGGGGGATGTCCACCTGCATCTGCTGTGCTCGACAGCTGTGAGCCCGGCTTCTGGCTGAGCGGTGCTCCGCCAGTGGGAGCACACTGACCACCAGTGGGCAGCTCCTGTGTTGAGCATCTGCCCCCTGGTGGTCAGTGCGCGTCATAGCGACCGGTCATTCTGCTGTTCGGTTGATTTGCATATTAGCCTTTTATCAGATAGGTATACTCCAGGTTACTTTTCTGTAAAATTATTACTTGCCCAATAACTCCTTAGCCACTTAGAGCCTCATGAGATTTTGTTCAGTTTTCCCGTGGTAGTTTGGCATTATATTACTCAAAATAAATTAGCAATATTTAATGACTATATTTGCTATTCTGTATTTATTCGCTATTGTAGCTGGGCTAGGCTAGGTCATCTTTTAACAATAGCTGCAAATTTACTCCCTTCAAAAGGCACAGCTTAAGTCAACTAACTTGGTCATCACAAACCATATCTTTTCTCTAACACATATTTTGTCCAAGTGATTAATAGTTATTACCTTTCATTGGTTTTACCAAGTTGCCATGGAAATAATTCACTCATCTATAGTTCTAAAAGATCCCTCTGAAAATCCTTCTTATGGGGATTTATGCACTAAACTATTCACTAAGCAAGTTGAATGCTGTTGCAAGGTAGAAACTATGGATTTACAGAAATGAATAGGACAATACCCTAAATTAGGGATAGTGCAGGGATGTCCAATAGTAGGTATACCAATAATCTCGCCTCTGTACTCAAGAGATATAGATAATTGATCATGATAGGTTTTGCACTTCACCCCCAACACTGCCTCTGTGTCACCTTGGCTTCTAGGCAGAACTCAAAAGAGCTACTCAGTCCACTAGATAGGATTTTACTTCTTTTGAATACTCAGGCATAGTAATTTTAACTGAATGGGCATTTTTGGCAGTCAGTTCTATTCTTGAGGTTTTTTAAAGAATGAATGTCCAACAAGTTCTGAGAAGTTAAAATATCTAGACTTCGAAAATGGTCCAGTATGCTGTTATTATTGGACAGGACCCTACAAAGAACCTTAACTCTGATTTTTTTTTAAGTCAATAATATTGACATTTTCCTCTGCCCTTGTTGTTTTAAGAATGTATTTATAAATTATTTCCAATTAAAATTGTGATTTAATAGTGAATTTTTACCTAGGTCAGATACCAGCTTTTTAGGTAATTGTAGGAAAACTGAAACAAACAAAAAAAAATTACAGATGTAACTTATTTCTACTGGTTCAATTCAGAATTTAATTTAACTACTTAACATGATTTTTAAAAATAGAATTATTATTTTTAGATGCGAATTTGGACATTGGATCTGGACATGACACATGTGGAGAAACATCTTCAGAGAGTTACAGTTCTCCCTCTAGCCCACGACATGATGGAAGAGAGAGTTATGAAAGTGAAGAAGAAAAAGACAGAGGTTTGCTCTTTGGAGTGAACATGGGGGTAGTGGAGGGTAATACGTGTTGTCTCTTAAAATCAGTCATACATAAGTAATTTTATGTTCTCATAAATATCGTTACTGATTTTTAATTTAATTGGTATAAAGAGTGTATGGACTATTGACTTAGCAGGTCCTGGCAATGTTGTTTTTTTTTAACATTTCACAACATACGAAATTTAAAAAGAAGACGGTCATAACAAAATGTACAGTTAGTGTAGAAAGATTAAAAACTTATGTGTTATTGGATGCACATATATTTATAATTTTAATGTCTTCCTGATTAATTGATGCTTTTATCATTATAAAATATCCTTTGTCCCTTAACAGTGTTTTCTTAATTTTTATCTGATGGTAAGATAGCCACTTTAGCTCTTTTAGGTATTGTTTGTAGGGTACCTCTTTTTCCATCCTTTTACTTTAAACCTATTTGTGTCTTTGAATCTAAAGTGTGTCTCTAATAGCATATAATTGGGTTATGATTTTTTAGCCATTCTGCCTACCTTTGTCATTTGAAGTACTTAATCTATTTAAATTTTCTGTCATTATTGATAAGTTATGATTTACATTCTGCCATTTTGGTATTTGTTTTTTGAAAGTATTATATCTTCAATTCCTCCTTAAACAGAGGCTCAAATACAGCCAAAAGTGAAAGCCTTCTTAGGTACTTCCTGGGCAAGCATACATCCCTAGACAATGAGTGTGACCTTCTAAATTCCTAAGAATACATCAGAAGCTTTTCAAAGCTCCCTATGGACATCTCATTCTCCAGTGTTTCTTCTTAAGTTTTTCCTTTTGTTAGCCCTAACTGGTAATGCTGCCTAGGCAGCCAAGTTGTTAAATAATTGCTGCTGATTGATAGTGACCAATGCCCTTGTAAGTAAAGGACTGTTAACATAGAGTGAACTGAAGCTGCCAAACAGATAATGACATTCCTTTGGGCTTGGCTTTTAGAGAGGCTTGTGGCTGCTAGGCTGCTTGTGGCTGCTAGGCTGCTGGTTTTCATAACTACTATAGTTGTAAGACTGATAGTTACAAAGCTACTTCAGAGCTGAAGAAAATGAGATAGAATTAGGCCAGGTAAAATGCCACAGTTCTTGAGATTCAGCTGTTTTTCTTGAATAAATACTCCTCTGCAAGTCGTTAATCTCCAGAGTTCTGAAAAATTTGATTGTGACAGTTTTTGCCAGCATTCTTGTTGCTTTTAAGGAGTGGAGTATCAGAAGTCCCTACTCTGCTCCAGAAGTGAGATCTCAAAAATGTATAATTTGAATGAGGATGTCATTTTTTACACATGGTGACGATATCTGATTGGTGACATCTTGGTTATCAGGTTTCCTGTGCTGGTGGTCAGTAGTAAATTATTTCTCTTGGTCACTTCAAGATCTCTGGAGACTCTTGGAACACAGCATTTAAACCACATGTGGCTTCTCCTGGGCAGACCACAGCTGAGACCCTAGCTTCTGTGTTACAGTGTCAGGTCTTGTCTAAGAAATGGTGGCAGTTGTGCTGCTGTCTCACATACATTTAGCCACTCTTTATTTTGCAATTATTTTCAAGTCATACCAACTGTCGCATGCAGTGACTCTACCCTCAATTCCAACAGTCTATAGCAATACTGCATTTCTGATCTGCGAGTACATCTGTACCCTTGGGTTACTTTACAGCATCCCTTTTTTGTCATCTTTAGGGTGAGTTGGTGGCCTGTATAGAGGAACTTGCCTTTTTTTGGATAGGCTCAGTTATCAGTGACTAAATGAGCCTTCTCTAAATGAAAACTTATGGGACTCTCTAAACCCGCAGGGGGTGAATATCCACTATGATTTATTTTTTAAAAAGCTTTGATTTTAAGGGCATGAAAAGGTTTCTTTGAAAAGCATGTGGCTTTGTTGTTCTTATTGTTTCTAATGGGGTATTGTTTTGAGACTTTGTACTTTTTAAAGTCAACACACAAAAAGGGATGAGACCTATCTCTCCACAGCTTAGATGAGCCCTTACAATGCCAGAAAATCATTTTAGGACCACTTAAAATCATGGGTCCATTTGCTGTAGCTTAAGATTTAGATGCGCTCTTCTCTTGGGAGCATGCCCAGGCCTTTCAGTTCTCCACTTCTTCCCCCAGGCACATCACCTTTGCCTTGCCCTCTCCTAAGCTCCAAGCACCATCCTTCTTTTGCTTCTGTAACTTGTTTCCTGAGCCTGCACAGCCCAGCTGGCTCACTTCTGTTGCCTCTGTAACTTCCTAAATAAACTTTCTCTTATAATTTGAAAAAAACAGTTTATATAGAAATTTAATTGACCATCTGAAAAATGTTACAGCTTTTTTTTTTTTGGACTTAAATGTTTCTTTAACTCTGTACTCATAATGATGGTACAGATATAGATATAATGCCCTAAATAAGTTATTAATTTTTGGATACATTTTGTTTTGTAAAGTTTAGCAATAAACGCTTCAGTTATTAAGGGGAATTTATGCTAGAACCATTTACTCATAAATTGAATCTCTTCCCTCTGATGTAAATTATAATAGTTGAATTAACAACACCATAATGTTCTGTCACTGAGTAGGTTCTGTTTAACCATTTTCCAGGAAGACTTGAATGATTTGTTTTTAGTGTATTGTTTAAAAACATTTTTAACATCTTAGCTCAATATAGCTAGTTTTGGTCTTAATAAATATAGACATTTAAGTATTACAGTTCTGCTTATATATTAGCAGAGAGATGTTAATTGCATGGTCTCTGTACATATTGCAGTATCTGCCTTTATGATATTTAAACATTGTGAATTAGATTTTATGATTTACCATCTTTATACCAATAGTCAGGAAATCCAGGACAAGTCTGGATTGAAGTTATTTCTGTATGCAAGCATAAGTATGATACAGTAATAAAAACCAGTGCAGTTTAATTTTGTCTCTCAGGAAGAGGCAGTGCTCTCGTGCCTGCCCTGCTTCCTGTGTTCTAGCACATTTGTTTTATGACTAATAAAAGCTTTAAATTTTCTTTACCCCACTGAAATATATAAAAGTAAGAATATGTATTGCATTCTGAAAAAAACTCTTATATTCCCGACCTCTAGATATTTGAGTTAAATACAGTCTTAATTGGGCTCCTTTAAATGGTATTATTTATGTGAGACAGATAGGAAGACTTTGGGTTTGGCAGTTCAGAATATAAATCAGGTGAATTGCCTAAAATTGATTAAAGTTAAAAATATCTAATCCTTTTCTCAGTAATAAAGTGATATTAAATAAATCTCTGTATTTTATACTGTGTGTCATTCAGCCTCCAATTAACCTTTTGTTACTTTATCTGTTGATTTTTATTATTATTAAAGACATTATTTTTGTAGAGCGGTTTTAGATTTACAATAAAATTGAGAGGAAAGTACAGAGATTTCCCATCTACCCCATTCCTCCTACACATGAATAACCTCCCCCATTTTCAACATAACTCCCTAGAATAGTTTATTTTTACTAAGAATGAACCTACATTGAACAGCGTTATCACCCAAAGTCCATAGTTTACCTGAGAGTTCACTTTTTTTGTTGTTAATCCTCAACAGAGGATATTTTTTCCTTTTTTTTTTTTTTTTTTTTTTTAAGAGAGAGAGGAAGCGGGGGGAGAAACATTGATGTGAGAGAAACACATTGATTGGTTGCCTCCTGCACACTCACCCACCAGGGCAGGGGATTGAGACCATGACTATCCAGTGTTCGGGCCGATACTCTATCCACTGAGCCACACTGGCCAGGGCTGAGAGTTCACTCTTGATGGCATACTTTCAGTGGCTTTGGATAAATGATTAATGACATGGTCTATCATTACAATATCACAGAGTGTTTCACTGCCTAAAAATCCATGTTCCTCCTAGTCATCTCTCCCCACCTTCCACCCCTGGCAGCCACTGATCTTTCTGTTGTCTCCACATTTTCCAGAATCTCTATTTTTTTTAAATCTCTATATTTTTTAAATAAAGTCCATAGAAAGCCAAAAATTAAAAGAGGGTCAGTTTGGCTGTTAGGAAGCTTGGGGGACACGTTTCCTCCAGTTCCAAACTTCAAAGTTCATTTTAGGTGGACTGAAAATGTGTTTCCAGCAAGAGAGATGGGAGTTAACATTTGTGTTAACATGTATTTCTATTTGTTTCCCTCAGACACAGACAGCAATTCTGACGATTCTGGGAATCCATTGGCAACCAGGTTTACAACTTACAGCTCTGTCAACCAGGCTGTCCCTGTCCAGCCACCTGTGGAAATGGCTTCCTTAGGAAACGACAACGGAAGCCTTTTAGATGATCCCTTAAACTCGCCCAAGTATCAGCATATTTCTTTTATGCCAACATTACACTGTGTCATGCACCACGTTGCCCAGAAGTCTGAAGTTGTCGTTCCTCCCCCCAAATCTGCTGACGGCAAAACAATAGGCATGCTTGTTCCGAGTCCTGTTGCTATTTCTGCAATTAGGGAGTCCACCAGTGCGACCCCTGTTGGGCTATTAGGACCGGCAGCTGCTGCTGGCGAATCAGAAAAGCACCTGGAACTGCTGGCTTCCCCTCTGCCTCTTCCATCAGCCTTCCTTCCTCATAGCAGTACTCCTGCTTTGCACCTAACGATTCAGAGGCTGAAGCTGCCGCCGCCACAGGGATCTTCCGAGAGCTGCCCGCTGAATGTCCCTCAGCAGCCAGCTGGGAGTCTGAGCATCGGATCACCAAACACGGCCTTCATTCCTGTCCATAACCCGGGCAGTTTCCCAGGATCTCTTGGTGCTGCCACGGACCCCATCACCAAATCTGCATCCCAAGTGGTAGGACTCAATCAAATGGTGCCTCAAATTGAGGGAAACACAGGGACAGTCCCTCAGCCTACCAATGTGAAGGTAGTTCTTTCAGCAGCTGGCCTCTCAGCTGCACAGCCACCAGCTCCCTACACCATCCCGGGCTCTCCCCTCGCTGCCAGTGTGTTACCCAGCCAGAATTCCAGTGTGCTCAGCACAGCGTCCACCTCCACCCAGTCCGCGGGAGCCGGCATGAGTCAGGCCCAGTCTGCAGTCCCTCCTGCGGTTCCTACCCACACCCCAGGCCCCGCCCCCAGCCCGAGCCCTGCTCTGACACACAGTACTGCACAGAGCGACAGCACCTCTTACATCAGTGCTGTGGGAAACACGAACGCTAATGGGACAGTGTTGCCACCACAGCAGGTGGGCTCAGGTCCTTGTGGTTCTTGTGGGCGAAGGTGCAGCTGTGGGACCAATGGAAACCTTCAGCTAAATAGTTACTATTATCCTAACCCAATGCCAGGACCTGTGTACCGACTCCCATTCTTCCCTCTGCCATCCCTCTGCAATGGCAGCTACCTCAACCAAGCACATCAGAGCAATGGAAACCAACTTCCTTTCTTTCTGCCTCCGACACCATATGCAAATGGACTGGTGCATGACCCCGTCATGGGGAACCAAGCCAGCTATGGCCTGCAGCAGGTGGCAGGATTTGGGAGATACTATCCCGTATATGCAGCACCCAGTGTAGTTGCCAACACGAGTGGTTCAGGGCCCAAGAAGAATGGGAGTGTTTCATGTTACAACTGTGGTGTAAGCGGACACTTTGCACAGGAGTGTAAGCAGTCGTCCATGGAGGCCAGTCAACAAGGTAATCATGAGAGCTCCCAGAGGACTTGCTTTTAGTGTGCCCGTGTCTCCCCACCTTACTGGTCACGGGGATCCTGTTGGAAGTCATTGTGTGTGTGTTTACGGATGTGACGAGTTGTAAAGTGCAGACAGCAGAGCCTAGTGTAGACCCAGGTCATACAGCACCAGGAAGTTCAGAGCAGTTCAGTTCCCAAGCAAGGAAGAAACCAGAAAGGCACTTTTTAAAGAATATAATGGGAATTTGCCAATAGAATGTCAAATCTCTGGTTTGCAGCACTTTTTTTAAAGCTACAATCCTCTTTCATAAAGTAAGCAAATTTTTAAATATTAAAAAACTAGGACAAAATAGAGTCATCTGCCATGTAAAATTTTTAGTTGTTATTTTAGTATAGCTGCATAGCTAGCCGGCCCGTGCTCAGTGTATTGCCCATGCTCTTTTCCTGCCCAGTAGGTGTTTTAAATGAAATGCTATTGCATTTTAAGGAACGAAATATTTTAAGCACTGGTTTGGGAGTAAGGGAATTTGAACTAAATTGAATATTATTGCCACCAAAAAACTAAGAAGATGTTCTTAAATAAGTATGAGTAAGATGCAAATTCCATATACACCTCAAACCTATCACTTGCATTTGGCTTTTGTCATTTTGCCAGACATTACCCAGTAATAGAGTCTTGAATGGGGAGTATATACTTGGCATTTTTAAAGGAAGCTGAAGTTTGATAGCTTTAGGTAGAACTTAGACACAAACATTTATTACTTTTAGAAAGTCATTTTATTTACCGTTTTGGAATCGTGGTAGTGCAGAAGATGCCTCTGCCAAGCATGCCATTTGATAGCTTGTAGTGGTTGTGATGTGTTGCGTTGTGAGCAGTGACTTAGCAGTTCTCTTTCCCGTTTTAGGCACTTACAGACTGAGATACGCACCTCCCCTCCCCCCTTCTAATGACACGTTGGACTCTGCAGACTGAACCGAGTAAAGTTTGCCTACTACCTAACACACTGAAGTGTTGTGGGGAGTCATGGTGGGGTGTGGAGGGGAGGAAAGGAAAGGTATTTTGTTCGTGTTTTTTTGTCTGTACATTTCCGAGATGTCTACGCAGTTGGGGTTTTTCATTTCTCCTATACTGATGTCCAAAACAAAAAAAGAATGCATTGCTTTTGAGCCTCTTGTCTCCTGGTTCAACAACAGGCTTATCTGTATGATTCATGTTAAACATCCAAACAAACTATCAAAAGGAAAATGGATGTGTGGTTTTTTCTTTACACTGAATCCTTGCTGTGTGTAATGTTTACTGAATTTCTAAAACTGTGTATCTGAACTTTTTTTTTTTTTTACAACACTAGTGACAGTCATATGGTTTTGGAAAAAAGATACTTTGCTTCTTCCCCAGCTTTTCTCACTTTCATCCTAAAGTACATCTTTCTCCCCACCACCCCTGCGTTCCACTGGTACGCTGCCTGGGGCGGCCAGTGCATTGGCCCACACTTCTGTAAACTGCTCTACACATGAATTGAGGGTAAACTGTTTCACCTTCATCATAAGGGAGAAATCAAATTCCCCAAATAGGGAGTATACTTGTAATAAACAGCACCACATAAATATGTATATGCAGCGCTTGTTTTCCAAATAAAAATTAAGTGGAAGAAGTGAAACCATATGAAACTGAAAAAATATGATGTATGAAGTGGACAAAGAGCTTTTTTCTTACAAACAACTTTTTACTTCATCATACTTTTGTAGCCTGTTGCTCAGAGAGACATAAAGTGAACAAACTAGTGTGAATGCTGTTCTCTGTGTGTGTGTTGGCAATGGCAGTCAACAGCCTATTTTACTTGTAGTCTACCATTGTGTCCTGTTGAGACACTACCTGAGCGAAGATCTCTTCTTTTCCTACACCAACTGTTACAGTGTTACGTTGTGTTGAAAAGTGTGTGGTTTATTGCAGTCTGAACAGAAGCTCTGCATTTCTGCAAAAGTCAGGTATTCCTAATCTGTCTCTCGTAGCAAAGTCACTTTTATACCAGTTTACCACTGTGCTTGATTATAATGTGAAAGACTGAATTTGAATTCTGAGTGTGTTAAGATGGTATTAATCATGTCAGTGTCATGTCACTAAGTTGAATGCTGCTGTTTTTAAAAAAAAAGGTTTTTTTAAAAGCCAATCTCTGTACTAAACTGCTTCCAGGTAATTTTTGATTTCCTAAAGTGCACTGAGGTTATCTGGGAGATGGGGTGTGTTTGTGGACTGCTGCATTCAAGGGCAATGAGCACCTGCCGCTGTATGGTTATGGGGTAAGGGGTTTGGGTCCGTTCCTGTCCCTCAGGACAGAGCAGACACAAAAGGTTTTTGTTGTGCGAGGCAACATTGGTGCGCAGCAAGGAACCTGGTCTTGGTTCAGAAGCCTAACAGATTGTTAGACAAGAGGAAAAACTTGAAGAAAAAGAAGCTTCATCCAATGCTTCCTAGATAGCGTTTCTATTTATAGCACCAATGTACATTTTGAAACTTTCTTTCAGGGGTGGGAATTAAAGGGGGGGGGAGGGACGGGTGTGAAGGGGTAGATGAAAGCTTTAATTTAAAAAGAAGAAAAAGTTTGAGTAAAGGAAATTATTTTGATTAATTATATTTTATTTGATCCGGGTATTTTTGGACCACATGATTAAATTAATTGTTAAGCTACAGTTGAGTTGTTCAAGTGAGAGTTTTGATAAGCCACATATGGATCGCGTTGTGAATCACTTGCCAGGTGTACTTTATGGAGCTTATTTTATGATTTAAAATACTGTACTGTACATAGGAGGTGTGTTGCCTTCTCCTTATTTGTATGTTTACCATATACTTTGATATTTGAAATGTTATGTACTGGAAAGGCCACTTATATTTCTAGAACAGATTGGATTTTATGCAACCTTTTTTCCTTGAATTAACAGCAATAAAAAAATGAAAAGCAGCTTAAGAATTGTGCTTTATTACAAATTTTGTAAAGTGAAAGATAGGAGAACATCATACATCATAATTTTTTTTCTTTTTAAAGAATCAACCCGCTATTTCCCTTCAGTGTGGCAGTGAATCCCAAAGTTATTTACACCCGGACTTTCTTCAGTGTCCCCCAAGCAGCCTGGCTCTGTAGTTTGCCTGTGTGACCACTAAAGGAAAAGACTGCACTTCTGTGCTGAGCATGCACTGTGTGCTATGTGTTGGCCAGGACAGGTCCTTGTCACCCTGGAGCTATGCCTCTGGCTCAGGCCTTCTCACTGAGAGTGTAGAGAACTTAATTTGCTTTCTCAAATTTACTGATTTGATTTTGTTTTCCCGGCAGCTCTCTTGGTACAGTACTGAATATCTATTTCATTGGTCATGTCTTCCATAATCCAGTCTCAATTCTGTTTTTATACACTTAATAATTTATAAGATACTAAACGCCTGGTGCACGAAATTCGTGCATGGGGGTGTGGGGGGTATGTGTGTCCCTCATCCCAGCCTGCACCCTCTCCAATCTGGGACTGCTGGCTCCCAACTGCTTGCCTGCCTGCCTTCCTGATTGCCCCTAACCGCTTCTGCCTGCCAGCCTGATCACCCCTTACCACTCCCCCTGCCAGCCTGATTGATGCCTAACTACTCCCCTGCCAGCCTGATTGCCCCTAACTGCCCTCCCCTGCAGGCCTGGTTTCCCCCCCACACATACACACACACAACTGCTCTCCCCTAAAGGCCTGGTCACCCCCAACTGCCCTCCCCTGAAGGCCTGATCACCCCTAACTTCCCTCTGCTGGCCTGGTCACCCCTAACTGCCCTCCCCTGCAGGCTTGATCACCCCCAACTGCTCTCCCTTGGAGGCCTAGTCCCTCCCAACTGCCCTCGCCTGCTGGCCATCTTGTGTCCACATGGGGGCAGCCATCTTGTGTGTTGGAGTGATGGTCAATCTGCATATTACTCTTTTATTAGGATAGAGGCCTGGTGCACAGGTGGCGGCCAGCTGGTTTGCCCTGAAGGGTGTCCCAGATCAGGTTGGGGGTTCCTTGGAGTATGGGGCGGCCTGGGCGAGGGGCCTGTGATGGTTTGCAGCCTGGCCATGCCCCCGGCAACCCAAGTGGAGGCCCTGGAATCTGGGATTTATTTATCTTCTATAATTGAAACTTTGTAGCCTTAAGCAGAGGCCAAGACAGGCCAGGGCTGCAGAAGCTTGGCTTCCTCCATCACCGGGGGCAACCCTAGCCTCCTGCTCTCTCCAGCTCCATAGCTGCCGCCATTTCTGTTGGAATTTATTTATCTTCTATAATTGAGACTTTGTAGCCTTGAGTGGAGGCCTGGGCCCACCAGGGTGTGTGGAAAGCTTGGCTTCCTCCATCACCAGGGAAACCCAAGCCTCCCTCCTGCTTGCTCTGTGGCTGCAGCCATCTTGGTTGGGGTTAATTTGCATACTCGCTCCTGATTAGCTGGTGGGCTTGTGGGTGTAGCCGAGTGATGGTTAATTTGCATATTACTCTTTTATTAGATAGGATTATGGGGAGGCACTCTCCAAGCATCTGAAGGCCGTTCATGTCCCCTGGCAATGACTAATGTCACTCGGCCCAGGCTCCTCAGGTTGTTTCCCAGAATATGCTTGTCTGGAGCCATCTAACGTAAGTCCCCTCTGTCCCCAGTGGGCAGGGGTTTGATGGCTTACAGTGCACCAACTTTTCCCTGTAGCCAGTAAGTGTACCTAGGAGTAATCTATGATGTTAGGAACCACCTCTTAAGTTAGCACGCAGGTCTCCTGCAGCACCAACCTTTCGGACCTTACGGACCACCAGTGGTCTGTGGACCACCAGTTGGTGACCACTGCTCCAAAGGTTTTCTTAAACCAGTGGTCGCCAACCTTTCAGACCTCGTGGACCACCAGTGGTTGGTGACAGCTGTCCTACAGTGTTACCTATGTCCCATCCCTTCGCCCTTCTTTCCCCACTGCAGAAGATAACCACTACTATAAATTTTATACTTCCCACATTTTACATCCTCCTCCCTTAAATATGTTGGGTTTTATAGGGTGCCCTGGTGACTGTGATTGCCTCAGCTTGTCTGATTTTACAGTCCTGACATTGCATTCCTGCAGTTCAGCCATTTTTACTAACTTGACAATATTCTGTTGCATGGTATAAACATACAGTATATCGCAAGATGCGCCATACCACTTTCCAAAAGGTTTGTGCTCACACCAGTGGCGGACAGGTCCCTCAGTCCATCATTAGACACTCTCCCAAAATGATACAGTGATAGTGCCTGGAAGGTTGGCAAGGGAGGACACAGTCTGACCTGCATGCATTTGTGTCAGGCTCCAAGGAGCAGGTGAGTGTGCAGAGCCTAACAGTATGGGCAGGTTTGGGCGTGGGGGAGGGGGGCTTGCACTCTGGGAAGAATGTAAAGAAGGGCACAGACTAGAAGTGGTGGAATTGTGTCATTGGGAGGTGGGAGGAGGAGACAGGGCAGTTGTAGTCAAGGGAACAGTTTTTAAAATAATTTTTTACTGATTTCAGAGAGAGAGAGAGAGAGATAGGCATTGATGAGAGAAACATCGATGAGCTGCCTCCTGCACGCCCTGTACTGGGGATGGAGCTGGAAACCCAGGCATGGACCTGGAATCCCCCTCCTGATAATGGGACGATGCTCAGCCAACTGAGCCTCACTGGCTGGGCTCAAGGTAACATTTTGAAAGAGGAGATTTATGGTTCAACAAAACAGACTTAGACTGGAGATTTTGTAGTTGACTGACTGAAAAATAGCAAGTTACCAAGTTTTAAATAGAGGAAAAATATGCTGATAGTGGTTTTTAAGGAAACTGGTGGGTGGCTGAGCTTAAAGAAAGCCTGGAAGTTCAGAGGCTGGTTAAGGTGAGGCAGCTGGGAAAAAAGGGGAGATGGAAGAGACAGAAACTTGAGCCTCTGAACTTCATTTTTTCATAGATAGGAAATGCGATTGTTTATTTTAAATTATGGCTATGAAGATAGAATGAAATAATAAATGGGAAAGGTCCAACTTAATGAATGAAAAAGCAACAGGCCCAGCTGGTGTGGCTCAGTGGTTAAGTGTCCACCCATGAACCAGGTCACGGTTGCGGACTCGCTCCTCAGTAGGGGGTGTGCAGAAGGCAGCTGCTCTGTGATTCTAATCATTGATGTTTCTCTCTCTCCCTCTCTCTCTCTTTGAAATCAATAAAAATCTATTGTTTTACAAATAAAAAGCACTAGGAAGGCCCTCAAATGTTAGTTGAATTAAATTTTGATGGTTCGGCACCCCTAAACCCGCCCATTTTGAAGATTGTGATTCTGGTTCAAGAGACGGCACATGTGGAAGAGGATTAGGCCTGAGAGTGAAGGCAGTGGTTCTCTGGGTGGTGAGGAACCTAGCAATCAGTTCTTCGTTATATTAAGGTCAATTATTTCAGCTCTTCCCACTGAAAAAAGGATGGAACATATCCCTGGTCCTTAGAAATTAAGTCTAGTTGGAGAGCTTCCCAATTAATGGCAGCGATGTGCTATATGTACATGGGCTCAGGCCCGCAGTCCTGATTTTTCAGTACTAAAATAGAATAAGTTCATCACAAGGCAAACCCACGTTTAATTTTTTATGTAAGTGCTAAATACTAATCTTTTTGGAGACAGTTCCAAAAACATGGAAGCAACGTGTAAAATATATTTTTTTATTTTTTTAACAGGTAGCATCTAGCACTCATGAGCATCATCCATTTGCGCTTGGAAGACACCACTTTTCCATTCTCCATAGTGATCACAAAACCATCCCAAGATTCAGGCGGTGAAACCAGATAGAGGCAAGCTGAGATTTTCATAGTTCAGCCCCATAACCCTCCCATCCTTTTATCTCAAGAAAAAATGCTGACTTCCTCCACGCTGTCCACCTCCAAAAGGACCCATGTATTTTTAGAGACAGGAGCCGAAGTGAGGGAGGAAGCCAGAGAGGGGGTGCTCTGAATTCCAACCCCGGCGCTGCACTCCAGACCTTCCTTCTCTGGGGTGGGAGTTGGGGGTCAGCTGTTAGAGAACGAAGGGCCCTGGATTCCGAGGAGGATTAGCAGGTCTGAGCCCAGACAGCACCCTCGACCTGACCCTCACGTGACAGTCCTTTCCCAGCACATTGGATTCTTAAGGTCGACCTCACATCATCTCTCTTTGTGAAAAACGTGAGCCCTCTGGACACAGTGCCCAAACTCTGTGCAAATGTCTGTCCATCTTGGAAGCATAGCGGCTTTAGGCTTCCTTCCTCTCTCCTGCTCTAGGAAGAGGCACATTACAGTGGGCATCAAAGACCCTTCCTGCAGCCACAACTCTTATGCAGGGACTGCAGGCCTCAGTCACCAGCACTCTTAATCTGGAGATCTTGTTTTGCTACTGAAATCTGGGGCCAGGAGTGGGGCGAGGTGCCCCGCCCAGGCTGTTCTTCATTGTGTTTCTTTTTTTCTCTTAACAGCTCCAACTTCCTCTTTATCCACTGTGAAAGGTCTCAGCCAGCCTCTCGCCAAAAGAAATTGCTAATTGGGAAGCAGCGCCACCTCGTGGGAGACAAGGACAGTGCACTCAAGCAGATGCTATTTGCCACTGACCTAATTTAGAAAAAATTGAGCATAGGACAGAAAACATTTGAGATTGTCCTGTGCCCAGAACTTTCAAGAGTGCAGGCAGATGGCCATAAAGGCAACCTGAGCAATCTCCTCTTTGGGCCATTGCGATCTAAGTTTGTTATAAACATCTTAAATGCATCAGTGGTACTTTGCACTTTTCTCTGTGGTCATTGATTAGCACAACTGTGAAGGGTACTGGGTCTTCCTTCTCCCCTATTATACAGAGTAGGAACTCAGAGGGGAAAAGTGCCACAGACATGCCAGTGATGAAGGCCAGGCCCCAACCTCAAGCTAATGCTTACCTCCCCCACTGCTTCCTGCCCCCAAGCACTTCTTAGCAGAACAGAGGACAATGACTTTTTAAAACCATACAAAGCAATAGGAACGACTCATGATCTTAACAACCATGCGGCCCCTGGATTCCTGAGACAGGACTGGGCTAGGTCCTCGGTCAGAACTTCCCTTTTCTGTGTCTGTTGAAGGGTTTGGTGATGTGGGAGGAAGGAACCTTTCCAGAGATGGGAACGTCAGGGCTCTTAGAACCAGACTTTAAGCATGTGCCTGTCTCAGATAAATTCAAGGAGCAGCCACTCTCACCTACATGCAAGGTTATAGATATACACGCATGCATACCCCCTGCTGGGACACCGAGTTTTTCTGTGCACAGGTTTTTATTACCCCCAGGTTTCCTGATAAATTGAGTCTTAAGTGAATATTTCATTAGTTTTAACACTTCAGAAAGTAAGAAATAAAGTAGTGGAGCAAGCAGAACAGACAGATAACTGCTGATATGTTTAAAGCTCTGACATCTAAAGATTGTCCCTCTACAGCCACCACTATGCATAGACTGCAAAGGCCAAGAATGACGGCCTTTGCCTTCAGGCAGGAGCAGTGATAGTCATACCCACACTAAAATGAATGCCAAGAGTGCTGCCAGGTTGCCAGTAGGTACTTGGTGCGAATTCTTGCTTGAGTATCAGGGTTGGGTCATATTTGCAACATGGTAACTCAGTTGTGTATTGGATGCTGTCAGCAAATGAATGTGCAGGAGGTGGCATCGATCAGGGCTCTGTTTTCAGCACCTACCCACTGTACACACGACCTTTCTCAGACTTCCTACAGAACGGGGACACCATTCATTTTGTAGGTTAGTGATGGCTTAAATTTGGCAAAATACACACTCAGTGTCGAACAATAAATCCTTAATGGTAGCAAACACCTTACTGCCCTGTAGAGGCCAGACACTATGAGCTCCTTTCGGCCTCACAGCAGCACGAGGAGGTCCACACTCTGCCCCATGTTACCGTGGAGGAAGTAAGTGTCCAAGGACTCAGAGCAGTTAAGGGACAGGGCTGGGATCTGAACCCACTGCTCTTAACCACGGGGGGACTCCGCTCCTGCTCTGTGTCCATGTTAGTGCTCATGTCACAGGATTTTCCGGGCATGTGAGTATGATGGCACAGGCCTCGCACAGGGATCAGGCAAGCAGCACTCCCAGGCAGGCTCCGCCTTACCCTGTCATCGTGAGCAACTGGCCCTCCGTGACCTTTCTCTTTCTTGTCCGAAAGCTGAGTGTTTAGTTAGGAAAAGTGGTAGAAATTGAACTCAATGATCTTAAAGTTTGATGGCTAGAAGCTTTTCACTTTAAATGATTTACCAAGGTTTTCTAATTCCTGACCTTTACACTTATTTTAGGTTTAATTGATTTGAAGTCCTTACCGGGTGTGGTCAGGAACACAGATGCTGAGGAGAGGTGAGAATGTTCCCGGCCCTGGAACAAGCCAGCAGGGAAGGCCCCAGGTTGGTCTAAATGTCACTAGGTGGCAGCATAAGCAGCGTTCCAGCAAACTCCCTCCTGAGCCCCTACCCTGAAGTTTCTAGGTTCTTCTCTACTTGTGTTGGTCAAGTTGTCATTGGTGGACCTTTCAGTCAAAGCATGAAGTTCCTGCGCAGTCTTGTGCTGAAGGACGGGGTGAGGTGTAGCCCACAGAGAGGCCATATAAGGTCAGCAAACCATGACCACAGCTAAGAATGGTTTTCACATTTTCAAATGGCTGAAAAAGAAACAAAGGACTGATTTTTCACGACATGGGAAAACTAGGTGAAGTTCAAAACAAATTTCAGTGTCTACCGATGAAGCTCATTGGGCCCCAGCCACTCCTGCAAGTGTCTGTATAGTTCTGGCTGGTACTTCCTGCAGCGGTGAAGTTGAGCAGTTACAACAGAGGCCATAGCCCTCAAGCCTGAAACATGCCCTGTCTGTCTTGCTGTGGGAAAAGCTGGCTGGCCCTTGATGTATATCACCCTGATCCAATCAGAGATGCCCCCGCCAGAGTCTCTCAGGTCCTAATGCTGTGAGTGCAGGAATCTGCACTCTCCTTGGTGCTGTGTCTCCTTAGCTCAGTGAAATAGCACCTGGTGGGGGTAGCGCGGGGACCTCTAGCTGTCACAGTGTGGTGACCAGTGGTGGGGACAGAGGTGAGCTCTACCTGCGGAGAACGGGGGGAGGGTCCTCAAAGAAGAAGTGATTGTTCTTAGGGAACAGGTGAGAGAGGGCGAAGGGAACAGCGTCATCAAAGAAGCATTTCAGAAAAAGCACCGCTAGGGAACGTGCAGAGTAGGAAGCAAGGCCAGGTTGGGAGGGGATGGCCGGGGGTGAGGACAGGGCAGTGCAAACCCTTCCTTATTAACCTGGGAGGGAGGGAGGAGTAGATTTGAAAGAGAGAAGCGGGAGGTCCTTTGCTTTTGCTGAACTTGTGGAGCTCGAGTGACATCAGTCCTCCAGTGTTCGTCTCCCAGGCGTGGCCTCCCGCACCAGCAGCAGATCCACCTGAAGGGCTAAATTAAGAGCCCCTTAATTTAACAGATGGCTCGGCTCTCCCTCCACCAACGCAGACTTCAGAAGGGAAGTTCCCAAATTGCTGATGGGGAGGGCAAAGCAGAGCCCTCTAAGGAGGCTGAGCATGATAATTCTGAGATACCGGAGAAGATAAACAATATGCCCTGAAGACCCCCAAAAAGCTTCAAGAATAAAGTGGCCACGATTGCCATGTGCAGCAGAGACAAGGAATCATGGACGACAATCCGGTCACTGGTGACCTAAGATGGCCCTGATGAGGGGGCCGGTGGAGAGCAGGGGCGGGGCCTGGGATCAGACAGAAGGCCGTGGAAATGGAGTGCTGCAGGGAGGGTATAAAAGGATGGAAAGATGAGAGAGACCCGATGCCTCTCCTTTCTGGATGCCAGGCACCCTGAGGTGTGGCCAATCGCACAGCACTGGGGAAGGATCCTTCTAAGGAAGCAGGACCCTAGGTTCCAGGGTGGAGGTCTGAGGCCCAGCGAAGATTTGTGCTGTTTCCCCTCCCTGGCTCATTAAGTGGCCTCTGGGGGGCATCCTTTCCTCCTCTCCCATCATTGACCCAACAGCTCTGTTATGTCACTTATACAGGCCTGCTTACCGTGTCCACTGTTGGAAGTCAGGCCACAGTGGCTCTGGCCAGGGCCCGGGGTGCTGCAGCCTCCCCCGCCCTCCCAGCTTTCACTTTCCTGGCTCTCAGTTCTGCCCCTGGCTTCCAGGGCACGGTTCCAGGTTAAGTCCCAGGAGACCCAAACCTTGCCCACAAGTCACTAGTCACTAGCAGTCAAAGGAGCTGAGGACAGCAGAGCAGCCAGGCCACCAGAAGAGCTGTCTTCACGCAGCGACAGTGGGATAGCACTGAACTTGGTGCAGGAGCAGCCGCTGATGGAAACTGCCCCCCAGGACAGCACGATTAGGATTTATAGGAACACATGTGACAAGGTGAGTGGCTGACTTTGCCCTGCAGTACGTTGTTGAGGTGAGCAGAGGGAGGGTGGTTTGCTACACACAAAAGCACCGATTCCACGTTTAAAACACTAGGACAAGTATTTCAGAAGGACCTATTTACTACCAAACAAGTGTTGTTATCATTTGGCTCTGTGGTTTTTGTTTTGTTTTGTTAATCCTTACCCAAGGATCTTTTTCCATTGATTTTTAGAGAGAGTGGAAGGGAAGGGGAGAGACACAGAGAGAGAAACATGATGTGAAAGAGACACATCGATTGGTTGCCTCCTGCATGTGCCTGCAACCAAGGTACGTGCCCTTTAGAATCCAACCCAAGGTCCCTTTAGTCCGTGGGCTGATGCTCTACCCACTGAGCCAAACTGGCTCTGGCTCAGCTCTGTACAAGGTCCTTGGACAACCTTTTAACCTCAGCCTAGTCACTAATTTTTTAAAAACAGGGTAATATAGTGGTTATCGGCATACTTGGTCCCCAAAGTGGCCGCTTGAGCTGGGGCCTCTGAGTGCAGGCCCTCTTGTACAAGTAAAGTTGACAGGAGTGTCTGCCTGGTCGGCTGTGTGAGGGTTAATACACTTACATTGTTCTCTTTCCTTTAAACATGTCTTCTTATTCAAAGCCGGCCTTCCTATTTCAGAGCCTGTTAAAGGAGGAACGCCTCCCTTCTTTGTATTAAGCGGTGCTTTGTTCTTTTGTTTGTGTTAGCTATTTTTATTTTACATATCACCCTTTATATGAACTTTATATCTTTCTTTTCATAATTGATGAGCTCATATTGATACTTTATTGCTAAAGTCCATCGTTTACCTTAACATTCACTGTTGGTGTGGTACATTCTATGGGTTTTGACAGATGTATAATGACGTGTCCATCATTATGGTATCGGTACAGGGTAGTTTCACTGTCCTGAATACCCTCTGTGCTCTGCCTAGTCATTCCTCCTCCCTCCCAACCCCTGGCGACCACTGATCATTTACTCTGTAGTTTTGCCTTTTCCAGAATGTCATACAAGTTGGAACCAGACAGTATGTAGCCTTTTTAGACTGGCTTCTTTCACTTAGTAATATGCATTTAAGGTTCCTCCATATCTTTTCATGGCCTGATAGCTCGTTTCTTTTTTCTTTTTTCTTTTCTGATTATTCCATTGTCTGGATGCCCCACTGTTTAATTATTCATCAGCTACTAAAAGACGTCTGGGCTGTTTCCAGGTTTTGGCAGTTATGAATAAAGTTGCTCTAAGTATCTGCATCCAGGTTTATGCGTGGATATAACTTTTCAACTCATCTGGGTGAATACCAAAAAGCACAATTGCTGGATCATGGGGTAAAAGTACTAGTGTGTTTCGTTTTGCAGAAACTGCCAAGCTGTCTTCCTCAGTGGCTGTACCCTTTTGCGTTCTCAGCAGCAGTGCCTGCGAGAGTTCCTGTTGCTCCACATCCTCACGAGCATTCGCCGTGTTGGATTTTAGTCTTTCTAGTGAGTATGTGGTGGTATCGCATTCGTATGTGAATTTGCAATTCCCTAATGACATGATGTGGAGCAGCTTTTTGGTGAGGTTTCTGTTCATATCTTTTGCTGATTTAAAAAAAAAAATTTTATTGTCGAGTTTTAACAGTTCTTTGTATATTTTAGACACCAATCCTCTGCCAAATATGTGCTTTGCAAATATTTTCTCCTTGTCTTTCCATTCTTTTAATGCTTTGTCCTTTGTAACATAATGAAATGGAAATGTGGGCACACTATGGAACTGAAATCAGTCAGATGGTTTCAACTCTGTCTTTATCCTTTTCCTTTTCTGTCTTTATTCTCATGCAACTGCCCGCGTGCTCCAGTGGTTCTTCCTTGTGCTTTCAGAATGGGCCAAAAGGGGATTCCCTGGTGGTTGCCACATCCTCAACCCAGAGCTGGTGCCATCCGCCTGGCTGTGGGGGTGGACCCTGGGGATGTCCAAGTCCCTCCCTGTGGGAACAACAGGCACTCTCAGGGGGTTGGGCCACTGCTGACCCCTCCTATTGCTTGTCAGAAACTGTGGGCCCACAGTGCCATAATTCATAACTTCTTCCATCTTACTAGGACGTAGGAACTGAGTCCCTCCCTGGGTATTTACAGACATGCGGAGTAAAGAAGTGAGCGGTTTCTAATTCAGGCCTCAAGCAGGGTTGCAGGTGTTGCTTGTGGCTCTTGGGGCAGATGTGCCTCCTGGAACACACACAGCCCTTGGCAGGGCGTGAGGGAACAAAAGACAATAGCCAGACGATTAATCCTGTCTGCTTCCCACAGGATGAACTGGCCATGGAGGGCAAGTTCAGCTCCACGGAGGGGCTTTTCCTGCGGGTCCCCAGACTGGCCCTCCCACCCCACCCTCTCCTGATGAATCAATGCGACGTCCTAAGGCTTCAGAAGAACTACATATCTTCTCTGGAGTTAGCAGGAAAATGTGCACATTTCTGGCTATACTGAAACACATGGAGTGTCTCTGACCCCAACGAGAAGAAACCATGTGCCAAGCTGGTTCTGAATCCCAGTTTCCTCTTACATCAGACTACACCTGATAGAAAGGGGATGTGTGTTTACTCCGGTAAAGGTGGTCGTAATTCTTAGTGGAAACAGTTGGAAAAGGCCCTGCAAGTCCAGTGACGGTGGAGGAGCACAGGGAGTCTCAGCACTTCTCCCACTGCCATCGAAGGACCCTCAGTGAGCCCGTGAAATGCAAGCTCCAGGCCCCACTGCACAGAATGCCTGGCGCCTACGAAGGGGCATTTCACAGACACCGAGGACATTCGGATACATGTCGATTTGGACAAACTGGCAGCCTAAAAAATTGGATTTGGATCTTGACCGTTGCCCAGCAGCCATGTAACTTTGGACAGTTACTTAAATGCCTTAATTCTGATCTGTGAACTGGGACTAATAATCATGGGTTGCAGAGATGCCGCCCTGTGCCCACACAACCACCAAACGTACTGAAGCGAGAGTTTGAAACACACGAAAGCTGCTCTGAAGATGGGAAGAGGGGTTTCAGAAAGTCTTGCTTCTCTGCTGCTTGTTTGTTTCACTCAAAATAGTAATAACAATTAGCTCTTAAGGAGTCCTAATGTACCAGGCATTATCCTAAGCACTTCCATGTATTTAATGCTCAAACAAGCCTATGAAATAGCCAAGGAAAGGTTTAGCAACTTATGGTCACAGCTAGAAACTTGCCAAGTCAGGATTTGAAGTTGGGACTTCAGAGCCTGGAGTTCTCCCCTCTCCTGGGGTCCCCAGCCTTTAAAAACCTGATAATAAACTGAGAGAGAAAAATGGAAGCAACCGCAGGGAAAACAAGTCTTTATGACTGGCTTAGGCAAAGGTTTCTTAGCTACAACTCTGAAAACACAATTCTCAAGAGAACAGATTAATAAATCAGACTTCATCAGAGTTAAAACTCTGCTCTTTGAAAAACATGGTTATAAAATAAAAAGCCAAGCAATCAACTTGGAGGAAACATTTGCACATTGTGTATTTGATAAGGGACTTGTATCTGGAATATATAAAGAACCCTCAAAACTCAATATAAGCCCAGACAGCGTGGCTCAGTGGTTGACATCCACCTATGAACCAGGAGGTCATGGTTCGATTCCTGATCAGGGCACATGCCCAGGTTGTGAGCTCTATCCCCAGGGTGCGGTGTGCTGGAGACAGCCAATCGATCTTTCTCTCTCATCACTGATGTTTTTACCTCTCTCTACCTCTCCCCCCACCTCCCTCTCTGAAAGAAATAAAATTATACTTTAAAAAACTCAAGATAAGAAAACAACATCATAAAAAATGGCCCAAAGATCTGAACACTTCACCAAAGAAGAAATATTAATGTCAAATAAGCCCATGAAAAGTTGCTCAACCTCATATGACATCAGGGAAATGCAAATTAAAACTGCGGTGAGGTGCGCACACACCCATTGGAGTGGCTACAATGAAAAAGACTGACCACACCAGGTGCTGACAAGGATGGGAGGAACAGGCAGGCACGTAAAACTGTGCAACAATTTCAGAAAAGTGTGCCAGTTTCTTAACAAGTTAAACATATGCCTACCATGATCTAAACATTTTACTTTTAGAAATTTACCCAAGAGAAATGAAAAGTTTGTATTGATACAAAGATTTGTGCAAGAATGTTCACTGAAGCTTTATTTATTTGTTCATAGCCAGAAAGTGGGAACAACCCAAATTTTCATCAACAGGTGAAACTGTGGTATCTACAAACAATGGATCATATTTCTATATTTTTATTAAAATATTTTTATTGATTTCAGAGAGGAAGAGAGAGTGAGAGAGAGATAGAAACATCAATGAGGAGAGAGAATCATTGATGGGCTGTCTCCTGCACGCCCAACACTGAGTTTTGAGCCTGCAACCTGGGCATGTGCCCTGACCCGGAATTGAACCATGACCTCCTGGTTCATAGGTCGACACTCAACCACTGAACCAGGCCAGCCCAACTATTTTTTAATTTTTTTTTTGAAACACTACCATGCAGTCTTCCCTAGCAGCTGTACCATTTTGCAGTCCCATCAGCAGTGCACAAGGGCTCTGATGTCTCCACATCCTTGGCAACAGCTGCTACCAGCTGGTTTTTGGATAGGACCATCCTAATGGGTATGAAGTGGCATTTCAGTGTAGCTTTGATTTGTATTTCCCTAATGACTAATGATGTTGAGAGCTTTCTTGTATGTCTTTGTTGGCCATTTGTACATCTTTGGAGAAATGTCTATTCAAGTCCTGTACCCAATTTTTAATCAGCTTGTTGGGTTTTGTCGTTGCTGCTGTTGATTTCTGAGTGCATGTTACTTTTAAAATCACCAAAAAAATTTTATTTTATGAGGAAAGGGAGACAGAGCACACAGAAAGTCAACCAAGAGAGGAGTAATGGTTAAAAGCTTGGGCTCTGAAATTAATTAGCACATTCAATCACCATAATTATGGAGCACCTACTGTATATGTCAGGATAGGCTAACTAACACCCAGCCCTGGAAGCTCAGTGACCTAATACAATTGGAGAATTGACAATGTGGTCTGAGGTGGAGGTGGAGAAAAGGCAGGAGTTAGGAAGGGCAATATGGCTCTGTGTCATGTAGTCACTCGGGGAAACTAGGTTGCATCCCGCCTGTGACACTGACATCCTCAATGTGTGGCCTCCAAAGTTCCCAGGGATAAAAGGGAGGGATAAAAGGGAGGATTACACCAGGGCAACTTTTTATGGACCAGTCTTTACCTATCTTACATCAAGCTAAACTTATAACACAGCCCCACCCTCTGCAGAGGAGACTGGGAAACATCCTCTTCCTGTGTGCCCAGAAGAAGGGAAATTGCACTGTGTCTGTCACAGTACACCCCATTGGTCACCAAACCATCTTATTCTTCTTCCCACACACAGACACATTCATCCCTTTCCCTCGGGAGAAAACCCAAAGTGGCATCCACATCACGCACTCATCTCCCTCAGGAGTGGGTAGCGATCCTGTGTTCTGATGACTAAGTTGTCTGCCCCCCATCCAACACCCAACGTACAGCGGTGAAGTAGAAATAGCAACATTCCCATTGAGATAAGGGCAGGTGCAGGAGCCTGGTTGTGGAAGTGACAGCTCCTCCCTATGATGCTGGCTTTGTGAGGGTTCCCTGCCCTGTCCTCTGAAGGAGACCCCTGTCCATTTTCCTCCATGGCTCCAGGCTTTGTCCTTCTTTTTCGCTATTTTCCCTGACCATACCTGGAATGTTCCTTGGCACTATCCATTTCTTGGAACTTTCTTTTCACTCATGGAACCCAAAGGGTTGGCTTAAGTCTGCCACCGTCAAAGATGTTTTAGGATGACTTAATGATTTCTATGGCAGTAATTATCTCAGAAAGTATGGAGATGGAGTGAAATAGAGAAAACCCTGGGATAGGAACCTGGCACCAGGCTGGGGAGAGTTACTGGGGAGGCATCACCATGTAGCTGGCATTTGTCAGGAGGCTCTCACATGTAGACAGAGAATAGAATAAGTCCAAAGGCTGCGCCCTGGGTCACTCCAGAGGCCAGAGATGCACCTGCCAGGAGACAAGAAGGAAGGGCTTGGGAGGCAGGTCAAAATCCAGAGGATTGGGATGTCTAGGAAGACAGACACAGAACATATCTGGAGAGGGGGGGATTGTTCCATGAACTCAATGGTGCTGATAAGTCAGTAAGCCAAGAACTGAGGACTGACACCTGAGGGAGGTCATTCTGACTTTGGCAAGAGCAGTTTCCATGGAGTTGTGGAGCAAAAGTGCAACTGAAAGCTTTCCAGCGACAGGAGAGGAGGGAGGCGAGTGAACATCACTGTGGACAGAAGAGTCTCACTGGGAAGGGGAGCAGACATGGGTCCAGTGCACAGGTCCGTGCTCTCTCAGAGCACCCTGAGACAGGCAGGGCTGTGGATGAAGACGCAGGGGGACAAGAGGGCCAAGCTGAGGGAAGTGAACTAGAGCCGGCTCTGCAGCTGAGATGAGGCTAAGGAGGCATTTTGGAGGGTTGGGGAGAGAGGAAATGAATACCGTCATGATCTGGGCAAATGGACAGGTGTAGGGACCAGGGGAAGGTGTGATCGCTGGGCAGCAGGAAGGACCGCTTGATGTGCGTGGTCATGCATTGAAGGAGATACCACCCATCGTGGTTGTGTGTCTGTCTTCAGCCAAGCACAGCCGGTGCACATTGGCATGGAGCAGGCAGAGAACTGATGGGACCAAGGTTGGAGTTTTGCCACCTTTGTCTCCCCTGGTTCTCAGGTCTTCGGGGCTGAACTGGAACAACACCGCCCGCTTTCCTGGGCCTCCAGGTGGCAGGTCATGGGACTCCTCAGACTCCATAATTGCATGAGCCAATCTCTCATAATCTATGAGTCTACATCTGTCCAATTGGTTATGTTTCTCTGGAGAACGCTGACTAACAGAGGGCATGTGGGGAGGGGAGGGGTGCAACTGTGGCTGACTTAGGGAAGGAGGAGGGGGAAATTCTGGAATTGCAAGGAGGAGCCAGGAGGAAAGCTGGCTCCTGCTGGCCCAGAGGCAAGGGTACAGCAGCCCCTGAGAGCCCCAGGAGCAGCAGTGCCTTCAGGAGCCAGCCAGGTGTAGGTTGGGGCATGAAAGTGAAGAGAACAGTCACAGAAGAGGCTACAAATGCAGGCACCTGGGGATCTGGGTGGGGCAGGAAATGGGTCCAGAATGCTTGGGTGGGAGGGGAGTGAGTGCATCTGTTCCTCATCAGATAACAAGAAACTCACACAGAGCCTCAAGACGACTTCTGATGCCAAGGCCCAGCTCCTCTCCATGATCCAAGCTGCTCAGAGGGAAACACAGGAATTGCTATCCACCTTTGGTTCCAGGAAACTCTGGGTCTCCCATCACCTTTTCTGTTCTATCTAAAAACCTTTATCAATGTTTTTAGCCCTTCAGGGCTCACCTATCTCTTCAAAATGGTGAACAAAATCTATGGATTTTTTTTTCCCAGAAAAATGCACATATCCACAAGGCCTCACCTGCCATTTCCAGGGCTCAGGGACTCTGAATCCTATCCAAAGCCCTCAGGGTAACCTCTGCCTGAAGGCCTCCAACAATCTTTGAGGTTGAGCTGAAGGGAGCTGGAAGTTGGGCCTGAAACAGGAAATGGTAAATCGCCCTGATGCGACCCTCTTAATAGCATCCAGTTATTAAGAGCCAAGTGACCAAATCACCATTTCCCCACCTCACTGCCTTGTCAGCAGTCTCCCTCAGCTGTGGCCTGGACACCAAGACACACCTGGACACCAGGACAAAGGAGGAGGCATTCAAATGGAAATGTGAGGCGCTGGCCTCCAAGCAGCGAGCCTCTGCTGAGGCATTGCCATGTGCAGCTCAGTCCCCACTCAGGGCTCCTAAATGTACCTCCTGCTCACCCACGAGGCACTAAGTAGGTCACCTGGCCTGCTCAGGAGCCCTTTGCAAGTGAGTCATCAATCAGCTGCTCAGGGCTGTCTGGTAAGCCTCCAGGGGCTCCCCTTTGGTGAACACAAAACAAAATCCAAAAAAACTAGTCCTGGGTGGGGTGCAGCTAGGACCTCTGCACTCCCTAGCCCCTGGTGAGAGAGAGTCCTTCCAACGGATGCTTTACATGCTTTTTGAATCTCCAAGTTAACCACTATCTCTCGCTTGACACAGTTTCTTATGCCTGTGAAGAAAGCAGAAAGGGCAGCCATCCAGTGGACCCAGGCTCCGAAGTGAGGGACCCCTACAAGGCAATTGGGTGTAGCCAAAGAGAACCCTGTGTTCTAAGTCACCCAGGGGAATTCGCAGAGCCCTGAATTCACTGGCCAACAGCGCCCCTAGTCCCCCAGGTGTACCTGGCTTTCTCTGTCCTTTCTCCATTTGATGCTGGAGAGACCCGGACCTTGATTAAGCTCGCTTCCTTCCCTGGAAAGGAAACAATCCATTTGCTTCCTCCCTCTCCCTGCTATTCACTTTAGAAATATGGGAACTGTCCAAACCACAGTAAAAATAGTCCTTAATACTATGAATGGTACAAGAGTGAGGACCAGCCAAGTAAAGCAGTGCTCTTAGTCATTATTGGTGTGGCTCAGTGGTTGATTATTGACCTAAGAACCAGGAGGTCATGGTTTGATTACCAGTCAGAGCACATGCCTAGGTTTCGGACTCTATCCGAGGGGGAGAGGGGGGCATACAGGAGGCAACAGATCAATGATTCTCTCTCATCATTGATGTTTGTAGTTCTCTCTTCTTCTCCCTTCCTCTCTCTGAAATCAATAAAAACACATATTCTTTAAAAAAAAGTTTGCTTGGGCTGGATCGCCGAGAAAGCGGGATCCTTTGTGTTCACATGAACACACCCACATAGAACAGGACCACTTCCTAGATGAATCGGGACCATGTTGTCTGCTCTAGTTGGGCTCTTTCCATAGTAAGAGTCTTGAGTCACTAAAAAGAAAAAAAAAGAGGGTTTAACTTCAAGGTCACCCATGCTGTGTGAGAATTGATGAGGGACACTCTCGGGGTTGTGGGGCTTCTGCACGCTGGTTGGCAGGACCCTTCTCCCTGGACACGCTCCCCTGGATGCTCCTCTCTCCTCTGCCCAGCTTCCCTGCTGCTCACAGGTCCTGCTTGCTTAGCGAGAGCCCACTGCCCCCTCCAGACCTCTGCACATCACATCTCGCAGACTGCCTCATTCTCTTCATCTCTTAGCTCCAGTCCCCAAGAGCGAGATGCGCACTGGCCCTTGTATTAGTTTGCTCAGGCTGCCGTAACAACATTGCGCAGACCCGGTGGCTTAAAATAACAGAGATTTGTTATCTCACAATGGAGACCCAACACCATGTGGGTGGTGGGAGAATTTGGGGGTCCCCATGTGCCCTCATGTCTTTGCGCTACACTGAGTTTTGCTTGCCGAATCTGACTTCCGGAACTTCTGCTGGGAGGGTCATGCCACATTTCAGCTGGCGCCTACATCACGGGAGCGCTACCTGGCTTTCCAGCTCTGTTCTAAGGTCTCAGGATAAGCAGAGGGACCCAAATTCCCAGCAACCTTTAAGTGAGACACCCCCCTTCTGTTTTGCTGGGGATTTTAAAAAATATATTTTTATTGATTTCAGAGAGGAAGGGAGAGGGGGAGAGAGAGAGAAACATCAGTGATGAGAGAGAATCATTGACGGGCTGCCTTCTATACATGCCCCCACAGGGGATGGAGCCCACAACCCTAACATGTGCCCTGACTGGGAATCAAACCGTGACCTCCTGGTTCATTGGTCAACACTCAACCACTGAGCCACACCAGCCAGGCTGGCTGGGGATGTTTATGTTACAGCTCCTACAGAACCTCTGGGGCTGCTCATCAAGTCCCATTCTACTGTGTTTCAAATTATCGATGAAGGATTTTGGATCTCCGTGTGTTTGGATCACCACACCCTTTAGAGTGACCAGCTCTCAATAGCTACAGTCCTGAGACCAACATCCCAAGACCTTTGTTGCTTAGCAATAACTTGGGCTGGCCTCATTCTTCTGGGGGAAGGAGGGACACAAGAGTCTCACAGCTGATTTTGACCTTGTTGCATGATTATGGGCTGGACAGCTTTGTCACAGAAGTTGTGGGTGGGGGCAGGCACTGCGGATGCACGCTACACACTATCATTATGTGTATGAGATTTAAAAATAATCCCAGTCACTTCGGCAAGCTTCCAATGAGTTGGCATTTCCCTACAAGGTACCAGTCACCCTTACTTAGGACCCATGGAGGAACACACACTGCTTTCCCAAGTGTGAGCTCATTGATCCTACAGACAACCCTGGAGTCTGGTTTTAGGGGAAACTAGGCAGAGATATTTAAGTGATTTGTTCAGTGTAACAGGGCAAGAATAAGAACCTTCATTTCCTAACTTCTAACCATATTCTTGCCTTCAGTTTGATGTGAGCAGGGAGATGTGTCCACGCGGGGTGTTTCTCCAGGACTGGAAGATGAATGACATCAATAAATGAAGACGAAGGTCACCCCACTTATGCCTCCAGTCTCCCTGGTCGCCTGTCTTGGCTTCCTTGTTATCTTCATTAGAAATGACTTGCTTTCTTCTGTGCTCATTACACAACATTATGCTGGGGGCGGGGGATGAATAATTAATTCCCAGGCTAGGCTGTCCCTTTGTCCCCAGCACTTTGCATCCTCCCTGCCTTTCTCCTCTGGAGATCAAACTCTTATCCCTTTTCCTAGTGCCCTTTGATGCACGCCTTTATGTCTGAGGGGATGTGCTTATCAGTTTCGTTCTAAGGACGAGGAGGTGACTTCAATCCGTGCTTCTCTGTAAGAAGGATGAGGTTGGAAGGAGGCAACCCAGCAGCCTCCCCTACCTCTCCTTTGTTGGTTTACGTGTTTGCATCATCAGTTTTCAGCACTCATTGTCCTATATATGAAAATAGGACCCTTATTTTGACAGCTGGCTGTGTCTTTGAAACTGGAAGCCTTCATTTGGAAGAGGGGGCATGACAGTAGATGAGCAGCAGCTGGTCTGTGCGGCAGCCGCCCCTGAGTACAGCTGTGGGTGTCTAGAGTGGGATTTGGAGCGTTTGTGTCTGTTTTGTGTTTTGCCCAATTCCCTGGGCTGGATATCATTAGGCTGCAAGCACCATGTTCTATTTTGTTAGAACTACAAGTTCCCAGAACCAGGGAAGAGGGAAGGAGAGAGAGCAAAAAGACGAGGAGAGGAAAAGAAAGGAGACCAGCAGAAAGCTCTCCAAAGGTGGGTCAGAGTGAAGTGGAGGCCCTGATGTGGGGGAGAGAAATCCCAGGAAGAAAAAGGGGGAAACAACGTGGCAATGGGTGCTTGGTGCATGGATGGGCTGGTGGCCGGAGTTTAGCTCTGTCTTAGTCCATTCAGGCTGTTAGAAGAAAATACCACAGACTGGGTGGCTCATAAACAACAGACAGTTATTTCTCACTGTCTGCAGGCTGGAAGGATGAGGTCAGAGTGCCAGCATGGTCGGGTTATGGTGAGAGCCTTCTTCTGGGTTGCAGACAGCTGACATTTTGCTCTGATGGTGGAAGGAAGGGGCAAGGAAGCTCTCTGGGTCTCCTCTTATGAGGACACTAATCCCAGTTATGGGGGTCCACCCTCATGACCCAAGCACCACCTAAAGGCTTCGCCTCCTAGAAGCATCACATTGGGGGTTAGGGTCTCAACGTCAGAGTCTATTGCCCAGAAATCTCTATTGGGGACCCTGGCTGAGAATATGGCTCACTCATTCAGCATCTCCACTGAGCTCTTCCCTGGCATGGAGAAGACTGTCCTGGGCACCCAGAGCACAGCAGTAAGACAGATATGGCCCCGCTCTCCTGGAAGAAAACATTCTATGAAGGGGGGTATTCAGTAGGCAGAGTTAGGATCTGTTGCAAAATTTAGCATTTATAACGAGTCCCAGAACCCACCCCTGAGCTAGTGACTTTATTCTCAACCTTGTCAGTTTATTAATCAATGTTTTGCCTTCACCATATTTGACTCAGGCACAAGATGGGACTGTGTCTGTGGGCAGAAGAGCATCTCTGGGCACAGCTGAGAAAACTGGGAAAAAGCCTCAAGAAGGTATGTGCACACTTGTGTTCACAGTGGCATTATTCACAGTATTATTCAAAGGTAGGAAACCACTCAATGGCATCAGTGGATGAATGGATAAACAAAATGTGGTGCATGCATAGAGTGGAATATTATTCAGCCTTGACATGAAGGAGATTCTGACACATGCCACAACAAAGATGAATCTTGAGGACGCTATGCTAATTGATAACATTGAAATAAGCTTAGAGCTAGCTTCTCCATCTGGTTCTGGTGCAATGGGTTCTCTTTGCACGGGGTATTAAATGCTGCCCCACACCTGCTTACTTAGCCCAGTGGTTCCCAAAGTGTGGTCTGTGGACTGGCAGCAGTATCACCCAGGTCCTAATTAGAGAACCAGAGTCTTGGGCCCCAACCCAGATCTGCTGCAGCAGATACTTTAAGGGTGGGGCCTGGCAATCGGCTTTGACAGACCTTTAGGTGGTTCCCAACTGAAGTCTGAGAACCATGAGCGAAGTCTGAGAACCATCTTTTTTTCCCCCTCAAATGTTTTTTATTGATTTCAGAGAAAGGAAGGGAGAGAGAGATAGAAACATCAATGGTGAGAGAGAATCACTGATCGGCTGCCTCCTGCACACCCCCTACTGGGGATTGAGCCAGTAACCTGGGCATATGCCTCTTGGTTCCTAAGTCAACGCGCAACCACTGAGCCACGCCAGCCAGGCTTGAATGAGATCGTTAGACAACTCCTATTTTGCTTATGTGCCAATGACTAAACCCAAAGCTCTGGGACACTCAGATATGTCGTTTCCCCATGCATGCGACCAATGACTGCAGAAACGCACCATTTATTCTCCTCTTTGATATTGGCCTGGAAATGTGATTTGTATATTACTGGGGTTGGAAAAATTAATGGAAAGTATCATAAATACTGTGGCCCCAGAGGCCACACCTAGCATCATTCCTAGAAACTTCAAGGAGGCAAATTTTGGCTTCATGAAAAGGAAAATCTTCCTTCCGGTTGGAGGGCTCTGGCCGTGGGACGGTTTTCATGGGAAGTGGTTGACTCTCACTGGAGGTGTTCCATCTGGACGCCATGAGGAAATCTAAGAATGAACTGAACCAGCCAAGGCTCCCATCTGCCTGACTGAGCAATGTTGGTATCAGAACCACCTGGGGTTATTAAAAATAAATTTCGGAGTCCCACTCACAAAGGTTCTGATTTGTTGCAGCTGAGGTGGGACTCTGGCATTAACTCACAAGTGATTTTGAAATGCTAGCTCTGAGGATTAGTAAGCCAGGTATATTTGATGTCCCTTTCCAATTCTATGAGCATACGAAAGAGGATAGAAAGGTTAGCTTCTAAAGGCTGGGCAAAGAGAAAAGATAACAGAATTTTCTCCTTTAGATAAGAAGTTTATATCAGCAAGTAATATGGAAGGTGGTATTTTCACCTCTGCCAAGGGCACCTATAAGAAACGTGTTTAAACTACAGCAGAAAGGATTTGGAAAAGGCAGAAAAATGTCTTAGCAATTAGGACAATGAATTAGTATCAGCTAAAGGAGTTCATTGTGGAAGATTCTTTTTGAGAGATTGCTCAAACCAGGAGGACTTCTCATCTGTCTGGGCCATCGCCGGGGATGGTTTTAAACCCTGATGCTGACGTTCCAATTGACACAACAGCATAGTAAATGGGTATGTACTGTTTCCCCCACGCTCGCAGAAGAGCCATAATGAAAGCGTCCCTCATCATTAGGTTACTAATAAATCAGCAAATGGTAAACAGGTAAAAGATTCATACACTAATAAGACCTGGTTAATAGGAGCACAGCCCAGTTTCTTATGGACCAAGCCAGCACTTGATCCCCTGTGGATGATTTCAGGGGCATTGGCTTTTGCCTGAGCCTTCATTCATCCATGGCACCAAGTGTCTGGCATGGAAATTAAGGAAGAAACTTCTACCAGTCCACATCTTTCTGTGGCTCTGATGCTGAGATATAGTTGGAGTTAGACATCAAGGCCAAGTGCTGAAAAGGGATCTGACCGTGAAAAGGATGGCAGGAAGGAAGTCTGAACAAACATGGATAGGAATAGCAGCTGGAGAGCACGGGCTCCACCCTGGGTGCAACGTGAGGTGCTGACATGGAGCCAGGGCAGGGATGAGGGACCCAGAGGTGACCCTGGCTGGGGGTCCAGCCAGAGGAGACACAGACATCACTGCATGTAAATGTCTTAAGTATTGTTGCTTCAGGAAATGGTCCTAGGGAGACCCTGGTACTTTACCCTCTCTTTGAGTTGGAAGCAGATGTAGTGCTTAGAAAAACCTGTCCAAATTGTCCCGAAAGTAGGAAGACCCGTTTTGTCCAGAAGCATGTCTACAAGGTGCAGCACAGCTGGTCCCAGAGCCTGGTGACTTAGATTAAAATCGCCCTCTCCCACTTGACCACTGTCAAGTTTCTTTACATTTCCAGACCTCCATTTCCTTATTTGGAATATGAAGGCCCAAATGAAGACCTCCCAACACCATGTGGGCACCTGGCACAGATCTGTGACCAAGTTTTTAGCATGCCTTGGCAGAATGGGGGAAAGAAGGACAATGACACGTGCATTTATGTTGGCATCGGCTGCCAATGATTTTCTTCCATCTCGAGTGCACACTGTCCTTTGCTTTTGGAAATATGAGCTTCATAGAGGGTCCTTTTAGTTTCATGTTTTTTGCAGGTTTAAATTTAAGTTTTTTCTCCTTTTTTTTTCTTCCTGATCCATGAAATCCAATAGTTGAGAACCATTCTTCTAAAAGGTGTGAGGAAGTAGCAAGAGGGGTGGGCAGGGCTCTCACTCGGTGAACCTGCCTGATGCTGCAAGGGCATGAACTTATACCAACACAGGCTTCTCCTCCTGCTTCTCACGGTCTTCCTCCTTTTTTTCCTGTTCCTTGGCGAATTTCTCCCTCTCCTTGAGTATGTTTCTAACCTTATTCTCTCTATTGCTTTTGCTTTAGCCCTTGAAGTGCAACAGAATATGCCCTTGCCCCCAACACATGCCACCTTGGCATAAGAATTATTTTAAGCTAATGGCAACTGAGAAGAGGCAGATACAAGAACCCCTCACCCCCATTCACCTAAGAGCAGGACATAAGTTTGTAGAGGTGTCCTCCCTGCCCTCTCTACCAGAAACCACAGAAGTTAATTGCTGGAGATAACGCTAGACCCTCATCGTGACCCATCACAGGAACCTACGTAACAGACTTTGCTAACTAGCCCCTATCTTCTTTAATTCCTTCATATACTTCCATCCTGGAAACTCAAAGACCTTTTCCTTTGTCTTGTCACTGCTATAAACATTTCTTTTTCTTTTGTTAAGATGCTATATGAACCTGACCGGTGTGGCTCAATGGTTGAGTGTCATCTATGAACCAGGAGGTCACGGTTCGATTCCTGGTCGGGGCACATGCCTGTATTGTGGGCTCGATCCCTAGTATGGGGCATGCAGGAGGCAGCTGATCAATGATTCTCGCTCATCATTGATGTTTCTATCTCTCCCTCTCCCATCCTCTCTGAAATCAATAAAATAAATAAATAAATAAATAAATAAATAAATAAATAAAAATAAACTCCTGATTGTATTTGTTTAATATTTTTTTGTCAGTCTAATTTACAGGCTCAGCCAATGAACCCACAAAGGCAGAGGGAGAAAAAGTTACATTTTCTCTCCTACACCCTTTAAGCTATCCTCCCTCCCCCTTTTTGGCATTCTCCTTGCTTCGTTCCCCTCCCCCTCACACACTTCATGTCTGTTCCTGTATTTGTTCCTCATTTTTTTCTAGCCAGCATCCCAATCTGTGCCCCTCAGCCAGGTGACTGGGTGGAGGACATGCAGGTGCTGTGCGCTGTGGGGCAGACTCTGCCATGTTCCCTCCAGGCGGAGGTCTTGCTGGGAACAGAACAAGCGAGGCAGCCCAGATTGATCTTCCCGTCCCCAGACAGTGACATGTCATTAATTGAGAGCTCCCTCTTAGCACCAGAGTTTGGATGGCTGCCCAGATCCCTTCCTACCACAGGGGTACACTTTGGGCAGTGACTTTGAGAGAGAGGCTGGGCTCTGCACAGACTCAGCATCACAGCCGAGGGACAGATAGGAGTCCATGGTGTTGGCAGTTCCTTTGAAATGTGGGGGGAGGCATTTCTCCTTTTAAAGAGCCAGTGTGGCCCACCAATCCTGGTTTGCCTGGGACTTCCCTGGTTTCACACCGAAAGTGCCACATTCTGGGGAGCCCCTGGCACACTGGGGCAGGTGGTTCCCTTAGAGCCAGGAGTGACCAACCCTCTACTGGACTATTTGTCCATCATTCGGCACAGTAGGCCTCGTTCAGAGAATGAAACCAATCCAAGAGATTAGGGTCATTTAACTCAGAGCAGGAAGGGGAAGCTGGTGCTGGGGGGTGGGGAGGGGGGGTTGTGGGGAGGGGGAAGTAATGGTATTTGGTGACAACCTTCACATGTGTACATTGGGTGAGGTAGAGTGTGTGTTCTGCTGCTGTCTGTCCATCTCCACCCAAACTCAGAGCCTGAGGAAATGGGTGTGAGTGGAGCTTGAACTTACCACGCCGAATTTCCTGACGGGGAGTATTCTTAGACACTAGAATGAGTTTCTAAGACAGATGAGGTATTGTGCTTGGAGGTCTTCAGCACGGCGTGTTCCTAAGGGCTTTCCGAGTTTAGGTGTGGCCGAGAGCTGAGGAGATGGATGAAACACGTTTCCAAGGCTCCTTCCAACTCTAGGATTCTGCTTCCACCCACCCGTATTTTATGTCTCTGATTATTTTGCATGTCCTCTTTCACCTGTGGTTAAACCTTATGACAACTGAGAAAACATGCTTGATTATAGCCTCCTAGGGAGGCAGCCAAGCTTCCCCAAAGCATGATGGACAGGAAGGAAAGATGAGCATGTTTGTTTTCTTTGTTTTCGAGAAGGATGCTTAAATTTAGAAAAGGTTATTTATTTAGTCAAACAACTTTGAGATAATATTAAGAATTTAAAACAGCGATAACAATTCCTCGTGATCCTATTATTCTACCAGGCTAAGTGACCCAGCTTCTCTTCCCACTCATTGTCCTGAGATTTCCCCAGGGTTTCACGAATGTTTAACCTGGCCTCCAACCTTACCCACTTAGGATTCTCACACATCATGGCAACGGGCCCTTACTAAGAAATCAAAACAAAACTGAAAAAGGAAAAACCAAACCTATGTAATCTGAGTAATTTCCAATTTTAAAAATCAGCTTATTTCCCTTCATGGAATGCCTCACGTTCTGGGAAATCAAGTTGCACCATCTGGTGAATTGTTGTGGTTAAAAGTAGGGCTTTGGGGTTCGTGGTGGGTTCTTGTTGTTTTAGGGATGTTTTCTGCTTCGTATAAACAGTTCTGTTCATTGGAAATTGAGTGCCGCCTACATGAAATCTGAGCATCTCTTGCCAGGATGCTGCTCTGAAATCATTGTTACTTATCACTGATCCCAACTGCCAACCCTGAAGTCAGACGCTGATGGCATAAACCCTTTGGCTGATTTTTTTTTTTTTATCAACCCCTTAGGGGAATTCCTTGGTCTATTAGGGTTTTCCAGAGAAACAGAACCAATAGCATATGTATATGTGGAGAGAGGGCTTTATTTTAAGGAATTGGCTGGCAAATCCAAAATCTGCAGGGCGGGCTGTCAGGCTGAAGAGCCAATGTTATGGTTCACATTGAAGGCTGTCAGGGTGAATAATTCTTATGCTCTGGGAGGTCAGTCCTTGTTCTATATTCAGGCCTTTTACTGATAGGATGAGGCCCATCCACATTATGGAGGGCAATCTGCTGCACTTAAAGCCCACGGATTTAAATGTTAATCTCACCTAAAAACATCTTCATGAAACATCTGGAATAATGTCAGACCAAATATCTGGGCACCATGGCCCAGCCACATTAACACATAAAATTAACCATCACATTGGATTCCGTCTGCATACATGTTCAGCACAATCCCCTAGAAAACTGTCTCAAGGTTTTGATTAAAATTGCCTTAATTCGGAGATTAATTTAGGGAAAATTAACATCTATTCTTTGCAAAGTCAGCCTATTCATAAATATGGAAAATATATCTCTGTTTATTTAGGTGGGCGCTTATATCCTTTATTAGAGTTTAAATTTTTGCCCATAACTTCATGTGATTTTTTTTGTTGTTGTTAATTCATAGATACTTTACAGCTTTTGATACTTTTCAGCAATATGGAACAATGTTGACTTTTCCCCCTGTATTTTACCAGACTCAGATGTTTTAGGTGTGGCCTAATGGAATTGTTGAAATGTTGTAGTGAAGCCCTAAATCTGAGGCAAAACCATGTTATCCAGGGTTATAACAACATTAACATTTGAGCTGACAGCATTCATCATGCCTTCAAAAATGTACCAAATGATTAGTTTCCAAATGAAATCAGCTTGTTGAAGTATTCACCCAAGAGATTTTAATAGGCTTTTCTCTCCCAGTAGCGCAGGAGGTCAGTTCTCAGCACAGCTCACAAAGGCATAAGGTCATGACCTGCTCTCTCTGAAATCTCCTTTATTTCAACAGCTCCCAAGTACTGGGGAAAATTAATTGCTCAACTGTAAGAACTGGGTCTCAGAGATGTTTCAAAGCCAGCCAGATGGGAGAGAGTTGTATGGCACACATGGTCTTATGTCCTCGCAACAAAAAACCAGCCGGGGGGGAGGGGGGGGGAAGCTAACATTTCCACCGTCGGCACAATGTCTATAATTTTCCTTTTTCTGGGGGATAAGAACTGAGAGAGATAAAGGACAAAACCTATATGCCTGAATTTTCATAATGCTGGGTGCTAGAGATTGTTATTAGTTGCTCAGAAAAATATATAACTGCTTGTCATTTCTGCATAGAAAGGAGAAAAAAGAATATAACAAAACTTTTGAGAAACATGTTTCAACAGCTTGGGAGTACTTTGTCTTATGGATGCATAGATGTGTTTAGCAGAATGATTACCTGGTCAAAGGAGAAAATGCCATATGCATTTTTTTAAAGACTTTCCCCCTTATTTTTGCATTTTTTGTTTTGATTGCTTTTTATTAGATCTTTAACCCCTTTTTTTTGTGTGTTCTTTTTGTAATATCTGAATCCAGCGTGAGTACTTCTGTCCACAAGGAGGCTGAAATAGAAGCATATGGGAAGCTCAGTTCCAAGTGCCAGCATTCCAGTCACTTCTCTGAGCCTCATTTTGCCCATCTGACACAGGAGGGCGTTGGGTGACTCCACACATGCTTTCAAACTTCAAGATTCTGGGTATCTTATTAGGCTCTTGGCCTTTGGAGATCACTTTTGATGTCACTGCAAATAAAAGTGGAAATCAGCCACTTCTTTAAAACCAGTGGGAAGCTTGGAGGACACAGTCATTACTGTGTGTGTGTGATCCCCGAGGCACAGAGTCGGAAACTGCTGGGATGGGGAGGCCTCCACGACACGCTGAGGAGCAAAGGGCCGACTTAGTGTATCTTTCCACGTTCCTTCTCCCAGCAACATCTTGAACCCTCATGAAAATTGGGATGGATGAGAATTTTGGTTTGTAACAAGATAAAAGGCTCACAAATAAAGTGAGTTATCTGTTTTGCTCTGACCGAAAGGTGGCTTTATGAGAAATTTTGCTGAACATCTCAGGAATGAATTTGGATGAGTGAGCTCAGACTGACATTAAGATACTCCGATGCCCTTCTTAGCAACGATGCTGAAATAGCAACAGCTTTAGTTTGCTGAGGCAACACCAGCTGCCAGAAAAGAAAGGGGGGGAAAAAAAACAGAAAGAGAGAAAATGGAAATAAAAACCATTCCAGTTTGAGGTAGCAATTAAGAGGCTATCTTTTTGAAAGCCTTATCTAAACAATCTATCAACCAATGTCTGTTGACCACCTACTGATGAAAACATCACATCTTCTTTCTCTGCCTTCCAGAAGGTAATGACTTCATTCACAGCTACCATCTCTTCTCCAGGCCAATGAAGCCCAGTGCCTTACTAAGCGTTTTCAGATTACACCATGCTGCTTAGAACCAGGGGCATCCCTAGCCTGGATATCTTTGCATCCTGGGATCTTTTGAGTTTTCAATCCTTTTCAGTCCTCAGGTCCCCACCTTGGAGTCCACCCACTTGGCTTTTAGCTGCCTGGTCTTGACATATTTCTGGCTAGCCATTTTTATTCTTAGAATCCACCTCAGTTGCTGTTGTGTTGACCTTTCCAACTTCATGCTATCTTTAGCCCCAGTTCTGCTGAACTCTGCAGCCCAAGACCTTTTCCCTGTCCTTCCAGGGTGATGTGGAGATCATGTGGTCTTAGGCTTCCACTCTGCATCCTAATTGCTCCAGAAGAGTCACATGTGTCAACTGGAGTCACCATGTAGCCTGTCCTCTCCAGGAACTTGACTTTTCCTTGGACCCATGAACATGCCTGCCTGCTCACAGCTGATGTGGTTTAGGTCCCTTCCTCACTCTGTCAGGTCATACACCACTGGATAAGCCCACTTCAGTGTACAGGTATGGCTTGCCAGACTTTGAGCAGAACAGACCAGGGCAATATCTCCTTGCTGTAGGAAGCCTACTTTTTCAGAGCTCCCATTGAGGACTCAAATCAAGACTTCTCTTGAGTTAGAGCTGCAGAGATAAAGTCTTTAGAGACAAAAAGGTTCCATATGGGAGAGGGATTGCCTTTCCCTGGAAGTGAACAGTTTCTCTGGAAGATGAGGCATGATGACAGGAAGAAACTCCATTCTTTGATGCCTAGCCAGCAAGAGGACACAATTCCCAAAAGCCAACATCTGTGCAGACTTGGGGATTACAAAGTGTAGCTCTGGTAGGTTATCAGGGCAAACACAGTAGTTCAAAATTAATGTCATCTTCTTTACCCCATTATCCTCTTTTTCCTCATGTGGGTGACATCATTATACAGATAGTCTCCAGATCTAAAAACCTGTTAGAATTCTGCTGAGTGTTTCTGTAAAAGTGTCACATCTTTGACCCTTCTCTAGAGAGCGGTTATAGGGTTAAGCCTTGGATTGACTTGTTGGCAAAGCCACAAACAAGTCCCAGCTCAGAGGGCACAGCCCTCTTAGCATAATTAAGCTTGATCTTGTGACTGCTCCCTAGATCTTTCCTAGGTAGCTAATGGGCTGTGGGAGGTGCAGCAAGTGCTGCCAAAACAAGTGAAACTCACAAGAACATTGTAAATTACCTTGTTTACCTCTGACTATAAAATAAAGCATCAGCTTGCAGTCTGGATCTGTTCTGTGGTCTCAGTCGTGCACAGAAGATCCACCTAGACCCAGCTTATTCTCTTTGTCTGTCTTTTCTTCATCCTTCGCCAGCCCTCCCTCAGGCTCGCTGAACCCTTGGCTGTGCTGGCGCGGCACACCCTTCTGTTCTGTCACCTAGCTTGGGCCCTCATTATCTCTCACCTAGATCCATGCAAAAACCTCTTGATCCTGAAATTTCCAACCCACTTTTGCCATTCCCTTTCACCACTCTAACATAAGGGTGTACCTTTGCCTTAAGACAGGAAGTTCGTGTTTCCTAATACAGCAGTCAAATTTTTCCACAAATTGGCCATCTCCCATCATTCATCACCACATACCCTATGAAATATGGTAAAGAAAGGCCAGATGTTACCCTTCACCTGATATAATGCAGTAACCCTCATATTAATTTCTGTACTAGCATAACAAATAACTCTACATTTCCATCTCTGGCCTGAGCTCATGCCATGCTTTTCCCTGGAGTGGCCCCTGGTACCCCTGTCTTCTTTCAAGTTGATCTCCAATATCTCACAGATCAGAACAATGCTCCTCTTCTTTGTGCCACCATGGCATGTGGCATCTTTGATCTTATGCTGTACATGGTTACTTATATGTTCATCTTTCCTACCAGCTTGTAAGCTTTTTGGGTCTAGTGAAATTAATACTCCTCTTCATGGTTGTGGCAGTCATTGGTCATTGTAGGTACTCAACAAATGTTTGTTGAAATGAATCTGTCCAACTATATACCACAAATGCCAGGTTCCAGAGTTGGATACATACACGCAGCACACTTGCATAGCCACACCTATGCACATTCATATTCAGGCACACATATGCATACTCACACATGCACACATATATTCATAAGCTCACACTGCACACCTACACTTGCACAACATTTATTCATGGTTGTACATTCACACATACATGCACACTCACAATGTACACATATACACATGTGCACACACTTGCACCACAGGCAAAACCACACACAGGTTCATATACTCGCTCACACATGCAAACTCACACATGCACACACATGAGAGAACACATAAGCACATTCACACTTTATCATACCTGTGAAAGAGGAGTTTTGTCAAGAGCATTTGGATGTGAAATGGTGAGGGATCAGAGAATGAGGTCCATAGAGAAGTTGAGGCATCAGAGTTGGATTTTGGGGTATACTTATCCCCATGTCTGATGGTTCTTTCTGGAGAAAGGGGCTCTATTTCTATAACATCTAGCCTGTCTCCTCTGCTCAAAGATGGAGAGATTTGGCAGATAGGAAATTTAGAGAGAACAAACCGATGTTATCCATTCAGTCCCTCCATGATTTCCTCTTTGGGAGCTACCAGAGGGCATGAGTTGAGGAGCTACTGAAGGGCAGGGCCAGGTGGGAGGCTGCCATGGTCCAGGCCACCATGAAAGGAGTTCAGTCTTGGAAAGTTTATTTTCTCACACATGCAAGCTGCATCTTCAATATCAGCTTCAGAAAGGTCAGGGAGCCTCCTTCTTTATCACTTTGTTCCTGCATTGGCTCAAGTCAGGCAGGAAAAAAGAATCTTATCTTTTGGGATCCCTAACAGAATAATTCATCACCTCTCTGCTCTGACCATGAGTCTTCAAATTCCCACAAGGAAAGGCTGAGAAAATCATCTCTTGTTATGAACTAGTGTTTCTACTTTCTGTTTGTGATGCATACCAGTAAGGCACCCCTGAAAGTATTTGTCATGTGTCTTCATATATGATACTTCTATGATATATGATTCATACATGATGCTTTTCAGCTTTCCCAGGGCTTAGAATCCCATTGAACAAAAGGACTCATTCATGTTTAGCTCCATTTATTTACACCTGGTTTTGCTGGCAAGGGCCCTTCCATTCTGTTGGCCCATCTCCCTGGGGAGTTAGTCTCAAGCTGCGGATGTTCATTTTCCTCCCCTGAGGTGACATCACTGTGTTGGCTGTGCCTTATCAGGCATCTCATCCATTGTAATAAGACACTTCTGAAGATGCAGGAAAGCAGCCCTAATTTTCACCATATGCATAATTCTGGGGTCACACGGTCCCTTGTTCAGCCCTACGCTTACATTCAGTGCTGATTTCACTTCTGTCTTCTCAGGAGAGAGACAAATTCAGAGAAGAGTCTGAGATGAGGGTTAGAACTCAGTTTTCACTCAGGGCTAGTGAAGAAAGGTTAAAGGGACAAAGATTGTTGAAGAGAGAAGGCTGAGAAGCAGGTTAATAACTGGGGTGTCCAGCACCTTGAGGGTTATTTTACAGACTTGGGGACCAGCTATTGTTTACCTCCACTAAGGAAAGGAGAGGTCAGAGCTTGAGGTGCAGGAGAGGGACTGAGTCTTAGAATGGATCACACAGGAATGTCTTCCTGGGATGTCTTCTCTTGATGGGTTTGACAATTCGAATGGATTTAGTTTGCTTGGAATGGTTGGTATTAAATAAGTCTCATAACGAAATAAACCCATCACACTAAACACATTTCACTAACACCTCTGTCACCTAAAGAGGGTTTTATTGTTTATTTGGTTGGTTAGTTTTGGTCTGGGGGACCCAGCACTTACTGCCTTCTCCCCAGGATCCTCTTGAATATGTCATACTGTGGAATCCATTGATGGGAATATTACAATTACGTATGTCTCTGGTCTCAGTGTGCTGCCCATCATAGAGGGAAGCCTGCAATTGTCAGCTTTGGGGAGGACTATAGAGTATCTATTTAATTTTTAAATTATACCAAAGTAAAGCAAATGTTTCTAGAATTATGTGCCATTGTTGAGATTTTGAAGCTGAAATGAGAATCTTAAAATGTACAGGATTGTGTAGGTCATCTGGTATAGACCCATTAGACATAGAAGTGTGTTTGATAACATCCCTGGCAAGTCACTGTGACTCTTCCATCCCCCCACTCCTACTCCCTACCCAGGGAGGTGAAGCCCCTGCCTCTCACACCAACTCAGAGTTTCAAAAAATGTGACATGTGCCACGGCTGGTGTTCCGGGCAATTTCAGTGACATGAAGATTACCCCCCCTTTTTTATTGTAATATTTATGTATGTATTTTCTTATACATTAGATAAAAATAAACAAAGGGCAGGCTTTTTTTTTTTTAAGTTAAGAGAGGCTGAAGATAACATAACAAAGGAACACAACTTATCATTCACTTGGTATTCGCAAACAGGAGGGAGAAGAATATTGAAAAGTGTGGTGGGGCACCAAAAGTTAAGATATAGGAAGAATAAGATTAGATAGAAAATTCAGAGTCTGTCAGCGAGACCTTGAAAGCAGCAATAAATGTAATCAAAAGCATGTTAGAAATAGCAAGAACATGAGAAAATGAGATGGAACTCTGAGATCAAGTTGGTTAACTCCCTGACCTTGAATTCAGTGGTGGATTTTTCTTTTCTTTTTTTTCTGGGATACTGGTGATCTGGAGGTCATAGTGGCATCACAATTAATGAAATTATCACTGGTGGTTGTCATGTTTCTGGCAATAGCTAAATAGGATTTTTATGTTGTTGTTAATCCTTACCTGAGGATATCTTTTTCCATTGATTTTCAGAGAGAGTAGAAGGGAGGGGGAGAGATAGAAAGAGAGAGAAACATCAATGTGAGAGAGGCAACACATCAATTGGTTGCCTCCCCTTCATGCCCCGACTAGAGCCAGGGATTGAGTCTGCAACTGAAGTATGTGCCCTTGACCAGAATTGATCCCAAGACCCTTCAGTCTACAGGCCAACACTCTAACCACTGAGCAAAACAAGCCAGGGCTAAATAGGATTTTTTTGTATCAAACTGGTTTCTGAAAACTAGAAAAGCTGGACTAAATATTAAAATGTTTTAAAGTCATTGGAGAGCTACCAACTTATTGAAAACTTGCTGTAGTTTAAGGTATTTTCTCTGACCACAGTGAATTGAAGCTAAACATAAATTTAAAATTAAGGAGAAAATCCTCATATGTTTGGTAATTAAGCAATATTTTTAGAATATTCATGGGTCAGTGAAGAAATTACAATGGGAATTAGAAAATATTTTGAGATATAATTAAATTTCTGTGTTTTAAAATTTGGCAGGTGCAGCTAAAGCCAAGCTTAGAAGGATATTTATAGCTTTAATATGCATATATTAGAAAAAATTTTAAAGCTGAAGAACCAGTGATCTAAGAATCCATCTAAAGAATTTAAAAAACAATGAGAAAATCAAATCTAACAGTAAAAACAAAGAAATAAAGAAAAAGCTAGAAATTAGTAAGATAGAAAATAAACCTGCAATCAATAAAATCAACAATGCCAAAAGCTAGTACTGTAAATTTCTCTCTAAGCATTGTGTTAGCTTTACTTCATAAATTTTTGATGTTGTATTTTATTTTGCATTCATTTCAAAGTATTTTTAAATATTTCTTGAGATTTCCATATAGATATTAGACTACATTAAAATTAGAAATTTCCATGTGTCAAAAGATACCATTAAAAGAGTAAACCACAGAGGGGGAGAAATTATTTATCACACATGTAAGTGACAGAGGTCTTGGATCCAGAATATAAAGAGCTCCTACAAATCAATAAGAAAAAGACAACCCAATAGAAGAGGGGGAAAAGATTAAACAACAACAACAATAAAACAGACCACAAGAAAGGCTATCCAAATGGCCAATAAATATATGAAAAACTGTTCGACATCAGCGGTCATCAAAAATGTGCAAATTAAAATCATGAGATGCCTCTATACTCACAGTGGTAAATGTCAATACTAAGAGTTGGAGAGAATGTGGGTCAGCTAGAACTCTCATACGCTGCTGATAGGAATGTAACTTATTACCACCTCAGAAAGCCATTTTGCAGAATCTAAAGCTGAATATATTCATACCTCATATACCTCCCCCCCACCCCCTCCCCTCAAAAAAATGAAGAATGTGTTCACCAAAAGACATTAGATGAATGTCCATGGCAGGTTTATTCATAATGCTCTGTGGTGGGCTAAATCATGCCCTGTCCACCCTCCCCCTCCCCAAGACTTCCACAAACACGTCCCTGGAACCTGTGAATAACAACCTTCCATGGTAAAGGGACTTTGCAGATGTGATAAAGTTAAGGATGGTGAGATTTTTCTGGATTACCCAGGTGGGTCCAATGTGATCACAAGCATCCTTATAAGAAGGACACAGAAAGATGAACTCAGAGAGAAGAAAAAAGGATGGAAGCAGAGGGCAGAGAGCAGAAAAGATGCTATGTTACTGGAGCAAAAGAATATATCTGGCATCTAGAAGCTATAAAATAAAATAAGGACATTGATTCTCACCTAAAGGCTCCAAAAGTAAGCCAACCTTCTGGACACATTTTAGACTTCTGACCTCCAGAACTACAAGATAATGATTCTGTGTTATTTTAAGCCATTCAATTAGTGGTAATTTGTTCCTATAGCAATAGAAAAGTAATACATGCTCCAAATTGTAGAAAGCCCAAATGTGCACCATGAGCAGAATGGATAAATAAATGGCAGTATATTCCTATAATGGAAGGCTATACAGAAATTAAAATGATCAATTATAGCTTCATACAACAACATGACAAGCTTTTATGAATGTGAGCTTGATCAAAGAAGCCAGACTCAGAAGAATACACATGGTATGATTGTAATTATACTAGAGGCCTGGTGCACAGATTTGTGCACAGGTGGGGTTCCTTGGCCTGGCCAGTGATCAGGGCTGATTGGGGCCATCGGGGCCAGCCAGCTGGGGGCAGGGACTGTGGGAGGTTGGCTGTGGGAGCACACTGACCACCAGGGGAAGCTCCTGTGTTGAGTGTCTGCCCTCTGGTGGTCAGTGCACATCATAGCTACCAGCCGGTCATCTGGTCATCTGGTTGTAATGGTTGCTTAGGCTTTTCTATAGATAGATAGATGATGTTTAAAGCTACTGTCCCATGGTCTACTTGGATGTCCTGCAGAAAGAGGTTCTGAGAGTGAATTAAATTCAACATGAGGCCTCAGATGTGATGGCTCACTGTCCTTCAGGAACTGGGCAGTGCTAGCCATGGGAATAAGGTCATTTGAACAATTATTATTTGGAAGTTCTTGTTTACATTAGGTTCTTGGCTTCTTTGACATTAGCAGCTGTACTCAGAGGCTGGCCTCCATAAAATGGAACAATAGAATAATAGGAGGAAAGGCATTCCCTTTGACTACCTTTCAGAGGTGACTAATGGGCAAGGAAAGTTCACGGTGATGCTTTCTTTCTAAACTGCCAAGCAGGAAGCAGGCCCAAGGGTGGAGTTGGCACTTCCTCACATAATAGGGGCCTTCTCAAGAAAGAATTTTAGAGATTTTTGGCTGTTTTACAAGATGTAAGTCCTAACAATCATTCCTTAGGTTGCTGTAACAGAAGGCTTTGCAAGTTAAGGATTTTGGATCAGATATTCCCAGGAAGAAAGCTGGGCACTGCTCCTAACCAGAGGTGGGCAGAACCACCACGGCTCACCTGGCTAGGAACATTCCACCTGAGTCACCACATCTGAGAGGGAGGTGATTAAGAATCCGCATGTTCACTCCCAACTGTTCTATAGAAACGCAAGTTTGGAGAATGAAAAGTCGCTGGGCAATCTATACTTTCTCTTGCATGCACAAGAAGGGGCAGACTGGTAAAATCCACACCCTCAAGTGGTGTAGGGCTTGAGTTGCCACCAAATAGTCTCACCCAATCACCAGTGCCCTGGGCAGCTAGGAGAGCACTTAAGTACACTTCTCAGGGGGTTCCCTCTTCTGTCGCCCATGTGGCTCCCAGGCCTGATTGATTCTGGATGGTTAAAATTCCATCTTAACCATCCAGATGTTTCTCCTGGAAATTCAGTCCTCTTCTTCCCTTTTATGTAGTCATCTTGTAGAATGTCATGTTGTTTTACATTTTTACATAAAGACTTCAGATTTATCTGTTTACTTAAGATTTGTTGTTGGTGATTCTACAGTGCTGACACTGGACCAAATGGTGCTGTGAGCCAGAGTTTTCTTTGGAGGTCCCCAACCTGTGACTGGAGTCCCTCTCCCATATTTGGGGTCTTAAGCTCTTTGCCAAACAAAGTGCCTCTTATGACCAAATCTGAAACTGATTCACACCAAATGCCAATTATAGCCAATAACTTTCAGCTCAACTAGTTGACATCTAACATTTTGAAAGAGGTCAGTGTCTGAAAGCAAAGGAAACAAGCAACTCCATATTTTAGGGAATAACAAACAAGTGAGAGAGTGTGTTCTTCAAAGAAGTTCCCAAAATCACATAAAAATAATCAAATGACAGTTTATAATGTTCCCTGCATCCCTATTTTAGCATCTCAGAATTGGAAAATGGGGATTTAAAACAATAATGACCATTAATTCATCAGCTGATTCAACTCAACGTTCTAAACAAGATCAGGTTTCCCTCAGCCCTCAATATAGCAACAAGCAATTTATACACTACATCATCTAAACATCAAATCCTTTCTTTAGAGACAAAGTTATATTTAAAAATAGAAATGATAGTTGTATTCTTATTTAATCCTCCAAAGTGCCAACCATAGCAAGCTGAACATTGCAAGGGTTCAAGGGCTGTTTATTGGATGAATATCAGAATATTACCTATTAGTGGGCTCTAATATTACCTATTAGTGATTGACTGGGTATCTGTCTTAACCATGTGTTAGCATGCACCCACTGAAATGTCATACATATTTATCTGAAACTAGAGGCCCGATGCACGAAATTCGTGCAAGAGTAGGCCTTCGCAGCTGTCGCTGCAGCAGCTGCCTCGATCCTACAGCTGCAGGCCCAGCTTCATCTGGAAGGTCGTCCAGAAGGTTGTCCAGAAGGACATCCGGATGGCTGTTTGGTTGATTTGCATATTACACTTTTATTATTATAGATGAGTAAAGAAGGTTTCCAGAAAAAGATATTCATCATTCTTTACTAAAATTTTGAATTTTCTCAGGAAGCCCAAAATGCCTGTGTACTCAGACTGATCTAAAATGTAACACTTTTTAATACCAACTGGATCCATATTTGACCAGCCATCCTGAATCATGTTTAACTGTATTCTTAAATTAACCTCTACGTCAGCAATTTTTCCCAGTAAATTATTTTTGGCAATATTACCTCCCTTTGTTTTGCTGCTTTGGAAATGTTAATGATAATTAATACTAATAAATATTGATACTTGAACCCTAAGTGCTTTATTTCCAATTTTCAAAAAAGTTTTCACATATATCGTTGATTTCTCTTTCACATATATCCATGAAGTAGCAAGAGGGATAAAGCGCTGAATGTTTATCACAAAGAACTCAGCACAGAGCAGAAGCTGCTTTCCCAAGAGACCTGATTGGTGAGGTGGGGTGAAAATGTACAGATAGGGAGAGTCACAATGTTTTTCTTCTCCCCCACTAGGGAGATTCAAAAGCATTAGATTGTTCTGTCAGTTAAATACCATTATGCTTTTATGCTTTTGGAGCCAAATCTGATTTAAAGGAAAATATTTAAGAAATGAAGCAATCACAGTGTGAAGATTAGTGCTTTGCTACATACTTGCCAATTCTTGCCAATCTTACAAAATCTAGTGGCTTTGAGTTTCTGTCACTCTCAACATCCACCCCCTTCTTACATTCATGTGCCTCCCTCCCTCTCTCTCTCTCTCTCTCTCTGTCTCTCTCTCTGCGTTAATCCTCACCCGAGGATATTTTTCCATTGATTTTTAGTGAGAGTGGAATAGAGAGGGAAAGACAGAGAGAAACATCAATCAGGGAGGAGCCCTTGACCAGAATCAAACCCGGGACCCTTTGGTCCACAGGCTGATACTCTGTCCACTAAACTGGCTAGGGCCCATGTGCCTCCCTTTGCAGTGTTTTGGACCCAGGTCAGTTACAATGGAGATATAGACAGACATACCCAGCAACATCAATCTTCCAGGAAAAAAAATAACCATACAGTATTTTGGAAGTTGCCTAGGAACAGATAACACTTTGTCGTAGGTTTGCATAAATCATACCTGAAGTTTGGCAGATCCTAAGTGGATATGAATGTAACACTCCTCAGTTCATATACAGGGTGTGTCCCTCAGAAAGTGCTATCAGAGAACTCTGGCTTAATGGACCATTTCCTGTGTTGTTAGGGGACGTCCTGACAATGTGTTGTACAAATTTACCACTTAAAGTCGTAACATCCCTTAAGACAACTCTTCAGCGGTGGTATCAAGAACCATAAAAACATTCATTTCTTTTCACACAATAATTCCACTCACTCCTGGAAATTACTCTTAAGAAACATTTTGTTAATTTGGAAATATTTTTGCTTAAAGATTTTTTTTTGCAGTGGAATTTCTATAAAAGAATAGGTGTGAAAACGGGGACATACGAATTATTCAATATTTGTAGAACATCTATATAAATTATCCAGTAGAATTTTATGCTGCAAGTGAATGTTATAATTATGTAACACCACAGGAGAACGTTGATAATATAATATTCATTAAAAACAATAGAATACAAATTGTCCATGCCCTGTGGTTAAGATTGTATTTTTAAAAAAACATACTAACATCTGAGAAACAGAGCTTGGAAGAGAATATAGGACATCAAAACACATATATTCAGATGCTGAAATTGAAGTAGGTTTTTTCTTTCCTTTCAAAATCCCCTTTTATGTTATTTTAATAGAGGTTTTATAATAAGCAAAAATAAAAAAATAAAATGCAACATTGGAACTACTCCAAGGAGAGTCAAAATAAGAAGACAACAGATTGTCAGTTGCAGAATTTCTTGGCTTAAGTCAATGTTGTGACATGATTGACTATAATGCTGTTTATGTGCCATTTGTTATTCTGAGTTCTCCCAAGTCAGGGTAGAGGACACATGTAATTGTTTAGTGGAGGGGGTGTTATCAGCATTCCATTTTTAATGAAGATGTGCCCACCATGCTTTTTTCTTTTGAGACTCATACTGTACACTAATGACTTTTATGCTACCCTGGAGTGGTTTACAATACCATCATCCATCATACTTTTTTTTTTTTAAAATCCTCACCCTAGGATATGTTTTTTATTGATTTTTAGAGAGAGAGGTAAGAGGAGAGAGAGGAAAAAAAAATCTATGTGAGAAAGAAACATCAATTGGTTGCCTCCTTTATGCATCCTGGCTAGGGATTGAACCCACAACCTGGGTATGTGCCCTGCCCAGGAATTGAATCCAAAATCCTTTGGTGTATGGGATGACACTCCAACCAACTGAGCCACTTGGCCAGGGTCATCGTACTCTTTTTAATTCTTTAACTATGAAGGAGCTCAGAACATGCTACTCCCAAATATGCTGCTTTGGCAAGTTGGTTAGTTAAGTTAAAGGCACTTGAGAAACAGCAGCCATAGGAAGGGTGCTCTGACACTCTTTTTCTTCCTGAAACCCGGAGGTAAAACTCCCACATGAAAAGTGCCAACTCTGTCCCAGGAAGAAGGTAGACATTCATATCACCAAAGATGGAAAATTGGGCTGAGAATCTATACAAACAAACCTTGTTAAACTAACCCTATCTTCTTAGTTTCTGCTCCACAATTTACTACCCCTAGCCCTAAACCTTGGTCCTGTCATTTACCTATAAATGTATCATTCTTTATTGAAGATGCTATATAAGCTGGAATGCTAGGCCACATTTTGAGTTCCTTTTCCTAGATGGTTCTCCTGTGTGGTGTGAGCTGCACGCATTTATGAGGAGTCCCATCTGAAAAGCTAAGACATCCTATATAATAAAGATGCAATATGCAAATTGACCCTCACACCCTCACAAGATGGCTGCCTGTGACCAGACTGGCAGGGGGGTTAGTGAGGGGCGACCAAACAACTGAACAAGCAGGCTGCATGGAGCGACCAGGCTGGTGGGGGAGAGGGGGCAGTTAGGAGCTACCAGGCTGGCAGGGAAGGGGTAATTGGGGGTGACCTGGCCAGCAGCAGGGGGGCAGTTAGGGGTGACCAGGCTGGCGGGGGGTGGGGAGGAGTTGGAGCAACCAGGCAGGCAGGCAGGTGAGCGATTAGGAGCCAATGGTCCACTATTATGAGAGGGATGTCCGACTGTCAGTTTAGGCCTAATCCCCAGGAGCAGGCCTAAACCATCAGTTGGACATCCCCCGAGGGGTCCCGGATTGGAGAGGGTGCAGGCTGGGCTGAGAGGACCCCTCCCCTCCATGCATGAATTTCATGCTCCAGACCTCTAGCATGGAGATAAAGTTTTGCCTCCCCTACAACCACAAACGAATCTTAGAGGAACTATTTCTTGGGGAACTACCAGGTGACAAATACCATGTGAAGCCACGGTATATCAGTAAGAATTACTATGATGTGTTTTATGCTAAAGGGGACAACGCTATGCAGTGGGGAAGAGGAAAGGAGAGAATCTGAAGGAGACGATTTGGAACCTTGAAGTTGGGGAAGGACTTCAACAAAGTGAGATGCAGAGAGCTTCCCAGGAGGAGAAAACTCAGGTAAGACCCAAACACCAGGGGTGTTCAGGGCATGTCATGTACCAATTAGGGTGGTTCTCAGGGATGAGATGACCAGATAACTGCTTTGAAAAGAAGGGAGAGATATCATCTGGTTCCCTGTTTGTTTATTGTGTTTAACACAATTTGATGTGTCAAGAGTACTCAATAGTTGACATTGAGAGAATTAATGAGCAAGAACACACACACACGATTAACTGGCAAAGAAGGAAAGTAAGAATCCCAGGGAAGAGCTGCAAGGACCTGATCCAGGGCAGTGGGGGTGGGAGTGAAAGGGAAGAAAAAAGGGAAGAATTGGTAAAATGGGAGGGGTGGGGTAGGAAATGGCTTCAAGGTTAAAAACCTGGGAAACTGGGAAAATGGAAGGGAGGGGCCAGCTGGCATTGTGGCTAAAATCCCTTAGGAAGCAACCATGATTATTTTCATCACTGATGCATAGGTAGCCTCTCAATTCAGTCTCTCAACTCATAAAATAAAATTAAAGAAGTATAAGCACACAAAAATTTATTACAAGGTATTATTATGGCCACATGAGACCAAGAGAAAATGAGAAGATGGGAGAAAATATCTCCAAGGTAAATAGCTAATGTTATTCAGGAATAGGAGGGAGGGATTGTTTTATGGAAATGAAGGTTCCCAGGAGTCCCTAAAGATCCATAAATTGTATTGAGACACAATTCATATTGCCACCTGGTAGAACCATGCCTTTGTCCTCTGCGTTTGTAGTCATGGGCGATCAATCCCGGAGAGAAAACTAGCTCTGAAACAACTGATTAAATAAATTTAATTAATTTGGAAAATATAAATGGTTCCTCATGGGATTTCTTTCTGTTTGGCCAGCTTTTAAGACACTGTCTGTCATGTGACTCTTCTGTTTTCTGTGCTGAGACTCTGTCCTATGACTTTCCTCTCAAGGTGTGTACCTGTCCTAAAATACATCCTTGTGTGCCACAATATTTCCTAGCCTAGGGGTTGTTCTTTTTTTTTTTTTTCTCCTTAATAATATATTTTTATTGATTTCACAGAGGAAGGGAGAGGGAGCGAGAGATAGAAACATCAATGATGAGAGAGAATCATTGATCAGCTGCCTCCTGCACGCCTCCTACTTGGGATTGAGCCCACAACTGGGGCATGTACCCTTGACCGGAATCAAACCCAGGACACTTCAGTCCTCAGGTTGACACTCTTTCCACTGAGCCAAACCAGCTAGGGCTAAGGGTTGTTCTTTTTGAAAAACATTGATTCAGCTGAATAAAGCTAAAGGCGAGGCATGGTGCAGAAGGGAATCCTGTTTTACAGAGTGAGAACCAGTCCACCTTTTGTTTCCACACACTCCAATGTTATTTCCTGTATCTTTAAATTTGAATTCAAATGAAGGTTGGCTATTGGATAAGCAGGCAGAGACCTCAACTGGGAGCTAGACCAGTGGTTCTCAAAGTGTGGCCCTGGATCAGCGGCCTAAGCCTCCTCTGGGAATCTGACATAAATGCACACTCTCAGGCCCCACGGCAGACCCACTGAATCAGATTCTCGGCAGCCCGGGCTCAGCAATCTGTGTTGTAACAGACCCAGGGGATTCTGATATAGGCTAAAGTTGGAGAAGCACTGGGTTACAGTCTAGATAACTGTATTAGTCAGAGTTTTCCAGAGAAACAGAACCAAAAGGCTATATATAGATATACATAAGAGGAGATTTATTATAGGAATTGGCTCAGCAGTTATGGAGGCTGAGAATCCCACAATCTGCCTTCTGCAAGCTGGAGAACCAAGAAAGCTGGCAGCATAATTCAGAGTCCGAAAGTCTGAGAATCAGGGGGCTGATGGTATAAGTCCATGTCTGAGTCCAAAACCTGAAGAACCAGGAGGACGCATGTCCAAGGGCAGGAGAAGATGGATGTCTCAGCTCCAGCAGACAGAAAACAAATTCACCTTTCCTCCACCTTTTTGTTCTATCCTGGCCCTCAGTGGATTGGGTGGTGCCCATCCATATTGGGGAAGGCCTTCTTTACTCAGTTGACTAAATCAAATGCTAATCTCATCCAGGAACACCCTTGCAGATACACCCACAAATAATGGTTTACCAGATATCCGGGTATCCCTCAGCCCATTCAAGGTCACATATAAAATTAACTGTCACAATAACTAAAACTAGTTTTTAGGTTGAGCTTCGTAGAAATTGAGACCTTTATCTTCTTCCATTCATTCAATCACTATATTATTTCATCAACATTTAATTGGGTGCTTGCCACATATCAGACATCACTGTATGTGCTTAGATGATGAAACAGTCAAGGTTTCAGCTCTTTGATATGGTTGCAGATAAAATACAGGATGCCCAGTTAAATCTGAATATCAGATAAGCAATGAAAACATTTTTTTTTTTAGTATTAAGTATATCTCAAATATTACATGGGACATACTTATACTAAAAATTCTTTGTTTATCTGAAATTTGAATGTAACTGGGTACCTTGTATTTTTATTTGCTAAACCTGGCCATCTTATTCTTGTGGCACTTAAATTCTAGTGAAAAATACAGACACCCCCTCCCCCCCAAAGTAAACCTATTTAAAGAAGCAATGCTTCTCTGGCTTGTGTGGCTCAGTTGGTTGGGCATCATTCCATGCACTGAAAGGTTGCCGGTTGAATGTAGAATCAATTACCCACTAGGAGGTGTGCTGGATGTTTCTCTGTCACATCAATGTCTCTCTCTCTCCCTCTTTCCCTCTCTCTCCCTTTTCTTTCCTCTCTCTTTCTAAAAATCAATAAAAATATTTTTTTAAAAAGAAGCAATGCTTTTCAGTGGTGCTATTAAAAAAATAATAAAATGGAGTAAAGTGTCAGAGAGTGGCATTGGATAGGCTGGTTAGAAAAACCCTCTCTGAGGAGCTGGGAGCCAGCTACATGTGGATCTGAGGGAATGATACCCAGACAAATGAAACACTTTAGTGCAAAGTCCCTATGGTAACAAAGATCTTAGTATGTTCTAGGAATTGTACAAAAGTTAGCCTGGATGAGTATAGTGAGTGAGAGAGGCAGAAGATGGGATAGAGAAGCAAACAGGAGCTCAATCATGTAGGCCTTAGCAGGCAAGAGTAGAATGTGAGATTTATTCTCTCAGTAGAGAATTTTTAAGCACAGAGGGACCCATAAGTCTGGCTTTCTGTTTTAAAATGATATCCTAGTTTCTGCAAGGAGAATGGTTTGCAAAAGGGGCAAGAGTGGGAAGCAGGGAGGCAGGTCAGGAAGGACTTGTTGAGGTCCAGAGAGGAGATGCATTTCCCTGTTAGTGATGTTGAGCATCTTTTCTTGTACCTGTTGGCCATTTGAATGCAATCTTTTAGGAAATGTCTATTCAAGTGCTTTGCCCATTTTTTAAAAATGGATTATTTTAAATCTTTGTGTTTTTTTTAATTACAATTTGCATTCAATGTGATTTTGTATTAGTTTCAGGTGTACAGCATAGTGGTTAGACAATCACATGCTTTACAAAGTGTTCTGTCAATATTTCAAGTACCCATCACCTGGCAGCATACATAGTTATTACAACATTATTGACTATATTCCCTATGCTGTACTTTACATCCCCCTGACTATTTTATAATTATCAATTTGTACCTGTTTTTTTAAAAATATTTTTTTATTGATTTCAGAGAGGGAGAGAGAGATAGAAACATCAATGATGAGAAAGAATCATTGTTTTGCTGACTCCTGTATGCCCCACACTGGGGATCGAGCCTGCAACCCTGACATGTGCCCTGACCTGGAATTGAACTGTGACTTCCTGTTTCATAGGGTGATGCTCAACCATTGAGCCACACAGACCAGGCTCAATTTGCATTTCTTAATCTCTTCATTTTTTTTCACCCAGTATGGATGGACTTAAATAGTATTACATAAGTGAAATAAGGCAGATAAAGACAAATTCTATATAATTTCACTTATATGTGGGATCTAAAGAACAGAAAAAAGTTGAAACAGACTTAGAGAGAACAGACTAACGCTTTGCCCATAAAAATGTTTTTTTTTGTTATTGGGTTATAGGAGTTCCTTATATTTTAGATATTAACCCCTTATCAGACTTATGGTTTGCAAATATTTCCTCCCAATCCGTAGGTTGCCTTTTCGTTCTGTGGGTTGTTTTTTTTGCTGCAAACTAAAAAGCTTTTTAGTTTGATGTAGCCCAACTTGTCTATTTTTTGCTTTTGTTGCCTCTGCTTTTGGTGTCATATCCAAGAAATCATTGGCAAAACCATTTGGCTTCTTAACAATATTGAGAGTAAGTGTATTATTTTTTCCATGGTGCAGTATTCCTTCACAAAGTGTATTTACATTTTCCCTGCAAAATCAAATCCTTTTATTTTTATTATTTTTTTTTTATTATCTAAAGTTTCACATATGTCTCCTTTTCCTCCCCCCCCAAATGACCACCCCACTCCTTCTCCCCCCCTTCCCAGCCATTCCCACCCTGGGCAAGCGCCCACTGCCCCAGTGTCTGTGTTCATTGGTTATGCTAATATGCATGCATGCAAGTCCTTTGGTTGCTCTCTAACCCCCCCACCTCCCCTGCCATTTGTCTCTGGATCTATTTTTGTTCATCAGTTTATGTTGAACATTATATCCCATATATGAGTAAGATCATGTGATATTTATCTTTCTCTGACTGGCTTATTTCACTTAGCATAATGCTCTCCAGTTCCATCCATGCTGTTGCAAATGGTAAAAGTTCCTTCTTTTTTATAGCGGCATAGTATTCCATTGTGTAGATGTACCACAGTTTTTTAATCCACTCATCTGCTGATGGGCACTTAGGCTGTTTCCAAATCTTAGCTATATTGTGCTGCTATGAACATAGGGGTGCATATATCCTTTCTGATTGGTGTTTCTAGTTTCTTGGGATATAGTCCTAGAAGTGGGATTACTGGGTCAAATGGGTGTTCCATTTTTAACTTTTTGAGGAAATGCCATATTGTTTTCCACAGTGGCTGCACCAGTCTGCATTTCCACCAGCAGTGCATGGGGGTTCCTTTTTCACCACATCCTCTCCAGCACTTGCCGTTTGTTGATTTGTTGATGATAGCAATTCTGACAGGTGTGAGATGGTACTGCATTGTTGTTTTGATTTGCATCTCTCAGACGAAATCCTTTTTATTTTTAATGGTGACCTTTTGAACTGAATTTATAATAGGATTAGCTATAAAGTCAGACATTTCACCTTTAATAGAGGAAGAAAGCTCCAAAACTTTACCTTAATTCCATGAACTGTCTGAAACTCCTACAACAAATAAGAGCCATTATCATTGGGTGAAACTGCTTTTCTTTTTGAAATACCTGATGACACCATATCAAACCACCCTCACTAACCATGTGCAAAGTTCTGCTGCTGTTGATAGAGCCAACACCAACAGTGATTGCCTCACTTCTCATATCTGCAAGAAAATTTGAAATAGAAAGCAGCAAAATGAACTTGGGAGAATAGTAATTTGATATCAGCAAAAAGTCCTGCTTCCCAGAGTGATATGTAAATGACAGCTACACATAGCAAATTGTTGCCTTTGGGAATAGCTGCCTAAAATAACTTCTTAAAATAAATACTAACTTGAAAGATATGCTGATACTTCTTCAGTAGGTTTGTACCTTCTGGTTTTTGTGGTCAAGGACACAAGTACAGCTCCCATGGTAGATGGTCAATGTCAACAAACATTTGACCGTTTAAAGGTTGTACTTCCAGAGCTGCTATTGAGACCAATGCTTCTTATTGATATCCTATGTGTTATCTGCTTGTTTTCTCTGACAGCTTTTAGGATTAAAAAGACAATCTCTGGTGTCTTAAATTTCATAATGTTATGGCTTATTGTGGGGTTTCTTTTATTCTAGGAGCTCGGTGACCCTTTAAAGGTGGGAAGCCATGTCTTTTAGTTCTGGAGAAAATGTTTATTTCTGCAGTTGAGATTGCTAATTGCCCACCTAACACATCTCTCCTTCATTCTTATTGACAGAAGGTCTCTGTACAGAATAGCAACATGCCTAACTAGACTGTCCCAGCCACCTTTGTGCTAGCTCCAGTCATGTGACAGAGTTCTGTCCAATGAGATGTAAATTGGAGTCCCAGTGGGCATGAATGACTTTTCTTCCTGCTAGAAACAGAGCTGCAAGGCCAGAAATGGGAAGAGGGTGGGCAGAAGCTAACCAATTCCTGAAGGTTCACCTCATTGCACAGCTCCAGGGAGCACCATTCACCTTGCAGTCTATGGAATGATGGTTCTGCAATGCAGAGACTTTGCAGAGAAAGCAGTGTGCCAGTTCACTGTCTCCAGGGGGGTGAGAAGGGGTAGCCTGTCATATACAACTTCTGGGAGACTTACTCTTTTCAATAAGGCTTTGTATTCTTGCTCGCTGCTATGCTTCATGTCCCCTGGATCAGACTATCTCAGGCTCAGCCTCTTCAGAAAGTGAATCAGTCATCTGCTGGATGGTAGAGGAGCAATAGCCCTTGGCTGTGTGAGGCTAGGAAGAAGAGCTGGGGGTGTAGCTCCTTCTTATACAGACTTATGGGCGACTCCTCTTGTTTTCAGCCTCATCCTGACCCCTCATTCAAAGATGTCTGGTGCCTCCAGATCCTCAGCCTTTTTGAGGATTCATGGTGGATTCAATTTACATTTTGTTGGCTTGTCCAGGGATAGTCATATAGCAGAATGGAGAAAACTGAAACAAAATTGCATTTTGTCCAAACATTTAGCATCTCCCAAAATTTTGTTGACTATTTTTGCATTTCCTCTTCCATTTGCTTCCTTCTCTTTTATTTCTTTATGGCTGTCTTAGTGGGTTTGGAGAGGGATAGAAATAAAGGCACGCATCCAATCTGCGGAGTTGACCAGAAGTTGACAGCTGCCGGTGAGAAAACAAACCCAGGTGAATGCTTCTCAGAATCCATGCTGAGAAGCCTCAGGCTTTTAGTCCACACCCACAGCCATGTGGACTGAAAAGAAGAAAAAAAATAGGAAGTTATGAAGATAAACACTAATCTACTTCACAGTTTATCTAGATGTGCCTAAGCCTAAATAAACAAATACCTAATACAATTACCAACTTTCCTCTTGAATGACCCATAAAGCAGCTATATATAGTTACAATAATAAGAATCGTTGACTGTACTCAGCCCTATTAGACTCACAGGCCATTGTCTTTCCATTAGTACACATTGCCTCTCACAGATGGGGCTGCTGCTGAAGTTGAAGGCAATGCAGATGATAGCAGGCACTTACATAACACTTAATATGTGCCAAGCACCTTTAACACTCTAATCCTCACAACCATCATTCCCTATAGTTCCTATTGTTATCGTCAATGAGAGAGTAAGGCTCAGAGCAGTTATGTAACTGGTACACATAGCTAGCATAGTTCAAATAGAACAAATGGTCAATACTTCAGATATAGCAGGTTCTTGAATAACATTGGCTCAACTTTGTCTCATTATAAAATCGACGAGATGCCGTAGAAACTTGACTCTTGTTTCCATCAACTAGCCGATGGTGAAATTAGTGTCATTATACTATGCCATTTCACTTAAAGTCGCAGAACCTATTGACGATGTTAAGTGAAGACTTCCTGTGAAATAGAATGGTTCAAATCTGGGATGTGAACCACAGAAGTCCTACTCTAGAGTCCTTGCTTATACAAATGCACTATAGATAAAAATATTTGAATTTATATATTACCCCACAGCTTCTAAAGCACTTTCACATGTTCCCCCCTATTTGGTCCTTGCAGTCCCAGTTTACAGATGAGAAAACTGACTTCAGATACTAAGGGGACTGACTTTCACTGGTTCATTTTGATGATTATGACCATTCAGTTACACAAAACTCCAAGAAGAGGCATTATAAAGGCAATATAAATATTCCAGTGCAAGTTGTAAATTGTTGGTTTAAACCTCAGAAAGTATTTTCCCATAGAAATAACGTGAGTCATGGTGAGTAGGTGCGTAGGCGAACCCACAAATACCAGAAATGTACTTACTGTTACCACAGTAACCGCAGCACTCCAGGGCCTGGGGAGGAGAGCAGCCCAGGCAGAAAGAGAAAGACCTGGGGGCAGTGGCAGGCCTTCCACTGGAGGGAAGAGGAGTGGAGGGGGAGTGGTATCTCCCAGGGGCTAATGCCAAGGCCAGGTATAAGCTGAGTGTTTGTAGAGTGGGGCGTGTTTTATACATACAGCTGTCTACAAACCCATGCCACTTAACTACAAGGGAATAAAATTTGCCATTTAATCAAAGGGCTTTCCTGGAACGCACACTTCCCATTAGGGACTTAGAAATCTGCGTTTCCATGCTTAAAGAATCAAGGTTGGAGAAGGTCAAATGATAGGCCCAAGGCCAGCCCTGAGAGCCCTTTGTAGAAGGAACGTTATGTCCAAATAAGGCCAATTTCTAGAAAGAATGCTGCTTCTTTCCCTCTAATCTTGGGCTCCTAGTTTTACTGTTAACCTACAGATCTTGTATAGTTAGAGGCTCATTTCATTCCAGGGTGACATGAAAAGAATCTCAAATTCTGAGCTAACATAATCAGTCATCATTAATAAAGCCTTCTGAGATTTATAGGCTCTTCAATTAGGCATCTTTTGAGAATAAAGCACTTGCCGTTGAACCGGGATAAGAGCTGGACATTATCGTACTTTGATTAATTAATTATAATAGTTACAACCATAATAATCATTCATCCATTCAGTTATTCATCTATCTCCTTTGCCTTTGCTCATTCTAAGTAGTATGTGAGGTGACCAAATGCGATGATAATGGTGGTGATGGTGATAATGATAATGGTGATGATGATGATAGTGATGATAGCGATGATAGTAGAGATGGTGATGATGATAATTTGAGTCCTAGGAGCTTCTGCAGTTATAACAGAGTAAACATTTCTATGCAGAGGGTTGGTTTTTCCTGTTGCAAGTGCTCAGAGATTGTTTCATTTTACTTTGTATTTTTTCCTGAGAGAAATTAAACAGGTCTTACAACCCAACCTAACTCCTGGCCACAAATATCCCTCTTTATTATCAGAGGGGATCAGGTAAAGAGAGTGGCCATTTTAAATTCTAGAAGCTTGGTGATGCTTGACCAGAAGCTAGGCCAGGGCCTGAGGATCAACGGAGCCCTCTGGGCCCTGCAGCTGCACTGCTGGGAGACTGTAGGACCTTCTAAGACCTTAGAATAAGCATATCCACTTGAGATTAATAAATCTTAAGGTCATGGTGAGTAGGTGCGTAGGCGAACCCATAAATAACATTGTAGAGGTTGTTTAGGTCAAAACAAACACAAAAAAACAATTGCAATTTGAATCATCTGCTCCTTGCTCAGGAAACAGTCCAACATGCTCAGTTGTGAATCATTATTGTGGTCCAGGCCATCCATCCGTCCATCCATCTTCACAAATACCAAAGGAAGACAAATTATCTTCTTATTACTTCAGTGAGAAAATTAAAGCCATTATAAATTTTTTCTGTAACTGTGTACCCTAAAATCCATCCTGTCTCCTTTTTTCAGTTCAAGGTCAACTTTCCCACCTATGTTCTGACCCTCTATTCTTTTAGCTCCTGCAAGATTATTTTTAATTTACCTGAAATTCAAACCACACAAAGTTAACCACTTTTAAGTGAATAATTAATGGCATTTAGTACATTCACAGTGCTATGCAATCATCCCCTTTACTTCTAAAATATTTTCAACACCCCAAAATAAAGCCCCATACTCATTAAGAAGTCACTCTCTGTTTCTAGCTCCCCTCGACCCTGGTAATCACTAATCTGCTTTCTGACTTTATGGATGTACCTTTTCTGGATATTTCATATAAATGAAACCATATTATAATTGACCTTTTGTGTCTGGCTTATTTCATTTGGCATAATGTTTTTGAGATTCATCTATATTGTAGCATGTATCAGGACTTTATTCTTTTTTATGGCTGAGTAATATCTATAATAATAAAAGCATAATATGCTAATTAGACCTAATCAGACAGCTGAACAACCTTCTGGATATCATTCTGGACATCCTTCTGGATGAAGCTGTGGTGGGGAGGAGGGGGTGAGGCAGAGGTGGTTAAGGGCAATCAGGCAGGCAGGCAAGTGGTTAGGGGTGATCATGCAGGCAGGCAGACAGAGTGGTTAGGGGCAATGAGGCAGGCAGGCAGGCAGATGAGTGGTTAGGAGCCAGTGGTCCTGGATTGCGAGAGAGATGTCTGACTGCAAGTTTAGGCCCGATGTGAGATCAGGCCTAAACTGGCAGTCGGACACCCCCTGAGGGGTCCCAGATTATGAGAGGGTGCAGGCTAGGCTGAGAGACCCCACCCCGTGCACGAATTTCATGCACTGGGCCTCTAGTTTCATTTTAAGTATTTACCACAATTTTTCATCCATTCATTCATTGATGGGCATTAGTGTTGTTTTCACCTTTGGCTACTTTGAACAGTGCTGTTAATGAACATTCTTGGACAGTGTTTGTTTTAATTTCTTTGGGATATATACATAAGAGTAAATTGCTGTGCCATATAATAATTCTGTTTAATTTATTGAAGAAACACCAAAATGTTTTCTACAGTGGCTGAATTATTTTTATATCCCCACCAGCAGTGTACAAGGGTTTTGTTTTCTCCACATCCTCAACACTTGTTGGTTGATAGTGATGTGCCCAGTTTCATTTCTGATTTTAGTTATTTGCATCTCTTTTCTTTTTTGTCAATATAGCCCAGTGGTCGGCAAACCACGGCTCGTGAGCCACATGCAACTCTTTGGCCCCTTGAGTTTTTAGCAAAGGCCAGCTTAGGAGTACGCTAATTAAGTTAATAACAATGTACCTACCTATGGTTTAAGTTTTAAAAATTTGGCTCTCAAAAGAAATTTCAATCGTTGTACTGTTGATATTTGGCTCTGTTGACTAATGAGTTTGCCAACCACTGGTCTAGCCGAAGTTTTGTCAGTTTTGTTGATTTTTTTCAAGAACTAACTTTTGGTTTCATTGATTCTCTGTATGGGTTTTCTATTTGTCTATTTTAATTATCTCTGCTCTGATCTTATTTCTTTCCTTCTGCTGGCTTTGGTTTTGATTTGTTCTTTTTTTATTTTTTTAAGGTGTAAATTTAGGTTATTGCTTTAAGATATATTTTTTTAATGTAGGCATTTACAGCTGTAAGTCTCCCCTGAGAACTGCTTTCTTTGCATCCTGTAAGTATTGGTATGTTATGTTTTTGTTTTCATTCACTTTAAAGTATTTTCCAATTTCCCTTGTGATTTCTTCTTTGACCCCTTGCTTGTTTAGTTTCCATGTATTTGTGAATTTCTCAGTTTTCTGTTGATTCTAACAACATCCTGTAGTGGTTTGAACAGCTACTATGTATGATTTCAAACTTTTTTACTTATTCATTTACTTTTATTTTTTATTAAATGTATTGGGTGACATTGGTCAATAGGATCATATAGGCTTCAGACGTGAATTTCAATCTTTTAAAACTCATTGAGGTATTTTTTGGTGGTCTATTTTGAGAATGTTCCATGTTCACTTGTGAGGAATGTGTATCCTGCTATTATTGGTGAAGTGTTTGCTAACCAAGCACCTGAGACCAAATAACTAAGTAATACTCTCCTTTGTCTTTGCAGATTGTCTGGGATACTTCAACTCTGCCTTAATCTTCCCTGCCTGCTAGCAGGGGCCCAAAGATCAGCCAGAGGTGCAAGTGTAGGTTCCATCCAGGTCTTTTCTGAGTGTGCATCTGGACCTGGGAATGTGTGTTGCATTCCAGATGCCTCTGTATACAAAGTCGCCCTTTAAAGTTTTTCTTTCTCTCCCTTCTCCCAAGAATTTTCTTCCTCAGCCTCTTCTTTCCAGGCTGTTGGGCTTGTCTTCCGCTTGCCTGGTCCTCCTTCCCTTGCCCAGGGAAGGAAATAGTGTATACATCTTTACATGCTTTACATACATCTTTACATCTATGAGTAGAGTATACACCTTTACATGCTTTTGCCATTTCTATGATGACACTCACTCTCCCGCCACATTTTGCTCCGTCTCTTACATTTCTCGAATTTCCTCAATATTCCCCTCTGGTATCTTCCTTTATATGACAAATGATTCTAGTCTCACCCATCTTAAAGGAAAAGCAGCTGTCTGATTTCTCTCTTCTCTAAAGACTTGTCTTAATTTTCCCTCTTCAACTTCCTTTTGACCCACAATCCCCTGCATTCTGGCTTCTATTAAAACTCTGCTCCTTAAAGACCACATATGACTTTCCAGTTGCTCTGAGCAGTGAGTGTTTCAGTCCTCTTCTTGCATCTCTCTGAGGCATTGTTCATTGTTAACATGTCCCTCCTTCCTGAAACACTTGCCCCCTTGACTTCCATGACACTTCCTGGTTTGTGATTCCTGATATCTATGATTATTCTTTTTCTTTTGTAGGCTTGACTTCCTCCACTCATTCTTTAAACTTGTGTCCCTGAAGCCTTAATCTTCCACCCACAGTCTCTATTACACTCTCTCTGGGTGATCTCACCCACACTCATTGTGTCAACATCATCTGTGCAACTCTCAAATCAATTTCTCTAGCACTTTTGTTTTTCTTCTCAAGAAGAGGACTCAGATATCCTATTGCCTACTAGATGGGTAGAGAGATAAACATCTATATATGCCAAAACAAAACCCAAACCATCTCTTTGTCCCACATCCTTGATCACAGTAACAGGTAACCTGTCACTGGGTTAGAATCCTGAGTGACATAAACCTCTTCTTTCTTTCTTTTTTAAAAAATATATTTTATTGGTTTTTTTACAGAGAGGAAGGGAGAGGGATAGAGAGTTAGAAACATTGATGAGAGAGAAATATCAATCAGTTGCCTCCTACATACCCCCTACTGGGGATGTGCCTGCAACCAAGATACATGCCCTTGACTGGAATCGAACCTGGGACCCTTCAGTCTGCAGGCCAACACTCTATCCACTGAGCCAAACCAGTCAGGGCATAAACCTCTTCTTTCATCATTAACCGAGATAATCACTCAGTATTCCTCAGGTTGGCCCAGTTTCCTTCATCCTCATTACCAATGTCCCAATCCAGGCATCATTCCCTCTTGGACCATTGTGCCAGCATCTTCACCAGTCTTTCTTTCTCAGTCCTACCAACCCACAAGTCTTTCCCTCAGCTGCCAAAAAGATCATCCTTAAAAGCAAATGGAATCACAACCTTCTGCTTTCAGTTCTTTGGTGACTGCCTGTCTCCTACAGCTTCTTCACTGACCAGGTCCCTACACACTTCATCTGGTAGCACATCCTGCCTCTGACTGTTGGATTTCAGCCATCCCACTGCATTCACGGTGACTTTTCTCACCTCTGAGCCTTCCACCCTCTCCCACTCCTTAACTGTTACTCACATAATACTGAAAGTCTTCCTTGGCCCCAGGTTCAAGGTCCTTCCTCTGAGCTCCTGGTACAAGGTGGACCCTTTCCTGGGATTGCACCCTCACACCACTCTGTAGTGACCTGTCTCCATGTCTTTCTCTTTTAATGGGTGGGAAGCTTCTTCTATACCCATCACCTGGCTCCATTCCTGCCACATTGATGATCCTCTCCTCAAGTTAATGGAATGAATAAATGATATACAGATTTCTCCCCTTTCTGTGAGAGAGGATTGGCAAAAGAGAAATTTAAAAAATTAGAGGCAATTACTGGAAACAATCATGAGAAATGCTTCAAAAAGTAAACATTACACTGCTGGTTAACTGGATTTATTTAAGTCATGGTATTTAAAGTATTTTTAAGAATAGCATTTGAACTTCATGGAATTCTAAATTGGGAGGGATTATCAGAGGTCATCTGTCTTAACTTCCAGTTTCTAAAGTGCAATAATTAAAAAGTAAAAAAATTCAAATGGTCATTTTTAAAAGTGCCTTTAAAATTAGTTTTCTATATCTTATCTCAAACCACCCTTGGTCGATGAGCCTTCCAGTATTGGGGCCTGCTGAACTAAAACTGTAAACTCCAATACTAAAATAAGCACAAAGGACAGAAATGGAGGTCTGACATAGAGACATGCTGTTGCTTAGTAACTTACAGGCAGCACCTGCCCCAGGCTCACCCCTTCTGCCTGATGTTCCAGGTAGCCAGGAGCAAGGAGCCTAACACTTCCAGGTACTGATTTCTCTGTTGCCAGGAGGACATTAAGTTTACTTGCTTTCCTCACTGTTGCTGTTTAACTGATTGGTTAGTAACCATTTTAAAACGTTAGCGATTGGGATAATCTTCCTGATTTTGTTCATTTAAGACCATTTCCACAGGGCAGATGTACTTGGTAAGTACTATTATCACATGTCTAAAAAAATGGAAAGGGGTTTTACATTATTGGGAATAAAGTCCTTTGTTACTTTTTAAAGTAGAGGGCAGAAAAAGAGAGGGAGATTAGAGACAGATAAATCATTTTACTTCCTAGTCAGGTGAAAGGAAAAGGAAGAGTAATGTATTATCTTCCAGGGATAACTAAGAAAGAAAAGCAAGGAAACAGCAACAGAGCGAAAGAGACATGAGTTTATGGTGCTGGGACTAAAATACTAGATACACAGATAGCATCACCTTAAGGGGACCAATCTCAAAACAAGAATCTGGGCCATTGAGCAGAATAATAATAATAGGAATGAATAACAAACCCAAGTCTGGCACACTAGCCAGAAAGTCATCTGCATGTCAAAGTCGAGTTAGCACAGGAAAAAAGCGGTCTGAGTTGGAATTATGGGGCTGAATCTAACATGGCCCAAAGGTGGGATGTAAGAAAAAGGTCTCCAAAGAACCGAAAAGTCTATTTAGGGCAGCGATTCTTAACTGGGAGTGATATTGCCACCCAAAGGACATTTGACAATGTCTGGAGACAGTTTTGATCGTCACACCTGGTGAGGGCGTGGGTGCTACTGGCATCTGGTGAGCAGAAGCTAGGGAGGGATGCTGCTCATCCTACAATGCACAGGGCAAAGAATTACCCAAAACTATGCTAAGGTTGAGAAACCCGGATTGAAGGGAATTTTCAACCTGATAAACAACCCCAGGAAGATTGACTGGACTTACCAAGGGCCATAGCACAGGTCCTCTCCTTCATGTGACCAAGTGGTGGAGGCTTCCTGTGCCAGCTTACAAGGTCCCTATTTCCACATTTCACAACCTCACTTTGGTACCTTGAAATAGACTGTGGTAGCAGTATTTATACCATGGCAATTGGCAAATATGACACAGCAGGGCTTCGTGCTTCCCACAGTCCACACCCTGGAAAACTGGTTTTGAACATATACCACAGCACCAGAGGAATGAGAGCAATTCTCCCTCTCTCTTTAGTCTTCATTCCTCTTCCTTCCTCCTTCCCCTCTCTCCCTCTATCTCTCTCTCTGTTTATAGAGGGTACTTCCCTTTGACACACAAAGTGCTTAACCCTTCTGCTTCCAGCCAGAGGTTCTCAGATGGTAGCAAGTATCAGCATCACCACAGACTGCTGGGTCCGAGTCTTTAATTCAGTAGGTCTGTGGGCCCAAGACTTGGCTGTTCTCACCAGATGACCTTGGTGCTGCTGGTCTGGGGACACGTTAAGAGGACCACTGTGCATGCTGTCTTTGAGAACGGCCTTGACTCATATGACTTTGTCTTTGGGAAGCAGTTCCGTGGAACTCAAGGTGATGCTTCCCCATCTCTCAAATACTCACATAAATGTTGTGTTGCAAGATGTAAACCATCACCTTGTTTGGGCTGCTTATATTTTAGTGGTTTTATTTCTCTGGTCTTGGCTCCTCTGAAGATAGATCATAGGATCATTGTGTGTGACTGTTAATGAAATAACCTCATATGTGGAGTGCTAAGTAATAGGGCAAGTTTCTACACTTTCACCAGGGCCTCTCTATGCATGGTAATCAGGGGTCTAAGAGCATAGGAACTTTTTAACAAGAAAATTTTCAAAAATTTCTGTTGTAAAGTAAAATAATTGAACGTAAAGTTCAAAACATGTTTTAAGATTGAAAAGAGGAGTTTTCAAAGTGCTGATGGGAGGCAGTGTGGATTCCAATGGCACAAGAATTTAGGTGCCCACGCACACGCAGACTACAGCTCTAGACTGTTCATCCTTCTGGTCCTTGGAGAGAAGAGGCCAACCTGAGGCAGGAGTGAGCCACGTAAAGTTTACGGACTGGGAGAGGGTTTACATTGCCTGCTACTCAGCATTTCCCTCCTCAAATTCCCCGCTTGTCATCTGTTTCCTAGTTTCTCTGCTTGGCTTCCGGCTACAGAGCCTTACTCTCTCTCCATTGATTCTCCACGCCTGCAGCCAAGTGGAGACCATGGCCGCAGCCCTTTGCTTTGCAACGCTAAACAGTTTAACTCAGTGTCAGCTCCCTCAAGCCCAGCCACCAGCTGGCCCTGGCTCACAGAAGAGCACATTACCAAAGTAGGCCACTTGCAGCGGGATTTTATCAGAAGGGTCCTGGCAGGAACAGATGGAACACTCTAGTGGGGTAATTTGAGGAGAATTTAATTGAGGGCCCATTTACAAAGGCGTAGGCGGGATTTCAGGAAAACAACTTCAGGCTAAAAGAGCGGACTGACTTACTACCAAGTGGCAGGCAGGATTCTAAAATGACCTTCAATGAGTCAACCTTGAAGAACCTCTTGCTGGTGAATGTGCATGGACCATGTGTTTGCTCCTAGCCAATGGAATGTGGCAGAGGTAATGGAGGCCGCTCTGTGATTGTTACATTGTGTGAGAGTCTGTTGTAGCAGACTGCAGATGGGATTCTGCTGCTGACCCTGAGGAAGAAGTGAGCTGCCACATTGTATAAGGGCCACAAGCAGGGAAGTGGGGGCAACCTCTAAGAGCTGAGAGCAGCCCTCAGCTGACAGACAGCAAGAAACCCTGGACCTCAGTCCTACAACCACAGGAACTGAATTCTGTCAATGCCATGTGGGCTTAGAAGCACCAGAAAGGAACACAGTCCAGTCCACACCTAAACTGTAGCTTTAAGAGACCATGAGCAGAGGATGCGTCTAGGCCAGTGGTCGGCAAACTGCGGCTCGCAAGCCACATGCGGCTTTTTGGCCCCTTGAGTTTTTAGCAAAGGCCAGCTTAGGAGTACCCTAATTAAGTTGATAACAATGTACCTACCTATAAAGTTTAAGTTTAAAAAATTTGGCTCTCAAAAGAAATTTCAATCGTTGTACTGTTGATATTTGGCTCTGTTGACTAATGAGTTTCCTGACCACTGGTCTAGGCCATGCCCAGACTTCAGACTCACAGGAACTCTGTATTATCAACTAAATGTGTCTCCTGCAAAATGTGTGTGTTCAAACCTAATCCCCAAAGTCATGGTATTAGGTGATGGGGCCTTTGGGAAGTGATTAGATCATGCGAGTTGAACCTTCACAAATGAGATCAGTGCTCTTAGAGACCCTGACGGCTCTTTTGCTCTCTTTCTGCCATGTGAGGACACAATAAGAGGGCAGCTGTCTGAACCTAGAAGATCATCCTCATCAGAATGCCCCCATGCTGGCACCTTGGTCTCAGACTTCCAGCCTCCAGAACTGTGAGAAATAAATTTCTGTTGTTTATAAGCCCCCCAGTGCATGGTACTTGGTTTGAGCAGCCTGAACAGACTAACATAATATCTATAATACTAAAAGCTAATATGCTAATTAGACTGGACATCCTTCCCAAAGACCTTCTGGATGAAGCCAGGGCTGCAAGGGAAGCTGGGTCCCGGATGCCTGCTGGTGGCCAGAGGGAAGCCGGGGCCAGCAGCCAGGGGAAGGAAGGCATACTCTTGCACAAATTTTGTGCATCGGGCTCTAGTGTGATAGTAAATGTGTCTTGTTTCAAGCCACTAAGATTGTGGTAATTTGTAACACAGTAGTAAATAGCTATTACATACCTCTGAGCCAAGAGGTATGTAATAGCTGAGCCAAGAGGAAGGAGCAGTTAACTGAACCAAAGAGAGGGCAGCCTAAACAGAGCCAAGGACTATGGTAGGCATAGCCATCCTACGATGGCCTGAGACGGAGTGAGGGAGCAGGAGAATGGGGGCCCCAATCTTTCTCTCTGTCCTCTGGCCCCCCTCTGCTTCCATTAGTGAACCCAGACTCAAGGCAGCAGGGAAGGGACCAATTGATATGGCGTCATTGGTCAGCGGCTTGGGGCACAGAGTAGGGTGGAGAAGGGTGGACAGCAAATTTCAAGAGGCAAATGGAATGAATACACGTCCAGCACCGGGGGAATATTTTCCTTCCTGTTGTTACCTATGTAAATAGACAGCAAAAGGCAAAACAAGTGAGAGTTCCGGTTTGGGTTTCCATGATAGAATTAGTAAATAAAAGTATTCTAAGAACTAAAATAATTTAAATACTGACTTATCATTATGATAATAAATGTAATCAGAAGTGGGTGGGGAGACCCTGCTTATATATTTGCACTGGTTTTGGAGTACTTGCTAAGCTATAGTTAAAAGGGGGAAAAATTTACAGTGTGGAGCAAAAGTAGGTTTATAGGTGTGAGTGCGTGAAACACAGTCTATTCTTATTTATTAATTGTATTCTTTTCCATACAAACAACGGTAACCCTACTTTTGCCCCACCCTGTATTCCACTACAGTATTTGCTTTTCCTTTTAACAATGTTGACTGTTGTGTAGGATGCTTATGTTACTATTTATTGATGTCTCTTTATCCTGTACTAGTGATGTTATGCAAATTGAGAGTAAGGTAAGTTTTTTTCTAAGTCTAATAAAGTGGCACCCTGGAAGAGATTCCTCTAATGAAGCTATTGGTTTATAAAGGAAACCAGGGAGACCTAACTAACCGTTCTTGGAATACTTGAGAGACCCAAAACCTATCAGTCATTTATTTCCCATTTCTTTCCATTGGGCTTGGTCCTGGTTGCTGTAGGCCAGTGGTCGGCAAACTCATTAGTCAACAGAGCCAAATATCAACAGTACGATTGAAATTTCTTTTGACAGCCAAATTTTTTAAACGTAAACTTCCTCTAACGCCACTTCTTCAAAATACCCAGGCCGTGGTATTTTGTGGAAGAGCCACACTCAAGGGGCCAAAGAGCCGCATGTGGCTCGCGAGCCACAGTTTGCTGACCACTGCTGTAGGCTCTTGTACAGGTCAGGACCTTCTGCCAAAGTGATGCTCCGAATCGCTCAGCCCTCCATGGCTTGAGAAAACTCAGAAGCGTCACATTTGGTAACTGTATCTCCACCTCCAACCCCTTGTCACATCTGGTCAGTTGGCCAAGCAGACAATTAAAGGCATTTGGGCCTTTGTACAACGCTGTTGGATTTTTTTAATTGGCTTGGGAGTGGGATAGAGGAAGGGGATTATTATTTCCTCACAAATGTGTTTCTTTAATCCAGGACTTTAAAAAAATGATATTGTTATTCACATTCATAGTAGCCAAAGGAAAAAGTGTTCATTAATGACAAGGCCTCCTGCTGGTCCCCAGCAAGTCTGTTTTCAAAGCAGACTGCACCCAAATTGATTCAGTGGCTGTGTGCCCCCGCTACATTTACTAGGACTTTTTAATTTGCTTAATGATGAGCGGTCACATATGTCTTATAGGCAGCCCTCTCAAAGGCTAAAGATGCTGCAACTTTTAGTTTGCAACTTTTAGTTTGCAACTCCAGTTTCTACTTCATATCAGAGAACATGAAAAAGTGGAGGACAGTAGATAAGGACATCTGAGGTGGACCCTCGTAATTCCTGGTTAAGCAGCTTTCATCCCCATGGGTTTATGGGAAAATCAAATGTTCCTCTGAAAACATCATTCTTGCTTACCTTGCTCTCCCAGCCTTAAGACATTATTTACAGTAAAAAAAAAAATGCCTCTCTCTGGGTTTGGTGTGGCTGATTTCTTCAACTGAAAAGTTCCTTTCTATTTCAATAGTCACTGAAAAGGATCCGACATTTTCCATTGCAGAAGAGACTGCATTTCAGGGCTCATATCAGACTCCAGCAAGTAACCTTTAATAAGGAGAATATGGTACATGCTGAAATGAACCAGGATACCTGCTGAGCAAGGATATACCTGCAGAACCTGCAGAGAAAGGCTGGCTACTTGGATTGGAAATTAACCTCTTGTTCAACATTTTCTCCATATTCCAGTCAACCCTGAAGACCCTCCATTGACAGTGGAAAAGAACATGGCTAGATTCTAGAAAAGTCTCTCATGTCTTTTATTCCCAAAGCAGCCCTGTGACTGATCTGTCAATGAACTTTCAGATGGTCACGTCTCATTTAAAACTGATCTCACCATTGTATTTTTTTGTTTGAAAAACATTTTAATGAGTGAAAAGTATAAACTGATGTTATGAATGAATACCTTGCTCACACATGAATTCTCACGTGATCTCCAAGACTGTCCATTAAGCGTCATAAATATTAGAATATTTCTACTTAATATCTGTCCATTTCATCACTCCCTCATTGGTGTTCAAAATATGCATTTTGGATGATGTTTCAGCTACTTAGCACTTTGCAGAAGTAAGTTCCTGTGGTTTGTTTGGGAAGGTAGGCCTGTCATGCTGGTCTTGTGGGGCCTTCTGATGCTGACTCCAGAAATTCTGACCCTGTGCACTTGGGAACTACTGCTCTGCCCCAAGATTATTCAATTGGTTGACACTTCATGTGGAAACTGCTAAATATACAGGCATAAAAATATTTGCTAACCAGGCTGTTTGGGGATGTTAATGGCTTTGTGTGAGCTTTTTGAATTCTAAATCAATAACATTGTTTTAACCATTTGTCCCTCTGATAGTCTGAGGTGGGAGCATCAGGAAGGCAGTCATAACCGCCACAAGCAAACAGGAAAAGAAGCAATCCAGTATCACAGTGGCTTCTGAAAAACACACAAAACCAGACTTTCTGTTGGTCTTGCATCTGTTGGGGGTGTGAAAGTGTGTAGTGCAATCTATACACGAAAGAGAATTTCATTTATGGCGAAATTAGGTAACATTTGCTACCAATTATTCTCTCCCTCCCACAGCCAAGTCCTGAATTCGACTCAGCAGAATAAAATAGTGAAATCTTTCACCAAGTTGGCTTTCATTTTAAGATGAGATTTAACTTAACATTTGGCATTTTGAAAACAGCCTTCGACACGCCAGGGAGGAAAAGCAGCCTCGTTTTGTTTGTTTTCTTGTGTTTCCATCTTGTTTGGTGTCAGTAACGCTGCGGCCTGTGACAGGCAGCTGATCACCGGGGAAACGCAGCCAAAAGATCCCAGCCAAGCCATGAACTTTTAGTTCAAATGCTCATCTCTGACACAGACAATGCTATCCCTTGTGTGGGAGGGAAAAAAAACAAAAACACAACAAAAAACAAAACAGGGACAGAACTTTGTATGGGCATGGTACTGACAATATGCCCTAAGAGTCACTTTCTTATTAATGCAGGGTCTGTGTGACCACACCATGAAAGACAACTGTGTATTTACTGAAAACAGGGTCGCAGTCATTGTTTGGTGTCCTGGAAAAACACAAGACCATCCCCCAAACAAGACCTTTTTTTAAACTTAAGGCTCATTAAAGGATGTGAACTTAATCCTTAGATGAGAATACCCTTTTTAGAAAAAATTCATTGTTTATTCTAATGGTCTGGGCTTCTTCAACCCCCTGTGCACTTGACCTTGGTCACCCCTCCCTCTCCCCACTTCTTATTGAAACTCCTATTTTCCTTGGTTTTCTTGACATCTCCCTGAATGGACTCCCTTTGTCCCCTGACACTCTAAATGGCAGTTACAAAATGTTTGTCTTCAAGCCCTCTTCTCTTATTTCTCAACACCGTTTTTCCTATAGAGCTAATTCCCTTCCAATCTAAATAATTACAAAATCTCTGTTCCAAAACTTGTCTTGCATCCTGAGCTGTGATCTCTTATTTCCGATCATCTGAATATCTTGCTTCCACTGCAAAAACACACTTGGCTTAGACCCTGACTTATGTCCCGCCCTCCCTCCTTTCAATGAAAAGTATGGCCCTTCTGATTTTTGAAATTAAATTTTTGTTTTCATCAATGTTATACATAATGAGTCAAACTGGTAGTTCCCTGTTCCCCCATTTCCTTCTCCCAAAAGGCAAATACTTTCCACCCTTTTAGCTATTTCTTTCGGTATTTCCTCCTGATCACAAAAATAACCTGTCTGCATGTCTCCATTTTAGGCATTATCTCTCACCAACACCACACTGTTGCACTCTCTGTCCACACATCCTCCCAAAATGGTTAAATCACAATTTGTGGCTAGATCACTTTGCAATTCTTTAGATTATGCAACTCTGTACTGAATGATGTAGTATTTTTTTAAACTACTTTCCTTTCTTCTAAAGCTTTGTTTTCGCTGATGTTAATAATGGCCTTGTTTTTTTTCATTCACTTGGTTGTCTATTTAATTATCATTAATCAAGCCCCAACTTCTTCACTGGAAGAGCATATATCTCCCCATTGTGTTGGGACCACCAAGCATTTTATAAGTTTTATCCCGGGGAGCCTTCTGACCTGCCCATCCCAGGCAGCTACTTCCAGGCCTGTCCCACATCTTAGAGTCTTCCTTCATCATCAACCTGGGGATTCTCCTCCCCTCTCAAATTGGGGTTTGTTTCCCGGGTTCCCTAAATTCCCATTTCTTGGCAATTCTTTTATTTCTTTTTATTATTATTATTTTTTTATTAAGGTATTATATGTGTACATATCTTACCATTGCCCCCCCACCCCACTCCCATACATGCCCTCACACCCCAATGTTTTGCATCCGTTGGTTATTCTTAAATGCATGCATATAAGTCCTTCGGTTGATCTCTTATTTCCCCCACCTCTCCCTAACGTTACCACTGTAATTTGACAGTCTGTTTGATGCTTTACTACCTCTGTATCTATCTTTTTGTTCATCAGTTTATAATGTGTTTTTTATTATCCACAAATGAGTGAGATCATGTGGTATTTTTCTTTCATTGACTGGCTTATTTCACTTAGCATAATGTTCTCCAATTCCATCCAGGTTGCTAGAAATGGTAAGAATTCCTTCTTTTTTATGGCAGCATAGTATTCCATTGTGTAGATGTACCATAGTTTTCTGATCCAGTCATCTGCTGACGGGCACCTAGGCTGTTTCCAAATCTTAGCTATTGTAAATTGTGTTGCTATGAACATAGGGGTGCATATATCCTTTCTGGTTGGTGTTTCTAGTTTCTTAGGATATATGCCTAGGAGTGGAATTACTGGGTCAAATGGGATTTCCATTTTCAGTTTTTTGAGGAAACTCCATACTGTTCTCCACAGTGGCTGCACCAGTCTGCATTCCCACCAGCAGTGCACGAGGGTTCCTTTTTCTCCACATCCTCGCCAGCACTTGTCGTTTGTTGATTTGTTGATGATTGCCATTCTGACAGGTGTGAGATGGTACCGCATTGTCGTTTTGATTTGCATCTCTCTGATAATTAGTGACTTTGAGCATGTTTTCATGTGTCTCTTGGCCTTCCTTCTGTCTTCTTTCAAAAAGATTCTATTTAGGTCTGTTGCCCATTTTTTTATTGGATCATTTATCTTCCTTTTATTAAATTGTATAAGCTGCCTATAGATGTTGGAGATTAAACCTTTATCAGTGATAACATTTGCAAATATGTTCTCCATACAGTGGGCTTTCTTGTTGTTTTGTTGATGGTTTCTTTTGCTGTGCAAAAGCTTTTTATTTTGATGTAGTCCCATTTGTTTATTTCCTCTTTAGCTTCCATTGCCCTAGGAGCAGTATCAGTGAAGAAATTGCTTCGACATATGTCTGAGATTTCTCTACCTGTGGATTCCTCTAGAATTTTTATGGTTTCCTGTCTTATGTTTAAGGTCTGTATCCATTTTGAATTTATTTTTGTGTATGGTGTAAGTTGGTGATCTAGTTTCATTTTTTTGCATGTATCTGTCCAATTTTTCCAACACAATTTATTGAAGAGACTCTCTTGACTCCATTGTATGTTCATGCCTCCTTTGTCAAATATTAATTGAGCATAGTGGCTTGGGTCAATATCTGGATTCTCTATTCTATTCCATTGATCTATATATCTGTTCTTGTGCCAGTACCAGGCTGTTTTGAGAACAGTGGCTTTGTAATACAGCTTGAAATCTGGTATTGAGATCCCTCCTACTTTATTCTTTCTCAGGATTGCTATGGCTATTCAGGGTCTTTTTTTTATTCCAGATGAATTTTTGAAGAGTTCTTTCTAGGTCTGTGAAATATGCCATTGGTATTTTAATGGGGAGTGCATTGAATCTATAGATTGCTTTGGGTAGTATGTGGTTAAGTTTATTCCTAGGTAATCTTAATTTTTTTGGTGCGATGGTAAATGGGATTGCTGTTTTAGTCTCTCTTTCTGTAAGTTCACTATTGGTGTATAGAAATGCCATAGATTTCTTGGCGTCAATTTTGTATCCTGCTACATTGCCGAATTCATTTATTAAGTCTGTTAGTTTTTTTATGGAGTCTTTTGGGTTTTTTATGTACAATATCATGTCATCTGCAAATAAGGACAGCTTTACTTCTTTTTTTCCAATTTAGATGCCTTTTATTTCTTCTTCTTGTTTAATTGCAATGGCTAATACTTCCAGTACTATGTTGAACAGGAGTGGTGAGAGTGGGCATCCCTGTCTTGTTCCTGTTCTTAGGGGAAATGGTTTTAGTTTTTGCCCATTGAGTATGATGTTAGCTGTGGGTTTATCATATATAGCTTTTATTATGTTGAGGTATGATCCTTCTATTCCCACCTTGTTGAGAGTTTTTATCAAGAAAGGCTGTTGGATTTTGTCAAATGCTTTTTCTGCATCAATTGATATGACTATGCGATTTTTATCTCTCAATTTGTTTATGTGATGTATCACGTTTATTGATTTGCAGATATTGTACCATCCTTGTATTCCTGGGATAAATCCTACTTGGTCATGGTGTACGATCTTTCTGATGTACTGCTGGATCCGATTTGCTAGAATTTTGTTGAGGATTTTGGCATCTACGTTCATGAGGGATATTGGCCTGTAAATCTCTTTCATTGTGTTGTCTTTATCTGGTTTTGGTATTAGGGTGATGCTGGCTTCACAGAAGGAGCTTGGAAGTGTTCCTTCCTCTTGAATTAATTCTTTTATTTCTTTGGAGCATATTCTCCAGTAGATTCTTGAGAAAATGATACAGTTTGCAAAACTTTGCATACATGAGAGAGTATTTTATCTTCCCTAACTTGTTTTTTGTTCTGGTATTCATTCATTAATTCTTGAGGAGAACATCTTTTTCCTAGACAATGTGGGTCAATTTTTGCTCTTTGGCACCTTCAGATCATAACAGTCCTTCTCCTAAAACTTTCTTCTTTCAGACAGATTACTACACAGTTGGAAAGGTTGTAGTACAACTGTAATCACTTTGATTGATCTTGAGTAGTTTTCAGGTCTCCATAGCAATATATTTAGATCTCAATATGGGCTATTTCTACAAATGTCTACTTTCAATCATTGTTTATTTTTGGATACTTTGTCCTCACATTCTGTGGGTGGGAGCACCTAATCAGAACTTCCAGCATCCTGATATTTGTCATTTATCTACCTCCCAGACTTGTTGGGAGAATCAGGGGAGGTGATGTACGGACATGAGGATGCTTTGTCAATAGGAATGTGCTGTAAAGATATAAGGTATTATTTTTGCAATACATCCTATTCTCTGTTTATAGTCCAACTTGAAAAAGTTTAATGAATTAGAAAATAAACTTTAATATGGAAAAAATGCATAATTTAACAGACCTTTAGACATAAATGTAATGTAAGCTGTCTTATGTAGATAAAAGAACAACAGCTCAAGTTTTGTTAGTTTTCTTTTTCTTCCTTTTTTTTTTTTTGCAGTGGGCTTAATGCTTTTCATTTGAAAGTGTCTGTTTTTCTCCCCTAATATTATTAATAAATCAAGCTTTTTTTGCTCAGTCCTATATAAAAATTATGTTTATTTTACAAATATAACTAATTTAAAATAGAACTGATGTACACTGCAGATACCATAAGATGCTATAAATTAATTAATATTTAGTCTAGAAATTCTGTGTATTTCTGGAGTCTATTAATTTTGGATTATGAGTCCCCAACATTTAAAAATGTTAAATACATTGCCTAAAGGTTGTTTTTATCTCCCCGTGTTTTGGTATCACCATTAATTATAAATCTTATCAATCAACTTTGACTGTAATAGTAGTTATGTACTGACATTTGGGAAAATACAAATATAAGCTTTCCCACACTGTTATCCTTGAGAGCCTTTTGTCCGATTTAAGTCTAACAGGCATTCATTTCACAGTTAGGTTTTTGCACTTTTAAACACCATTTGCAAAGTAGAACTAATTCTAGTAAGCATCAGCCTTCAGAATATGAAAGAGGTATAATTAGGAAATGCTCATTCATTCTTCTTAATATTATGGAGGCAAAAAAACTCTTCTATTGTTAGATTTTGAGTTTTTCCTATTTTTAATTAAAAAAACTATACATGTAATATTCCAACCCAATAGAATAGTCAGCTCTTTTCTCTTTCCCTCCTGCCTTTGCTGCCTCCATCCTTCTCTGTGTTCCCAGATTAGGTGATTCTAAAGGACGGAGCTGAAGTCCAGTTTGAGCAGTTGGTTCCTGGTGCAAAGTTGAGTGCATCTAGTTTATAGGAGTAATGCTGGTTGGTAGGTGGGCATTTTCCCATCCAAAGCTATTAGACCCAAGAGGGATGGATCTATGGATGATGTATTCTTTGTTCTTAGCCAAGCGCCTGACACATAGTAGACGCTCAATCAAACGTTTTTGAATCTGCATAACTAGATGATCAAAATTGGATTGTGTTATTATATTGCCTGAAGTCAATCAATACAACTCATTTTAAGTTCAGATCTGTAGGTTCACATGGAGCTCAAACAAGGGGAGATAGGTCCTGGTCCATATGCTTTTGCACAGAACACTTATTTTACAGGAAAAATGTAGAATTAAGGCTCATGGACAAAGTTGCAAGGTATACTCTATTCTATCCCTTCTTCCAGATTTTGCTGCCTATTTTGATATTGTCTTTATATATTCACCCCAGCTTTGCCTTGCCCTGGGCCTGCCTAACCTACCTAACCGTCTACCTGTCTCCTATCTCACAAGCCCAGAGTTTTATGTAATGAATATCTACCTAATAAAGGAGTAACATGCTAATTGACCATACCTTCGTGACACCCACCAGCAAATCAGGAGTGAGTATGCAAATTAACCCAACAAAGATGGAAGGTTAATTTGCATATGCAGGCACTGAGTGGCCGGGGGCGGGACACTTGCGTCATCACCATGGCGACAATGCAGCGTTCCGCACCACCCCAGCCACTCAGGGCCTCTGGGCAGTGTGGGAAGGTGGAAAGGCGGCTCCAGCCAGAGTGAAGGCAGTGCCAGCAGCCAGGGTAAGGAAGGCCCATTCTTGCACCAATCTTTGTGCATTGGGCTTCTAGTATTAAATAAATTCAATGTTCCCTTATCTTAATCAAACAAAGACAAAACAAAATCTCTTATTAAAGGATTATGCATAAAGAACTCATATCACACATATCTATAAACTTTCACGCCTATAAGCTACAATCCAGATTTAAAAAATAGAATATTAACCAGAAGCCCAGAAGCCCCCTCTACTTATTGCCCAGGCCAAAGCTAACTTCTATTCTGACTTTCACCAGATTTGTTTTGTCTATTCTTTTCTACAAAATGTGCTAAAGTATACATAACATAAAATTTACTGTCTTAACCATTTGTTAAATATTAAATATATCCACATTTTTGTAAACCAATTTCTAGAACTCTTTTCATCTTGCAAAACTCAAAACTATCTACTCATTAAACAACAACTTCCTATTTCCCCCTCCCTCCAGTCCTTGGCAACCACAATTCTACTTTGTCTTTATAAATTTGATTATTCTAGGTACCTTATATAAGTGAAATCATAGAGTATTTGTCTTTTTGTGACTGGCTTATATCATTTTATATTAGTTTGGGCTATCTTAACCTTCATTCATATATACAGAGTCATATACTCTGTGTCTGTTTGTGTTTTCTGATCAAAATAATGTCTTTAATATTTACCCATGGTACTGCAGGTTTCAATACGGTGTCCTTTTATATTGTTGTATAGTATTCCATTGTATAATCATATGCCACTATTTATCCCCTCTCCCATTGATGGATATTTGGGTTGTTTCCCATTTTGGGCTATTTATGAATGAATATGAGATGCATATTTGTATTTTTGTACTTATCTTTTGGCAGACATATTCATTTATTTCTCTTGGCGACCATGCCTGGGAGTGGAATGTGGCATATGTTTAGAATAATAGATATTGTCAAACAGTTTTCCATAGTGGGATGTGGGAGAGTTCTAGTTGCTCTATAATCTTGCCATCACTTGGTGTTGTCACTCCTAATTTGAGTCTTTTTAAGGTATATAGTGGTATCTTATGTAGTTTTAATTTGCATTTTTCTGATGAGTGATGATGGTGAGCACCTTTTCACATGCTAGCTGGATTTTGATATCTTCTTTTGTGAAGTGCCTTTGTAAGTGTTTGATGGTTTTGCCTGTTATTTTTTAATTAATTGCATTTTTCTTATTGATTTTAAATATAGACCCTTTGTCTCTTTGTGGTCTGTGGCTTGCATTTTCACTTTCTTAATGATGTCTTTGGATGAGCAGAGTTCTCATTGTGAAAGAAGTCTCATTTACCATCCTTTTTTTTATGTTAGAGCTTTTGTATCTTAAGACCGATCTGTCCCCAGGTCATTTTCAGAAGTTCATAATTTTATCTTCCACATTTAGACCTAAGATCCATCTCAAATTATTATTATTACTAGAGGCCTGGTGCACGACATTCATGTACTGAGGGGGGGGGCGGGGAGGGGGCCCTCAGCTCGGACTGCACCTTCGCACAGTCCGGGACCCCTTGGGGGATGTCCAACTGCCCGCTCCCTAAACTGACTGTCAGACGTCTCCCAAGGGGTCCCGCGCTGCCGCGGAGGTGGGAGAGGTTCCTGCCACTACCACTGGGCTCTCCAGCCGTAAGCCTAGCTTCTGCTGAGTGGTGCTCCCCCTGTGGGAGTGCACTGACCACTAGGGGGCAGCTCCTGTGTTGAGCATCTGCTCCCTGGTGGTCAGTGTGTGTCATAGTGACAGGTGGTTTTGCTGTTTGGTTGATTTGCATATCAGCCTTTTATTATATAGGATTATTATTTTATATAATGTTCCCCAGCATTTTAATTTTGGCCTAGGAGTGGTGAGCTCTTTCTGTCTCCTTCAAATACCTTGGTACTCATTCTATCACTTTGTCTGACTGTGGTCATTTCAAGGCAAGCTAGGCAGAGAAGCTGTGGAGATGTTTTGGGGGAAGAAAAGCCTTTTTTCTCAAGTCACATCTCTAAAGCGTCCACGTTTGCAGCTTTGAATCTATGTCCAATTCTATTCTATGGCAATTCTAATGTACAGGCATGATGCAAAGTTATAACTTGTTTAAAAGTTAGGAAATTATCAGAAAGTAGATTCTTCCTTCCAAAGCAAAGATGCACCAAAGTTAAACAGGCAAAGAAGACTTTACTTAAGCCTATAGCAACAAGAGGAGACAGACTGGAACTTAGTCTGAGCTTAATCTCACTGCACTGGGGGGCAGCAGGGTTTTTAAAGGCTGGGTGAGCAAGGGGAAAAGCACTGGGGAATGTTACTCCCTCTGTGTTAGTTACCTGACTTTATCCAAAGGAAAAATAAATTCACATTTTTATGATAGGAGGTCGTTTTGCAACTTGAATCAAGACACCCACTGAAATTAGGCTCATAATCTCCCACAGCAACTGGGAGATGATGAAATTTCAAAGTGGTGGCTCCTAGGCCTTTGAGAAAGACATTTTTGGGTTATTAAACTGGCAAGAGGGTTAAAAAAATTACATACATCTCAGAGCAGGTATAGAATAGGCAGTAATGAGTTTTCTAGAGAAAATGCTTTAAGAAAAAGGAGTTCAGGGCCTCCAGTGAGTAAGAAGCCTGTCTCAAGTTTAGCTGAGGGAATCCTTGAGGTTGTCTTGGTCACCTTCCTCTCTGAGACAATTAATAAGCTCATGTTGGAGTTGCCATCTGCTTCCTGGCCAACTACCTTGTTTGTCTGCAAGTTGGTTGAACTTGGCAAGTGTGCCAGCTTGGCCAGGATGCCAGGGCTCTGAGTTGCTCTGGGGACTGATGGGGTTCTCAGGGTTTCCGAAGGGGAAGTGTGGCTGCTAGTTGCTGCCACATTCTGGTGTGAGTCTGACACCTGCCTCCCTCTGTGCGGAAGAGAGAACCTCTGACCCTCTTGGTTCAGAGCTAGATGCCATTGGCCAGATATGTTTTCCTGGAGTGAGGACTGGGGGCCTCGTGGGTGGCACTGTGGAGTCTTCAAAGCTCTACTATGTACCTCACCTGGGCCTTTCATGGAGCCACATCCATGGGCGTCTCAGGAGCATAGCCAGGGCTTGGGACTTGGTCATCTTTTCCTGTTTTAGCTCCATATCCTGCACGCACTCGCCTCCAACACCCACTTGCCTTCAATACCCACTCACCTCCAACACCTGCACCCCTCCTATAACCACCCTCCCATACCCCTTCAAAACCTATTCCCCTCCACCTCCCACATGCCTCTGACACCCAGTCCCCTCTGAGACCCACTCCCTTCTGACACCCACTCCCCTCTGACACCCACTCCCCTCTGACACCCACTCCCCTCTGAGACCCACTCCCCTCTATCACCTATACCCCTCTGACACCCACTCCCCTCTGATACCCACTCCCCTCCATCACCCACTCCCCTCTGACACCTACTCCCCTCTGACAACCACCCCCCTCTGTCACCTATACCCCTCTGACACCCACTCCTCTCTGACACCCACTCCCCTCTGACACCCACTCCCCTCCATCACCTATACCCCTCCATCACCCACTCCCCTCTGACAACCACTTCCCTCTGGCACCCACTTCCCTCTGACACCCACTCCCCTCTGACACTGCTCCCTCTGGCACCTCCTTATTTCAGGGCCTAGGGAAGTTTCACCTTCTGCTCAGGAGAGGTAGTCAATCTCTGTACCAAATGGCTTGTCTGGAAAGAATCTGCGTGTGGTGAAAGGAAGCAGTAGGCTAAAGGGATCAATGAGGAGAAGCAAGAGAGACCGTTCTGGCTAGTGCCAGGCTGTGAGCTGGGATATGCCTCAGGAGGGGAAGATGAAGATAACTTACACTGTGGTCCTGCGTCCTCCCAGACTCCAGAGGAGCCAGTTCTGGAAGGCTCGCCCTTTATGTTATTTATTTAATCAGAAATATGAAAAAATAAAATAAAATAAAGCACATCAGAAAACAAATACTCAGATACTCCTGAGGTTTCTAGGAGTGATTAAGGTAAATTATCTCATTTGACTGTGATCAGAATGTGTGATGGGAGAAGGGGTGTGGGAGGGTGAGTGTCAGAGCTCACTCTTGCTGCTCTGGGTGAACAAAAAGCCTCTTTTCCTGAGCCTTGTTTGCAAATCATGTCCTGTCACCAGGGTGTACTAATCATGTTGTTTAAATGTTTGACACTGAAATTGGGACTCAAAAGAACTGTTGGCCCAGAAAGAAACTCACTACAGACTCATTCATTTGCCTCTCAGCATAACCATTATTGCTTGTCTCATTTTCGGTTCTTATAAGTGTATTTCTAGTATCACATCATCTCACTCATCTAGGGGAAATAATGAACAACATAGACTGATGAACAAAAACAGACCCAGAGATGGGAAGCATCAATCAGACTGTCAAACCTCAGAGGGAAGGTAGGGGAGGGTGGGGGTAAGGGGGAGAGATCAACCAAAGGACTTGTATGCGTGCATATAAGCCTAACCAGTGGTCACGGACAACAGGGGGATGGGGGCATGCGTGGGGAGGGGTTTGGGATGGGAATGGGGGGATGAGGACAAATATGTGATGCCTTAATCAATAAAGAAATTAAAAAAATAAATTAGTGTTTGTTTTTAACATAACAATACTTAGGAGCGATGAGCAAATTTTTTAAAAGAAATAATGGCAGCAAATGAAGACCAAAAACACCCTCTCTCACTATACCCCTCTGACACCCACTCTCTGAGGGAGAATTGGGTCCCTATAACTCAAGCACAAGAGGGTAGGCTATGAAATTTGGAGCCCTAATTTTGGTGTCAGCTTGGGTTTCTACCCTTGCTTTGCCCCTTTCAAGCTGTGTGACCTTAGAAAAGATGCTGAACCTTTCTGAGCTCTTCTTTACAATGGGAATTTAACTCTCAAAGGGTCAAAGGGATTAAGTTAGAGAATATATATGACAAGCGTGGCAGTGCTCCGGGATGGGGCTGCCTGGTTAAATTCAAATCTCAGAGAAACCACATGTGATTTTTTTTTCATATAAACATGTTCGAATAGTTTAATTACCAGGTGCCTGTATTTTTATTTGCTAAATCTGGCCACCTTACCCTAGCATGTTAGAGGTACTTGGTAATGTTTTTTCATTTTCATTTCCTCAGAAGCTGATATAAAAAGGACTTCAGACACTGCCTGATTTAAGTGTTGCTAAATTGTGGTTGCAGGATGGGGAGATAAGAAAAGATGACTGTAGCAATATTGGCTATAACTATATTCTTATTATCACAAATAGAATAGTACAAAAAATAGCATCAAAACACTGAGGGCCAGCATAGTATCCTACCTGGTCATTAATTCACACCTTATGGAGAGTTTAAATAAATTATGGTTCTCTCAAATGACACATTTTCATCTAGAGATTTAAAATTATATTTATGGTAAGGTTTTTAATAACATGGGAAAGTGTTTTTAGCATAGTTTTGAGAGAGAAAGGTGGAATAGAAAAATTTTAAGTACATTCTGCTCTCTATAACATCAAAATGAATAGAAAATATCTGGGAGGAAATATGACAGTAACTCTGGGTTATTAGATTTTTTTGCTCATTCTTGCATCTTTAGAGTTTTCAATATTGTCAAAACTTTCTACAATGAACTCTTAGCTTGAAGGTAATGTTTAAAGTTCTCTCTTAGATTACATTAGATTCACATTTTAGCAATTGTTTTAATTGACAAATAGAATCCTAAGTGAATTAAACAAGTGGTGGGAAACAATGTAAGTTTATTGACAAAACATAGTGTGTTCAGATTGTACAAAATCATACAGTTGATCTTTAAAAAAAAAACACCCCTTTGTTAATGGTGCATAACACAAACAGGAAAGTGTATAAAATACAAATGCACATTATTTTTAAAACAGAGACGCAGGTAACCACCTCGGTCAAAACACAGATCGCTGTCAGTGCCCCAGAGGCCCCCATATCTCCTTTCCCAGTCACAACTCACTCTCTTCTACCAAGTTGGTTTGTGTAATTTGCTTTCTTTTCTTTTCATCTCAATTTTACCACCTAAATTGTATCCCAAAAAAATATAGATTAGTTTGGCTTGTTCCTGAACTTGCTATAAATGGAACCATGTGTCTGGCTTCTTTTACTAAACATGCTTTTCTAGCATTGTAATCATTTATTCCTTTTTGTTGGTGTGTTGATATTTCAACCTAGGACTATGCTACCCCTTATGTGTCCATTCTGCTGTTGATGAATATTTGGGTTGATTCCAGGTTTTGGTATGTGAACTGTGGCTGCTGTCAACATGCCTGTCCATGTCTCCTGGTGCACATGTGCTCACTGGGGTTGGTATTCTAGTTTCTGTGACCTTACGCTGTGCTAATGAGATTTCTACCCATCTGTGACCATAAAAGGGAAAACTGATAAAGACCGTGGAGTCTGGGAATCTGAAGCTGTGGATCTTGCTGTCATGGATTGGTTTCTATTCATGACAAATTCATATTTCAAAGGACTGAAAACACAGCAGTTTTCTTAAATGTCAGAATAAACCTGCTGTTACTTTAAATGCATTCAAAATTCTTTTAAATGGCAAGAAGCAGTCTTAAAAGCTTTTTTATTTCAAATTAATAGCATATAAATGCGAAAGTCTCTCTTTTGTGACTGACAAAAACATTTGCCAATATCTCAAATTAGACAATTTGTTTTTAGCCAGAATCAGAAAATAAATGTTTTGAGCTGGAAGAGATTTTAGAGACACTACCTAGTTCAATCCCTTCATTTCATAAATTAGTAACTGAAGCCTCCTTGAGGTCAAATATCTTCCCGAGGTCATACTTAACTAGTGTAATACCAAGACTAGAATGAGAACTTCTGACTTCCAACTTTGTATATTATTAAACTCCCCCAAAATATTACACAGAGCCACCTTTAAATTTTTTTTAAAATATATTTTTACTTATTTCAGAGAGGAAGGGAAAGGGAGAGAGAGATAGAAACATCAATGATGAGAGAGAATCATTGATTGGCTGCCTCCTCCATGCCTCCTACTGGTGATCGAGCCCGCAACCTGGGCACGTGCCCTGACTGGGAATCAAACCTTGACCTCCGGAATCATAGGTCAATGCTCAACCACTGAGCCACGCCAACCAGGGCAGAGCCACCTTTTAAACTATTGAACATGCAGAAGACTAAGGATGTTATTCTGTCACTGTCACCATCATTACATCAGACGTTAATATGAGCCCTTCTGCTTGATTTTCCTGACACCTCATTTTTATCACACATGTATGATACATATACTATGGCACTGGTGCAGTGGTCACTTTTTTGTAATATTTCAATCCATATGGTAACAGATGGTTGTAAATCGTTAAGTTCTTGAAAGTCTCAGCTCTGTATTTATCATAACCATTGAATGGAAGAGCATTGGAGACAGCAACTCTTTGCAAACTCTAGTCCTGTGATTCCAAAATGTCTGTCTGAAATCTGGTACTAGTTTGGGATGGTGTTTTTCTTCATCTGTGGTAACATGTGAGAGAAAAAAGAAAGGACACGAGCAAGGAGGTTTTCATAAAGTTAAGGGACTACCTTTGATGCTAAGGCTTATCTTTTCTACATTTTTGTGTATTAAAAAGCACTTTCTCTAGTAGTATTTTTCATGATATTTATAGTTTAAAAATATTTTTGAGGACAATGCTTACAACTGTTTTATTTCGCTATCATATACGCAGTTCCTAGCAGAGTGACTGACATATAACAGAGAATAAATATTTAAGCAAACTAGTAAAAAGTTAATAAACCTAGTTTGGTCACCAATTTGGGGGTTGGGGACAAGCGAGGAGAGAATTTTACTAATGGCTGAAATGTAGAAGTCTGGTAAATTTCAGATTCTCACTCCTGAGAAGCAGTCCAAAGCACCTAGTGTATTGGCATGTCCTCTGAAAGTTCACATCTACCTGGAACCTCAGAATGTGAGCTTATTTGGAAATAGGGTCTTTGTAGATCCAATCAAGTGAAGATGAGATCAGACTGCCTTAGAGGACCCTGTCCCACTGACTGGTATTCTTATAGGAAGGGGGAAATCTGGGCACAGAGACACAGAAGAAAACCGTGGAGGACAGATACCAGAAGACAAGGATCGCAGTGATGCGGCTCTAAGCCAAGGAATGCTGGCAACTGCCAGAAGCTGTTTGAGGCCAGAAAGGGTCCGCCTTCACCACTCTCACCACCCCCCCAGTCCTCAGAGGAAGCGTGATCCTGCCAACACCTGGATGTTTTTGGACTTCCAGTCTCTAGACCTGTGAAAGAATACATTTCTGTTGTTTTGAGCTACCCAGTTTGTGGTACTTTGTTATAGCAGCCCTAAGAAATGAATACCATGTATCCAGAAGTACAGTGGATGCCATGGGAAGTAGAAGAGAAAAGGGCAAGATTTCTAGGGGTTGACTGTGTCTCCTATAATCTATTTTGGGGCAAAAAAAGAGAATACAAAGTTACTTATTCAGGGTATAATTAATGACTGTAAGTATAGGGAATCGAGGATACATTTCTAGTTTTAGTCACAGAAGATTCAGGGATAATGCTTTGGGATGATGTAGAAGCATTTATGTAAGATATGAATCTGCATGGAAAGAGGTATTAGGCACTTGTTAGAACCCAAAACGCATTTCTAAAATGCTGGGTATACATCGACTTCTAAAAATTAATACATTTTGAATGTAGTCATAATTTAGGAACCCAGTATTTAAAGCAATTGTATGATAAAATCATTTATAAAAGAAAGAATGAAGAATAGCCTGGGAAGAAATATTCATACCTTAATATATAATTTATATATCTGTTTTCATAATTCCCATTTGCCTAAAACAAGAACTGTGTATACAAAAGAAGAGAATAGGTAAATTTTAACTAAAGATGAAAAGAAAATGACAATGCCTATATATAAGCTTTCTTAGTGCAGGCATTTTGGTTCCTTCTCTTTAGTGGGGGTAAATGATGCTGACACATAAAAGTTCCAGGTAATTTACATTGTTACCGGAAGTACTGGGATTCCATGGTCTTTATGTGATCTAATACTTTATTGTTGTGACCTTCAACACATGTTTATTTCTACGAGGCAGGATGTGAGAAATAACAAAAAATAAAGGATTATGAGATTAAAAAGGGTACACTAAAATCTGAAAAGCTGTCAAACTGTATCTATAAAATGGACTACCTAAGGTAGTAATGTTAATCTAGGCTCTGGAAGAGTTCTTGCAAGGGCGGGGTAAGGCTTTAGCGAGCTCAGGAGGTCTCATCCTGCCAGTGAGCAGAAAACATATGAATTCAGTTTGGCCACCTGGGGCTCATTTAGTGCACCAGAGCAGTAATTTGCTAAATGGATCCCTCCTAGTAAAAAAAGAATGAGTAAATAGTGAGCAATTTAGCAATGGTAAACCACTAGTAGCTCAAGGGATATAAAAATGTGAAGCTATAATTAGATTCCTGTTCATAATGTACTAACTAAATGTATTACATTGTATATTGCATCTTTCTAAGTTTATTTCTGGACAGCTGATGCCTTAACAGACCGAAGGCATCCCAGCTATCAATTCATGCCTTCATTAAAATTCCAACTATTCATATTAGAAAAAAATTCCAAAGATAGTTACTTTTATCTTAGATCTAAGGATGCAAACAGGGTAAACCTAAATGCAAAACACAGCAAGTCAGTAATAAGTCACACAGCATAAACTGTGGCAGTAAATTGAAAATTATGTTCTCTTTTTCTACACTTAACTGTTAAAATATTTTAACAAGTTGGCATCAAGGTTTGCAACTTTTACATCTGTTCTTTTCAGGATTATCTTTTAGCATTTTAAGAGATAATTCTTTGAAAAGTGTGGCTAGTCAGAAATGTGATATTAGATGATTGTACATTTGAAGCACTTTAAAGGTTGGGGAGGGTGTCATTCAGGAGTCACGTGGTTCCAGGATATTGGTCTATTCCCCACTCTACTTTAAAGTAGAAGAAGCTATTTCATGGGTGTCTCGAAAATATTTATCCTGCACTGAAATCCTTTTCTTATTCAGTATAGTGTGTGCTGGCTCAGATGGTCTGAATGACATTTTACAATACTAGTAAACTCTAAGTACAAGGTTCATGGCCCTATCAATGTATTATTTCAACTACCAGATTCCAGTTGATCTGGTGTTGAGGGCACTGCCTGTTTATGAACTCTTATTTTCTTTCTGTCTCTCCTCTCACCTTCAAGTTGAGTAACTTTATGGAAGGTTTGGAGGTGGAACAAGGTATGAGTCACACTGTGGATCCTTGCTCTTCTTTCCACCCAACTCTGATTTTCATTATTTTAAGTAAAAGGGAATATAGCATCTTTCAGATTATGAACACTATGCATGCAATAGTTTCTACATTAGCCCCCTCCTTCTCCCAATTTAATAATTCCTTATACCACCTCTGCCCCTTTCCTATATTTTGGATTCTAAATACTCTGAGCAATGCTTTTTCTTTAAAAATGTTTCCCCTTGGAGGAGGTGTTCTGATTATAAATAACTTAAAAGAGTAAACAAAATTCCTGGTGGATAAAAAGGCTAGGTGACTGTCTAATGCTAAATGACAAGAACCAGAGCTAGATTAAGTACAGTACTATAATTTCTTTTTGTGGTCAGACAATCATATACTTTCCCTGAAATTCCAGCACCCACCTGACACCATACATAGTTATTACAATATTATTGACTATATTCCCTATGTACGTTTATATCCCCATGACTATTTTGCAACTACCAATCTGTACTTCTTAATCCCTTCATCTCTTTTACCCCCTCCCCCTCCTCTGGCAACCACAGGTCAGGTCTCTGTATCTATGAGTATGTTTTAATTTTGTTTGTTCATTTATTTTTTTCTTTAGAGTCCACATATAAGTGAAATCAAATGGTATTTGTCTTTCTCTGACTGACTTGTTTCACTTAACATAATACCCTCTAAGTTCCTCCATGCTGTTGCAAATGGGAAGATGTCATTCTTTTGTTACGGCTGAGTAATATTGCATTGCATATATGTACCTACAACTTTTTAAATCTGCTTATCTATTGATGGGCACTTGAGTTGCTTCCATATGTTGGCTATTGTAAATAACTGCAATGAACATAGGGGTGCATATATTCTTTTAAATTCGTGTTTTGGCCCTGGATGGTTTGGCTCAGTGGTTGGGCTGTTGCCTCTTGGATCCAAAGGGTCCAGGTTCGATTCCCTGTCAAGGGCATGTACCTGGGTTGCAGGCCTGATTCTGGCTGAGGTCTGGGTGTGTGCGAGGAGGCAACCCATTCTCTCTCACATTGATGTTTCTCTCTCCCCCCTCCCTCCCACTCAAAAAAAGAAAAAATTAGTGTTTTGAATTTCTTCAGATATATACCGAGAAGTGGAATCCCAGGTCATAAGGCAGTTCCATATTTAATTTTTTGAGGAAACTCCATACTGTTTATAATTTCTTAAGATGCTAATAGACACTGGGCTAATGGTGACAGTATTCATAATTAAAACAAACTTTCATTGAGTTTGTTACATTAGCTAAAGAAATATAACTTTAGAAAGAAGATATATGGGAGTTAATATATAGACACACTCACTGCTTTCCATGTCATTTATTCCAAACTTGAAGATCAAAGGGAAACAAATTGAGACCCTTGACTTAGGCCTTTTTTTTCCTTTCCAGGTATAGGCATAGGAGAGGATTGGCTCGGGGTTGCACGATTTCCACCAAACACATTTAAAGAATAACCAGACATTGTCTCCCCTGGCCTTGAAAAAGTGGGGAAAACCTGAGCTTGGCTTAGTTTGTGTATTTGTATCTCACATAATGGGTGAAGGTGAGGACCTACAACTCGGGACCTTCGTACCATTTAGAGTCCCTCAAAGCCCTTATTTTCAATTAGTAGGGAAAATGAAAGTGTTCTGGGGAGCGGGAGGGTTGTGTACAAATTAATGAACAAGAACATTCCCTGGCACAGAGTTTAACAGCAGAGGGCACACTACCCACTGTCAATGGCCAGCAGCAGGCGGCAAGGAGGGGCAAAGTGTAAGGATCTCTGGGATTTGTAGTTCGTCCGTTTCGGCCGGGCACCTCCGTCCCTTCGCTGGCACTACAAATCCCGGGGTGCATCGCACGCCTCTCCTCAGCCTCTCCCTCGGCCCAGGGACCTCCCGGGAAACTGCCCCTGTCCCGCCCGCGTACGCACGCGTCAGGTTTGTTTACTCTGAAGCCCCGCCTCCCTGCGTTCCCCAACTCTCCCCACTGCTCCCAGGAATGCCGTCATGCTAGTGATGCATATTCATAAAGCTCACGTGGAGCGCCCGCCCTGCCCAACTCCCGCCTTCTCGCTCCAGGCGCGTGATTAATATTCAATGAGCCTAGCTTTGCGGCTGGCTAACCCGCGGGAGGTGGGGGAGAGGGCGGAGCCTGCGCGCGGGAGCCAGCGAGCCGGGCGGGGAGGGCGTGTGTGTGGGGGGGCGGTGGCGGCGAGGCGGGCGCGCGGGATGGAACACCGAGACACCGACGGAATGCTCCGAATTGCCACATAATCCCCTGGAACGGCCGCGCCGATCGCCATTGGCTTCTCCCTTCTCCCCGCGCCGCGGTCTCCCACCTTCGCCTCCCCGCCTCCCTCTCCGCCCGCTGCCTCCCGGGCTGGGGGGGAAGCGCGAAGCCCCACTGCAATGGAGCCCGCCGCCGTGGCTACGGCGCAGCGACTGCCAGAGACAAGCAGAGAGGACCGGGCTTCGGCTGCGGTGGCGGCGTCAGCGGCGGCAGCTCTGGCGGCGGGCGGGGGCGGCCGAAGCCCGGAGCCCGCACCGACCCGGGCGGCCCCGAGCGGCGGGGCAAGGGAGGAGGCCCCCGGCGGGGCGCAGCCCGGACCGTTGCCGGGCAGAGCGGGAGGCACGGGTCGCCGGAGGCGGCGCGGCGCGCCCCAGCCCAACACTGGCGGGGCTGCCCCGGGGTCCGGGGCCGGCAGCTGCGCCAACTCCCTCCTGCTAAGGAGAGGGCGGCTGAAGAGAAATCTGTCCGCGACCGCCGCCGCCTCGTCGTCCTCGTCCTCATCGTTGTCGTCCTCGGCCGCCGCCGCCTCGCACTCCTCCGGAGCCGCCGGCCTCTCCGCCTCCTGCTCGGCCTCGGCGTCGCTGTGCACCCGGAGCCTGGACAGGAAGACACTGCTCCAGAAGCACCGGCAGATGCTGCAGCTGCAGCCATCAGACCGGGACTGGGTGAGGCAGCAGCTCCAGCGGGGCTGCGTGCATGTCTTCGACCGCCACTCGGCCTCGACCTACCTGCGCCCCGTGCTCTGCACGCTGGACACCACGGCTGGTGAGGTGGCCTTCCGCCTGCTGCAGGTGGGCCACAAAGGCGGCGGCGTGGTAAAGGTGCTGGGCAAGGGACCCCCCGACGTCGGCCCCCGGAACGAGCCCGCTGAGCCGCGGGACCTGGGGCCACCCCCGGCGAAGAGCGGGCTGGCTGCCGTCGGGGCCCCGCCGCGTGCGCCTCCTGCCGACCTGCCGCTGCCCCGCGGTCCGAGGGGGTGGACGCACTGCACCTCCCGTGTCAGCCCCGCGCTCTCGGATTCCAGCCCCGGCGAGACCAGCACCCCGCGGCCCTTGGACGGCGCGATCGCTGGCCCGGTCTCCGACACAGAGAGCTTCAGCCTGAGCCCCAGCGCCGAGAGCGTGTCTGACCGGCTGGACCCCTACAGCAGCGGCGGCGGCTCCTCTTCCTCGTCCGAGGAGCTCGAGGCCGACCTGGCCCCAACCCCAGCGGGAGTTCCGGGCCAGTCCTGCCCGCCGGACCGCTCTGCACACACCCGACCCGGAGCGGATGCCCGGCCGCCTTCCCCGATGGCCTCCCCGCCTCTGTTGCAGCCAAAAGCCCCAAGTGCTGTCGACGGCCTTGATGGGGCCACCTGCGATCCTCCTAGGGAGGAAAAGGCGGCAGCAGCCGTGGCCTCTGGCCTCCCCCAGTTGATCCCGGGTGGGACCGGGGCGATCGCTGAGAAGGCGCCTCCACTGCCCACCCTTTACGTGCAGTTCCACGGAGAGACCACCCGGCGCCTGGAGGCGGACGAGAAGCCATTGCAGATCCAAAATGACTACCTCTTTCAACTGGGATTTGGGGAGTTGTGGAGGGTGCAGGAGGAAGGCATGGACTCGGAGATTGGCTGCCTCATTCGCTTCTATGCAGGTAAGGAACCACCTGCACTTGGACGTGTGGGGTGTCAACACTTCCAGGTCCCGAAAAAGGAGTCAAGTCGGTGTCTGTTGGCCAGACCCCAGAGTAAAAGCTGGTCCTCGGCGCTCTTTGTTATTTCTTTACAGCTTTCACGGTGGTAATCTGTGTAATACTCAGTTGAGCAATTGTTCAGTGCGCGGGTTTGGCCAGTCTTGAGGGCTCAGAGGTTGGGAAGCCCTGTGGAGGAGATGGCAGAACTACCAGGAAGTACTGCAAGTATAGACTCCTGAAAGAGGCGGTAGTACATTTAACAATGAACCTGTTGGGTTTTGTGGCAGTTTGGGATTTCAGGTAAACTATCACGTGCACTTAACACCGATAGAGGAACATGGCCAACAGATATGCTCTAATACACTCTCTCTACATTGACTGTCCGCTGTTGGCCATTTTAGGCGTCATAGACTCCCCAAGAGCTCCTTACTTGTCAGCTGGTGCACATTCAGCTCTCTGCGGTGTTTATATGCCCACTTAGTCCTCCTTAGAAACTTCACAGATGGGATCCTTTCAGTGATACTTTTCCTCAGTGCTTTTTTGCTTTATTACAGTTTCCTCTGCAAGTTTGATTCTTGCATCAAAAACGATTTTGTCTATGTATTTCCTTCATTTCTTACAGCGTTTATAAGAAATGAAGCGTTTATCAGAACTGACCATTGCAGTGTGATTTGCAATTGAGATTAGAGTAAGACCTGAAGGGGTTAGTATCTCTAAAATCCTCATTCTTTTTTCAGTTCTAGGTTAAATTTTTAAAAATATTCTCTACGTATTCCAGCTTTATTGAGATATAATTGACATATCAAATTTTTGACTAAGGGTGACTAATATTTCTCCTTTGGTTAAAGTCTTGACCAGTAATAAATTAGGGAGCTGTAGATACTGGTTGTTATATTTGAGCTTTATAAGTTGTTTGCATCCTTTTTTCTTCTTCTGGTTTGAAGAATTAATTATGTTCTTAGTGATAAGGAATTTTAAAAAGTTAGCATAACAATATTAAATCAGGAGAGTTAAATCTTCCCCAACTTTATTATTCTAGGTTGTGGAAAAATAATCATACTTGTAACTAATCTGTAGCCGCTTGTCCTATTTAATTATTTCTGGTCCAACTTGTGGCAGTTCAGTCAGTTTGAATGAAGAAAGAAATCTTTCGAGTCCCACATTGAAATATGCACGACCAGTTGCATTCCTGTTAAGACATTCCTCTGAGTTTCATTGAAGTTTTTCTGTAATTTAAGTGGATTTCTGATAGATTTTTGCCTTATGAAGAAAACCATGTCACAATATAATAGCATTTGCTGTTTCTGAAGATAAAATCCCAACTGGATGACAAACCTTGAAAGTGTATGTGGGCCTGGAAAATAGGTGGCTTTATTTATTATGTAGGAGTGACAGTTATATCCTTTTCTCCTGTAGCTCATCTACTTTGTAAAATTACAAAAGCATTAAATGGTACTCACTTATCACCAGAGTATTTTATTAACCTAAGAGTGATAAATACCCATATAAACAAACATATATATGGAATATATTAAACAGTATCGAACATATTTTATATGGGAAGAGCTCTGCTTTCTTTTTTTCCTCATGATTAGATATGTTGGTCATGATAAATGTTAATGGGAAGTTTTTGGGTGTCATGGTATGAAATTTAAATCTTGGATTTCCCCTAGATTTTCTCTTCAGGTGTGTCTAAAATACTCTTAAGTAAATGATACACAATATTTTTTTAACATCTAAGTATAAAAGTGAAAAGTTATCTTTCTGGTTAATTTTTGTGGTCTTCTTGTTTTGTTCATGAAAAGCAGTAATTGTCACTTCATTCTGAACTTTATTTCTGTATACACACCATAAATACATATATACTTCTCTGTATACGCTCATAAAAATAACTAATACATACAATATCCAAACTGTTCTAGAATATGAAGCCAGTGTACAGGTGTCTAGAAAGAAGATGCTTGGTTGTTATAAAAATGTCTAATTGCCTTTTTAATATACAAAGTTTACCTTATTTTAAACCTACATTAATATTCCAAACACCATTCGCTAAAGAACAAAATTTAGCAAAAATGAGTCCACTTGAACTTTTGCAAGGAAGTTGATAAACAGAAGAGCCTTGTTATTAGGTGGTCTCACTTATTATGTATGGAAACATTGTCAGGACTTCACATGCAGCAAGTTTGCACCAAGCTGGAGGAGATTCCTAGAAATTACTCCTGTGTTGCAGTGGAATGTAGGACACCCAACTGGAAAGTGTTACATTTTGGTAGTAATTCTTTTCCTTAGGAAGGAGAGAATTAGTGTTTGTTTTAGATGACACCCTCTAAGAGGGTGTTGTACGCCACATTTGCTTGTATAATTTAACATGTAACTTACTCTTGAATTTATTGCTGAATATCTTTTGGTTTATACTTGTATTTAGAATAAGGATAGAGTCGGAAGTTATCTTTGAAGCTTTTAGAATATCTTCCTGTATTTAAATTGAGCATGTTGTCTGCTGTCTATCTAGTTTGTTTAATCAGCTGTGTTTTTTGAGAAGTTGTAGTTTGGCCAAGAACTTCCATTCTCTTGAGGGTCACCGTTCAATTAAATTTTAGTATTTATTATCCCACTCAAGTTAGTTTTAAAAGGCTTTGAAAACCATTTGTGGTTGCTTTGAATATTTAAATATTTATTTGGGTAAAGTGAAATGGAAGTCCTTAAGGAACTAGAAGGTATTGGACAAAAGGTACCCATTACTAGGTTGTTAATGAAAAGATATTTTGAAAATGGTTATTGCTCCTACCAAGCAATCATTTTTTTGTTGTTGATTTAAAATATGAAAAAAATGTAAATGGCTTTCTCTGAAGTTACTTGTCTTAAGTATGGTAAGTATGTTAACATTTAATTTCCATTCAAAATCAGCTATCTTAAATTTTGCCTTAGAGTAATTTTAGGTTAAAAAAATTCAAGAATTTAGGTTTCTCAACATAAGTTATGGACTTCAAAACACACACGAGCTTGTGTTTTGGAGTCTGAGTCATTGATGAAGTACAGTATTAAACTATATATTTTTATAGTTTTTACTTTCTACCACCTTTTAGACTTTAGTAGTCTAGCTATTTCAGTTCAAATTTTAATAATAGGAAAGGATGTTGACAGAATGGAGAACACATCCACTGTGCCCAGTGAATCTTGGACAAGGTATTTTTATGTGTGACTTCTTAGCATTGCTGAGAATGATCTCCTTACCCCTCTCATATATCTTCTCTTTTTCTCTTCCGGGAATGATCAAACCTTACATGGTTTCCTACATGCAAACCAAGAAGGGATGGTTCAGCATTAAGCTGTAATATTGACAAGCAGTCTCTTATTACTATAATTACAGCAGTATTGAGTAACGTGGTATGAACATGTGACACCAGTGTGTGCCTGAACAGTCCTTTTAATTTTAAGAACAAAAGGTTTAACTTTGTTTTTTATATTTGTTTTATATTTGTTGTTTTTATGTAAAGTGCATGATATCTTTTCTTTCGTAACTGGTTTGATGACATGTATTAACATGTTGGGTTTTATTTTCTTCAAAAATCTTAAAGGACTTTCACATAAATTATCTCATTTGTCCTTTCAAAAACATTATCAGGGAGGAGTCTGTGTCAATCCTCTTTTCAGATGGAGAAATTGAAACACAGAGAGGTTCCACTCTCGCTTGTGGTTTTTCAGTCCTTGGCAGAGCTGAGAATAGATTAGTTTGGATATTCTGTTTTGCAATTCATATCACTTTCCATGAATCGATGCTGAATTTCATTTACACTTGAATTTTCACTTGGTTAAAAGCATTCAGAAAATATGCTATTTTTGTTGCTAATGAGGTGATACTGTCCTCTAGTCCCAAGTGGTGTTCATTGTGAAATGTGGAGGGTTCTATTTTTGTCCTGCTGCCTTTAAAAACATAAAGAACCAAGGCTGGCAAATAAGTAGACAGGATAGAAAGAGACTGAAATGTTCTAAAGTAAGTATCCTAGTTGCAAATAGTCATACTTGCATTTAAGGTGATATGAAATAAAGTTTACCTAACAATTCTCTATTTTCTTATTCATGCATGCCTCATTTTTTAGACTATAAATCTTCATTGGGTATAGAGCAGTGGCCGGCAAACTCATTAGTCACAGAGCCAAAGATCAACAGTACAAGGATTGAAATTTCTTTTGAGAGCCAAATTTTTTAAACTTAAACTTCTTCTAATGCCACTTCTTCAAAATAGACTCGCCAAGGCCGTGGTATTTTGTGGAAGAGCCACACTCAAGGGGCCAAAGAGTTGCATGTGGCTCGGGAGCTGCAGTTTGCCAACCACTGGTGTAGAGGATTAACACTTCATCTGAAAAGTGGATAACTTGAGGCTAGGGGTGTGACAATACAGTTCCTTTAAATCATAGCTGTATTTATAAAGTTTTGGGAAAAAACCTATCATGAAAGGTTTGCTTAAATCTTCTATTTTAAAATAGAGTTATTTGTACTTTAGTGATCAGTACTGCTTTATTGGTATTACTATGCTGTTGTACAGTTTTTATAATTTATATGTTATATAGAGGTAGAGCGTTAGCTGTTGTCCCTGAATTTCATAGTTATTCCTAAAATGGGGTATCTTTTGTGCTCATTGAAATAGTTGTAGGGAGAGGAAATGTGTGTAAATGAGTTTGTAAAGTTTCTGTATTGAAAGTTGTATCTTTTTGTTGCTATAAGATTGTTAAATCAACCTCCTTAAGTGATTGGTTATTCAAAGTTTATTATTTTTAAAGTGTAAGGTGTTTTGTTGTTTTTTTATTCTATTTCTCTTTAGAACCCTGAATTTGATTTATTGGTAACATAACATTCATTGACATCGTATATGATCCAAGCCTAGCATAATACTTGGCATTTTAGTTTAAACATTTGTTGAATTGAATCTGTGGAATTTTGTTCAGCAGCTGGTGGTGCGTGCCCTGATTTTTCAGCCTTCCATGCTGTTTGGATCACTAGGGAAGTGTTAAACACACGTACACACAGAGGCATTTCTCTAGTGGCCGGAGATTTTAGATGTGCCACATACTATTAATATCTTCTATTTCACGTGAGTGAAGCTCTGTGTGGACTTTGAGACAGCAGTTCTCAAAGCTTTCTTAGGGTTAACAGGTGTTCCACCCTTCCACCCCCTTTTCAAAGGCATATCTTACTTCAACTTTGAGATGAATTTAATGAGGCATCTGTCAAATGAGGCATCTTAGATTTAATGATTTTGTTGTGTGCCAGGGTTGAACACAGTTCAGTCTCTCTGGACGAGAGAAGGGTTTAATTGTACTGTGAAAGTCGAGAGATCCTGAAGCACTCAATAGAAACGCTTTTCCTTTACAGACGGCTGACATTTTGAAAAAGAGAAAGAGATGTTATCAAAATGTCCAAAACAGTCTGGGAAAATGAAGCCTTTAGAAAAATAAATCCCACCTCTGAAAGCTACTCCACCCCTTTAATCCCAGGCATCTGATACAACACTGGTAATGAGGGGTTTTGAATCTAGCCTCATGTTCCTGTGCTTCTAGGGCAAACCCTTTTCTATACTTACCTTTGGTTTTCTAAAGATAGCATAATTAAAACAAGACCAAAAAATTGACCATGTGGATTCTTTAGACATAAAAGTATTTATAACCTAAGTCTGTGTGACTGCTTGTGTTTGGGTTTGTATGAAACTTCAATTCTAGGCTTTGGAAAATGTTGATAAATTGAAACTCAGGAATCTGAGAAGAATAGACTTTAATGATACTTCCATTAGGGAACATTCAGATATTTGGTTAACTATGAAATAGCAGCTCTTTCAAGTAGTGTGATACTGTACTTCAGAATTAAGCATAGTGATAGTTACTGGATTACTCAAGTCTTATTATACTTTGATTTAGAGATGGGATGGTTTTCTTATCTATTACTAGAGGCCCGGTGCACGAAATTTGTGCACGGGTGTGTGTGTCCCTCAACCCAGCCTGCACCCTCTCCAATCTGGGACCCCTCAAGGGATGTCCGACTGCCTCGGACCTAAATGGGCAGTCGGACATCCCTCTCACAATCCAGGACTGCTGGCTCCCAACTGCTCACCTGCCTGCCTTCCTGATTGCCCCTAACTGCTTCAGCCTGCCAGCCTGATCACCCCCTAACCACTCCCCTGACAGCCTGATTGATGTCTAACTGCTCCCCTGCCAGCCTGTTTGCCCCTAACTGCCCTCCCCTGCAGGCCTGGTCACCCCTAACTGCCCTCCCCTGCAGATTTGATCGCCCCCAACTGCCCTCTCTTGCAGGCCTGGTCCCTCCCAACTTCCCTCCCCTGCTGGCCATCTTGTGGCGGCCATCTTGTGTCCACATGGGGGCAGTCATCTTTGACCACATAGGGGCAGCCATCTTGTGTGTTGGAGTGATGGTCAATTTGCATATTACTCTCTTATTAGATAGGATGTCTACATACAGGTCTACATATAGGCTGGGGCAAAAGTAGGTTTACAGTTGTGAGTATGCCAAACACAGAGTTTAATCTTGTATTATTGTTTATTAATTATTGTATTAATTTCATACAAACAACTATAAACCTACTTTTGCCCCATCCTGTGTAATATATATGCCTGGTATATCTTTCAGTATGTTAAATGAAACAAAGCACAGTCATCCCATAATGCCACATTCATGCCAAAATAATTGTTTTCCTGTTGTATTTTTATATTTGAAATTGCCTTAATACATTGTAAAATGCGTTTAATGATAAAGTGTGTTGAGTTACAAGTCCAGTGGCCTTTGAATTTGGAACCCAGATGTACTTTTGGAAGTGGGTTCATATACTCTATTTGTGTAGGGTGTACATATTTTATTTTATTTTTTGTAAATGTCTTACTTTACCAAAAAACTAAAGTCCAGATTTTGTGTCATATGCTTTTCCAAATGAAGTTTATAAAAGTAAATTAGTCTTATTTCTAGTTATGTGAAAGCATTCAGTTGAAGACTGAATAAAATTTTATATACGGAGTTTATTGGAAAAAAACCCTGTGTCGTTCAAAGGTCAATTGTAATTTGGTTTTGGATCATTTTGATAATGAGTGAAAAATCTAATTAGAAATTTTAAGTTTTTAGTTAGTTGATTTTTCTTTTGTTTCTCTCCATTCTTTTCAAGAAGGAAGAATTTTGCATTGTTGCTATTTCTACTGACTCATAGAACTGATGAAGAGCAGTTAGAGAATGAGTCTTTTCCTATATCTGCCTCTCATAATAGTATGTTAGAATGTTTGGGCTCTCTTTTAAAATGTGAGGCATGTTTTTAAATACAGCAAAAGAAAATATCATCTCTAGTCGTTTACATTGGCTATTTAATAATTATCTGGGTTTTACAATCAGTGCACTTCTAAGACATGGTTCAATGAACAAAATTTTATGTACAGAACCAGTTTTTTACCTTTATTGTCTATTATGACAAATACATAGTATATTCCTAAGGAATTCTGTCTTTGTCCCCATCTATGTATTTTGAGAGCTTGTCTGGCTGTATCTTAGTGCTTGAATAAGTGCTACATTATGGTTCTTGAGTTTGGCTGCTGTTTGCCAGGGTCAGTTGTTCTTTTCCAAAACAACTTTGGGGAAGAATTTGTACCGTTTTATCTCACACTGAGAGAAAATGGTCTGTCATTTAAAAAGACTAGTCTGAGAGTTGGGAGACGTGGTATGACTTTGGGCATTTATTTTAACCTATCATAGGCTTTGCTTTTCTCCTCAGTAAAATGTTGAGCTTGAAGTAGAAGGAATCTAAGATCTCTGCCAACTTGAAACATTCTGGGGCTCCATTAGATAGCCTACTCTTCAAATTAGAACAGCGATTTTCAACCTTTTTCATCTCATGGCACATATAAACTAATTATTAAAATTCAACAGCACACCAAAAATATATTCATTGTCTATATGACAAAAATTAAAAAATGTATAATTTGATGCATCACACTGGGTGGCTATTGTTGTGTTGACTGTTGTCATTTTTTTATTTGACAGTCTAAGGGAAAAGAGGTCAGTGCCCCTGACTAAATAGGTATTGCATGTTTTGAAAATTCTTATAGCATACTGGTTGAAAATCTCTAATTAAGAAGGACTAAAAGTTGTGGTTTCAAGTCTTGTCCTCTTTGGATTCCTTTTGTTTGAGGTTCTGTGTGCTTCCTGGACTTGTAAATCTATTTCTTTTACCAGGTGGGGGAAGTTTTCGGTCATTATTTCTTCAAATAGTTTTTCAGTATCTTGCTCTTTCTCTTCTTCTGGCACCCCCACAATTCTGATGTTGGTACTTTTGAGGTTGTCCCAGAGGCTCCTTACACTATCTTCAAATTTTTGGATTTTTTTTCTTTTTGCTTTCCCAGTTGAGTGTTTTTTGCTTCTTTGTATTTCAAATCTTTGACTTGATTCTTGTGGTCCTCTAGTCTGCTGTATAATGTTTTTCATTAGGTCTCTGTATAATGTTTTTCATTTCAGTCAGTGTATGTTTAATTTCTAGTTGGTCCTTTTTCATATCCTCGAGGGTCTCGCTGAATTTATGGGCCTTTTCTAAGAAATTCTTGAAAAACCTTATAACCGTGGTTTTGAACTCTATATCCAGTTGTTTGCTTTCCTCCATTTCTTTCGTTTGTGATCTGTTTCTTTGTCTCCGCATTTTGGTTGCTTCCCTGAGTTGGTAGAGTGGCTTTGTGTGGTAGGTGTCCTATAGGGCCCAGTGGCTCAGCCTCCCCCAGTTACCTGAGGTAGACACTTTTGGTGCACCCCTTTGTGGACTGTGTGCACAGCCTTGTTGCAGTTAAGTCTTGATTATTGTTGGTATCACTGGGAGGAATTGACCTCCAGGGCAATTGGCTGTGTGGATCAGCTGTGTCTGTGCTGGGAGAACTTCTGTGCTGGAGACACCCTTATGAGACAAGACTTGCAAAATTGCAAAAGCCTCTGTGCTCAGCTTGGATGGAGCGGAGTCTCAGGATGGAGCAGGCAGCCTTGGCTTCCCGTCAGCCCTGCCCTATGAGGCCCCTGGGTCTCAGTGTCCCTCAGTAATCGCTGCAAGCACCTCTGAGAGAAAGCCACCCTCGAGTTTTTCCTGCTGTCAGACAGTCCAGTTTCTCCCCGAATGAGTCTGGATTCCTAGAAACTCGCCTGGAACTGGAGTTCAGTGTAGTCAGGAACTTCTGTCTCCCTCCCACTTTAGAAAGACAGCCGCACACTCAGCCGCCTGTGCACTCAGCAGTCAGTCCTCTCTAAGCACATGTGCCTCTGGACCTCTGCCTTCCGTAGCTCCCCTGAGTCTCAGTGTGCTTTCTCTTTTCCTGACAGTCCAGATTCCCCCCGAATAATTCTGGGTTCCCAGAGTCCCACCCAGGACTGGAGTTCAGCACAGTTGGGAGCTTCCGTCTCCCTCCCGCTTTAGAAAGGCAGCTGCGCACTCAGCCGCCCGTGCACTCAGCCACCCATCCTCTCCGTGCGCGTGCGTCTCCATACTTCAGCCTTTTGCAGCTCCTCTGAGTCTCAATGTGCTTTCCTCTTTCCTCCTAGTTGTAGAATTTCCACTCAGCCAGCTTTCCTGTGGTTCTGGAGGGTGCCTGTTTTGTCTTTTAGTTGTAGTTTTGATATTGTTGTGCGAGGCAGCAGTTTAGGTGTTTACCTATGCCACCATCTTGGTTTCAAGAAACTTTTCTTATGTTGACTTATAAAGCAAGATACTTCCATAATCCAGTTTGAAAAATTTACTGTAGTAACTCTATTAGAGGGATCCAAATGTGCAAATTTACTAGTTTAACTTTCATTCATAGTGAGCTGTATACCTGTCTACTGGGCCTAGAGTCAGTAGGAGAAAAAGAACTTGAAGAAAATGGCATTTTTATATTGTTATTTTGATTATATTACAGAATTTAGGATCCTGTAGAGATTCTAACATCTGCTGTTTTTATAAATGAGGAAAGCAAACCCATAGAATAAGTGTTGGATTCAAGATGAAGTCAGTCTCAAAATTAGGATAATACCCAGGGTTTGGATTATCAATCCATTGTTGCCCTCCATCCCTCCCCACCTCCCCCCCCCCCCGCACACACACACACACACACACACACACACACTTGAACCTCTATACTTACTATCTTGGATCCTCCGTATATTTAGTATTCAAAATGAAATTTTAAAAATAATGGAGTGTGTTTCACACATTTGTGGTTTCTCTATTCAAAGTGTTTCTAGTTGTTTTTTTTATTCTAATCAATACTTTTGAGAAGTTACATATCACTTTGACAGATTATAAAGGAGGGCTTCTAATGAAACAGTTGGATATTTTAAAAGTATGGAAATGTTGGGGAAAAAAATTGAATTTAAAAAAATATTTGGGAGAAATATTTAAGAATAGATTTTGAAAAAAATTCCCATTCAGACATATGTTCATTGAAAAGATTCAGTATTCATCATATTCTTTACTTAAATTTTAACTTAAGGAAAAGAACTTGTCTTCTCATAATTAAATGCACATATTCAGGTACACATACACAGTTCTACTTTTGTATGATGTAAAAAAATCAGAACAACTCAGTTCACTAATCTTTGGGCTTTTGTTTGCTGGTTTTGGAAGTCTTTACTATGAAATCTGCTATTGTTTTGAATGTCTGTCCCCTCTAAAAAGAGAGAGAGAGGGAGAAAGAAATTTTTGTTCCTGTTAGCAAAGACAATATGTGGATGTTTTTTTAGGGGTGAAATCGATTTTCTTTTATATTAAGTTTTAGTTTAATTGAATCATTTACCTTTAATGAAAGTTTTAGCTTCCTTTATCTACTGATTCAATTCTTCAAAGATGATTATTCATTTTTTTAAATTTAAGTATAGTTGGTATACAGCGTTCAGGTGTACAGTTTAGTGATTCAACAGTAAGTCTTGTAATCATCTGTCACCATACAAACTTAAAGTTACCACAATATTATTGACTATATTTCCCTTTACCTTTTTCACCCATCCCTCTACCCTGCTCCCCTCTGGCAACCATTAGTTTGTTCTCTCTCTTTTTTAAAAAATTTATTTATTGATTTTAAGGAGAGAGAGAGGAAGTGGGGGAGAGAGAGAGGGAGGAGAGACATTGATTTGTCCCACTTATTTATACATTCATTGGTTGATTCTTGTATGTGCCCTGAGTGGGGATTGAACCCGAATCCTTGGTATATCAGGATGACACTCTAACCAACTGAGCTACTTTTACACGGTCTCCATCTCTGTTTCCATGAGTCTGTTTTTATTTGTTCTTTTGTGTATTTTTTTTTTTTTTTTAGATTCCACATGCAAGTTAAACCATATGGTATTTGTATTTTTTTGTCTGACTTATTTCACTTAGCATAATACTCTTTAGGTCCATCCATGTTGTTACAAATGTTAAGATTTCAAACACATCTCACATCTTTATCCATCTGTCGATGGAAACCTAGTTGCTTCCATATCTTGGCTATTGTAAATAATACTGCAATGAATATGGGAATGCATATGTCTTTTTATATTAGTGTTTTTGTTTTCATGGGATAAATACCCAGAAGTGGAATTGCTGGGTTGTGTGGTAGATCTATTTTTAGTTTTTTTGAGGAATCTCCATACCATTTTCCATAGTGGCCATGCTAATTTGCATCCCCACCAACAGCATGCAAGGGTTCCTTTTCCTCCACAGCCTCACCAACGTGTTATTTTTTGCATTTTTGATGATAGCCATTCTGATTGATGTGACGTGGTATCTCATTGTGGTTTTGATTTGCATTTCCCTTATAACTAGTGATGTTGAGCATCTTTTCATGAGACAACTGTTTATTTTTAATATGAGGAAGGGAACGTTTTAAAGTGCAAAAGTACAAAGGGTAAAATTACATTGCATCTGGCATATAGAATGTGTACTCCAGATGCTGAGACAGAGGAGACATTTCTCTTGATTTCTCTTAGGGAGTGTGGCTGGGGGCAGCTGGCATTCAGTTTTATATAATAGGGATCTCTCCTTATTGGGGAGAGTAAACACTATAATTGGATCAGACTTGTTCTCTTCCTTACACAGACCCCACTCACTTTATTGAGATGCCTGCTTTATCGTAGTGGGCTAGAACCAAACCGCATTCCCTCCGAGATAGACCTGTACTTGATGTGAGTCCTTAACTCAGTGGTCGGCAAACTGCCGCGGTTTGCCGCTCGGTTGACTAATGAGTTTGCCGATCACTGCCTTAGGGAAAAACACTTAAAAAAACATTTTAATAATGTACTAATATCTTTAACCTGAACTCAAAACTTTTGGGTAAGGGTAATGCCTTAACCTTCTGAAGGCTCATTAGAAAGGGGGAAAAGGTGATAAAAAATAACTGTCTCAAAGAACTTTGTGAGGTTCAGATTTGGTGATATATGTGGAAGTGCTTTGTAAACTGTCAGATGTTAAGCAAATGTAGTGTGGTTTTATTATTTTTAGCAACAGTAAATTGCCACAAATGTTAATTAGAGTTCATTAGGGCTCATTAGGGAAGATGGGATATATGGCAGACTGTCCACTTTCCCTCATTCATTCATGATTCCTTTATCCAGTAATTACTGTGAATAGCTTTTGGTTTAAAGGTGACTAATTCGAATTTTCTAGGATCCCTTGAAATACTTACAGATTTGAGGGTAAGTTTGTGGGAACAAACAAGCAAGACAGCATTTACAATACAAAGGTGGAAAGTGTCCTAATAGAGGTACACTGTTCACAGATTTCTGTAAAGCAGAGAGGGGTCTGACTCCACTGTGTGAATCTCCAGGAGGCCCTTGAACTAAGTCTTGAGGAACCAGAAAGGGTAATCAGAAGGAGTAGGCTGTTGCTATAATTCTGGCAATTGAATTATTTGAGGAGCAATCCTAAATTAGTAGTTCAACATCTAGTGAGACTGAGTTTAGGATTACTAATTCCAGTTTAATGCTTTAAGATTCAATAGGTACCTTTGGTCTAGGCCAGTGGTCGACAAACTCATTAGTCAACAGAGCCAAATATCAACAGTACAACGACTGAAATTTCTTTTGAGAGCCAAATTTTTTAAACTTAAACTATATAGGTAGGTACATTGTTATTAACTTAATTAGGGAACTCCTAAGCTGGCCTTTGCTAAAAACGTCCTCAATCTGATTGAGGTACATTCGCTGAGGTCAACCCCTTCCAACTCTCCCATCCACACTCATCTTGTATACTTGTTTCGTCTATCTCCTTTCCTTCATCCTCTCTATATGTCCAAACAATCTCAGCATACCTTTCTCAGTCCTCGACACTACATCTTCTTTCACTCCACAACGTTCCCTACAATTAACTTAATAAACTTTACTTAAAGTTTTAAGTCTTAGTTAAACTATAGGTACATTGAATAAAACTTGGTATCATACTTAATAATGATATTTATTGATAAAATTAAATTCCTTACAATTTACCGTACAATATCCATCAAATTAAATCATGACAATGACTGACAAACACTAATGTGAACAATGGCCTTGCATCTCCTTGGAAAGTTTGGGTAAGTTAGGTTTGTATGTTGTTGTTTTTAATTTTAGGCACGATTCCAGGTTCTCATCAATAAGACGACTTCTCAATTTACTCTTGATAAGGTTCATGCTTGAAAATGATTGTTCGCATAAATATATAGACCCGAATAAGGAAAGAACAGCAAATGCTAGTTTTTTCAGTTGATTATATGAGTCAGGAATACTATTCCAGGTGTTAAAAATCAACATATCTTCCTTCTCCAGGTCTTTCAAAGCAGACCACTTGTGCTGTGAACTAAGTTCACATTTGTTTTTCTCCAATATTTCTATATCAGCACAAAGACGTTCAAATTTCGATTCTTTCCACAATTCTTTGTTTTTTAAATCCAGCAATTGCATTTCAAAGTTGCCAATGTCAGTATTAAAGGGAGAAGCATTTAATTCTGTTACAGTAGCACTAAGAGGTTTTTTAACAAAGGCTAACGTCGTTTTGCTGTTTCTGAATTCCTGAAACCTGTTGAGTAAAGCTTCCCTCATATTTAAAAGCGTTATTTTGAAATAGCAAATGTTAATATCAGAATTATTTTCTTGGTGATGTTTCAGCAGGTTTGGAAAGTGAATCAAAGTTTCTCTTTCAAAATCTTGAGCAAAAAGGTATGTTTTCGAATGAAATAACTTCTTCTAACATCGAAAAAACCGTGTTTCCTTTCCCCTGTAGTTTACGATTAAGCTGATTTAGATGAGACCTAACATCTACCATGAAATAAAAATTTTGGATCCACTAATTGTTCATTAGTTCTGGATAGTGAACAAGGAGAAATGCTTTAATTTCTGTTAATAAGGAAGCGAAACGTTTCAAAATGTTTCCTCTTGATAACCAATGTACCTTGTTATGCAGCAGATCTGAGTACTCATCACTCTCCATTTCAACTAAAAATTCTTTAAATTGGCGATGATTAAGAGCTTTAGCTATAATGGAGTTGATAATGTTAATCACCAATTCCATAACTTTGCAAATTTCTTCTGGAAATGTCTGCGCACAAAGTGCTTCTTGATGAATGATGCAATGGTAAGGTAAGTATCTCGTGATTAATTTTTTCTTTCAAAATAGCAACAAACCCGTTTCTTATGCTGGTCATACTTTTGGCCCCGTCTGTTGAAATTGAGACAATTTTATCAAGTGGAATATGATGTTTTTCAATGCACTCAATTACAGCATTTGCTATATCCTCTCCACGTGTTTGACCTTTGAGTGACAATAATCCTAAAAGTTCTTCTTTAGGACCTGTAGATGAAATAAATCGTACAAAAAGTAAAACTTGCGCTGTATTATTTATGTCACAAGACTCGTCAACTGCTATTGATAAAGCTGAAACAAATTTAAGATCTTCAACTTGCTGGTCGGTTATATTCGAAGACATTTTGACTGTTCTATCTTTCACTGTTTTAGCAGACAATGGTAACTTTAATTTTTTTTTAGAATATCTGCTTTGTTCTTAAAATCCGGAAATAGCTCTTCGGATGCATTCATAAAACAACTTTTTATGTATTCACCGTCTGTATATGGTTTTCCTCTCTTAGCAATCTCTTGACTAACCACAAAACTTGCAATATTAACATAGTTGGAAGATTGCATCCAGTAGTTAAGTACAGAACTTGATTTTTCTTGACTCTTCTGAAGTTCCTCAACTGCTTTCTTCCTTGCATCACCGACAGGATATTTAGTACTAAATGACATGTGTTTAGTTGTAAAGTGTCTCTCCAAATTTGATTTCTTGTTACGCCAGTTTTCCCTGACAAATAAGACAGGTCGGAAGGCCATTTAAGTTTTGAATAAATGCGAAAGTCTCGGTCCATTCAACTTTAAATTCATGGTTTTCGTCTTCCGTTTTTCTTTGCTGCTTCTTTGTAGCCATGTCAAACAGGGCACCTAAAAAAAGTTTCATTTTATAATAATAAAGCCACTAACACAAAATAACTACTATTCTTAAATTGATGACAAAAATACCGGTAGGATTTGCAGCTGGTTGGAAAAATACAGGTAACTTTATGCTTCAAGTAGGTACTTTTGTCACCCGCACGTGATTTGCACACCCGACTAGCACTAACCATTGTACAATGAGACCGCTCACTGACTGGCTCACTCAACTCGTGCATGAATCGCGCGCGCCTCCCTGCGCTGCGTATCCTGCGGTCCACCTGCGCCACGTCTCCCATTGCCCGACCAATCGACACCCCCACTTCTTCTAACACCACTTCTTCAAAATGGACTCACCTAGGCCGAAAACCAACTTCTGCTCATGGGCCATGAAGTTTCAATCGCACTGTCTGTGTGCGCCCGCACGTGGTATTTTGTGGAAGAGCCACACTCAAGGGGCCAAAGAGCCAGCAGCGGTTTGCCAACCACTGGTCTAGGCATATAGGCTTTTTTATCCCCTTGAATCTTTGGGCTCCATTTGGTATTGTGGTTTGTGGAGGTCTAAGTTCTAGGTAAGCAAATAATGATTTTGCTTCTTTGAAAAGAAAATGCAAATGTTCACATGCTCCAGGTTGCCCTGGATCATGGCAGGGGGCCTACAGTCCACTTGAAAGACATTCTCTTATATCATTTTTTAAGGCCTGTGAGAATTTTGATTTCCTTAGCTATAGAAGATTTAAGGAAAAGGCTGTGTTCATCTTCTGGAAGCAGGTACTTTCTTTTAGTTTAGTGTCATATGTAAACCACATTAATGTAAAATTTGGAAGTTGATAAATTGGTAGTAATCTGGGAGTATTATTTTTTTAACTTTGCCCATTTCTGTCTGGCTCTTTGTCGATGAAGGACATTTTTAAACATCTGTGTATATCAGGAAGAAACATAATTCTTGTGTTCATATAAGCAGAGAGAACTCTCTTACCTATGGCTGTAAAACCTTTACTACACCTATGGCAAGTTGAGTCTTTAGTAATAGCCTATGATTATTTGTTGTTTCTTTTAAGTGGAAGGCAAATGTCTCTGAAATATTGTCTCATATAGTAATATGATTGGCAACACTGGAAAAAGATACTCATTTTGCTTTCTATGTTAGTTTTTAAATTATGACAAGCATCATGGTAAAAAAAAAAGTTATTCAGATCCTGACTGATTACAATCATGCTTCTAATTCAAATGAAAATACTTCTAATTTAAACTAACCAAATTCAGGTTAATTACCTGCCAATGTGGATTTTCCAGTCATTAATTAGCACCTTTTTACCCTCTGTAACAAATTTTTACAGAGACCTCAGTTCATTCACTAGAGCAATATCAACACTAGAGAAGCTGATTTTCATGGGGGATATTAACAGAAAAGTTACTATCAATCTAATAATAAGGACAATAGTTACTGGCTCTTGGGATTATAAAGTAGACAGTCAAAATCCATTGCTCTATAACCAGCTCATAAGAGGGACTTGTTTTTTTTTTTAAACCGGTATGCTCATCTAATTCTTTATTCATATTTTTTTCCTAATTTGATTTTCAGAAGGCAAACATTTTATAATACGTAGATTATTTTATAATATGTAGATTATTTTATAATATTTCTATTCTTTTAGCTGTTTATAATACTGGGATATTTACTATATTGATATAATAGAATATCCTTTATAATAAAAGAGAAACATGCAAATTGACCATACCTCCACCATGCCCACAAGCCACGCCCACAAGCCAATCAGGAGCAAGTATGCAAATTAACCCAACCAAGATGGCAGTTAATTTGCATATCCAAGGGGCAGAACGAAGGCTGAAGACAGCGTAGAAGGAAGCCAAGTGCTGCAGAAGGGAGCGAAGCTGCGGAGAAGCAAGCAAGGAGGGCAGGGGAGAAGGGAGGGAAGCAGACCTCCGCAGAAAGCCCTATTGCAGGAATCTTCCTGCAACAGGCCTCTAGTCCTATCTAATAAAAGAGTAATATGCAAATTGACCATCACTCCAACACAAGATGGCTGCCACAAGATGGCCAGCAAGGGAGGGCAGTTGGGAGGGACCAGGCCTGCAAGGGAGGGCCATTGGGGGCGATCAAGCCTGCAGGGGAGGGCAGTTAGGGGTGACCAGGCCTGCAGGGGAGGGCATTTAGGGGCAAACAGGCTGGCAGGGGAGCAGTTAGGTATCAATCAGGCTGGCAGAGGAGTGGTGAGGGGGTGATCAGGCTGGCAGGCAGAAGCAGTTAGGGGCAATCAGGAAGGCAGTCAGGCGAGCAGTTGGGAGCCAGCAGTCCTGGATTGTGAGAGGGATGTCTGACTGCCTAAATGGGCAGTCAGATATCCCTTGAGGGGTCCCAGATTGGAGAGGGTGAGGGATACACTCTCCTGTGCACAAATTTTGTGCACCAGGCCTCTAGTTTATATAATAAAAGCCTAAGCAACCCTTATATGACGGAACGACCAGAATGACTGGTTGCTATGATGTGTACTGACCACCAGGGAGCAGATGCTCAATGTAGGAGCTGCCCCCTGGTGGTCAGTGTGCTCCCACAGGGGGAGCGTCACCCAGCCAGAAGCTGGGCTCATGGCTGGTGAGCACAGCGGCAGTGGCAGGAGTCTCTCCCGCCTCCACGACAGCACTAAGGAGCAGCAAACTGAGCGGTAAGGAGCAGTGAGCAGGCAGGCAGTAAGGAGCAAAGGAGCAAGGGGTCCTGGACTGCGAGAGGGCATAGGCCAGGCTGAGGGACCCCCCTTCCCCCCCCCAGTGCACGATTTCATGCACCGGGCCTCTCGTTTATAATAGTTACATGTTTATAGACTTGTAACACAGTTTAACTTTACTTTTGAAATATATAATGTCAGAGTAATACTGTAACTTGAGATAAAAGGTGCAGATATATTTTTCTTTTACATGCTTTCTTTTTTCTTTATTGATTAAGGTACTATATATGTGTCCTTATCCCCTCTTTGCTCCCCCCCCCCCACTCTTGCCCTTACCTCTGTGGTGTCTGTGTCCATTGGTTATGAGGGATTTGGTTTTTTAACCAAAATCTGAATGGTAATGTCTCATTGATACATAAATACGTGTTGACAAAAGTTCTGTAAACATAATTCTTGGAGTTGCTTAGAAGATAATGTCATTCTGAAGATAAGCACACAAAAGTCCTTTTCTGAGAGTAGGGATCATCTAACAGTACATTTGGGATGGAATTCATTGCTTCCTGCTTCTGTAGACATGCGTAACATTCCCCATCCCCACCCCCAATTAAACAACAAAACACAAGAGAAATTTTAGTTCTCAGAAACTGATTGATCCATGTGACCTTAATCTCCAGATAATACAGATGGATAAAAAGAGGTAGTGGTGTTCATTTATCTCAACACTAGAGGCCCGATGCACGAAATTTGTGCAAAGGGCTTGGCCCCCACCACCTTGGCTTTGTCTGGAAGGACGTCTGGTCTAATTAGCATATTACGCTTTCATTATTATAGACTGTCATAAGGACAACTATCCTTACCCCCTTGTACAGTATCTTTTTAAAAACAGTTGTAATAGTGGAGTACAGACTAAATGAGACTTGTCTGTGGAAATCTGCTAAATGTAGTAATTGAAGTAATACTTGCTCGGTTGTAGCTTTGTAAGACTTCCAGTGAAAAATGGTTGAGCAGGTCAGGGATATCTCAGGAAGGGCATAGAATCTGAACAAAGGAATGGACCGGGGGGGCATTTAGTCCAGTTTCTGACCTACCATAGAAGTCCGTGCTTCTATATTCCAGACTGACTGTCATCTGGCCTCTGCTTGTTGACTGCAGTGGATCTGTGGACCAGCATCATCAGTATCTCCTGGGAACATGTTATAAATGCAGAATCTCAGGCCCCACTCAGACTTACTGAATAATCGGCATTTCAGCAAGATCCCCAGGTGATTAATCTACACAGTATAGTTTAAGAAGTGCTGGCATTGGACAATCAGGAGTCAGGGCAGTTGGAATTGGTGGAGGGAAACTTAAATTAGGAGCTTGTGTGGTTCAGTGAATTATAGAGGGTCTGAACTAGAGCAGTGGAGGGAGAAAAGGAGAGATTAGACATCATCCTAGGACTCAGTAGCTAACTGGCTGTTTTGGCAGTAGAAGCTCAAAGATGGCAAATTTATAGTTTGAGAGATGAGAGAATTCATGAAAGTAGGAAGCAAGAGGTTATACAGGAAATATCATTAATTCAGTAAAGCTTGAACAGGCACTATACTACTTAGGAGTTGGTAATACTAGAATCAGTGAAGGCATGACTCCTGCCCTTGATATTTACAATTATTTAGCAGTTGAGGATGGATTTTACTGAGGATGAATTTGAAATGGTAATGCATGTTAAGCTGAGTGTAGCTATTGGTTTAACTGGTAAATGGACTGGTTCACCACCCAGTTTCCAGATCTCAGTGGGCCTTTTTGCTTTCTACTGCTTACCATATGTGCGGTTATATCACCTCTCAGGAAGATGATATAAACATTATTTATTTACTTGGTTTTCTTATAAGAGCCTTTTCCCCCCACACTCAGAATAAATGCTTATGCTGACTGTGGCCATGGACAGAAGTGAAGAGGTCTGAAAAGAATGTTTATATTAAATTTACGAAGCTCTCAGGATGAATGCCTTCTGAATGTCAAGGCTTTCCTATCTGGTGTGGGAAATTTACATAAACAATTGTAATAAAACTTGCAGTGCCTTAATGAAGCCATTTACAGAGTGACAAGGGAACCCAGAAGCCCAACAAACTGACTTTCCCTGGAAGTGGAATGCTTTGAAAGGCTTGCTGGGAAGGATTCCCTATGTGAATTGGCGACTAGTGTTGCATGAATGGGCATGTCAGGAACTAAAGCATGAATGAAAGGGCATGGTGTATGTAGGGGATGGTGAGTAGCTGTAGTGGGGAAGTGTCAGGAGATGAGACTAAAAAGGAAGTTGGGTCCAGCTGATGAAAGACCTTACATGATAAGGACTTGATTTGATAAGCAGTGGGAGCTACTGAGCATTTTAAAGTGGGGAGTGACATGTTAGATTTTTGGCAGCCAGCTGGAGGATGGATTGGAGAGGGAGGGAGCTACTAGGGATTTGGAGACAGCCTTAGCAGGGCCTTTAGTAAATATTTAAAGCACTATGTTAGGCACTGGAGTTCCAAAGAAAGAATGGCCTTGCCTCCACCAATTTCAGCCTAGTAGCAGAAATAAAAATAATTGCAATACAGAGTACACTACTTTTGAGGTTTGTACATTGTGCTTGTTTGTACCAAATAGGGATTTAATTAACTCTGCTCCAGTTGGGGTAGATGGGAGGTGGTTTTGATTATTTGAAAGAGTAGACCAGGAGTAGGAGTGGATGGTACTTTAGGGCATTTTTGGCAGGCGGATCAAGGGACCCTAGGGACTAGATGAGGAAGATCTGGATCAGTGCAGATGAAGAACTGGGGACAAATGGGAATTGTTTAGAATGTAGAGTGCCTGGGTCTTATTGAATAATGACAAGTTGGGAGAAAAGGAGTAGTTCAGGGTTTATTTTTCATTCTTGAGCTAATTTGAGTATGTCTTCCACATCAGCAAGTGTGTTGCTGTATTCCATGTTAGATGTAGTGTGAACAAGACTGACAGGGTTTTGTATGTCAGGATGACTTGGAGGTTTCTAGTTTGTTTGACTGTTATCCCATTAACCAACAGGCAGAATACAGTAGCAGGAATTGGTTTTAGGATGAGGGGAGAGATGGTGAATGTGTTAAATTTAAGGTGCCTGAAGGGGGGCACCAGGTATGTCTAAAGAGCTCGGGGATCATCTAGGTTTAGGTAGTAGCTGAGGTCTTTTGATGGAATGAAATTGCTACAGTGGGTAGGGTAGAGAGGGCTCTGAGAAATGCCTGTTTTTAGAAAGTGGTAATAGATTATGATGATTGGAAGAAGTCAGATATAAAATAGTCTCATATGAAGGTCAATTAACAGGCAAAACTAATTTTTGGTGATCATAATAGTTGTTACCTTTCAGAAGATGAGAAGGGACTTGAACTATCTGTTATGATAATGTTCTTCGTATTTTTCTGGGTCTCAGTTTCCTGGGTATATTCATATTAGTATATGAAAACTTCACATGTACCCTTATGGTTTGTGTGTTTTACTAGCTGTAAGTTATACTTCCGTAGAGAGAGGAAGTGGCCCTAAAGAATTTTAAACATCATTTCTGTCCTGAAGGGAAAGACAGAGGTTAAGGATGACAGATGAACGGAGAGGGAAAAATTAACAAAGGAAAGTTCTGGAAGAAATAAGAGAAGGTGAAATCATGAACACCCATGTAGGAGTGTTCTGTGAATGGGAAGAGGGGCATCTATTTCTTTGAGGCTGTTAGGAAGGATGGATAAAGATAAAGATTCATTTAAGTGCCAGTTCATGAAGTTGAGTCTTAATCTTCTTAGTGAATTAGGAGATAAGGAAAAGCCAAGTCTCAATATTGATTGTAATGTGCATTTTCTTGAGTGAACCAACTAACTAATCATAGGTTATAACCTCTTTGGGGAATTTATGACTGTGATTTCAAACCTATCCTGAATTTTCTGTAAGGTGATCCTTTCTTGGACTGTTTTAAAATTCATACTGCATGGGGAGAGGAGGGTAGATAGTAAACTGGAGGAGGAAAAATAATTGCCAAACTCTCTTTTACAGGTTTGTTAATGCTTGCATTGGGCAGTTTGTTTCACACAGGCTTTTTTTTTAACCCTCACCCAAGGACATGTTGAGAAAGATAGATAGATAGATAGATAGATAGATAGATAGATAGATAGATAGATTGATGTAAGAGAGAAACATGGGTGGGTTGCCTTCTGTATGTACCCCAACCGAGGAGGGGCAGCAGGTGGGGAAAACTTTGGAAAAGTTGCAATTAGTAAATGGCAAAACTGGGATTTTACCTTCCATTATATTCTGTTTCTTGTCTGTTCATAAAATCACTTATCCTATATAATCCTATATAATAAAGAGGTAATATGCAAATTGACCCTCATGCCCTCACAAGATGGCTGCCTATGACTAGGCCGGCAGGGGGGTTAGTGAGGGACGACCAAACAACTGAACAGCAGGCTGCGTGGGGCGACCAGGCCGGTGGGAGAGCCATGAGGGGCAACCAGGCCGGCAGAGGGGGACAGTTGGGGGTGACCAGACTGGTAGGGGGGGCAGTTAGGGGTGACCAGGCCAGCAGAGGGGAGCTGTTGGGGGCGACCAGGTCAGCGGGGGGGGGGGGGGGGGGCAGTAAGAGGCGACCAGGCCGGCGGGGAGGGGAAGTTAGGGGTGACAAGGCCGGCGGGAGGGGGTGCAGTTGGTGGTGACCAGGCCAGCAGCGGGGACAGTTAGGGGCAACCAGGCTGGCAGAGGGGGCCAGTTGGGAGCAACCAGGCTGGCGGGAGGGGGGGTCAGTAAGGGGTGACAATGCAGGCAGGCAGGTGAGTGATTAGGAACCAGTGGTCCAGGATTGTGAGAGGGATGTCCGACTGCCAGTTTAGGCCCGATTCCCGGGATTGGGCCTAAACTGGCAGTCAGACATCCCCCAAGGGGTCCCAGATTGGAGAGGGTGCAGGCTGGGCTGCAGGGCCAGCTGCCCCCCCCCACCCCCCACCCCGTGCACGAATTTCATACTCCAGACCTCTAGTGGGATAATAAAACTTTGGAGATAGATTGATTTTTTTTTTCTTATGACCTATTGATTATACTTGCAGAGGTAAGAGCTAGTTCTGAAGAATAGATTTTCATTCCTAGATTGTCAAAGTTACTTGTCCCTTGAATCTGTTTTTAAAGTGAGTGTAAAGACATGATACATTATAAGTTTAGGTAGATATAAACCAGATTGTATAGGGGATAATTTATTATTAAAAAATAAATACTGTTAAGAAACCATATTAAACCTATCATTCTTTCTCTTGTTAATTGTAGTAAGCATTGAATTTCTGTTTTGTGTTCAATCCTGGGTTAGATGCTGAGTTTTCAAATTGTGGTCATGGAAACACATGAAAATCTAGCAGTTAGGTTGTTCTTAAGAATATAGTTACCCAAATATTTACTGAGGTATGTAGATTATTTTGTTATTTTATATTCCAGTTGCAAAGTTGTTTTCTGCAAATTTTTAATAAAGATGTTTTGGGGAATAGGGTAGTAACTCTTGAGAAAGAGACATAATTGGTAACTCTTATTTTATCAGATGTGGTGAGTTACCAAACAGCAGTAATATGTGGGGGGTGGGGATGGGGGGGCAGGACTCTTGCTTTTGATTTGGAGAGACTGGTGGGATGGCAGTAGAATTTTTATATTTTTGTTGTTGCTTTACTTGCTTAGGAACTTCATATTTAGTGGGCTGGTAGTTGTTGGCACAAAATTTTGTTTATGTTCAAAAGTCACTGATTATTGTAACAGAAACTGTTTTTATATGTGATTATGGAGTGCTTGCAGCCCAAGATGTAAGGTGCTTTGAAGGTTAGGGGGAAAGATGAGTCAGATCTTATGCCTTTTCAGAAGCTTAAGCCAAATTGCAGAAGGACACAGATGATCAGAGAACAGAGAAGAGAAAATAGAACAGGTAGAGTTCTCCCTGCTTTTTCTCAGAGTTCTTAAACCTTGTACCTACTACATGCCAGTCTTTAACAAGACAGATGCAGTCCCTCATGACTCACAGCAGGAAAGAGAAGACTTGTTAAACACATGTAACTAATCATTTAATTGTAATTGTGATGTGTGCCCCTAAGAAAAACACTCTATACCTCTATCTCTATCTATATATTAGTAACTGAATTCTTTTGTAAAAATAATTTATTGTTCAGATTATTATAGTTGTTCCTCTCCCCTCCCCCTCCCCACCTTGGCTCCCCTCCACCCAGTTCCCAACCCACCCCATGCCCTTACCCCCCACCCCACTGTCCTCATCCATAGGTGCATGATTTTTGTCCAGTCTCTTCCCGCACCCCCCACACCCCTTTCCCCTCGAGGATTGTGAGTCCATTCCCTTTTTATACCTCTGATTCTATTATATTCCACCAGATTATTCTGTTCATCAGATTTTTATTCACTTGATTTTTAGATTCACTTGTTGATAGATATGTATTTGTTGTTCATAATTTTTATATTTACCTTTTTCTTATTTTTCTTCTTCTTAAAGAATACCTTTCAGCATTTCATATAATACTGGTTTGGTGGTGAAGAACTCCTTTAGCTTTTTCTTACCTGTGAAGCTCTTTATCTGACCTTCAATTCTGAATAATAGCTTTGCTGGGTAGAGTAATCTTGGTTGTAGGTTCTTGCTATTCATCATTTTGAATATTTCTTGCCACTCCTATCTGGCCTGCATAGTTTCTGTTGAGAAATCAGCTGACAGTCCTATGGGTGCTCCCTTGTAAGTAACTAACTGTTTTTCTCTTGGCTGCTTTTAATATTCTCTCTTTGTCTTTTGCTCTTGGCATCTTAATTATGATGTGTCTTGGTGTGGTCCTCCTTGGATTCCTTTTGTTTGGGGTTCTGTGCGCTTCCTGAACTTGTAAGTCTATTTCTTTCACTAGGTGGGGGAAGTTTTCAGTCTTTATTTCTTCAAATAGGTTTTCAGTATTTTGCTCTTTCTCTTCTTCTGGCACCCCCATAATTCAGATGTTGCTACACTTGAGGTTGTCCCAGTAACTCCTTACACTATCTTCTTATTTTCGGATTCTTTTTTCTTTTTGCTTTTCCAGTTGGGTGTTTTTTTGCTTCTTTGTATTTCAAATCCTTGACTTGATTCTTGCGATCCTCTAGTCTGCTGTTGGATCTCTGTATATTATTTTTTTTATTTCAGTCAGTGTATGCTTAATTTCTAGTTGGTCCTTTTTCATATCCTCGAGGGTCTCGCTGAATTTATGGGCCCTTTCTAGGAAATTCTTGAAAAACCTTATAACCGTGGTTTTGAACTCTAATTCCAGTTGTTTGCTTTCCTCCATTTCTTTCATTTGTGACCTGTTTCTTTGTCTCTGCATTTTGGCTGCTTCCCTGAGTTAATAGAGTGGCTTTGTGTCCTAGGTGTCCTATAGGGCCCAGTGGCTCAGCCTCTCCAGTTACCTGAGGTAGACACTCTTGGTGCACCCCTTTGTGGGCTGTGTGCACAGTCTTGTTGTAGTAAAGCCTTGATTGTTGTTGGTATCACTGGAAGGAATTGACTTCCAGGCCAATTGGTTGTGAGGATCAGCTGTGTCTATGATGGGAGAACTTCTGTGCTGGAGACACCCTTATGGGGCAAGACTTGCTTCAGTGGGGCTTTGGTGCTCACTAGTCTGCCCCCTGAGTGTGTCCCTTTTGGATCTGGGGAGTTGTAATCTGGATGGTCCTACTCTGACCCCTGGGTACACTGGCTCTTGGATCTCCAAGGAGATGCTAATTTAGTGCTGCCTGAGGCCACCCAGCAGGAGCTACAGAGAGATCTGTAGATTCCTCTTCTTTGTTTGGGTTTTGGAAGTGCCCAGATGAGGCCCAGCTGTGAAGCAATGCAAGCTGCTTGGAGGCCTGGGGCCTTCTTTTGGATATTCTGGGTCTTTCTGACTCAGCTGCAGTTGGTTAGGTAAGTTTAGTTTTCAAAGGACCAGGCCATTCATATGCAAAAGCCTCTGCACACACCTTGGATGGGGTGGAGTCTCAGGGCAGAGCAAGCAGTAATGGCTTCCCCTCAGCCCTGCCCTAAGAGGACCCTGGGTCTCAGTGGCCCTCGGTAATCGCTGCAAGCACCTCTGAGAGAAAGCCGCCCTTGAGTTCTGCCCGCTGCCAGACAGTCCAGTTTCTCCCCATATGAGTCTGGGTCCCCAGAGTCTCCCCCGGAATTGGAGTTCAGAGCAGTCAGGAGCTAGTGTCTCCCTGCGGATTGAAAAAGCCAGCCACGTACTCAGCTGCCAGCCCTCTCCACCCGTGCGCCTCTGTACCTCTGGACTTTACTTCCGCAGCCCCTCTGAGTCTCAGTGTGCTTTTCTCTTCCCTTCTAATTGTAGAATTTCTACTTAGCCAGCCTTCCTGTGGTTCTGGATGATGTCCGTTTTGTCTTTTAGTTGTAGTTTTGAAAAGGTTTTGTGCAGCGGCAAGTTCAGGTGTTTACCTTTGCCGCCATCTTTGTTTCTCAGTAACTGAATTCTTGTAATTTAAACTGAGACCCGAGGGATGAATAGTGAGTTTGGAGAGCTTGGGGCATAGAGTACATAGGAGAGTGCTCCAGTTGCAGAGACAGTATGTGCGAAGATCCTGAGGTGAGGAGCACAGCAAGTTTATGGATCTAGAGGAGGGAACCACTGTGATTACAGTGCTGTGAATGAAACTGAGAACATCATGAGGCTAGGCTGGAGGAATAGTTGTGGGTGTGCATGGTCTTAGGCCACGTTCTATTTTGTTCAGAGTGCTTTGGTCATCATTGTTTTTTTCCTCCTTTAAATTACATGCAATATGGGTAGATATGCACTTTAGGTTATGTCTGGCTGCAAGGGCCTTATATGTCACTGCTATGGTCTTGGAAATGATTTTAAGAATAATAGGAAACCAAAAAAAAAAGAATAATAGGAAGCCATTCCATTGAGTTATCAAATGTCATTTAGATCCGTCTCTTTCAAGACCAGGTGCCATGACTGTGTAACTTCCTTTCATCTTATCAGTAGGAGGGATACAGAGGGATAAAAGTAACTTGTCTTTTCTATATTTGCCAAGCCTTCTATTCTAGACACACTAAGAACAGCCACTTTTCTGTCCTTCCTGTATACACACCCTGTGGGTACCTTCTTCATCTTTCTAGCTTTCCCTAGCCAGCTAGATCCTTACCAGCCATATCCACTCTGCACTGAGAACCCACGATGCTCCCAAGTTACATGGGACCATGGTTGGATAATAAAGGCACAGCCTTTTAAACAACCTCGCATTAATTTCTACAGAAAGCTTTATTTTACCCTCTTTTGCCCCATTCCAGTCCACTCATGTTTCCTTTCTTAGAAATGAAAAAATAGTACCTCTTGTTAAATGAGTGTATAAACATTCCCTGTCGGACACCCCAGCTCTCCCTATCTCACCCCAGCAGTAATAAGCAGTATTGAACATCAAGCATGTTTGACTGAAGAAATTAAAAAAATACCAATTCAGTGTGTTCTCTTGGCACTTCAGCAACCGATTTCCATTTTAATGAAGTTGGAATGTAGCATCACAATTTCTATGCCTTGTTAGGGAGGCATTCAATGAGATTATACCTGGTTAGGATTTCTTCTTTTGTACACTTTTTATCCATAAACAAGAGTTGTCTCAGGTTTATATGTGCACAAAGTCAATTTTTCAATTAAGGGCAGTTTAATTAGTTTCTTTATAGTTATTATTGAGGTGATCACTCTCTGTTCTCCCTTCTACCCCTCTTGGTCTTTATTTTTTGAATCATTTTTGTACTTTTGATGCGATCAAGCGATAGTAAACAGGAAAGAGATAAAAAGAGTTTTTATTTTAGGTTTTTAAAATGGAAAATTTAAAAACTTTTTAAAAAGTAGACAAAGTAGTGTCATGAACTTATGTGTACTCATTGCCCTGCATCAACAATTACCTACTCACAGCCTATCTCCAGCCACTTCTTCTGCCTAGATTATTTTGAAGCACATCTCAGACAACATATCATTTCATCTATAAATTTCTCTAAACTTAAGTATCTCTAAAACATAGGCATTCTTTTTTTTTTCAAAAAAACCATCATGACATTATTATTTTGTTTATAAAAACTCACTAATTCCTATTTTTCAACAAATATCTAGTCAGTGTTCAAATTTCCAATTGTCTTAAATTTTTAGTTTGAATTGTTGATGCAGATGTGGTCCATACCTTGTGATTGGTTTTTCTGTCTTTTAAATTTCTTTTAGTTTTAGGTTTCCCCTTCTCTTCCCCTCTGTCCCTTTCCACTTCCACTCTCACCCTTTCCCTCACTTTCCCTGGCAGTTTATTTGTTGACTAAAACAGATTATTTTGTTCTGTAGGGTTTCCCACAGTCTGGATTTTTTGTGACTATATCCCTGTGGAATTAACAGTACATTGAAAGTTTGAGATTATACTTTTGGATTTCTTTTTCTTTGGAGTTTTGCTTAACTTTTGCTATCCTGATCAAGAGAGTTAAATTGGACCATCTTTTGGAGGACTTAGATCAGAGGTCTAAAACTAGTGCCCAGGAGCCACACGTGGCTCAGACCACATGTTTTAAAATTAATTGCCATCAGTTAAATATTGTAAAGTTTCCTATAAAAATCAAGATGTCTGTTCCTTTTTCTTTTGTTTTTTTAAACCAGAAGATCTGGGCCTACTGGGTTTCTGTGCTGATGCCCGCAGGCTTCCCTGATGAGCAGTGCCTATCCTCTCCAAGTTACCCCAATGCTTCACTCATATGGGTTTTCTGCCTGGTCCTAAAGGGATGGTGGGTGGGTTTGTGAGCCCTGACTTAGAGCAACAAAAATTACTCTTATCTGTGTGGAGTCACTTAAATTTTATGCATGATAGTTTACTTCTCATTTTTTGCTACATGTTTTGCTCCAACCTGGTGTTTGGGCTGTTTTACTGTCTTAACAATTGATGGTTATTCATATAAAGGTCAGAGTGCCAGCTGATGTTCCTGTGCTTTATATCTCTATCATAAGATTTATTCGGCACATTTCAATGGAAATCTATCAAGGAATACAGTTTGAAGGTCCCTCAGAATTTGACCTCTACGTAGAAATATTTTGTACTTCTTAAGAAGGGTGGATTAAATTATATCTAGCAATTTCCTTCTGAAATGTTTTTCTAAGAGTAGGAACAACATCAACGCAAGTGGAGAGAGAAAAGGGGAGAGTCATTGGGCCTTGTTAGTGCAGTCCAGCTCCTTGGGAAAGGCTTTCATTTGTATGCTGCCTAATTATACTGTCAAATAAAAGACTGAATATATTAAGTAGCCAGGCCCTTTTGTGTAGCTCCTGAATTCCTTTAATTTAGTGGCTGCATAGAAGCTTTATTCAGAACATTCACAGTCCTGTGCTATCTTTCCTGTCTAGATGCCAGGCCCTATTCATGGCCTTCTCCCTGCAGGAAGTTCTCACATTCATTTAGGGGTGGGTGAAGTGGGGAGGGGAAAGCGGGGGTGGGGTGGGGAGAAGGACTGTGTGACCCCCTCTTCCCCCGCCAGCCCCGTTTCCTGTTCTGCGTTCTGCTCCCTAAACACACACACACACACACACACACACACACACACACACACACACACACACACACCAAAAACCAAAAACACAAAATGCAAACTCAAGAAGATAACTATAAAGGAAATTCTCAAGTGACTCAGTGGATTGCTAACTCCTGGAAAATCACAGAAAAGTTGTGTCTGCCTCGTATCTAATTTCAAATAGTACTAAAACACATAGAAAAAGCATTTCAGGTCAGATGAGGATAGGAGGCATTGCAAGAATAGATGCTAATGTGTGCAAAGGACTTACTTCTTTTAACAGAATGTATTTTAAAGGACTCATTTGGGGGTTGCGGGGGAGGTTAAGAATAGTCCTTCCAGTTGTGTAGTAGCAGTCAGGTTGGGAGTTGACACAGAGAAGCAGGAGTTCAAGTGAACATCTTAAAATCTAAATGGGGAAGGCAAGGAATGCTTATCTTCTCCTTTCACAGAGTTTTCATTATTTTAGGTCTGATTTTGAATGTGTGATTTTTTTTTTTACCAGTAGATGAATTGTTGCTTATATTTCCAACTTTTTTTATAGGTATGCCCGTAATGAAGGGAAGAAGAATGATCTGAGTTTTGTTTTGTTTTGAGAGGCTGGTGGTGGTGGGTAAAAAAAAGGAATGATGAATATAGGGGGACTCAGGAAAGTAAATAGTGCACCAATTTTGAATTGCCAGGATTTTATCCTGGTTAATGGTAGTTCTGTAACCCCAGGGAAGTTTGATCTTGTTGAATTTTGCTTGCCTAGAAATCTTGGTACATGAAATGGAGAAGTTATCAGGGGGTGGTCAAAGTTAGAGTCAATTCTTGTTACATATTTAGTGTTTCTTTCAGGACTTTGGGGCATGTGGTATTTTAATTTTCTGATTTCTTATTGTCTCAGTTGATTCTTTTTGAAGCTGGCCATGAAATTAAAAAACCAGATAAAATCAGACAACCCCTCAGCTCTGTAAAATTTTCAGTAGAAAACAGGAATGAATAATTGGATGAAAAATAAAGGAAAGTCTAGTTGTACTGTGAAATAAATTTTCAAAAATTATAATTACAGAAAAAACTAGCTACTTAAGGAATATGACAGGAAGAATTTTTGTCATTGTCAATTTGGAGTCCTTGACTGGATGCATAGGAAACCAAATAATAGAATGGGATGAAGACAACCGAATGTTCAGTAGTTTTCACGGAGAGAAATAAGCAGAATTTTGGTTTTGGTTTTGATGAGGTAGGAATGATAATGTATTGTAACCTCTTATTTTTTATAATACGTTTTTATTATTGATTTGAGAGAGAGAGGAAGCTATGTGTGAGGGTAATATCGATTGGCTGCCTCCTGGGGATCGAACCTGCAATTGCAATCTGGCATATGCCGGGACCAAGAGTTGAAACATGACCTCCTGGTTCATGGGTTGATGCTCAACCACTGAGCCACACTTGCAGGGCTGTAACCTCTGATTACACTGAAGCATGTATCAGGTAAAGTCCTTTCCACTATGGGAAGCTGATAACAAAAATACTTCTAGTTAAATTTGAGGTAAATGTTGTACCAAAGATTGTCCAGCATATTAGTGAATCAGTATTAAAACAATTTGTGAAAGAGAAACAGGTCATATTTTCATATTCCCAAGCATTTTTGTTTTCATGCCTTGGGAAAGTAATTTGGGAGATAAAACCAAAATATTTAAATTAGTTTCCCACTTTTTTGAATGTTGTTTTTCTTTATCATTAGTTATATTTGCAAATAAATGTTATGATTAATGAGAAACTAGATCTCAGCTAATATGTATATCCTTTATAGCTCTTCATGGCATGATGTTTTTCTTATAGGATATGTGCTGGTATGAATGACAGTGCTTATGTTTCAGATTGCACCCTCATAAAGTATGGTTTTCCTGATACTAACCTAGAGTGGGCACTGGACTACTGACACTTTCTGTTGAATTTCCAGTCTGATGAGATGCAAGGGCCATGGGCCAGAAACTCTGCCTTCCTTTCCACTCTTGTATGCCCAATGCCTGGCATGGGCATTCCAACACCAAAGGAATGGTGATGATGTTCTTATACTCATTTTCACTCACCCTTTGTTTTAAATTTAGTGAAATTAAACTAAGACTTAATGATAATAATTAAAAATTTTTTTATTTTAAATATATTTTTATTGATTTCAGAGAGGAAGGGAGAGGGGGAGAGAGAAATAGAAACATCAGTGATGAGAAAGAATCATTGATTGGTTGCCTCCTGCACACGCTACACTGGGGATTGAGCCTGCAGCCTGGGCATGTGCCCTGACCTCCTGGTTCATAGGTCAGTGCTCAACCACTGAACCATGTGATAATTAAATTTTTTTTAATCTTTAAACTGAAGTTGTCCTGCTAAAAGATTTTTCATGAAACAGTTGCTTTTAAAGATATCTATATAATTCAGTTTAAATTATTAAGCACCTGTGAACCATGCACTTGGAGAAATAGAAGTGAAGAAAGAAAATGGCTTGTATCATTTTGAGTGGAATGTTTATATGTTAATGCCAGGATTTAAAAAAAAGTGTCATTGAAGTTGTAACTTTCATCACAATGAATTAAATTATTCAATTTCAAATGTAAAACATTTGAACGGTGGTCCTCAACCCGAGTATAGTTGAACTCCAAGGGACATTTGGCAAAGTCTGGAGATGTATTGGTTGCCACTACTTGGTGAGTGGGGGTTGGGTGGAGGTGGTGGCTACTCGCATCTAGGTGTAGAGGCCGGGCATACTGCCAAACATCCCATAATGCACAGGACAACCCACACAACAAGGAATTATCTGGCTCTACTATATCAATAGTGCTGAAGTTCAAAAGCCCTGATGTAGAAAATGCCTAAGTAGTGAAAATGAAGGTCTTTGATTTAATCCCATAGAATATACCTGCCTGCTAAGAATTTTAAAGGAAGTGACCCTTATGAGAAGAACAGTGAGATTCCCAAGACTTGAAACATTTTTAAAAAAAATAGTGCCATGTAAGGCACTTATATTAAACTAAACAACCTGCAGAGTTGGAGCCTGTTTTTCTTTGTTACTCATGCATGTATTTACCTTCCATGATGTTCCAGGCATTGTCAGGCACTGCGGAGCAGATACAAACATCCTGCTCAGAATCTCCCACTGACAGTGCATCGTGCAGGTGCTATTATAGACCTATGAACCTGTGAACCAGATGCTGTGGGAGCACAGAGAGGGCTGAATTACCCTATCTGGGATGAAATTAAACTAAGTGAAAGATGCAAAATTAAACTTCAATAGGATGTCTTGAAAATAGTGTGATTTTGCCAGATGAGGGGGATACCAGCATCATTTTAGGTGGAGGAGAAAATTCGTACAGTGGTTCGGAGGCATTGAAAGAGTATGTAGATTTTGGGAAAGGTGCTTAAGTTTTGTGTGACTGGAATGAAGATTGCACTGGAGGGAGTGGCATGAGATTGGAGTCGGTTTGGTAAAAGAAGGATATGAAGGCTCCTGTCTGCCATGCTATGGAGAGTGTGGGCTTTATTTTGTAGGCATGGGGAAACCTTGTAGGTGGGTATTTATTTCTGAAAGATTACTTTAGGGCAGTGAAAGTGACAGAAGAAAGGGGACCAACCCGTTAGAAGGCTAGCTGTTGAAGTTCATTGGAGAGAGGAGGTAATGGGGATGGAAAAAGGAGATAAAGATTATTAAGTTCACAGCTGCTTAGAGAAAGAACTTACAGGTAATGGTGAAAATAGGATGAGAACTTAAGAGAAAAGACAAAAACATTTGAAATTGGATTCTAGTTCCTATCGAAATGAAGAATATAAAAGAAGCAGTGTTTTTTTTGGGGGGGGGGCGGGGGGGAGATGAGGGGAGTGCCTGGTTTAAGGTCAAGAATTTTATTTAACATCATGCAGGTAGTTTTGTGGCAGGGTAGAAATGCAACTCTGGTCTTTTCTCAAAAGGTACTGCTGAGTATGTCTTGAGGGGCAATGCGCTGCTCAGCTGTAGGGGCGCCAGTCACATGGGTGAGGAAGTAAAGTCTAGAGTTGGTATTCCACAGTGCTGCCTCCTTATGCCTGAAACAGAAGAGGTATAGGTGCTTTCAATAAAATTATAGTGAAGTGCACTTTAATTTAATACTTTACAATATCACGTTCAGATGGGTATACTTATTTTGAAGAAAATGAAATCCAGGAGTCAATGAACTCCGTTTTGGATATGTTGAGCTTGTTGACCACAGTAGTAAGTTGCTCTCTTACAGAAGAAGAGAAAATACATAGTTAGGGACTAGACTACTATTTTATCATTTTAACTGGTTCTCGAGAGTATTTGAGGCAGGTAGGCTATTTTCTGGTATGCCTATACAGTCCTCCCGTACCAGTTGAGTTGAATGTTATATTGGCGTCATCTTCAAAATATGTCCAGGATTTGGCTTATCTCCATTGCCACCTCCTCAGTTCAAGTCACATCATCTCTCTCCTAGATTTATTATTATAATAGCCTCTTAACGTCCTCTCCCCCTCCTCCCACTCTCTCAACCAGAACAATCCTGATAGAATTAAAGTCAGATCATGTCACTCTTCCAAACTCCTTCAGTGGTATCTGTCTCTGAGTAAAAGCCAGAGTCCTTACTAATTCCTAGAACAGTGCTTGGCTTGTAGTGGGCACTCAACATTTGTTGAACAAATGAACAGCTCCCATTTTAAACAGAAACTGGATGTTTTAGAGAATGCATTATAAGTGTGGTTTATGCAAGAACCATGAGTTCATACTTGGCTCTGCATCAAAAGATTGATAAATGAATACACATTTATTTTTTATGCTAAAATGCAATTGTTTAAGGTATTTATGTTCACATTATTCTAAACATTTTATTATTTTAATAGCTTTTTTCTCATTATTAATCAACTGAGTCTACATAAGTCATAGAAGAAGATTTTTCAATATGGTATTTATGGAGCATTTGATAAGAGGAAAATAATGAAGGGCTTCTTCGAATAATAGTAATTATAATAACTATCATTTACTGAACCCATATTGTGTCCTATAGGCTGCATAGGCACTTTGCATGCATTGTTTGTGTCTGGTCCTGTAACCTGACAGATGTCTGAGTTCTCTGTTCACTGCCACTAACAATTGGATTGGTTCTATATCAGCAAATGTGTGTAACTTCACTCAAGTACCCTGCGAGGTTATTGATTGCAGCATTTTAAAAAATTGAAATGGGGCCTGCCATACCCATGTTATAGACTCTGGATGAACTTCACCTTTCTCGGGATATGACATGGTGTGCCAGTTGTTTATATACCTTCCAAACAATCTAATAAAAGAGTAATATACAAATTAACCATCACTCTGCTATACCTAAAAGCCACGCCCACCAGCCAATCAGGAGCGAGTATGCAAATTAACCCAACCAAGATGGCTGCAGCCACAGAGCGAGGAGGAGGCTTGGGTTTCCCCAGTAATGGAGGAAGCCAAGCTTTCCACACACCCTGGCTGGCCTAGGCCTCCACTCAAGGCTACAAAGTTTCAATTATAGAAGATTAAAAAACCCCAGATACCAGGGCTTCCCCTTGGATCGCGGGGGGGGGGGGGGGGGGGACACATGGGGGGGGGCACGGCCGGCCTGCAAACCACCACAGGCCCCTCGCCCAGGCCGCCCCACTCCCCAAGGGAACCCCCACTTTGATCCGGGACACCCTTCAGGGCAAACCAGCTGGCCCCCACCCGTGCACCAAGCCTCTATCCTATCTAATAAAAGAGTAATATGCAAATTGACCATCACTCCAACACACAAGATGGCTGCCCCCATGTGGACACAAGATGGCCAGCAGGGGAGGGCAGTTGGGAGAGACCAGGCCGGCTGAGGAGGGAAGTTGGGGGTGACTGGGCCTGCAGGGGAGGGCAGTTGAGGGGGACCAGGCCTGCAGGGGAGGGCAATTAGGGGTGACCAGGACTGCAGGGGAGGGAAGTTGGGGGTGACCAGGCCTGCAGGGGAAGGCAGTTAAGGGTGACCAGGCCTGCAGGGGAGGGCAGTTAGGGGCAAACAGGCTGGCAGGGGAGCAGTTAGGCATCAATCACACTGGCAGGAGAGTGGTTAGGGGGTGATCAGGCTGGCAGGCAGAAGCAGTTAGGGGCAATCAGGAAGGCAGGCAGGTGAGCAGTTGGGAGCCAGCAGTTCTGGATTGTGAGAGGGATGTCCGACTGACCGTTTAGGCCCTACCAGGACAGGGCCTAAACGGGCAGTCGGACATCCCTCAAGGAGTCCCAGATTGGAGAGGGTGTAGGCTGGGCCGAGGGACAACCCCCCCCCATGCACGAATTTCATGCACCGGGCCTCTAGTCCTATATAATAAAAAGCTAATTTGCAAATAGACTGAACGGCGGAACAACCCGAACAACCGAACAACCGGTCGCTATGACGTGTGCTGACCACCAGGGCGCGTATGCGGAACATGGCGGGCATTGACTGTGGTGCGATGGTGGAGCAGGTGAGTGAGGACGCCAGACCAAGGCAGGGCACCATGTACTGAAAATCCTTTGCTCCCACGTGCTGCGGTCCTGCCCGGCGCTCACACCTGCAGCTGGCGCTGGAGCCACCGCTTGCACCCACTGCTGGTGCCCGGCGCTGGTCCCAATCACTCAGCACCATCAGCAGGTGCGAGCGGTGGCTGTCGGCCCTGATCTGCCCTGAGGGCTTCTCCACCTCTCTCTGCTCCTGAGGGGCGATCAGGGCAGTAGCTCCTGCTCATACCACTGACGGTGCTGGACTTGCTTGCACCCACTGCTGGCTCCAGCCCCAATCACTCCGTGCTATCAGCAGGTGCGAGCAGGGCCAGTGCCGTCAGTGCATGGGAGCATTGGCAGCAGTGGGAGAGGGGCTGCCTGCAGACAGGGGACAGGGCCGTGGTGGGAGGAGCTGGGCGGGGCCGCAGAGGATGGGCCATAACCTACCCCTGAGCCTACCATAGTCGCGTGGCCCACAGTTTCTTTCAAGGTGCATGAATTCGTGCACTGGGCCCCTAGTTAGATAAATAAAAGAGGAGTTTCCTCAATATAATGACTCTAAAAGTTTGGCTTTCTTTTCTCTCTCTGCAACTTTGCTTAGAGAAATTGACTCTTTTGTAAAAATGACCCAAAGAAAGAGATACCATGGTGATTTTTGATCCTGTGGGATTGAGGCTTTTTCTTTTTCTTGAAGTCAGCTCTTTTGGAGTTAGATGAATTTCTGTGAGCTCTCACCTACTCCTGATTCCCAGTGAGGGCTGTGTGGTAGAAGCTTTTTGTTAGTCATATAACTAGCCCTTCAGTCTGTGGGTTTCACCCCTCCTGCCCTGACCTCTGCAGCTGCTCTTTTTACCTTCTCCAGGGGAGAGTGTGCCCATTGTGCTGTGCCTTGGATACGGCCTCTCACTTGTGCACAAGTTGCTTGCTCAGCTGTTCCTGCTCTGCTGTGGAATTCCTTTCATCCCTGTGCAACCCCAGGCATTCTCCATCGCTCTGGCAGATCGTGCTTGGGCCAGGCCCGGTGGTTGTCATTGGGTCTAGATGTTGAGGTAGCAACAGGGGTGTGTCTGTGCATGGTCCTGTATGCATGGTCCTGTCTCCAAGTTTGGCCACTGCTGCCTCCATACTGTTCTTTCCAGAACTTTTTATGCCAAGGTGTCAGTATAATACAATGGCTGTCAAAGAAGGGTTTCTGGGAAGAGGGATGAGTAGACTGAGTTTTACAGTTATGTTGAGAGAGAGGTATGGTGCTTCAGGTGGGTAATGGTGGAATGGACTAAAAGGTGTCTGAGAAACCTTTGTCTAACTTGGTTAGGATGGACAATGTCAAAAGTAGGCCCTCCTGACAAATGTCAGAAGGCAGGGCTGCTCCACTCTTGTGTCAAAGGGTAAGGGAAGTTGCCATTTCCCCTCTAATTTGTTGTAAGGATAACTTAATGACATATGCAATGTACTGTAACAGCATTGTGGAATAACTGATGGAGTCAAGTGAGCTAGTCATTATATTTTGCAGGCTGCAGGAGACATTTAGACAGTTTTTTTTGTTGCCCTCTAGATAGACAATCATCATTGTAACCCTTTGATTCTGTATGGAGATGGAAAAGTTGAAAAGCATTTCACTTTGTTACTAGCCAGAACGTCCAAAATCCAAAACAGTAATGCTGTCAGCCCATGGGCTCATTCTTTTCCTTTGTGTTCTTACAGTGCCAGTCTTCTTCGTAAATAACTCCTTTCCCTTTAATGACTCCTATGAGGATGAAGAGGGAAACATTTAGATAGAAAATTGCTTTGCATTGTGCTAGTAAGATAGTTTGTAGCTACTTTCGTTTGCTTGAACTGGGCATTTACTGCTGGGGGTTTCACAGAAGGTATTATTCTGTCTTGTGGTACAATTTTCTCTTATTTTTCCTTAGCAAATTCTCCCCTCCCCCATTTATTTACATCTGAATAGGACAAACAGAAACATGATTTTTGAGAATATTTTTTTCCTTAGATTTGTGCTAACTAGAAACGCCTAATTTTTTTTCATTTGTTTTTGTTTATTTTTAAATAAAATGTGGGGCAATCCGAACACCGTTATTACTGAGGGATCGAGGCTGATGGAGCAAACACTGTCTGGAACGTTGCTAGTTGCCATGCCAAAGGGATAGAGAACCATTGAGAGGGCTTTAGCTCACAATGGCTGAAGTGATGTGATCCCACCCGACCACAAGGGAGTCCTTTCTGACTATCAGCTCTGCCATCCTTTACCTGGGGCTTTGCTCTCATGCAGCCTCTCCTCTTGGTCAGAAGCTACTTTAGCAGGTCCAGGTAGCACTTCCAGAAATGATGGAAGTTCTGTAGAACAAAAGGTCACAAGAAGAAACTGATGCTTTTTCTTAGGAAATCTTTTTCAGAAGTCCCCAATAGATTTCTCATGTTTTCTTGGGAAGAATTGTCACATGTCTACTCTAAATCAGTCACCATGATTGGTTTAGAGACCACAGTCTGCTTGTTGGAGCGAGGAGCAGGGTCAGCCTCCCCCTGAAGCACATGGCTGTAGGCAGGAAAGGTGGGTACTTAAAATTAAGACAGGGGCCCTGGATGGAGTGGCTCAGTTGGTTTGGCATCGTCCCATGCACTAAAACACTGGTCGCCAACCAGTGGTCCGTGGACCACTGGTGGTCCGTTAGGTCTGAAAGGTTGGCGACCGCTGCACTAAAGGGTTGCCCGTTCGATTCCAGGTCAAGGCAGATGTCTGGTTTGGGGACTTGATCCCTGGTAGGGGTGGCGTGTGGTGTTTACCTCTTGCATCGATGTTTCTCTCTCTCTCCCCCTCTCTCTTTCTTTCTGAAAAAAATTAATTAAAAAATATTTTAAAAAATTAAAAGTGGGAATGTAGGATGAGCCTCCTGCAAGCATCTGCCACACACTTTGCAGCATGTACACATATGGCCAAGCTTTTGTCTCTGGAGGTGATGAGAGAGATTCATTTCTGATGGTGTAAGATGGTATATAAAAAGGAGACTTGAATGGACAAGGGGAACTCTAACTTTAAAACCTCTTTTTCAGATAGTTTAGCAGATAGAGAGTATGATTGTGATTATGAAAGTCAACATTGTGCACACAGCACTGCCATAGATGCCAGGTACTACTGCTTTAGAGGAGAGGCCAGGCCTGAATGTGTCATCTGTCATCGTTTATAGGTCTCCTACCTAAACAAACAGAAACCTAGCTGAAGCAAACCAGAAATAGGCTATTGCTTCTAGTATTTCTGAAACAGTTCAGTTTTTTCTTAGAAGAGAAAAAAAACTCTGGAGTGAATTTAGTTTTTATTTCATTTCTCGCTATTACAGATGTATTAGTAATGTCATAGTGATGTGTTTCAAATCCAGCTTGGTATGTCTCTGAGGTTTTAAGAAAGTTATGTTCCACTTTCCCCTTATCTCTCTGGTGCAGGCTAGACTGGTGATATGTCTATCCATTTGTATGGAGTGGCCCCATTTTCACTTCTTTTATCACAGAGCTGAGCTCCATCTTCTATCCAGAGGTAACCAGGAAAGGTACTAATCCCTAGAACTGGCAGTGTGCTGATGTTGATGTACTTTCTCTCTTTATAGCTTTACCCCTTTAAAAACTGGTCTTAATTTATTTCAGAGAGAAAGGAAGAGGGAGAGAGAGAGAAACCTCAATGATGAGAGAGAATCATCAATCGGCTGCCCCACTGGGGCAAGTGACCTGGTTCATAGGTTGACCACTGAGCCACACTGGCTGGCCTATAGCTTTACGTTTTTTTGTTTCTCTTTCTAATTCTTTATCAGGACTCCTGGCAGAGAATACCTGTTGCCTTGGCCCTTGCCTTGGGCCCCAGCATTGCCTGTTAGCTTTCAGTCCTCCTCGCTGGCTTGCTCTTTTACCTGATTACAGACCTGTAGAAGCAGATCAGCCTCTGAGTACTTCCTGCAGAAACATTTTCATCTTGCCTGTTTGGCTCTAAGGTATTTGTTTTCATGAGCAAGGCCATTTTATTTGTGTGTTTAGGGTGTGAAAGAAATTTGTTCAATTAGTTTTCATCTGTGAAAGTTTCAGGTTATGGACACTTCTAAATAAAACCTCATAGATTACAGAATGGTAGAGACAGCTCACATTTCAACCCCCTGAGATGGTTTCCATATGTGTAAAATACCTTTTTCTTCAAGTGTTTGAAAAATATTTTAAAAATTTAGGTAAAAGTCTGTTGTTATTATCAGAAAATTAGGAACCTTTCCCCTTTATTCAAAGAAAATGTATTATGCTTTCGATGGTAAAATTACTTGATTATAGTGGTGAACTTTTGTTTGTTTTTTTATTTATTAGGGAATGTTTACCAAAGTAAATCATACTTTTGGTATCTGGGAATTAATAACATAGCTTAAAAAAAAAAAAAAGACAAAATGGAAGGCCTTATTCAGGGCCAGTAAACTGAGATCTGAAAGGTGAGGAAATGGGCACAGGGAGGTGATGTAACTTGATCAAGGTTATGCACCTCTGTGCACAGCCCTGCTGTAGACATTGGTCTCTCCATCGTTTCCTTTACCTTTTCTTTTGTTGTTGTTGCTTTTGTTCTTTTGATCTAGTTTATATCTTGTTTTAAAAAGTGAAAGGAATGTCAGAACTATATATTTCACATTTTTATTCTTTTAGGTTGGTGATTGACCATTAGAACTTGTTGAAAAAAAGATAAAATAAAAGCAAAACCTTTATGCCGCAGTGTATTTTGAGGTATTTATAGAAATCCATTATTACCAAACAAAGAAAAAACATCTAGTTTATTTTTGCTGAGCTAAGGAGCCTTTGCCATCTTGACTTTCCAGGTGTTATTTAGTGACTTGGTGTAAGACAGACATGAAACATCTTGCTAAGTTTATTATTTTCCTCAGTAAACCCAATGCAGAAAATAAAATTGAGATTAGTGACCACACTTGCATTTTGCATGTAAAAGCCCAGGAACTAATTCTTAAAAGTTTCTTAAAAACAAGCTCTCTCCATCTCTGAAAATCCTTGCCTGTTAAGGATAAAGAAAACTTACTAGTTTTACATGAAACCACACGTAAAAATGTATTTTCACATGGTGCTTTCAGTGATGGGGGAGGATTGTAAGGTAAAATCCTAATGCAGAATGGAGGCTCTTGTTGAATCCACATCTTTCTAATCCAAGAAAGAGGGGAAATTTTGTGTTTGATACCTATGTAGTGTTTATATAACTATGGTGTTTGTGAATTAAAAACAGGATTTATATGGAAATGCTTACTGATTAAATTTGTGAGTCTACTTTGGGGTAAATAGAGGGAGAGAACAGTCCTTAAAATAACTTAGAGCTACTTTTTAAAAAAAAAATCACATAAATAGGTTAGAAAGGGATTTAGTAAATGTGGTAGGTACCCACATCAAGAGTCTGAGTGCGTGTGATGGTGTGGAGCATGCCAGGTGGCCATGTGGTTCAACGAGAGAGGATTGCCATAGAAGCACAGGTAAAAAGAATTGTCTTGAGGCCACAAATAAAGTCTGAAAAAATGTTTCCTTTGAAAGCTTAAAAAAATCACCATTCACCTGTCAAAATGAAAACACTTTTCACTCTTAAGCCACTTCCTATTTCCCAAGATTCTGTTGTGTTTGTTACTAGACTGTTTTTAATTTATTCACAAACATATTTATTTGAAGATGCAATAGATTGAGAATACATGGAGAGATGGGAAAAAGAGTTAGCTATACTGGCTATGTTCTTATTTTTATCTTTGTCTTAATAGTTGTTAAAATCTCTTGAGCATGTGAAAGTTCTGTTTTAATATCAAAATCTTGCTTGAAATGTAACACACTGATGTGCTTACTTTCCCTTGACTAGGCTTGGTCGGCAAAGATCAAGAACTGGTCAAAAATGACTAATTCTGCAAAGCCACAATATACTGTAGTGTACTGGTTTTGGAGATTAGTTTCTTTTATCCTTATGTGTAGACCCCACTGTAGTTGTTGTTTATGGAGTCTTTTGCTCTCTTAATTTGTTATAAAAGGGGTCTACAGGAAGGATGGGTTGAGTCTAGTGATTTTTCCCCATTATGGTTTTAAAAAATGAACCACTTTAGATACATGTGTTCAAAGTGAACAGCCTTCAAACTAGTGAAATAAGTGGGAAATACATAAATATAATTGTTAAAATTTTCTCTACCCTTTTGAGGTTTCTATCCTGCTAGTTTATTTTTTTAGGCTATCAATATTTTAGCCTCCCCAGTATCTAAATGTAAATTATAAAATAAAAATTTCCCCATATTGCATATTTCATCTTTATCTTCCTTTACCATCTTTGTTGTAGCTTCAGATATATTGTGTATATATTTGTATGTATTTTTTCAGGAATGTCAGTGTAATTCTGAAACATATTAGAAACTTATTGAGAAGGCAATATTGAGTCTGGGATTGTCCACTACTACTGAAATTATTTTTAACTGAGTCAGAATTGGTGATATTACTGAGTTTCAAACAAGTGGCTTAATGGACTCATTTAAGAGTAGGTTTTACCTTGGCATTAAAATCACTATTGAATAGTTTGTTCTTCCTCCCTCGCCCCCTTTTTTTGCTCTCTTTTTTTAACATTGGGAAATTGAAAGCCAAAACATTGAGAATGGAACATTCATTTCAGTTTAGGTTAAACAGATGCAGTAATCCAACTAACATTATAGTCTTGCAGCTGTTCTGTGCCTCTTTGCCCCTTGGGTTCCATATAGTCTATTTGTACTTCTATTAGAAACGATAGTAACACCTCCAGATAGTAGTTGCAATCTGGCAGTTCCAAGGGCTGGGTGCTAGTGGTCCACAGATTTATATTGTTTGAGCATTATAGTATTTAATTTTTAAAAATTAGTTGTCAGTATTTTTTTAAATGATAATATTTCCACCATCTCTTAGAAAGAAGCAGAAAGTCTGGCAATGCCTGTGCGTGAACTAACTTTCTTTTTTTAAAAATATATTTTTATCAATTTCAGAGAAGAAGGGAGAGGAGAGAAAAATAGAAACATCAATGATGAGAGAGAATCATTGACTGGCTGCCTCCTGCATGCCCCACACAGGGGATTGACCCCGCCACTGCCCTGACCGGGAATTGAACCGTGACCTCCTGGTTCATAAGTTGACACTGAGCCATGCCAGGTGGGCTGAAGTAACTTTCTTGAAATGATGTAGTAGTCTCCTATTCCCCAATTCCATTGAATTCCAGGCATTTTCAGCTCGCAGTCCCACTCCAGAAGAATTTTAACTACAGGTGTATCCCCATTTTTATGGCATTGAGTTTTCTACCTTGGTTGCTGCTTATTCTGTGCTTCCTGTGTGTGCCTTGTGAGCTGATGAAAAAAAAAAATGATTTTGGGAGCCAAGTTTTGAATCCAACTTTTACCATTTACTTAGCTGGGTGTCTTTGGACCAGTTTTTCATTACCTCCCTAAGCTCCAGATTGCTCCTGTGTGTAATGAGTATAATCCCCACCTCCAGGATTTGCATGAGCTACCAGCTACTTAGGGAAGTGCTGGATGGTTTTTACTAAAGTGGTTGCAGCAACTTGTTTGCCACCCTCTGTGCTCTGAGTGTTCTTTTCTCTCTGTAACTCTCTTACTTCTTGAATAATTATAGTTTACTAGAGGCCCTGCGTCCTCTTGCAATCCGGGACCTCTTGGGGGATGTAGTAGAATGCATAGCGGCAGGTGGCTGGGGAGGAGCCCAAGCCCAGGCTGGGCGCTGCGCCTCTCTGGCTTATCCCGGCCCCACTGAGCCTGCCACTGCAGCTGCTCGGTAAGCTCGCTAAGTGGCGCTCCCGCTGTGGGAGTGCGCTGATAACCAGGGGGCAACTCCTGTGTTGAGCGTCTGCTCCCTTGTGGTCATTGCGTGTAGAGCAACTGGTCAAATGGTTGACTGATAAAACGGTTGACTGGTCACTTAGGGTTTTATATATATAGATAGCTTATAACCAGGCTCTCTCCTCTTCTCTAGAGTTCAAGAGGAAGCAGGTGCTACCAAAGAGAGGAGGAAGATCAAGAGTGATTTCCATGTAGGTTATAAGTAGGGCCCTTCCTGGACACAAACCGTGTCCTCAGCCCGGTTTCTGCCCTGTGGTTGGGTACACACATCTTACCTGCAGAACCTCATGGGCATGCTTCATTCAGCCCCTGAGAGTCTGTACAGAATCAATGCTATCCACCCCATTCAAGTGCGGGGGAACACGGAAGACAGACTACCACATAACTGCCATTTCTGTCCCACACCCTCTCAGATCTTATTGTTTCTCAGTCCTTTCTTTTTGGTTTCTCTGTTTGCAGAGTCAACCAGTCCGTGGCACTGCGGCACTGCTGTTTGGTAGTGCTGTGCATTCTCTACTGTGTCCTGTCCTACCTGCCACATGGACTCTTGGTAGCATGCCACTGTCCTCTCTACTGTCCTTTCCCAGTGGCACTAGGGTATTTTTCCCATTGGGCAGCCTAAATTCTCTCTTCAGTTGATAAACATTTAAAGATTCAAATAGCTTCCATCTTATAAATTAAAAAAAAAAAAAGCCCCAAGCAGCCCTGGCTGGGTAGCTATGTTGGTTAGAGCATCATCCCAATATACCAAGGTTGTGGGTTTGATTCTCAGTCAGAGCACATATAAAAATCAACCAATAAGTGTATAAATAAGCAAAAAAAACCCCAAATCGATGTGTGTTTTTTTTTAAAGCCTCAAACAAAACACTTTCACACCCACCTACTGTTCTGTCTTCTATCCCAGGGTCCTTTTATAAACAAATCTTTTTTTTTTTTTTTAACTTTTCTTTCTCAACTCTTATTTGTTCTCAACGCCATCCAATCTGAGTTTTGCCTGCCAAATTACTTGTTATGGAAGTAATTTTCTTAATGATCAACAAAATGAGATGGTAATAATACTTACCTTATAAAATGGGAGGGATGAAATGAGTGAACACTTGTAAAGCTCTTGGAGGATGTGCCTGGCACATGGTAAGCACTCAGGAGGTGTTAGCTTTCATTATTATTTGACACATCCACTTCTGTCTTTGTCTCTGGTCGCCTTTAACTAGTGACAGTGTTTGATATGGATCATCTCATCCTTTTAAAAAGCTTCTCCCTTCCCTTGGTTGCTACGACACACTACTGTCCTTGTTCAGTGGCATTGACCATTTTTGTTCCTTCCTTAGTTTCTGTTCTACTTGTCCTATAAATGTAAATATTTCTCACCCTAGCTGATTTGGCTCAGTGGATAGAATGTTGGCCTGTGGACTGAAGGGTCCCAGGTTTGATTTCGGCCAAGGGCTCATGCCCAGGTTGCAAGCTTGATCCCCAGTGAGGGGTGTGCAGGAGGCAGCTGATCAATGATTCTCTTTCATCATCGATGTTTCTTTTTCTCTCTCACTCTCCCTTTCTCTTCATCTCTTAAATCAATAAAGAAATATATTTAAAAAAAAAAACAAATGTAAATATTTCTCAAGGATATCTCAATCATCTAAGTGTCATTCCCTCAAATTGCTGTTTTTTTGTTTGTTTATTTGTTTTGTTTTGTTTTGTTAATGCTGTTACATTCTTTGTGTCTTTCAGGATTTTTATTTTGAAACTAGAGGCCCAGTGCATGAAATTCGTGCACTGGGGGAGGGAATCCCCTCAGCCCGGCCTGCAGTCTCTTGCAGTCTGGGAGCCCTCTGGGGATGTCCGACTGATAGCTTAGGCCTGCTCCCCAAGTCAGACATCCTTAGCGTTGCCATAGAGGTGGGAAGGCTTCCACCACCGCCTCTGCACTCACCATCCCTGAGCTCAGCTTTTGGCTGAGCGGCACTCTCCCTGTGGGAGTGCACTGACCACCAGGGGACAGCACCTGCATTGAGCGTCTGCCCCCTGGTTGTCAGTGCACATCTTAGTGACTGGTTGTTCCGCTGTTTGGTTGATTTGCATATTAGCCTTTTATTATATAGGATTCTTCTAAAATTCTGTTTTCTCCTTCACTTCCTTTCTCCAGACCATCCCCAAATCTTAACTTTTCCCCAAATCCTGTTGATTGCACTTCTATCATTGCTTGCATAGTCTTGTCATGTTCATTCCCATGTCCTATTTTAGGTCTCAGGTCTTTCAACTTTTCCCAAGAGTTATTGTTCTTAAAGCTCAGCTCTGGCTTGAAGTGCTGGTCACTCCCCTGGCTAGAAGTGCTGGTCTCCAAAGAGGGGTGCTTGTATCATAGAGAGTATGCCTTTAGATACATTTGGATGTGGGGAGAAAATATGAAAACTCGTATTTATGCTTAAATTAAGCTTTACTGATATTTGAGGTATACATAGATACCATCCTTGATCTAGAAATCATTTGACCATATACCTTGAAATATCCCAGGGAAAGAATGCAAGATGGGTTAACAGCCCCTTCATTGCTTGTTGTTTTTTAGCATATTGTGACCTATTACAGTTTACATGTGTCTGCTGAGGGGAATTTATAGAGTATCTCACTTAGTTTTTTATAAGTAAAATGTTCTCAAAATGGATAAATGACTTATAAAGTTTCCTGCAAAAAAGGAGATTGAAGACAATATTCATAATGCAAGATGAATAGGATTTTGATAGGGGAAGAGGAAAGGTGTTAGAACAATGTGTGAGAATTTGGGAATATCCTCTGGGTTTGGAGGCAGCTTGAGGTCCCTTTGGTGCTGTATGTTGGGTGAGAATCTCCTTTCTTCTGATTTCAAGTTTGCTTATATGGTATGGGTATTAAATGTTCTGCTCTTCTCTTGGAACCTTCATTTACTCTTTCCTAGGGCAGGAGAAATGACTCATCGTCCTAGAGTTTGGAAAACGGAATTGGGCATGTCTAGTTCAGTTCACTATTTCTTGCGGAGAGCCTGCAATCTGCCCTGCCCATTCCCCTGTAAGTTTCATAGGGTCAGCCTCTGCTGGAAGGCCTGTGCTGTTGGAGCTGTACCTGTGTTAGCAAGATCACTTGGCTAACTGACTTAAGATCTCTTTTCTAACTTAGGCTTTACTAGTAATAAAGCTGTTATTTTATCTCCACCTGTCTGGTTTCCCTGTGTGTCTCTCGCTGGTTCCAAAGCTGAGAGTTGGGAATAAGGATGTACTGAATCTTTTCCGCCTGAACACCAAAGCCACCATCTCTGAAATCAAGTTACTAATCACTAACTTTGAATGTTGTTATATGAGAATAAAATATATAGCATGAAGTATTTGAAAAATAAACTGCCTACCAATATATAGATTTATAAATATTCTTGGGAGTGGAGAGTAGAAATAAGCTGGAACCTGTTACTTTTATAATTAACTGTCATCCAGAGATTGAATCCTAGCTCCTGCCAGCCACTCCCTGCCAAATCCTTGGATTTCCTGGGAAGTAGTGGGGGGGTGGGGGGGGGGGAGGGAGGATGGGGTAGGGGAAGGAGAAGGGAGAGAGTCAAAATAGCAAATGAAAAAGATCTCACTTTGAATGTAACCTGGATATCAGGCTCTAAATGATAATATTATGATATCAAGTGTATGGGAATGAGGAAATATCAGAACAAGAGATTTAATTTTCCAATAGGAATGGGGAGAGTTAATTTAAAAGGAGAGCACTAGCCTCAGCTTTTCAAAACTACCATCATGCTATTTGGCCCTAAAGTTAATGAACTGTGGGAAATGTGCTTGCGTTGGATTATGAGAGCAAAACCAGTTTCTACTCTCAATCGAGAAAGTCCTAGAATTTGGGAGTATACGTCCATTATACTATATAAGACTAGAAACAATTATTTGCAGTTTTTTGTTGGGTTTGATCCTTTCCTCCATATATGAAAAATACAGCCCATACATGGCAAAACCCAACTCAGTTTTTAAGAGTTTTAATTGAAGTGATTTAATGGTTTGAAGCACAGGTGAGTCATACCTGTGGCATAGGCATGAAATCCTTAATAACGACTCATGAGATTTGCTGCTGCCACTGAGTTTTAGAACTTAGGAACTTCATTCTCTGAAAATGTTTATATTTAATTGCATTTCTAAGTAGTTAAGTAGGTAACAGCTGCTTGAATCTTGTGGTAGCACATGTTTGTGGGTATGTAAGAGAAGATAGAGTGTACTGCTTTTTATGTTAGACAAATTGTGCTCCCCTCCCCTAATCTGGTTTAACGAAATACAGTAGCAAAAAACTAATCAGTTTAGGGAGTGGCCCATTTAATCCTACCTCTTTATCCACGACGTGGTTTAGAAGGAAAGATGCTAAGATGCTTATTTGATCAGCGATAGTTATCTCATAGAAAGTAGAAAAAAGAGTTGATGTGAAGTCCAAGTCATCTTAGGGATCCAGGAGTGGGAGGAGAACTCACTAGTACCTCTGTATCTGGGAAAAGGAGTGTTGCTGAGAAGCCCTGTTTTGTAGGTTTATTTAATTTCTATTTTAGAAATAAATTATCTACAGAAGTTAAAAATTTACATTATAGTAGTAAAGAAACCACAGCTTGGATGAAAAAAAAATCAGCTTCTGTGATTCAAGAAAAGCAAAAATGGAAAGATATTACAAAAACAAACAAAACGTTTTCTCCTGTGCCTTACGCCTCAAATCTGTGTGTAGGCACCTTGAGAACCAAAGAGATGGAATACAATAGTGAAGTCTGAAAGCTGAGCCAGACTCACCTGTAAGGCAGGAAGTATGGCCAAAGCCTCTGTTGAAAACAAGCTCAACAATGATATCATTGACTGGGGATGGAGGCGGTTATTTTACAACTCTTTGGAATATGAGTTTAATAATTACATTGCTTTGCAAACAACAGAGATAGCACAACAACTAAAGGCTCTGTAGCACCCTCTCCTATCTGAAATACAGGGAAAAATAAGAAAATAGGCAGAAAGTTTTTCTGAATATCCCAAATTGATGTCACTAAACTGTTCCTGGCTCAGGTTTCATTGTATTGAAATACGATTCTGCTAGGCTTGATTATGTGGTTATATTAGAAATATGCAATTGGGAAGGAGGTTGCTATTGGTGATCACAGTGACAGTATCAAGCAAGTATGTGGGTGGAGATAAAAAATTATATGATTACCTAACAGTGAAAAATAAAAATTATAGAAAGTGAATCCAAGGATTTAAAATCTCAGAAGCTGTGTTCTAATTAGGATAAAAGCAAACAATTTATATCTAATAAGGCTTTAAGGATTAGAATTACAATTAAGTTTTTTATAGACATCAAGACAACAGTTTATATTCTGGCTTCTCTAGTTGGGTTGTAGGGGTGGGGAGGATGGCTGTCAGTGATGTTTGATACATTCATTCATCATCAGGGCTGAATAGGAGATAAACTTCTGAAAGTTTAATGCATCATGGATAAAATGATTGCTAATAAAGTTAAGGATAATGATAAAGACTGAGTCCTTAAAAGGATAACTTTGATGTATAGAAAATTAAGAACTGCTCATTCACTTAGTATTCTATTTACATTCTATATGCAAAGTTTCAGAGATGATTATTTAACTGAATGAAACAAAGTAGTCAAGTGTGATTTGAAGTTGTAGATTAGAAATACATTTTAATGGATTGTTAGATATAAATCTTGACTACAATTTTTAGTGTTTTGGCATCAGAAGTCTAAGGGTAGGAAGGGCTTAACCAGGATTTCAGATAATTCCTGGTCCCTGCCAGGCTGTTTTATTTTTTCAGTTTTAAAAACCCATCATGTTGAAGGAAAAAGTTATTAATGCATTGAAAAAAATTATTTCTGATTATAAAATGAGCAGAATAATGATCTGACTGCTGTGGGGAGAGAGGATCAACAACCATAGTTTTAAACTAACAAACTCGTGTTTAATCATGCCAGGATTCAAAAGTATGTATTCCGTCTTTCCAAAAAGCATCTTCTAAACTTTCATAGAAATGTTTAATCCATTTATGTTTTGCTATCTGGGTTCAGTGGTTCCTTAAACATTTTTGTGTGTGTTTTTAAGTCAGTTTACAAATAATTTGCAGAACAATAAAGGGTTAGTTAGAAATAGCTTTATTAGGACTTTTTAAGAAGAATTTAAAATAGTAGACCCAAATTCTTATTCCATGTGTTGTAGGTTTTTAAGGTATGTACAACCCAAAAGGATAACATTTTCTGAGTACATTGCTCATCACCTCTTATGCATGAATCTGGAAATATCCCAGATTTCAAATATATCTCTAATAGCTTATCATTACTCTTCTTGCCCTGGCATCATCACATGTCATGCTCGAAGAATTTTTAAAATCTTGGACAGCTCATAGTTCCGTTGAAGAGAAGAAGGCCATCATCTTTGCCCTGTAATTACAAGACATTTTTATTTCTGAGTTTGTGTGTGCCAGTTAGCATGGTTATTCTAATTAATATTTTTCATTTCCATATCATGTATATCCTTTCATTACCCTGGCTTCAACATGTCAATTTACAATCTACTAATGAATCATATGAAGTAAATTTTGACAAACATAGTAAATGAACGAATACTGTCATAGGCTCTTTTAGCATATGGTGTGGTGCAAGTTCTTGCCAGATAATATTGATTGCATGATGTAGTCCTTCCTGTTGAATGACTTATTTTGTGAGAATAACATACTTTTTGTACTTAGCAATGTATTGTTCATGCATCAATTCTTGAATTTGAGAAAAATCCATCTAGGCTTTCTTAATTTGAAGACTCAGCCTGAGATTTTGCTTATATAATTAATTTCATCATCACTAGAGTCTAGAGTCCTGTCATCTGTTTCTTTGCATTCATCTGATTTATGTAAAGTGACATACCTTCATTTGTCAGCTTTCTTCTCTTTGCCATTATGGGCAGAAATTGAAAAATTCTGAATTCTCAACTGTGTTCAATAAGTGCTAAAAGCCAACAACAAAGTTGGTGTCTTCAATCTAAAACATTCTGGAAAGATCATGTAATACTTTGGCATTGCAACGAGGAAACTGAAGGATGATACAGTAGTAACAATTATTTCATTATTGTATCATCTTCTCCTTTCTTATTTTAGTATTTTTTAAAAGTAGTAACAATTATTTCATTATTGTATCATCTTCTCCTTTCTTATTTTAGTATTTTTTAAAAGCACAGTTGGGAATAACTTATTGCTATTGATAAAATAATCTTAGGGTGATTTGTAAGGGTGAAACACCTTACAAATAGCAAAGTGTTTCAAGATACAAGAAAAGTAAGATCATTAAGATCCCATAGTGTACCTCAGATTTACAAATTGGTCCATTGGACCCGTTTTGTAATTGCGAGATACAAGGAATTTTATTCTTTTTTAAAAAATAATAAGGCTGGCTGGTGTGGCTCAGTGGTTGAGCATTGACCCATACACCAAAAAGGCTGCAGGTTTAATTCAAGGTTGGTGGTTTGATCCCCGGACGGTGTGTGTATGGGAGGCAGCTCATTGATGATTCTCTTGCACATCGATGTCTCTCTCTCTCTCCCCCCTTTCCTCTCTCTAAAATCAATGGAGAATATCCTTGGGTGAGGATTAATAATAATCCTATATAATAAAAGCCTAATATGCAAATTGTCCCCTCGACTGGGAGTTTGATCAGGAGGTGGGGCCAACTGCCCATGGCCCCTCCCCCAGGCTGGCCCCATCCTGGCTGGTGGCAGACTCAGTTGGCCAGGGGGAAGGGAGGCCCCAGCCAGCAGCCAGCAGCTGCTAGGGACCCGACCCGTGCATGAAATTCATGCACTGGGCCTCTAGTAATTATAATAATAAGTAGTTTTTTTCTTTGTTCTTCAGAATACCTCTTAGAAAGAATAAATCAGAAATATAGTCCTTTACAAATAGTTAGAACTGCTTGGAAAAGAAACTTAAAAACTAAAATTGGGTACAGTGTACCCTGCTGGTATGACAAGAACCAGTGGAGATGGTAAGTGTGCGATGTTTTATGGAAATAGAAAAGAAGGGATGGATGCTGGAAAGTACATGGGCTAGAAAGGCCTGAATTTGGGCACTTGGGTTTTGAGAGTACCTTTTCAGTTTTAGTTTCTGTGGTACTGCTTGCTGAATGGGATTTAATCTAAGATACCCCATCACGCTTTTGTATATGTGTCAGAGGTTTGAACTGCTGGGAAACTTCAGAAAATACAATGGAACATATGTGTTAGCTTAGTCCAAGCCTCAGAATTAGGTACAAGGTGCGACATTATCAGAGCCCTTACAGACCTGGAGCTTTGTACATCAGCAAATGGTTTTTTTGTTGTGGTGGTTGTGGTTTGTGTGTGTGTGTGTGTGTGTGTGTGTGTGTGTGTGTGTGTGTTTCCCATCTGCCTTGATTTAATTTGCCTTTATTGTCTTTCTATGGTAAAGTAAATTTCAGAGACCAGTGTTGGTAAGAACTTGGTTATATGTAAAGTTTCCTTGTTGTTAGTTTGTGTGTCTTCTTTATTTACACTCTTTTATCACTACAAAGTGCCATATTTGGGGGGAGGATATGGGTCTTCTGTTTGCTTGTTCTTAACAAAAATTTAGAGTATTTTAACGTTAAGGACGCTCAGAGTAATGAAAAGTCTTACTGAGGCTTATATGAATTTGGTAGAAAATGTCATAGCCTTCTTGTGAAATCTGTGTTAATTCATTGGCTGATTCTGCCTGTTGTCCAAAATCTGATTAGGTTGGCTAGATTCCAGGTCTTATAAGGTGTGGTTCCACAGTCTTTTTCCCTCTTTAGCACGTACTTCTTATATTCTTGATCTCTTCCTACATACTCACTGCAGCTGAATCAGCAGGTCTTGTTCCTATGATACTTCCACATTATTAGGCACATAGCATGACATGGGGAAATGCAAGGGGATTGGAGTCAGAGCAACTTCATTTTGAGCCTTACCCTGCTGCCAACTAGATTATTTTACCTTGGGTAAGTCAGTTGACTTCTCTGAGTCTTTCATTCATTTATAAATGGATTGTAAAGTTGTGATATTTACATGCCAATAAATCTGAAAGCCTTTGACATAAAGGTCACCTAATAAATTCTCTCTTCCCTTAGCTTGACTGAGCTCATGTCATAATGATCCCTATTGCTTCTTTTAAGAGGCAACACACACACACTTACTTTCTTACTTACTTAAAATTGCAGTAAATTTGAAAGTTGTCTTGAGAATGTGTGGTCCTCGTTAAGATGATTATTTAAGGTAACATTTCCCCCTTTGTTGATCTCTCAGTTACAAACCTTGCCTTTCTCTTTTGTGTCACCAATCTGCGTACATTGTGGGCTAATTCAGACTAAAAGCATTCAAGTTTTCTGTGTACAAGCAAAACAAAGTAATATGTCAGTTCAAAGGAGTAGCAAAAGGAAAATTCAAACAAAGTAAAAATACCTCCTCAAAAAAATTATACCCATTTATCAACTCCTTAAAAAAAATAGAGGTAGCTTTTTTTTTATTTTTAGAGGTAGCTTCTTGATAAAATAACTCATAGCACTGGTGTCACTTAAACATTTTTCCTTTCCTTTCCAAAACTGACTTAATTTAATTTTCTCCCTACTACTCTACTGAAATTGCTCTCCCTAAGCTAAGGTCAGAAAACACCCAGTAGCATCTACTACTGGACATCATGAGGCATTCTTTTTCTTCACTGCTATCTTGTTCTCCAGTCTATCCCTACTCATTCTTATTACTTTTGTGCAGATAATTCCCCCAGCTGTATTCAGCTCAGATTTATCTTGAGAAGCCTAGACTCATATTCACTGTTTTTTTGTTTTTTTGTGTGTGACCACAGAACATCCCAGCAGAACCATAATAGCTTAACATAATTATAGCTAAATCTACTTCAGCATGTACTTATATTCTTGATCTCAGCTAATGGCACTTACATTCACCCAGTTGCCAGTTGCTTTATTGAAGTATGACTTAAGTACAGTAAACTATACCCATTTAAAATATATAATCAATCTTGACATATAGACACCTATGAAACCATCACCATAGTCAAGATCCAAAACATTTCCATCACCCTGAAAAGTTATCCTACAGCACTTGACAGTCAGTTCATCCTTCCTCTCTATCCTTGGCCCTAGGGAACCAGTGGACTACTTTCAGTCACTATAGATTGGTTTGCATTTTCTGTATTTTCTATAAATGGATTCATGAGCTGTATCATTCAGGGTTCTCCAGAGAAAGAGAACTAGTGCTATATATATGTGTGCGTATATGCTATATATATCTATAGCTATATAAAGATATTTATTTTAAGGAATTGGCTCATATGATTGTAGGGGCTGTCAAGTCCAAAATTTTTAGGGCAGGTTGGCAGGCTGGAAACTCACAAAAGAATTGACATTGCAGTCCTGAGTTTGAAGTCTGTAGAGCAGGCCAGCAGGCCGGAAATTCAGGAGTTGATATTACAGTCTTGAGTCTAAAATCTGTAGGCAGGCTGGAAATTCAGGCAGGATTTCTGTGTTGCAGACTTTAGGCAGAATTCCTTCTCTGGGAAATCTCAGTTTGTGTTCTTATGATCTTAAACTCTTCATAATTAGATATTGTGTATTGTAAATCTCTGATTCAGTATCCCACCTCCCCCTTGGAGGAAGGACTCTTTCTTTTTAAAATTCTTTTGTCAGTGTTTAAGCCTTTCTTGTCTTTGACCTTCACATTAAATTTTCCTTCTCATTGATGTCCTATATAGGGTATCTTTCTTATCCAATCCAGTTATATAATGCCACAAGTTATTACTCTAAATCTCAATCTGTTCATGTTCCTCCCTGCTGAGAAATCCTCAAGAACTATCCATTTCCCCAGAATAAGTCTAGCTAATGTCTAGCATATGGTAAATCAGTCATCTTTCTATGTAAAGGAGTTTGGACTTGGAGAATGTACTAGTAGGCATGACTTTTGTTATTAATTTATCACATTCTGTTATTTTTTATTAAACTAAACTTTTTAATACATTGCCTTTGATGTTCTCCCTAACACTTAACACAGACTTAATGTGACATGAAAGGTTTTCATACCTCTTTTTTTTTTTTTTTAAAGGATATAATTAGAAAAAACAGTGATGGAAGAGAAGTATAGGCAGCCAATAATTTTTGGATGCTATATTATTTTTTTAAATCTTGTAGTTTTCCATTTAGAGGCCCTAATTTAAAGAGAATAATCTGAAAGACTAAATATCGCCTTCAGGTTAATTGGGCAGTAACTTTTATTGAACTGGCAGTGAAGATGTGTTGAAGAGAATGATGAGTATCATTGATTCATCTTCTTCATTTTTTTGGACATATTGTATGCTGTGGCTATTCTATTAGGACTTTACTGTTTTGGTTTTAGAAATAGATTTCTAAACAGCAAGATTACATATTTTTAGAGATAGAAGCATATGTTCAAATTGAGTTTGTCCTTTGGAGGATTATTTTTTTTTAATGGAGGTAGCATTAGAGTTCTAAAAAGGCATCTCATAAAACTATTTTACTACTGCTATTCTAGATAGAATAATTTGCCCATATGGAATAACTATGAGTTAGTGTATTGATTTAATGTTTAAAGCTTGATGATATGGTATAGATTTTGAGTCACTTCTTAGCATGTTTGTTCAAACTGTATTTTGGAAATACAGTCAAACCTTGGTTCTGGAACATCTCCCATATCGAATAATTCGACTACCAATCCAACAGCCCTTTCATTCTGATACCTGTGTGATCAGTCATGGGTCTCTTGGGTGATAAACAAAGGAGAAAATTCGAGAGTATGAGTCAGTTTACCACATTTGAGAGTATGAGTCAGTTTACCACATTGTTAACATCTCAGGAAAGTGTGCTGTGAATATTTTTGTGTTTTTTTCTTTTGTTGTTGCTTATTATTCATAATTTTTCATTTTTTACTGTATATTTTATTTGCTTTTATTAAATTATCATTTATATTTCATGTCCTTTTGTTTTTAAAGTGTTATTTATAGATTAAATAGTACATTAGACATGTACTGTATATAAGAAATGTTAAAAGTGAATCATTTGGGGGTCTGGAACTGATTAATTCTAATTACTTACTAGAATTTACATTATTTCTAATGGGAAATAATGATTCAGTTTTTGGACAGCCTTCTGGAATTAAGTTCGAGAACCAAGGTCCCACTGTATTTTAAATGAAATCTTCTGACTCTTATAGTCTCACTAGAGGCCCGGTGCATGAAATTCATGTACAGGGGTGTGTGTCCCTCAGCCCAGCCTGTACCCTCTCCAATCTGGGACCCCTTGAGGGATGTCCGACTGCCCATTTAGGCCCGATCCCAGTAGGATAGGGCCTAAACGGGCAGTCAGACATCCCTCTCACAATCCAGGACTGCTGGCTCCCAACTGCTTGCCTGCCTGCCTTCCTGATTGCCCCTAACTGCTTCTGCCAGCCAGCCTGATCACCCCCTAACCACTCCCCTGCCAGATTGATTGATGCCTAACTGCTCCCCTGCCAGCCTGTTTGCCCCTAAATGCCCTCCCCTGTAGGCCTGGGTCCCCCCCAACTGCCTTTCCCTGCAGGCCCAGTCGCCCCCAACTTCCCTCCTCTGCCAGCCTGGTCACCCCCAACTGTCCTCCCCTGCTGGTCCAGTCACCCCTAACTTCCCTCCCTGCTGGCCTGGGTCCCGCCCCCCCACCCCCCACAACTGCCCTCCCTTGCAAGCCTGGTCCCTCCCAACTGCCCTCCCTGCTGGCCTGATTGCCCACAACTGCCCTCCCTTGCAGGCCTGGTCCCTCCCAACTGCCCTCCCCTGCTAGCCATCTTGTGGTGGCCATCTTATGTCCACATGGGGGCAGCCATCTTGTGTGTTGGAGTGATGGTTAGTTTGCATATTACTCTTTTATTAGATAGGATAGAGGCCTGGTGCACAGGTGGGGTCCAGCTGGTTTGCCCTGAAGGGTGTCCTGGATCAGGGTGGAGGTTCCCTTGGGGTTTGGGGCGGCCTGGGCGAGGGGCCTGTAGTGGTTTGCAGGCCGGCCACGCCCCCTGGCGACCCAAGTGGAGGCCCTGGTATCTGGGATTTATTTATCTTCTATTATTGAAACTTTGTAGCCTTCAGTGGAGCCAAGCCTCCTTCTTGCTCCGTGGCTGCAGCCATTTTTGTTAGGATTTATTTATCTTCTATAATTGAAATTTTGTAGCCTTGAGTGGAGGCCTGGGCCAGCCAGGGTGTGTGGAAAGCTTGGCTTCCTCCATTGCCGGGGAAACCCAAGCCTCTTGCTTGCTCTGTGGCTGCAGCCATCTTGGTTGGGTTAATTTGCATACTTGGCTCCTGATTGGCTGGTGGGCGTGGCTTGTGGGTGTAACAGAGTGATGATTAATTTGTATATTACTCTTTTATTAGATAGGATGTGGTAGTGGTGGGTTTATACATTTTTAGTTCAGGGAATGAGAGTTGCTGGGGGGTGTTAAACTCAAAGGCATGTTTAGAATTTGTAATGATTCTGTTCTATTTATAAGTAATCAGATCCTGTTGTGCTCCTATTAAAAACCTTCCAAGAGTTTCCCATTGCACTCCAGAATGATATCCAAACACCCTACCAGGCCCACAGGCTCCTGCTTGCCTTCCAGCCTTATCTTCTATCCCTCTTCCCCTCATTAGACTGACTTCAGTGCTATGCCCTCTGAGCATGCAAGTTCATTCCCTCCTCTGGCCTTTGTACTCAGAGTCACCTCTGTCTGTAATCTTCTTCCTTTACCTTCAAATGCCTTTTTCAGGTCTCCGATCAAATGTCACCCCTCAGAGAGGTCTTTACTTGTCTCCTTCTCCCCAGTCACCATATTGGATTCCACTATTCTTATTGTCTTCATAATACTCATCGCCTTCCCTCTAATTGGTCAGTAATCCTCAGGAGAACCTGGCTTAGCTATTTGGTTTATTGGCTGCTGTAACCCTGTGCAAGGAAACAGGTAGCAGGTGCTTTGTAAGTGTTCAGAGGGATAACTGTAATCCTTATAATCATCCTCATCAAAATAAAGCGATAAGTAAAAAACAACGTGTACTAAACAGGTACTAATTCCTTTGATTGTTTACTCAGTAATTGATCTTTTCATTATATAGTACAGAATTCAATTATGGTAGAAACAGATACTGTCTCTTGTGGCTGTGGCTGGTATGCAGATACAAGATCCTATCTTTTATTTAATTTGTCAGATGATGGTTTTTTTTTCCCCCCCCCAGTTCTTTCAGAGAGATAGCTGAATAATAATTTCCTATTTTTAAATTTATATTCTAGAGGCTTTTTGGAAATTGCTGAAATGTCATTAGATCATGTGTTCTGTTTTTACGTGGCTTAGGCAGGGCAGTAGACTGAGAGCATTCTGGACTGGGGGTCAGGAGGCCAGGCTCTGGTTCTAGTTTCTGCCAGTAGCCAGCTCTCCTCATTAGTCTTTTGGCCCTCAGTTCTCTAACTTATAAAATAATAGGGTTGAATGAAATGATCTTAAATGTCTATCTTCTTTTAACAGTGTATAATTATGTAATCCCAGGCATGAACCAGTCATTTTTTCACTTCTGGGAGTTTTTATAGGTAGCATGGGTGGGTATGTGATACACTATAGTTGTCTAGGTGCCATCAAGTTTTTGCAAGAATGGAAAGTCAAATTTGTTTAATTTAGTGGCACATTAAAACATCTGAAAAATTCAGAAGTGGTCTGATTTATTTCACTTGGATTGTTTTTTGGTATAGGCTGTGGTATGATATTTTACATTGGAGGCATTGATTTTTAAATTGACATTATTTTTAAGTGGATAATAAAGGTTTATCACAGGATACTAATTTTGGCCTTATCATTGTTTCAAGGAACCCAGTCTTTCTCTTATTTGAAAATCATTTAATAATTTTGTAATTGACTTGGCTTCATGTGTTTTACTTAGCATATCAGTTGTACCTAGAGTTCATATAAGTCTTCATTGACATTAGAGACACATCAGTTTTGAGAAATACCGTAGAATATTGTATATCCCACCCACTCTGTATATGTACTTCACTGCACCTCAAACTTTAGCATGGGCATCAAAATTGCTTCTAGAATGTGTTAAAACACAGATTGCTGCCCCATCTCGAGTTTCTGGTTCAGCAGGTCTGGGATTAGGCCTGAGAACTTGCATTTCTAACAAGTTCCCAGGTGATGCTGCTGCTGCTGCTGGTCTGAGACCCCCACTTTGAGAACCATTGCTATAGTTTGTCAAGTTCTTTATTTACTTGCTGGTAACATCTTGATCCAGAGCATTCTAGATCCCTCCTTATTGTATAGTGATGCTTCTCAGCAGTACTGGGCCCCTCCCGCTCTTTACCTTGTGATCATTGGGTTTCCTGTTATTATATGGTATCTTAAATCCTTTCCAGACTCCTGGTATGTGTGAAACATAATAGTTAAATTCCACTGGAACCCTTAACCACAGCATGCTGACAATAACTTAACCTTTTGGATTGTGTTTAAATGGGAAAATCATGCATTTAGAGGTGATGGGCAATTTATTCTTGTCAGTTTGACAACACCGGCTTTAGAATCAGTAAGATTTTGGCTCAGAGGTTAACTCCACCACTTATTGGCTATTTTGAGTTTGGGAAAATTATGTAATTTTTCTGTATCTTAGTTTCCTTATTTCTAAAATGGGATGAATAATATCTGCCTCATAGGACTATTGTGAGGACCTAATCAAATTAGGTTAGGTACCTAAAGTACTTCGTAGGTACTCAATTGCTAGCGGGTTTGTACAGGTCATATGTCAGTCAAATCTGCTTGCTGGAGCTTAGCCATGGGCAGTAGGCAGTTAGTTGCCTGCTGTGTATATACAGATCCCACTTCTTTTGTTTGGAAATGCTATCTTGTCCCTCTCTAACCTGGCTCTGTATTCCTGGGCACTTAGCTCTGGCTTCTGGTGCCTGTATCAGGCCTCTTTGAACCCATTGCAGCCTGTTTCTCTGACTCTGATTCTCCCTATGTTCTGGGGTGATTTATGCTCCTTTTTCTGGCTCCACATGAAAACCAATGTATTTAGAGGCACGTAGCCCCATCTCCCACCTGAAATAGGATGATTTTTTTGTCACAATATTAACCATTCTAATCTTTAAATGCTTTTCAAATGTGTGTGATTTTAATTTTACTAAATTTAAAGAAGAAACTTTTTGTGTACCTTTTAAGCTCTCTTCATACTGGATGTTTATTAGATGCATAGCCCAATGAAAAGAACTTTGATTTACTTTGTATCCTCTTATAAAGTACCTACATTCATCAGATTTTAGTTAGCCTGGAATACATTTGGGAAATTTTCAACTATGAATTTTGCCCATTAGATGGAGATCCTGTAAGAAACTTTTGACTACTGACAAGTGTTTTGTGAGAAAGTGCCAGTTGCCCCCATCACAGATGATGCCTGGTGTCAGTGTTGGTGGTTTCAATTACTTTTCATTGTTGTTTTACATCTGTTTTCTGGATATGACTATGAATTCTCTGTTGCCCTGAGGCCTATTATAACGATGTATTTTCAGCCACATTTATGATTTCATGCTTTTCAGAAACAGAAGAGGTTTGTCTTCATTACATATTTATACCGACACTTTGCTTCCTATTTCCTTTTCAATGTACCAGTTCTCATGTGGCTCAGTTGTGCATGTGGGTGGTGAGGTTTGTCTCAGCAATACATATGAGTCTGACTGAGCAGTTGTCTCCTAAGCATTTGACAGTCTCATGCACTGGTCTAAGTGAGATTCATAGAGAAAGAACAGAAAGCCAGAGATATTCTACAATGTATTCACGGAATCATGAAAACTATATGAGAGATGTAAGGAACGAGATATATTTGTTTTACTTGATTGACTTAGGATATTTGAATACTGGTAGAATAATTCAGGGTGGGCACACAATATTATTGCCTAAATAATATGACTTAGCATGAGGGATTGAATAATACATAATGGAGCTCTCTGCCATTTATATATTGTTGCTTAAAACTTTTGTTATAGTGCAGACATACATACAATTTAATTTGCATGGACTCTGCTCTGTGCCCTCTATCTTCTTTATACATTATAAATGTTGCATATGCCAAAGAATTTACAAATGTAAGAATTTATAAGGATAACTTGCATAATATGTGATATTTATCCTGTTCTTCCCTGACTTTAATATCGATCCTTGTCTAAGATGCAATTGAGAGTAGAAATAACAGGGATAAAGACTTTGTGATGTTAAAGATGGTATAGCAAAGAGGAAGGTAGTGGATTTTTGAGAGATGAAAATCAGATGTTTTGGGAGCAAAGTGCTATTTGTTTTTTGACTTCCAGTGGTATGCTTTTTGACAGCTGTACTGGAGAAACATGAATTTATTTGCTTTTATAACATTTTGAACACTTACATGGTTTGGGTGGTTTTAGCTTTCATACATAAGTACCTTTGGTGAAAGTTTATGAGAATCTCTTAAATAGTTTAGGGACCAATAAAACATTATTCTTGCCAGAGGTTGGAAATGGTATGGCAATAGTACCCATCAGTGATTCATGCTAAAACTTGGTTAGAATATTTGTTTTAAGAGTTAAAAAGAAATAAAGGTAAGGTGAGTCACCTGTAGTTACTATATTTTGATACTACTCCATACAAGCATTTAGGTAAGTGATATATTGTAATGGTTATTGCAACAAGAAGCTATTATGCTGCACTCATGAAATGAATAATATGTTTTCTGATCCATGAAATACTGCTATTATCAAGGGGACACTTGAAGCCTTGAAGAAAAGCTTCTCTTTAGTCCTTTCTTCTTGATGCATTTTTTTTCTCTTGAAGCAACTACCAATTTGTGTTTTAGAATACAGCCTTAATAGCTTGTCTTAACCTAATTAAATTGTAAATTGTCTTTCAGATCGGGTGAAATGAGTGACTATAGGCCTGGAAAGAAAAGCGATTATTTATATTTGTCTTTTAGGAAACTCATACTTCTCAAAATTTAGGTGCCTTCTCATTGAAGGTTCTGAGAATAAGAAAGATGGCCACAGTAGGAGGGTCCTCCTGTCTGCCTTGCTAGTTAGCCTGAGCGGCGGGTGTACTAGTAACTCCAGGGCCAGGTTCCTGGGTTTCAATATTTTTAAGTTTTAAAATGTGAGATTCTGGGAAGAATCTTGAAGTTATTCCCATTATTTGTTTGTATTTCCTTATCCTAGACTTTATATAGAAGCAGACAACAGTGGGATATATAATGCTGTGGTTCTCATTTGGGGCAATGTTACCTTTCAGGGGACATTTGATAACATCTTGGAGACATTTTTTGGTTGTCACACTAGAGGGATTGCTCCTGGCATCTATTGTCAGTGGACAGCAAAACATCCCACTGAACACAGAACTGCATCTCCATAAAGAATTATCTAGCCCAGAATGTCAATACTATGGTTTCATGGCTGAGAAACCTACTGCTTAACGCATTATCTCCCAGTGAGGAAGGTTTCTACAGTGATATGCTCACCCTGGAGGGTAGTTCTAGGAGAGAAAGCGGACACAGAATTCCAGTTTTAGTTCCTGCCTTAGAATGAGTGTAATAGAAATTGGCATACTATGGTAAGTCATGACATAGGTTTTGTGGCCTCACACACAAATCCTTTAGAAAGAAGTGAAGTTTATGGGCTAAGTTAGTTCCAGTTCAGGCCATCTTGCATTTAAATGAGTGATGCAGATTCAGAGACAACTGAAGACACAAATTTGTCTGTGTTCTCAAGAAATGAGGGAATGGTCACCAAATAACCCCATTTGGTTTACAAAATGGCATATAGCCTGATTCGGTATGTGACACGTTATTGGACCTCCACTTGACTGTCATTTCATGCAGTCTTAATTTGACTTTCTCAGAATGAGCTGGAACAGAGCACAGATCTACTTTCACTGACACTTAAATCAACAGATGATTATAGGGATCTTTTTTAGAATTTAGTAATTGTGGTTTCTTTTTTGACGTAGTTCCCCTAATCAAGAAATTAAAGGATGGCTTGTTCAGGACAAAATGAATCATGAAGTCAGAAAATATATAGATATTTGTGGAAAAAGATTAATATGACATAAGCGCTAGAGGAGGGGAGAATAATTTGAAAACTCATTATTTATAACTTGAGGCAAATTAATCATAGTTCCAAAATTGTGTTGTTGTAAAACATGGAAAACCATATAATTGGTATGTTTTCCCATTTGACTCTCAATTTTAAAGGACTCTAATTGATGTATTGTTTATATCGTTCACTAAATACAGTGTTTGGAATGATAGGGAGGGAGTAGAGAATGCATCTGATAACAGCTCAGAGATGTGCAATGCTTCTCTCCAAAACAATTACAGTGTAGCGGCTGCCAACAGAGATGTCACACTCAGCAGATAAAGAGCCATCTAAGACTCTTTATAAACTACCATTAGAAGGACAGAGAGAATTTGTGCAAAATCTGAAGCAGTATTAAGATTCCTATGGTGTTCCTCTGTTTTGTTGCTTAAATAATAATCTCAACATTTAATTACTTTTATATTTAGCGTTATCCAGGAAAAGAGCGAGTACTGTATAGGAAGCAAACCTCTATTTGTTGAAGCAGAAGCAGAAACTCAAAAACAGTACTTTGGGAATGAGATAGAGAAAAACAGTGTTGGTTTTGAACTCATAATGTGGCCATTAGAGATGGTGGTGTTGGGCAGGATTGACCTACCTAGACTGTAAATTTTAATACTGTTTATAGATAAGTTAACATCTCTTTGGGGAGAGAATGACAATAGACTTATTGTGTGAAAAAGAAAAAGACACCTTACAGGAAGGAAGAACCTAACTTAAAACTAATTTTCCAAATGCCAAAGGCCTTCATCAGCTGTGCACTGTGCTGTTTTGCCAAGACTTTGGCATGTCTTTTTCCTAGGTTTTTGCCACTTGTGCTGGATTTGGAGCTGACGTTAGAAGGGAGTATGCTGTCTAACACTTATGTTTTAGAGAGGAGGAAACCATGCTGTCATTTGGCATAGCAAGAGCAGGCAGTGTAGAGGAAAGGGTAGTGAGCAAAATGAGTGGAGAACTGGGGAGGTTAATCCTTTAATTTTATCTCCATATTTTCAATCCACAGTTTAGGGTCTGATCTGTAAGTGCATAACTCAGTAACTATAACAATTTATAAATAATAATGGATAAATAGTTGTATAGGGAGACTTCTACTTCCTAGGTATCTCTTTTAACACCCTCTTTTCTCTGGCTTTCTGCCTCCGCCTTAGCTCAGACCATCAATTTGAGAGGGAGAGACAGAGACCAAGAGAAATAGAGACACAGAGAGAAAGAAACTGAATACCAATATAGCAGAATGAAATCACAATGGACTATATACTTTATGTAAATTACTCGTTATGTTGTAATTTAAATAGTAGTACTCACATTTTATGGGTGAGGGAACTAAGGTTCCCAGATGTTACTCCATTTATAGTAAATAGCAGAGCTGGGATTTCATCCCAAGTCTGAAGGATTTCCAGAGCAGGCTCTCTTTTATGTTATTCTGTACCTGTGGTACTTAGGAATTCTAATGACAAGGGTTGTTATTCCTCATCTCTGTAACTCCATAACTGAGTCTTATAGAAAAATTCCAAAAAAAATGTAGAAGGATCTTCTGTAGTTTACAAACTTGAATTTTGTTTATAGGAGCAGATGTTAAAAAAAAAAGGAAGTTATTGATACACTGAGAGAAAGATGAAGAGAAGTTAGCGTTTGTGGTATGTCCACTGAGTGCCTGGTAGTGGTGAGCCCCCACTATCAGTGGGGTAGTAAATCCAAAAGCATGGATTTACAATTTAGGCCAGGAGTGGAGAAAGCAGGGCCATTGCATACAGGTGACATGCCCACTGTACACTGCACAGTCCTTTGGGGTGCTGGTAACGGGTGCAGTCTATGCTGGGGCCTCCTCCTAGAGTTTGTTCATTGTGTAGTGGGTGCACTGGCTTGCTTGGTAAACATCCAGGTATGTGCCACAAAGAGAAGAACAAGCACCTGCTACAGGTGCAGCTGTCTCTTTTTGGAAAAAGAAGAGGGAAATGCTTGGAAGCTTAAAATTCAGAGTTATTAAACAAATAAAAAACTCAATTAAAATGTGCAAGGACTTGGTTATACATTTATCCAAAGAAGATACACAAATGGCCAATAAACATATAAAGATAGGCAATATCACTAATCACTAGGGAAATGAAAATCAAGACACAATATGATACTACCTCACAGTCATTAGGATGGCTATTCTAAAAACTGTTAACAAGGATGTGGGAAAAAATGAAACCCATGTGCAATGTTGGTAGGAATGCAAAATGGTACAGTTGCTAAGGAAAACAAAATAGCAGTTACTCAAAAAATTTTAAATAAAAGTACCATATGACTTAGCATTTTACTTCTGGGTATATACCCCAAAAAATTTAAAGCAGGGTCTCAGAGAGATAGTTGTATATCCATGTTCTTAGCAGCATTATTCATAATAGCCAAAAGGTGGAAGCAATGTCTGAAAAGATGCAAAATGTCATACATATATACAACAGAATATTTATTCAGCCTTAAAAAAGAAGGAAATTCTGGAACATGCTACAACATGGATGAACCTTAAGAACATTTATGTTTAATGAAATAAACCAGTTATGAAAGGACAGATGCTTTTCCATTTGTCTGAAGTACGCAGGGTAGTCAAGCTCATCTGCACTAATAAAAGAGAAAGATGCAAATTGACCGTACCTTCACAACGCCCACCAGCCAATCAGGAGTGAGTATGCAAATTAGTCCAACAAAGATGGCATACGCAGGCGCCTCCTCACTGCCCCAGCTGCTCTGGGCCTCTGGGCAGCAGAAAGGTGGCTCAGGCTGGAGCAAAGGTGGTGCCGGCAGCCAGGGGAAGGAAGGCCTATTCTTGCACAAATCTTCGTGCATCAGGCCTCTAGTAGAAACAGCAAGTAGAATGGTGATTTTAGGGGGCAGGGATTGGGCGGGGGGGAGAATGGAGAGTTAAATATTAATATTTAACGTGTACAGAATTTTAGTTTGGAATGAATAAAGTTTTGCAGGTGAGCGGTGGTGATGGTTGCACAAGAGTGTGAATGTGCTCAATGCCACAGAATGGTACACTTAAAAATGGCCAAGATGGTAAATTTTGTTATTTTTCCGCAATTAAAAAGAGTAACTGTTTCCATAAGCTTTACTATCTTCTCTTTTTGCCACAAACTCTTCATTTAGACCTATAATTTTCTTGATCAATATTAAGGGGAAAAAAAGTAATTTGTAATTTACTAGTAAGAATGTTATTACAAGGCAGAGAAAGTGTTAAATTCTCCCACATTCACACTTAAAGAATGTCTGAAACTGTTGTTGCCCTTAATAGTAGCCACATTGGGAAGAAATAATTTGGAGAAATGGTGCTGGTGGCCTTTCCATTTACAGTCTAAACTCACTTTTCCCTGCTAAACAGCTTCCTCTGAAATTTCCACAGCTGCCGACTGTGTCAAACCAGTAATACATTTGTTTTTGTGCTGTTGGATGGTTTGCATTAAGGTTACTTATTATAAAACCTCTTATTTTACAGGATGGGAACTAGCATTTGGTCAGTTAATTGAAAAAGTTTGTTAAAGCAAAACATACAATGTTTTAAGGTAATTTTGAATGCTTTCCTCATTTTGGACTTTGCGAAGAGGCAGGGAAGAAGGGTACTGGGAAACCATCATTTCAAAGAAAGGATCTGAGAGGAGCAAAGGGCAGCAGTTTCTCATGTAATATTCTGAGGCCGATTAAATCACAAACAGCGGTTACTGTTGTACTTGTCTCAGAACCAGGCTACTAGATTTTTATCCATGTCCCTCCCCCCCTTTTAAAGTTTTTACACAAACCTGTTTTAATATTCACTTTATTCACTTCTTGAGTATTCATTTTCATTTTCATAGGAGTAACTTTGCCTTTTGCTTTCAGATTTCCTTGTCTATATGAAAGGTAATATAATGTCAACAAATAGAGTTAGCATTACTGTTGTAATGTTTAATTATGATTTGAACCCAGCTCTCAGCAGGTGGTGTGAGAGATGTGCTGTGATACTGGTGGGGTCTTCACAATGCTCTGGGTGTCACTAGTGTATTTTACTGAAGGAATGGAGATGTGTGGTTAATTTGGTGGCTTAGTTAATTGAAAGTTGGTAAAGAGCGTTTTCTCTGTTCATTCTTTATCAAATCTCCTGCCGTTGGGAGACTATGTCTGGCTTTATTAAACCTCAGTGGTTTAGTATTCATTCAGCACCCTCCTGTCACAAACATTTGTTCTGTTTTATGTTATTTAATATTTTTCAGTAATTTGTCAATGAAGAAGTTATACCAGTAGCATTTTCTCCTGAGGTCAGCCAAGAGGCCCTTTTATGTTTTCTTTTAAATTTCTTCATTTGAATGGGCTGTTACAGAGAACGCTGGGCTGCATCCCTGGGAGATGGATTGTCTTTCACTGCTCCCGTGCTGTGTAGTTGGCACACTTGTATTTTTCTGGGTGAGCTGAATACGTATTTTTCTGGGTGAGCTGAATACTTACTGGGAGTACAGGAAGCCGAGGTGGTAAAGCAGGAACAGGAGAAGTGGAAAGAGGGAGGGATGACTGTTGACGGAGACAGCCAGGACTAGACGGGACCCGCAGCGGGTGTGTAGTCCCACTGTAATTACCACAGCCAGCCTAACACGAAACTATCCTGCCCCTTCTCACTTTATATTGGAATTGTGCCTCCTGGCAAAAGGTAAAAGCTTTTTCCTTTTGCATGCTATTTATAACAGAGCATCATTTTATGTGATTCCAGTGAATCTTCAAAAAATAGATGGGTAGTAGTAAGAGATGGTTTTGTTTTTTATTTTTTTAACCTAGGGGCTGTTCTTGCTCAGTCAGCTATGGTATATCCCCATAAATTGTAATTAAAACTTGTTACATCTTTTGTGTTTAAAAACATAATACTTGAGTTTAAAATTACCATGTCAAGCTTTGATAAGGCATAGCTTCTGTTTTTGATACTAGATGCATAAACTTAAACGTTTATGTGAAAAGAGTAATCTGGATTCCAGAGAAAAGATGGTTTACTCAAGATGCCTCTTTCCCCCCCCCCCGCCTCCCCTCCTCTTGCCCCTCCCCTCCTCTCCCCTCCCCTCTCTCATTCTCTGTTTTTGTTTTTGCTTAACAAGTTGCTCTCAATTTTTGATTAGGTTAGTTCCAGTTATCTTTATATGGAATATTAGACAGGTAGAAACTTCCAGAATATCTTGGGCAGCCCTCATCTCTCCCCACACACTCTTTCCTCTTGCAGTCATTAGATATTATATATGTTCATGGAGTGCAAACTAATATTAACTTTGGCTGGAGCTTCAGAAAAAAGACAATGCATTAAAAAGTAACTTTTTGGAGTGTCTGAAATTTTATATACCATTCTTTCCTTCCGTTAGCATGTTTGATTGATTGTGTGCAGAAACTTTTTATATCTTAACCTTACTTTTTTATTCCTGTATTCTTATGTCTTTTTCTGTATTGTGCAAAGGGAACCAGTTCTTCCAGGCCCTTCCATCTTGGTGTTAGCAAATATGGAGAGAGCACAGAACCTACTTTAACCTGCTTGGAGATGGCTGGCTTTATTTCCCATCACTGGAAGGTTGATGTTGTGGCAGGGAAGCCCATAAAGCTAAATTAAACAAGGCCACATCAAGGCTGTGTCAGGGCCATAAACCAGCCAGGGAGGGCTGCTGGGATGTGTGTCAGATGAGCACATGTGGTCCTGTGGGAAAGGAAGGGTAACTAACGTATGTTAGGAGTCTGAGCTACGCTTTATAATTTTCCTTGAGCATTAGTGAATATATATAAGACTCTTTGCTATTTATTTTTACAGAAACAGACAGCAGTGAACATTTTTATATTAGTAGGCAGCCTTGCTGTCCTAAGAGAATCATTGCTTGAAAAGTCTGACATGGGTGTGTATGTGTGTGTGTGTGTCTGTCTCTCTATTGATCAAATAATAAATTAGTTGTTTTTGAGTGAAAGCAAACACAGTGCCTTTGTTTTTGAAGACAGAAACACATAAGTACATCTCAGATTTTATAAAAGACTGAATTTTTACTGGAATTTCCTAGACTTTTTTTGTATTTTGTTTTTTATTGTTGACATGCAGAGGTGAAATACTGATTTTGCTCTCTGCCATGGCTGGGTGTAGGTGAAGTAGAAGTGCCAGTGGCCTGAGGGGCCCACGCCCTCCTCTATTCTCCTTGTTCTGCATCTGACCTCCTGCTGTCTAGTCTCTAGGTACCATGGTCCTGCTGACTGGCTTCTGCTTCTTTATATTGCACATCCCTTATGCCCATAGGAGCTCAGCTTTCTTTTCCTGAGGCTGCAGAAATTCTGACTGACAAAAGTAAGTAGTTCCAGGCTGTACATGAGGCCAATTATATATGTGTGTGAGAGAGCTAAACATACAAACCTTTGATGCTTTTCTTAAGAGCAACTTAAGTTCTCTGGTTGTTTTTCCTCTTTAATGCAATAGCTTTAGCCCTATGTGGAAGTACACTTATTTTCCAGCTAATTTTTTAAAAAGTCTTCATGCAGCTAGGGATTTCATGAACTATAGGATGATAAAACAGTTGCTAGGGATAACAGGAAATATAAATTGCATAACATGTAGTCACTGCCTTCATGATTTTTCAATGAATTTAGAAAGGTAGGCCTTTATAAGTAGGAAAGTTAATATGGGTAGTTTGGTGTTTGGGTATGAAGCAATGTTATCAATTGCAAATATAACTTTGAGCCAGGAGGTTAGCAAAAAAGAAGGCCTCTAAGCAGCCCAAATGGACATACAGAATTCAGTGTAAGTACTTGTTGTATATCAGAAGAGCATTCATAAAGTGGGAGCCAGCAGCCGGGACTGCAGTAGTCCTTGAGGACAGTTTTATGAATATCATTTATTATACTCTTACATAGCCTTTAATGATGGTGACTAAAGGCCATCAAGCAAAAGTATTCACCATTTATTTGATTTTTGACAAGGCAGGGCAAGTTATGGTCTATTCAAAAGTATTGAAATGAAAGTTACCGCCAAAAGAATAGGTGAGAACAAATTCTAAAGCTCAGTAATCTAGAATGCATGTGATCCTCAGGCTTAAGAATGCCAAGACAGGAACCAAGATGGCGGCATAGGCAAATGCTTATACTCGCTGCCTCCCACAACCACATCAAAATTACAACTAACATACAGAACAACCATCATCTAGAACCGCCAGAAAGCTGGCTGATGTAAGTCCTACAACTAGAGAAGTAAAAAAGAAAGCACATTGAAACTGGTAGGAGTTTGGAGGCTGGGCTGGTACCCACGTGTACCACTTTTTTATTTGGGAGGGAGATTCTCTCTGTGGAGGCTGCCCGGAGAAGCAAGGGGTCCCAGCCCATATCAGACGCCAGCCCAGGGTCCCAGAGCTGGGAAAAGAAGTCCCTACAGGCAGTAAGAACTAAGGGCTGTAAAAACCAGTGTGGATTTGGGCTCAGTGACACAAGGCTGCTGGAGACCCAGCTGCTTCTCTTAAAAGGCCAGCACACAAACTGAACTTACAAGGTCCTGCTTTCTCTGAGCTCCAGTGCCAGGTGAGGCTCTGGGGGACCCAGTCACATACGAGGAGAAACTGGACTGTCTGGCACTGGGTCAGGAACTTGTGGGCGGCTTTCTCCCAGACAGAGATGCTCGAAGTGGTCATTATTCCCATGCTGGGACCTCCCTGGTTGCAGGGCTGACTGGCAGCCATTTCTGTTTGCTCTGCCCTGGTGATTCCCTACACCCCATCCCATCCAATTTACAACCCCACCCAAGCTGCATGCAGCTGCTTTTTGCATATGAATGGCCTGTCTTTGCTCAGGTGAAAACCTGTCAAAGAAGCTGCAGCTGGGTCAGGGAGCCCCAAACCTATCAATAAAAGGCCCAAGACCCTGCAGCAGCATCAGCCTGTCTTGCTTCACAGCTGGGCCTTGTTTGGGCACTGCCAAAACCAATAAAAAGAGGAGGAATCTGCAGATCTCTGTAGCTTCTGCTGGGTGGCCCCAGGCAGTGGCTGACTTTACACCTCCCTGGAGACCCAAGAGTCAGTGTACCCAGTGGTCAGTGTCAGAGCATACCAGATTACAACTTTACACATCCGTAAGCAACACACTCAAGGGGCAGACTCAGTGAGCACCAAGCCCCACTGAAGCAAGACCTTCTCCATAAGGATGTCTCCTGCATAGCAGCTCTCGCACTGTTGTCGCAGCTGGTCCCCACAGCCATTTGGCTTGGAGGTCAATTCCTCCCAGTGATGCCAACATTAGCCAAGGCTCAACTACAAGATTGTGCACACAGCCCACAAAGGGGTGTGCCTAGAGTGTCCACCTCAGGTGATTGGGGAGGTTGAGCCACTGAGCCCTATAGGAAACCTACTACACAAGACCCCTCTACCAACTCAAGGAGACTTAGCAGCTCTACCCAATACATAGAAACAAACACAGGGAAGCATCCAAAATGCAGAAACAAAGAAACATGTCACAAATGAAAGAAATAGAAGAAAGCAAACTACTGGATATAGAGTTCAAAACCACTGTTATAAGGCTACTCAAGAATCTCCTAGAAACCTCCAAGGGACTTAGTGAGACTTTCAAGGATCTTAGTGAGAATGCCAAAAAAAAAAAAATGTAAAAGGACCAGTCAGAAATTAAGCATACACTGATTGAAATAAAGAATAATATACAGGGATTCAACAGTAGACTAGAGGATCTTGAGAATCAAATCAATTTGAAATATGAGGAAGCAAAAAACACCTGACCAGAAGAGCAAAAAGAAAAAAGAATCCAGAAAATATGAAGATAGTGTAAGGAGCCTATTGAACAACTTCTAGCACACCAACATTTAAAATATGGGGGTGCCAGAAGAAGAGAGAGAACAAGATATTGAAAACATCTTTGAAGAAATAATGACAGAAAACTTCCCCTACCTGGTGAAAGAAATAGACTTACAAGTCCAGGAAGTGCAGAGAGTCCCAAACAAGAGGAACCCAAAGAGGACCACACCAAGACACATCATAATTAAAATGCCAAGGGCTAAAGACAAAGAGAGAATCTTAAAAGCAGCAAGAAAAAAACAGTTAGTTACCTACAAGGGAGCACCCATACAACTGTCAGCTGTTTTCTCAACAGAAACCATGCAGGCCAGAAAGGAGTGGCAAGAAATATTCAAAGTGATGAACAGCAAGGACTACAACCAAGATTACTCTGCCCAGCAAAGCTATCATGTAGAATTGAAGGTCAGATAAAGAGCTTCACAGACAAGAAAAAGCTGAAGGAGTTCATCACCACCAAACCAGTATTATATGAAATATTCTTTAAGAAGAGGAAGAAGAAGAAAAAGATAAAAATATAAACAACAGAATAGCAACAAATACGTATCTATCAACAATTGAATCTACAAATAAAATGAATAAGAAATCTAATGAATAGAATAAACTGGTGAACAAAATAGAATCAGAGGCATGGAAATGGAACAGACTGACAATTCTCAGAGGGAAAGAGGGGTGGGAGGCAGGAAGAGATTAAACAAAGATCTTATATGTATGTGTGCACTACTTATGGGCACAGACAATAGGGTGGTGAAGAAGGCCTGGTGTGGGGCGGGAACTGGGTAGAGAGAGAAAAAAAGAGGGACATCTGTAATACTAGTAATCTCAACAATAAATGTTAAAAAAAAAAAAAAGAATGCCAAGATATTATTGTTAACAACAATAGGATTTAACATGTTCCAGAAAATGTCATAGGCTGTCAGTGGGACAAGAGAAGGTACCCACAGCAAGTCCTGGGGGTGCTAAGTGTCTTGGTGGTGTGCAGTGGGGAGAAGGTGGGGGCAGAACAGTAGTCAGGTGGCTATAAAAAGGGAAAGTAGGGAATTAAGGTCAAGGACCTGAACCTGGGTAGTGACATGAGGAATGGAGAGGAAGGGATGGATGCAAGAGAGATACCCTGAAGCCTGTAGGGTGAAGTGATTAATTGGACATGTTGGTAAGAGGGAAGGAGAAGGATTTAAAAGTGATCCCAGGTTTTGCAGTTTTTGAGGGAGAGAATTGTTGCTTACTACCACAGAAACAGGACTGCTGATTTTTCAGGTAGGGATTCGGGCTTTGTTTCTGAGGTGCTGAATTGAGGAGCTGGTGAGAGACTTGGTGGCCTTTGGACTTGAGGGCCTGGAACCTTAAGAGGCTCTTTTCAGCAAAGACAAGCAAAGACAGGCATGCTTTCATTGTTGCCCTGGAAAGTGCTTAGTAATTATTGGTTGGTTTGTAGCTCTTTTGGGTTTTGTGGGATGATTGGATTTGCTTAAAACAGACTTTGTACAGATACATAGTTTTTACTTACTAGTAAAAGTAAAAAGTCAGTAATTAGACCTGCTTATGGAGAGTGGGAACAGAAGCCCAGGCAGGCATGCTAGCCTGACATCTCTGTAAAGTCTCAGGTTTTCTCTTGAAATGCCATGTAAAATCTCCATTCTACTCCATGATGTTTATTTTCATATAATTTTTTAAAAATAAATCTTTATTGTTCAGATTACAGGTGTTCCTCTTTTTGTTTTCCCCCTATAGCTCCCCTCCACCTGATTCCCCACCCCACCCTACCCCTTGCCCTTACCCCCTGCCACTGTCTTCATCCATCAGAGTAAGATTTTTTGTCCAGTCTCTTCCCGCACCACTCACACCCACTTCCCCCTGAGAATTGTCAGTCCACTCCCTTTCTATGTCCCTGATTCTATTATATTCACCAGTCCATTCTGTTCTTCAGATTTTTTATTTACTTGATTTTTAGATTCACTTGTTGTTAGGTATGTATTTGATGTCATTTTGTTGTTCATAATTTTTATCTTTACCTTTTTCTTCTTCTTCCTCTTCTTAAAGAATACCCTTCAGCATTTCATGTAATCCTGGTTTGGTGGTGATGAACTCCTTTAGCTTTTTCTTGTCTGTGAAGCTCTTTATCTGACCTTCAACTCTGAATGATAGCTTTGCTGGGTAGAGTAATCTTGGTTGTAGGTTCTTGCTGTTCATCACTTTGAATATTTCTTGCCACTCCCTTCTGGCCTGCATAGTTTCTGCTGAGAAGTCAGCTGATAGTGCTATGGGTACTCCCTTGTAGGTAACTAACCGTTTTTCTCTTGCTGCTTTCAAGATTCTCTCTTTGTCTTTTGCCCTTGGCATTTTACTTATGATGTGTCTTGGTGTGGTCCTCTTTGGATTCCTTTTGTTTGGGGTTCTGTGCGCTTCCTGGACTTGTAAGTCTATTTCTTTCACCAGGTAGGGAAAGTTTTCTGTCATTATTTCTTCTAATAGGTTTTCAGTATTTTGCTCTCGCTCTCTCTCTTCTTCTGGCACCCCGAAAATTCGTATGTTGGTACGCTTAAAGTTGTCCCAGAGGCTCCTTACACTATTTTCATATTTTTGGATTCTTTTTTCTTTTTGTTTTTCTGGTTGGGTGTTTTTTGTTTCTTCATATTTCAGATCTTTGGTTTGATTCTTGGAGTACGTTGATCTACAGTTGAGTTTCTGTATATTCTTTATTTTAGACAGTGTATGCTTCATTTCTGACTGGTCCTTTTCCATTTTTTTGGCATTCTCATTAAGGTCCTTGAAGGTCTCACTAAGCTCCTCAGAAGTGTCATCAAGTTTCTCGGCGGTTTTTAGAAGATTCCTGAGTAACCTTATAAATGTGGTTCTGAACTGTATGTCGTCCAGTAGTTTGCTTTCCTCCGTTTCTTTCATTCGTGACATGTTTCTTTGTCTCCGCATTTTGGCTGCTTCCCTGTGTTGATGGAGTGGCTTTGTGTGGTAGGTGACCTATAGGGGGCAGTAGCTCAGCCTCCCCAATCACCTGATGTGGACGCTCTTGGTACACCCCTTTGTGGGCTGAGTGCAAAGTCTTGGTGTAGTTAAACCTTAATTGCTATTGGTACGCTGGGAGGAATTGACCTCCAGGCCAATCGGCTGTGAGGACTCGCTGTGTCTATAATGGAAGAACTGCTGTGCTGGAGACACGCTTATGGTGCAGGACTTGTTTCAGTGGGGCTTTGGTGATTGCTGAGTCTGCCTCTTGAATGTGTCACTTATGGATGTGAGGAGTTGAAATCTGGTTTCTCACACTGACCACTAGGTATACTGGCTTCTGGATCTCTAATGGGGTACAGGTCAGCTATTGTCTGAGTCCACCCAGCAGGAGCTACAGTGAGAGCTACAGTTTTCTCCTCTTTGCTTGGGGTTTGGAGGTTTTGGAGCTGTCTGACCCGGGCTGCAAGTTTGCTAGGTTAAGCTGCGATAGGGTAGGCCTTTCTTCTGCTAACGCTGCTGCTTGGAGCTTGGGTGGGTTTGTAGGTTGTGTGGGGCGGGGTCTCAGGGCGTCACTAGGCTAGGGCGTGGCAAACAGCGATGGCCGGCTCTGTGTCTCTGACTGCGTCCCGTACCCCAGCGCAGTAAACAATTATTCTTGCGAGCAGCTCTGCAAGCAAGCCCCCCTCACTTTCCGACCCGATGGCAGACAGTCCAGCTTCTCCCCATAGGAGTTTGGGTCCCCCGCGTCTCCCCAGAAACTGTATTTCAGAGTAATCGGAGGCTTGTCTTCCTTTGGGTTGAAAAAAGCAACGCCTGCCGCCAGCCCGGATCACTCACCTCCGTACCTCAGCTTTTCAGAGCTTGTGGACATCTCAATGCTCTTTTCTCTTTCCTTCTAGTTGTAGAACTTCCACTCAGCCAGCTTTCCCGTGGTTCTGGGTGATAGACGTTTTGTCTTTTAGTTGTAGTTTTGAAATTGTTGTGCGAGGCAGCAGTTTAGGTGTTTACCTATGCCACCATCTTGGATTCTCGATCTATTTTCATATAATTTTTAAAACTATTAATGCTTACCATCAATTCAAAATGAAGAGGTCCTACTGTGTTTGTCTTGTGGTTTTGCTCGGCTCCTCTTGGTTCTGTGTAGATATGCTTTGCTCCTGATTTGGAGATGCAAAGGGAAATCTCATTTCCTGCCAGCAATATGACAGCTCTTTTGGTACATCATTGAATGTTCTTGCTGCTGTTTTCATGATCTTTAGTCAAATCTAAATTATCAGGGCATTATGAAATGCTCTTAGGAAAGCAAGATAGTGCAGCTCATATTAATGGAACAGTATTGTGGCTGGATTTGCAGTAGGGTAAAAGGGAATTCTGAAGTGACTAGTTAGGACTTCCGTTTTTATAGAAAATGGTGCTTTTTATTGAAATGGCTAATGAATAATTGCAGATGCTGTCATTTAAGGTTTAAGAGTCCAAATGGTTAAATTGGTGGATGCAAGGGAAGTTAAACCTTAGGTGATTTGAAATGGGCGGGCATCTGTAATACTGTCAACAGTGAAAAAGAAATTACTACCCTGCTAATTAATGAGCACACTACTTTTTCCCAGAGTGAGACATTTTCTTTCTAGGTGAAGAAATTATAAAAATAACTTTTCCCCCCAGTCTGGATATAATCAGCTTGGATTCCTATAGCCAAGGGGAAGATTTTGTTATAAACTTAAGCATACGTTTTTGTAATCAGAGTGATTAAATCAGACCCATCTTTCTGTGCTGCAACCTTATTTCCAGTGAATGCTGCAGAAACAGGAAACTAAGCTCAAGGGGAGTGTACAGTCCTGGCTAAGCTTTCTTTCTAGAGTTGGAGAGTTTCCCATCTTTCAAAGTGCTGGAGCCTGAAGGCAGTTTAGAGAAGAAGTATTTTCTCAGGCGTAACTTGCTGCATCTCTAATGATTATTTTCTAGAGTAAAACTGTAATTTACTGTTGCATTTGTGCTCCATGGACACTGATGTGAAACAGTTGATTTTATTGCTAATGTTCTTTTAGTTTAAGTGATTTTTCATTATTTTTTTCAGATCACATCACGTTTTTTCCTTGGGGAAACTAAATTCCAGTTTGCTACCCTTTTCTAAGTGACTTGCTTTTGCTCTCTTCTCACTTCTAACTTAGATGAGAGCATAGTTCCATTAGAAAAGCTGTAGATTGCAAGGGGTACTGCCATAACCTGAAAGGTAGATTTTTGTATAGAAAAATAGGTTCTGAAAAGTTATTTAATGAGAAACTAATTGGATGAGATTTTGCATACTAAGAATTATGCTTTCAGATACTTTGAAGGGACTTACTAATAGTAATTAATACATGCAAAGAACTAGATACACTTTAAAATTTTTCCTCTGTAACATGGAGATGTTAGCATCTGCCTACGTATAGTATTGATAGTAAATCACATTTGTTTACTAAGTACAGTGGATGCAGAAATGAGGCAATATTTCTGCCCTAGAGAGCATCTCAAGCATATGACTCGGCAGATGAGAAAGGTGGTTAATCTGGGGAAGGAGTTAAGGAAGAACATTCCCAACAGGGAACATCAGTGAGACATGAGAGCGTATTGGTATGTTTGGAGTCCTGCAAATGGGTCCAGTGTGACTAGAGGGGTGGAAAGTTAAATAGAATATGCAGAAAGATGAGACTGCAAAGGTCAGCAGGGATAGGGTCCTGAAGAACTTCCTTTGCTGTGCTAGGAGTTTAGGCGACGCAGTATTGGCCCATGGTTGAGAGCATGGCTCTGGGTTGGATCCTGGCTTTGTCTGTGCTCCTGACTTGCTCTGTGCCTGGGATGACTCTCTGTTGCCTCATCAATGAATCATAGCTAATAATTGTACATAACCTCATAGGAATGTTATAATGATTAAATTAGATCAACACCTGAGAGTGAGTGCCCAATAAATGTTAGTTCCTGTTATTGTTGGTGGTGATGTAATTATTACTGCTCTGAAGGCTGTAGGGCAGTCATTAAAGGATATTAGACAGGAGAATAATGAATGACATTAGCATTTTAGAAACTTTTCTAGCAAGCAGGCTGGAGGGATGAGACATATTGGATTAAGTGGGATGGACAAGTGCATTACTGCAGTAATCATTTAGGTAAGACAAATTGAGGGACTAAATAAAGCAATTGCAGGGGGAGTAGAGGAAGAAAAGGATGGGTTAGAGAGATTGAGAATACACATTTAGCAGGTGATTAATTTGATATGGAAAAACCAAAGTGTCCAGATAACTAGCGGCTTTAGATTTGAGTAACAAATGTGGAAGCCAGAAAGAAAACATATAAGGAGAAGCAACTTTTAGGAGGTGAGAAGATGGTGAGTTTAATTTGGATTTGGATTTCATGTGCTTGTTTATCTTCCCAGTAGAGAGATTCAGAGGCCTGTTGGGTACTGGTTTATGGTTCAGGAGAGATCTGGGCTGATTTTGAGTTATGGAAGCTACAAGTGAATTCATGGAAGTGAGTAGCTAAGGTAACAGAAGAGCCTGAGAAGCCAGACCTGGAAACCCCCTGTTGGCCCTCTGCCATGTCTACAGAACTTGATGATGGGGGCTTCTACAAGAAGGGATCCCATAAAGAAGATTGAAAAGAGTCTGGAGAAGTAGAAGAAAACCAGAGGAATGTTACAGAAAATGGGAATGGGGTTGGGTCGGGCTGGGAGAGTGGTTCAAGAGTGAGCCTGTTATGGAATAGTGGGGGCCAGTATGTGACTCTGAAGGGAAGGGGAGACTCTCATTTATCAACTTGGTTTCTTGCCCCAGTACCCCACTCACAGTTTATAAAGCAGATTATAGCTGGTAATTACCTTTGTGACAAACCTAAAATTCTTGGTCATAATGGATTTTATTAAAGTATACTGTTAAAAGTAAACTTGAAGTTTGTAAAATATTCAGAGACCCTGATAATAATGGTAAATTCAAAGTGTCAATCACTGTGCTTTACAAATACTGTATATCAGCCTCCTTGCCCTCACAACACACTATTATGGAAGGTACTGTTTTCACCATTTTACAAGGAGGACACTAAGACCGAGAGGTCAATAGAGGAAGTGAGTGGCAGTTATGGTTCAAACCTGGGCTGCCTGGCTCCAGAATCCATGTTTTTGAACCATTGTGCTATATTGCTTCTACACTGAATAACAGTTAAAAGCAAGACTTTGAATCTAGTAGAGAAAAGGAAGGAATCATTCAAACATAACTTTAACCTTCGTTCCTCCCCCTGGCAAGGTCCCAGGTTTCTTTGTATTTTGTTGTTTTGCCAGATAGTTTGTTAACTTGGCTGAACTTTATAGATGGAAGTATTTGAATGTTTGAAGTAGGGAAGAGTTGAAGGTTATCAGAACAGAAAAAGTACAGCTCTTTTCTTCTGGAGTACAATCGGGTGCCTTTGGGTAGAATGTACCAAGTGACTCTATCCATAAGCAAGGAAAAGAGAAAGCATTTGAACATGATTAGTTATTGTGAAAATTTGTTTAAAACATCAAAGCCCTGTTTTGGTCAGCCATCTACTGGAAGATAGAAATGAACTTGTTAAGAATTGACAGAAAACTATTGATTACTATTTGTTTATGGATCGCACATTGTCATCTAGATTGTTATTTGCTTGGGAAGAAAAATTATGTTTTCAGTTTCTTTTCTAATCCAAACTCAAATAGCCATTTTTTAGAATTCTTTATATAGGCAGGTGACCTGTGAATGTTGACCAAGTGGCATACAGGTCATATTGAACAGTAGTTAACTTTGATCTTCACCCATTTGTTTCAGTTAAATCCTGCAACACAAGGTAAATAAAGCTAATGAATGCAATTCTTACTTTCCAACCTGTTTGGTTAATAGATTATTTTTGTGTGACTAACACATTTTCATTATAATAAAACCTATCTTCAAGTTTATCCAGCCATTCATTGTATGACTTTTTTTGAGGCCACCATGTGTTAGGCATTGAACTTCTCTGCAGCAGACAGTATTGTAGGTGCTTAGGATACAGCTAAGGACAAAACAAAAGTCTGTGTCCCCATAAAGTTTATATTCCTGTGGGTGGAGAGATAATAAGCATAATACAGAAGTAAATGATCCTATATATTAAAAGCATAATATGCTAATTATAGACCAGACGTTCTTCCGGACATCCTTCCAGATGACCTTCTGGACGAGCTGGGGCTATGAGGGCTGAGGCAGAGGCAGCTGCGGCGGCAGTGGGGGCTGAGCCCCTTGCAAGAGCTTTGTGCATCGGGCCTCTAGTATACTATAATAAGTGATAGGTGTTGCCGAAACCAGTTTGGCTCAGTGGATAGAGCGTCAGCCTGCGGACTGAAAGGTCCAGGTTCGATTCCAGTCAAGGGCATGTACCTGGGTTGTGGGCACATCCCCAGTAGGGGGTGTGCAGGAGGCAGCTGATGGATGTTTCTCTCTCATGGATGTTTCTAACTCTCTCTCTCTCTCCCTTCCTCTCTGTAAAAAATCAATAAAATATATTTTTAAAAAATAAATAAAAATAAGTGATAGGTGCTATGGAAAAAAGAAAAAGTAGGACAGGATTAGGGGTGGCAACACATTGGGAGAAGACAGGTAGTGGTATTATAATAGGGTAGTCAAGGCAGACCTTGCAGATTTGAGCAAAGACCTGAGGGGATGGAGGGAAGAAACCAAGTGGCTAATGAACTGTAATGCTTGTCACCTCCTCTTCTTTTATTATGACTCTCCATCTTGTAGATAGACCATGATTAATCTGCATCCCCATTTGACTTCCCCAGTGATAGTCTATGATAGCTTTTTTAGCATGCGTTGTAGAATTTTGAAGTATCCTCTTCTACCCGCCCTCTGCCACCACAATCAGAGCAGATAAATTAAGGTTTTAGAGTTTGTGTTGAATAAATATAATTTATTTGGGCCAACTCTATAGTTTTTGTGCTTTGATTATTTTTAGCAAGTACAGTTTTCATGTTTCAAAACTTGTTCTAAAGTTATAAATATTAGATAACTGTACAGTAGTGGCCTTGACGTTTTGCCTCTAGACCAGTGGTCAGTAAACTCATTAGTCAATAGAGTGGCAAACCACGGTTCGAAGCTGCATGTGGCTCGCGAGCCGCAGTTTGCAGACCACTGCTCTAGACTGATCACGTGTAGTGCATGCAAATTCTCACATCTTTCATTATATCATCTTTCATTATATGCAGTTAAAATTATTCTTATGGGGGAGGTGAAGTGAGGGTGACTGAAGAATGAGGCATTCCTTCAGAGAAGCCTATAAAAAGAAGGAAAGATCTCTGTTGGGGAAGACCCTCTCTGTTTTGATATTTGTCTTTCTTCCAGTTATTTGTTTTACTGTTTAGAGAATTTGTCTTATTTCCTTATGATCCTAATAATAATGTATTGAGATATAGGGCCTTAGTTTCTAGAGTACCTTGAAGGTACTGGGTACTAAGCTGTTTTCTCTAGCTGCATTCTTTGCCTAACTTAGTAGCGAGTTTTTGTAAACACTAATAACATTGTCGCTGGTGGAAGCAGATGTTTAACAGAGAGAAGAAATTCAGTGGGCGTTTATTTTATAAAGTATTTTTATTGTCTATTCTTACTTAACCAAAAAATTCCCTTCTTGGTATTTGTGCAGAGTAAGCTGAACTAAAGAGAGTTGAATTAAAGCTGATTTCTAATATAATTATCCAGACCAATTAATCTTAGCTGTAAGTTTGCCAATGTGACATGTTTTACACGGTTGGTTTGGTTTGGAGCCAAAGAGATGCATCAAACAAAAACTGTTTTTATATAGCATATAGTTTCACTACCAAAATTACTCATTTGGACAAGTCAAACAGATGTGTCAAAAAGTAATTATATAGTACTTGGATAAGTTAGTATTTGGGATCAGCTACTTGGGTGAGTGTGCCAGTGTTTATTTTAAAAATGGGATCCCAGGTCTCTGGAGTCAGCTGACTTGTGCAGTCTGTTGTAAAATTGCTGAATGAGCCTAAGCTCTTATTTTTCTAAAACAATTAGTGAAATGGAGTTCTACTGTTTGTATCAATGGTGATCAAAATAGTTATGTAAGTTTTATATCCTGATTTTAAAAATTGACAGCACTATACCTTATAAAATAAATTACTTAAAAATTTTGTTATTGCTAATTTTGCTTATTAGAGCAGACTGATGAGAGGAGTATTTTTCTGTGGGTGTGCTCATATGTCTTTAGTTAGTATACAGGGAACCTCATTTCTCGAACTTAATTCGTCCCAGAAGGCTGTTTGAGAAGCGATTTGCTCGAAAACTGAATCATTTTTTCCCATTAGAAATAATGTAAATTGAATTAATCTGTCCTAGACCCCCAAATGATGTCAACCTTTCTTATATGCTGTACATGTCTAACGTACTGTTTAATTTATAAACAAACACTTATTTTCTTGAATTTATCAAACCACCCTCTACTAGCCTTAAAGGAATTTTTCATATATCACTGCCTCTGCTTTACCTTTACCCATCAACAGTTTTTCTACCTATTCAATTGTCTGTGATTGCTGTTTTGGAAGCACTTTCACACCCTTAGCAACATCAGCACTCTTAATGGCCTCTTTATGTTTTAAAATTGTGCTAACCACCAGCAACAAAAGCATTCTCTCCTTTGCTTGTTGCCTGCTAGGAGCTTTTTGATACCTCAGCATGAAAGGGTTGTCTGGTCAAAAACTGAAGTTTTGGTTGTCTGTGAACAACTTGGTCGAGAACCGAATTGTTCGAAATGGGAGATGTTCGAGAAACAAGGTTTGACTGTAGCTTGCTGTCTAATAAAAATCCCACTTTATCGAATGTTTTCTGGGCTGCCTGACATTGTTCTACATGTTTTACATGTGTCCCATTTCATTCTCACAACAATCTGGTTTGATGTAATCTTCCTTTTATAGTTAAGGAAATTGAGTCCCAGAGAGGTAAATAAACTGCATTTATTTTATGCTGTTTGGAGTTTATAGTGTGTGCCAGCCATTATTTTAGGTGCCATGAATACAGCATTGACAAAAACATTAAAACAAAGCAGAACAATAAAAATTCTATTGGTAGAGACTTGTTGGCAGTACCTGCTCAGAGTTGCCTAGTTCCTAAGGGACAGAGCCGAGATTTGGACAGCCTTGACCACACAGCCCACACTCTTCACTACTGAGCTGTGGGGACATTCCCTTCATTTTTATGTCTATATTTTCCATTCTTTCTTACCAAGTCTTAGGCATTCTCCTTCTTTCAGTATTTTAATACGTTTTCTCACCTATTTCTTGGCTTTTCCCATATTCCATCTTTTCTATTTACCTTTCACACTCACATTCATGTATACTAAGGCTATCATTCCTAGTCCCCAGGAACACTATTTTGTGTGTTGTTTTGCTTTATGTTTGTGCCCTTTATATTTTTATTTCCTCTCTTTCCCTTCTTCCCTTCTTCTTTTCCTTTCCACCTTCCCTTTCCCTCATTCCCCTTCCTTCCTTGCCAGAGTGGGGGCTAGCAATTAGAGGCAAGGAAAGGCTGGGGGATTGAGCAGGAGGCAAGGATGTGGGCTACATGTTCCTCCAGTTGTTGATGGGAAGAGAGGCCCAGAGAAAAGTATAGCAAACTCACTGCTGGCTAGGGAAGGGTGGGGTAGACTTCGTGCCCAGAGACCGAGAGTGGTGGGTCTGCTGGACTGTGGAGCTGAATTTCAGCAGCTGGATTGCAGCTGAGCTCACCCAGAAAGCAAATGAAAGCAGACCCCAGATCTCCTTGGACGGGCACATTGAGGGAGGGGGCAGGTTAAATCGCATAGAAGGCAAGAAGAGTGGAGCCTGAGCAAGTGGGAATTAACTGGCTCCCAAGTAGGATTGGCCTTTACTAATTTGGGTGATTGAAACTGTTCTTAGCATTGCAGTTACAGTATTTGTGGCTCTAGAACAGTGGTCGGCAAACTCATTAGTCAACAGAGCGGCAAACCGTGGCTCGCAAACTGCATATGGCTCGCGAGCCGTAGTTTGCCGACCACAGTTCTAGAACATCATACAGCTGACTTAAATAGGTGGAGAGAGTAGCAAGACACTGACTACAAAAATGCAGCTGTATTCAAGTAACTATTTTTAATGTTCTAATTAGGATTCAATATGTTGGATAAAATTAGTACTGAAAGGCTGATTTAATTGAAAGTAATTTGGTCTTGTTCTGTTACTTTAAAAAAAAATGCACATGTGAATGTTTTCACCCATGTTTGTACTGTGTGCCATTGTATGGGAATGTATAAATGAATATCTGAGACAATATTTGTTTGCCTAAGTGCCTGCCCTCTGTAGGGGGAACGTAGGCAAACAAATGAGAACTTCTGGGTCAGGGAGAGTCCAGTTCTGTAGAAGCCAAGTGAAAAACTGGATTGTAATAGGAGTTCCGAAAAGCCATTTCAGGCAGGGATTGAAGGTAGGGCAAGCGTGGAAAGGATCTAAGTGTGGAGAAGCACAGTGAAGATTGGATACAAGGTGAGTAGCAGAAGATGAATTTGTAGAATAGGCTGGAGAATGGAGAATGCATACTGCCTGTGCCTTAAACACTTATAATTTTTTATTTATTTATTTTATGTTTTAAAACTCTAAAATGATTTAAAATATTGTCAAAATGTTTCCATCTGGAAGAGTATGCTCTCTGGATATACTAAGGATTCATATTGCTGTTGACACTTTGTATACTAGAAATTTTCATTTAAACATTTGTCTGCTCATCATTAGTTTTCTAAATCAAGTTGTGTTGTTTCGTTTTCTTCTAATTACAGTTAATGCTGCCATGAACATTTTTGTGCATCTTTTAGTGCATTTCCATGTATATTTTTCCTGAGTAAATCTCTAGGGATGGAATGGGTGAATCCTAGTGTATTCATATTTCAACTTTAGTAGATCTTGCCAACAGTTTCATAGAGGCTGTTCCAGTTTATATTTCTACCAGCAATGTAAAAGAATTTGTGTTTTTTATATTTTAATATTTTATTGATTTTTTACAGAGAGGAAGAGAGAGGGATAGAGAGTTAGAAACATCGATGAGAGAGGAACATCCATCAGCTGCCTCCTGCACACCCCCTAATGGGGATGTACCCACAACCGAAGTACATGCCCTTGACTGGAATCGAACCTGGGGCCTCTCAGTCAGCAGACCGACGCTCTATCCACTGAGCCAAACCGGTCAGGGCAGAATTTGTGTTTTTCCACATCTTTGCCAACACTTGTTATTGGTCTTAAGTTCAGCCATTCTGGTTAGTATATAGTGTGACCTCATTGTGATTTTAATTTGTATTTCCCAAGAACTAAGGTTGAGCACTTTTCATATGTTGATTGGGTAGGTAGATATTTGTGAATATGGTAGAGGAAGGTGGGGTGTGTCATTTTATTTATTTGGTTGTGTAGAAAATTTTTTTTTTAGTAATTTATACAAGTTCTTTTTATGTATTCTGAATATGAGCCCTTAGCTAGTTAGCTACGTTACAGTTTTTTTTTTCTGTGTTTTGCTTTTCTTTCTCTCTTTTTATTGTTTCTTTTTTGTTTGTTTTGTTTTGTTTTGTTAATCCTCACCAGGGGATATATTTTCTATTGATTTCTAGAGAGAGTGGAAGGGAGTGAGGGAAAAGGAGAGAGAAAGAAACATCAGTGTGAGAGAGACACATCTATTGGTTGCCTCCATCATTTGTCCCAAACGAGGTTGGGGATAGAACCTGAAACCCAGGTGTATTCCCTTGATCTGGAATCGAACCCTGGAACCTTTGGTGCATAGGCTGACGCTCTAACCACTGAACAACACTGGCCAGGGGTGTTTTTTTTCACTTTCTTAATGGTGTCTTTTGATGGCAGACATTCTGAGTTTAGATGCATTCTTTTTTTTTTTTTTTTTTTTTTTTTTTTTTTGACAAAAGTACTTGGACATTTTAATGAACTTCCCTCCATGTAGCTTCAAGCTACCAAGACACAGGCCCCACCAACACCCTTAATCTTCTCCTCGGCTCTTCTGCTGAAGAACTTGGCCTTCACAATGACAGGCTGCTTTGGGAGCTTTCCCTTCCCCAGAACTTTGTAGTAGCCCGATCGCACCACATCAATGATAGGAGCAACTCCAGTCTTGCTTTTGGCAGCATTTACCCGTGTCTGCTCACTGACCAGGGTCCACAGTTTATCAAGGTTGACAGTTGGGCAGAAGCTCTGGTTCCTCTTTAAGTGGTAATGCCTCATACCAACTTTCCCAAAGTAACCTGGGTGATATTTGTCGAAGTTGATCCTGTGATGATGCAAGCCACCAGCATTACCGCGGCCCCCGGGGTGCTTCCTGTGCTTGCCGATGCGGCCGTGGCCGTGGCTCACGTGGCCCCGAAGTTTTCGGGTCTTCCTGAGTCTGGATGGCATGTCGGTGGCCGAGCTGCAAGAGCTAGATGCATTCTAATATGTCCACCTTTTCCTTATGATGACTCCTTTTTGTGTCCTACATAAGAAATTTTTGCCTGTGTTAAGGTCATAGAGATATTTTCCAATGTTAATGTCTACTTATGGTGTGAGGTAGAGGTTAAGATTCCTTCTGCCTCCTCCATTCATATGTATAGCCAGAATTGCTTAAAAAAAAGTTTTATCTCCTCAGTCTCTTCTGCAAATAATGACTTTAAAGTCTTTCTTAATAGAAATAATGGCTGTCCTATTTCTGCTAGTTTATAGCATCCTAAGTTGCCAACAAACTGGTTTTTCTGCTTGCCCATCTTCTTCTCTTCCTCCATCTGCAGAGAAAAGAATACACACACTTAAGCTCAAGAGTTTCACATAGTGTCTTTCCCCTCAGCAGTCATGTCTTTTTGTTAAACACAAGAAATATCCTCTACCTTGGAGGCCATCCTTGGGTCTGTTTATGCATGCGTGGAAGAATGGAGAATCTATCTAATAATAGGGTAATATGCAAATTGGTCGGGACACCATCACGTAATGACCGATCAGCAGGCTGAGTGCGCAGCAGGTGTGGGCAGGAACTTGCAGCGTTGGGAACAGGGGCGGGAGGGTCAGGGCCCGGAGGAGGGTGGCCTGTACTCCCCACATGGCGGTGGCTGTGAGCACTCCTGATGGCTGCTGCCGCTTGCCCAGGGCCTGCCTGGGCAAGCCGCTGATGGCCGCTGCCACTGCGAGGGCCCGAGGCTCAGGCAATGAGGGCTGGGCGAGGCTCAGGCAAGCCACAGTGGCTGCAATAGCTGAGGCTCAGGGATCCTCGCCGCTGGCAGTGGCAGCAGCAGAGGCATGATGGGGGTGTCGCCTTCCCCTGATTGCAGGGTCGCCTCCCGCAGAGGGAGGTCAGAGGCAGCAGCAGCAAGGGGGTGATGGGGGCGATGCCTTCCTCTGATCAGCCTGTCACCTCCTGCAGAGGGAGGCCAGACTGCAGCTTAAGCCGTCAGTAGGACATCCCCTGAGGGCTCCCGGACTGTGAGCAGGGGCAGGCCAGGCTGAGGGACCCTCCCCACCCAGTGCACGAATTTCATGCATCAGGCCTCTAGTTGGTAGATAAAATTACCTAAGTCTATCAGGAAAAGCAGTAATTTCTATTACCTGACTCCTTCCTATTTCTTCCTTTTAGACTGGTTTCTCATAGTGATTCCAAAAAGGATTTATTGATAAATTCAGAAAGAAAGTTATTCCTTCTATGTTATTTCTTTCTAGTATTATTATTTACTAGAGGCCCGATGCACAAAAATTCGTGCAAGAGTAGCCATTCCTTCCCCCGGCTGCCAGCACTGGCTTCCCTCTGGCACCTGGGACCCGGGCTGTTTCCCTCCTCTGGCTGCCGGCAGGCACCCAGGACCCAGGCTGGCTTTTCTCGAGCTGCCCGCAGGCACCTGGGACCCGGGCTGGCTTCCCTCTGGCCCTGGCTTCCTCAGGAAGGGCGTCCAGAATGATGTCCAGTCTAATTAGCATATTACCCTTTTATTATTATAGATTATTATTATAGATCCTTTTTTCATTTTTCCTGCTTTCCCCATTTTTAGGCATCCTATATAATAAAAGCCTAATATGCAAATCGACCAAACAGCCAATCGCTATGATGCGCACTGACCACCAGGGAGTAGACGCTCAACGCAGGAGCTGCCCTCAGCCTGCAGGCCCTAGGCCAGTCAAGGCAGGTGCCAGCTGGGGCCCCCCAATTGCCCCACTGGTTGCCCCACAGAGGGAGGCATCTGAGGGAGGCGACCAGCGGCGGTGGCGGTGGGCAGGGCTGACGAGCAAGTGGCACCAGGCTGGCCAAGGCAGGTGCCAGCAAGGGACGCTCTGATTGTCCCCCTGGTCGCCCCACAGATTAGCCATGATCACTGGCCAGGCCTAGGGACCCTACCCATGCATGAATTTCATGCATTGGGCCTCTAGTAAGGCATAAAAATGGTTTTAGCAGTGGGACTGGTGAAAATATATTATACTTTCAGAATGTCCTCTTAATTTGGTTAGTTGATTCTTTGGGGGAAGGGGTCATTTGTATTGGTCATATAATTTTGAGAAAACTCCTTTTCTTCCAAAAGATAATATTTCCAAGGCAGATATTTTGTAGGGCAATAAAAAGATGATAACTATTTGTCAGTGTATTGTGTATTTACTACTTCTGTCTGTAGTTGGACTATCTAAATGTTGTTTACAATGTTGAAATATCTATGAGGATTAGCTTAACATCTGTTTTGAAATCCATAATTTCTTACTTATCTAAACAGAGCTTTGCCCCTCAGATCTTAGTATGAGATTATGTTCTTTAACTCCAAAGCTCTTAAGTATAGTTTTATTTTCCCTATAAATTTGTTTGGGATTATGTGAGCTGAAGTGTTGTCTACAGGAGATAAGACAAAGATAGAAGCTCTATGAGGAAACTCCCAGTAATAAAAACCTTGAAGTGAACTCATTTCATCAGAAATTAGTTCAAATCAGTATGTTATTTACCCAAAAGTTATTAGCTTTTAGTTTAAAATCCTTTTTTCATAATAAAATTATTCTCTCTTTCATAATGAAATCTTCTGGTTTAGTGCAAGATGAGTATATTAATCAGGTATTCTTCAAGTTAATAATCTTTAGGAATTATTTTAGTATGCAACCACAAAATTATTTTCTTTGTTATCATATGAAAAGGAAACTCACATCTTTGTAACAGTAATTGGCAAAATATAAGAGATAATGATGGGTCAAGGACAGTGGTTGACTAATTATTTGCCGCTCTGTTGACTAATGAGTTTGCCGACCACTGGTCAAGGAGAGTCCTTATTAATTATAATCAATCTTAGTTTGTCTAGGAAATTATATTTCCCACTGATTATTCTATTTACCCTAAAACTCGAGGACATAAAATTAAGGGGTAAGGTTAAAATTTTAAGTCAATATCAGTTATATGTAGTATTAAGCTTTTGTTGTAAAGCTTGTGATTTCTGGGGTAGAAGCATAAACAAGAAGATGCCATGGTTGTACCCACATAGTTTACAAACTAAAATAGGACTAAGACATTTGTATCTGTGGATTATTCTGAGGTGAGCATTTGGAAATCATTGATTCAGCAGTGCATTCCAGAATTCTATTTCTGCTCTGTGGGAGGAAGAGAGAGTCCCATGTATGAGGTAATGCTCTAGGACGGCTCCAGCGTGCTTTCACTGTCAGAGGTGAGCAACATTTTGTCCTCTGGTCAGTGCTGGAGAAGTCTCCTCTCCAGTTTAACCTGCAAGCCCAGATGCAGATAAGCAGAGGCTGATAAACAGGAGCTGAGTGAATGAAAAAGTTAAGAATGCCACCCTAAAGGAGTTTGTCATAAAAAATAGTGATAAATGTAGAGAATGAAAGGGTTCATCATATTCATCATAAGAAGATGATGGGGAAAAAAGAGAAATGGATGGATTTTGTTTTATTTATAGTCTCTTAGCTTTATGCTTGTTTTTGATCACTGTAGTATATAATTTGAATTCATAACTAGTTTTTCTGTGCTCCTAAAAATACAAAATGTTTTCAATTTAATATTTTGTCTGTATGATGACAAGTTATGTAATAGACTTGATTGGTTGTACATCCATACTTATTTCTAAAACATCTATTAGCTAAACTGTTCTTCTTCAGCTTATATTGCCTTTATATCTTAGGTTATTGAGGATGTTTTTAAAATATCCAGCTTACTATTAGAAAATGCCATATATAAATTGAAATTATCTCATCCCTCTAAGTGATTTATATTTTCTTATCCCCAGTTATTTCAGTTAATTTGTTCAGACTTTATTGAATGCCTGCTGTGTGTTTGTCATTGGTTTAGGTCCTCTGAGAATATGAAGAAGAATGGCATGATTTTTGCTCTTCAACTAACAAAAGATGGAAAGGTTAATACTAGTGACTCTGTATGTTAAATAAGTATGTTCTATTTAGTGTTTTACAAATATTGTGAAAATTGTATACGTGTTGGCATTTTGATTCTTCATCCACTGCTTTATTTAATTGATGGATGCAAGCTTTATTTGGAGTTGTGAGTAGGTAGGAAAAAATCTGTAAAATTGTCTAGAAAAATATGTAATACTGTGATAGTCTGCAGGGTTAATCTTCATAGTTTTTCAGTCCTCTTCAAGTGTTAAGAGCTTCTCTTGAAAACAGTTAAGTAAACACTGAGGTTTGTTTAACTTAGAAGTGAAGTGCTAACACTGGGTTAGTCTACTAATGTTCCGGTTATTGGATTTGAGCCACGTCATCAACCTACTACCAACAAAAATCACAGAATGCTTAATGTATCTTTAGTAGTTTGAATTTTCAGATATAGTGCTTGGAGACAGGATACTTTTGTCTGCAAGGGCATTGGCCTTTAACATTTAAAGTCAAAATGTCGTATTGTACCTAGCAATCTTTGTAGAGCTGTGCTAGCAAGAATTGCTTGATCTTGTTATGGTGATATTTCATGATTAAGTACTAGTAACTTTTATTGTAAACTTAATATACTCACTGCATTGTATTGAACATACATTATAACACTACTGAAGAAAGGTAGTACTGTAATTATTTAATTATTAAATAAAATGAAATTAGACTTGTTTAGATCAGAGATTAATAGTCAACATTAGGTGTCATCCCAAAATTCTTGTCCACCTAGAACCTCAGAATGTGAACTTAGGGTCTTTGCAGATGTAATTAGTTAAGATCAGATCCTTATCAGATACAAAGAGATACACATAGAGAAGAAGGCAATGTGAAGGCAGGCAAAGATTCTAAGCATGCTGCCACAAGCCAGGGAATATGAAGGATTGCCTACAACCACCAAAAGCTAGGAGAGAGGCCTGGGACAGTGTGCCTCTCCTCAGAACCTCCAGAAGGAACCAGCTTGCTGACACCTTGATTTCAGACTTCTACACTCCAGAACTGTGAGCAAATAAATTTCTGTTGCATTAAGGTACTCAATCTGTGGTAGTTTGTTATGGTAGACATAGGCAGCTAATACAGATAGTTTAGGATTCTAAGACTAATTTTCAGTAAAAGATGGTTCATGTGCTACTCTCAGAGCCACGCTGCGTTTCCAACTCCTGCTCGGAATCAGTCTTCTTGAGAACTGGCTGCCAGTGTGTTATCTGTAAGAAATGCCCTAACATCAGGTCACCAAGTACTTAAATCAGTATCCTAGATGTGAAAGACTAATTAAATATATTTTTATGATAGCAAACACTATAAAATCCATGATAGTCAGTTACAGCTATTTTCATTATACTTGTTTGGAATTAAAAAAAAAAAAAACCATTGCTAAATGTTTTGCTACTCCTTATAGTTACAATCAGGTAGGGACTAATGTTTCTTTCTTTCTTTCTTTTTTTTTTTTAGGGGAAGCAGAGAGGAAAAACAATATAGAATACTGGATAAAATTAGAATGTGCAGTAATACCAAGGTTTTCACCAGAAAAATTAAAATTTTTTTTTCCTCTTTTATTTTTTAGTCTATTTTTTTAAATCAGTCTTTAAAAAGTAGTGATTTCACATGTCTTATTCAAACACATACTGGTATCAACAATATGAAACCTATTTTCATCATGGGTTGAGGATGTGGGCTAATTTTTATTACTAATATAGCTTATTGTGCTATTTTCTTTTATATGTTCTTAGGATGTCTGGAAAGGTTACTCTTTTTTTCTGGGGAAATATTCAGTAGTAGGAGCATGCGTATTTTTGTTTATTTTAATTTATAGCTGATTTAGAACTACTAGAAAGAATTGGTGATATTAAAGTGATCAGCAGTTGTTAAAAAAAAAGTCATGCACTTTGGTTTAGCAATTTATAGAATGAGAATTCAGAAATAATTGTCAATAATGAGGAAATGGGTAAACAAATGATAGCTTATGTAGTATTTTCCAAATCTTTAAGCTTAAAAGACTGACAGCTTGGAAAAATGTGTATGATATAATTTGGAGAGGATAAAGCAGGATATAAAGTGGTGTGCATGTTATGATTAAAACAAGTGTGTAAATTATTTGTAAATTGAAAAAATTCATCAAAATGTGTATAATACCAAAAAAGCAAGATTATGGTTATTTTGTTGTTTATTCCTTTTCCCTTTAATTTTGAATAATAATGATTATTTAAAATAATTGAAAATAATGTAAGTGAGAACTTTGAGGATTTTGTATGTGCTTATGAGAATGTTTGAAATGAAGATCCTGAAGTTTCCTGTAGGTATATCAAAAGAATGGGCTAATAATGGGAGGTTTTGTAATGTTTTTAGAGATTCCTAATAAATTGAGAGATAGCATCCGTTTGGAATGGGTGAATTGTAGATGTTTCTGAGGTGATGGTTGTACAAGATAGTTCTTTAGGTCAGTTTTGGAATTTCGAATCTCAACTCAACCCTCCTTAATGGAATCAGCCTCATAGGGAACAGGGTTGTCAGTGGAATATTATCTAATGCAGTAGAGACAAGAAGAAAACGTTTTTAGGAAATTGTTTTGCTCTTGAAATCTTTGTTCTTGTTTTGTAAAAGTCAAACTTAAACATTATTGATATGTATTCTAAAGGGGAAAGTAAACTCTAACCTAACCCTATCTTAAAGAGAGAACTACAGTGGAAAAGTATTTTGAATCAGATTGTGTCCTGTGTGATGGTGTGGACATTGTCACCTTTTCAAGTCATCTTGGCTGAAGTGTTCTTCACAGAAAAGGAAAAGGAAATGTAGTTGCCTGTCGTTTTGTTTGTTTTACCATGTTTTAGGATAGAGAGATAGTGTTGTGGATTATCCAAAATTCATTCATGCTTGACTTTAGAATTTTAATTTTGCTATATATGATGGTGTGTGTCCCTGGCTGGACATCACAACACTCCTAATGAAAGCATCTCATAGTGAAAACTTGACCCAGCTGGAACTTTGGAGCTGTCTAGTTTCATCATCCTGATTTCCACACCCACAGCGGTGTGCATCACCTCTGACACAGTCACAATTTTCATCTAAAGGAGGTAGTGCATATGTTATTTTGAGAGCAGTCAGAGTAAATGGGGGTACACTGGACCTTAGGCATTCTTAGATTTAAGATTTAGTCATTCCTGAGGCCTGCGGCCCAGAGTCATTATTTCAGCAAAGTTCAGCTATTACCCCTCATTCCTGGTGTTGTATGCTTTAATGCTTGGGCCTTTAACAGTATTCTTTGTGGAGAAGTGCCACAAAATAAAGCCAGCTGGGCAAGCAGGTGATGAAAATTCTGAAGTCTACCAAAGTGATGGTTTTTAGCCAGAAAATAGAAGTCGTAGGTAATTTAAGAATGTTGAATAAGGCAAAAGTTTAACAAACGTATGGATCTGAAGAAGTCTACCATCCATTATAATGGAAATGACAACAAAAAGTTAGTGAAACTCTTTCAGTGATTTTTCTAGCCAAGGAAAAATTTGCTCATCGAAGGAGAAAGAAAATTCAAGAGGATGGTGAAAATACTCTTAAAGTATGGTCTGAAGTTATGCACAGGAGAAACAAGACTATCATTTCTGGGATGTCACAGATGGCGGAAAACAGTGAACTGACCAATGAAGGACTTGATGAAGTTTTTCAAACGTGTTTTCTTTGCCAAATATGAAGTTAATAAGGGGAGGCCACACCAGCTAACTATATATTGTTCCTAGAACTGACCTGAAGGAGCTCATAAAGCAGAGCGGTTATGGTGTCCATGAATGCAAAATTATAATGAAACCCACACTCGAAAAAAATAGCTTTTCTAAATATACATCCCAAGAAGAAATGTGAGCACCAGATAGACAACTAAAAACTTATTTCGATGATAGAGTGTGTGTGTGGGGGTGGGGGGTGGGGGGGATCTTTAAAGATGTCTGAGAAGCGAATTTAGTTCCTTATGAGGACAGGAGATAAGGGAAGGAAAAAAAAATAAAAAGGTAGCATCTGCTTGCTCTCAAGTTCATTCCCAGTTGCCTCTCTGATCTCCCCAACTTGATTCACTTGCTTCTTTGGTCAAGGTTAATCAACCAAATGCTGATAGTCCATCAGGTCAAAAAGACATATTAATCTAATACTGTAACTGAGTGCGTATCAAATTGTGCTCCTCAGACCTGCAACATCAGCAAAATCTCAGGCCCCTTCCCAGAATTACTGAATCAGAAACTTTGGGGGGAGCGGGGAGTGGAGCCTGCAGTCTGTCTTTAGCAAGCCTTCCAGGTAATTTTGGTGCATGCTCAAGTTTGAGGCCATCTGCTGTAACTTATCTTCATTCTGCATTTCCCTTAAGCATTCTAATTTATCATGGTTTGCTATATAGTAACACACAATGTCCAGCCATGGTAATCATCTTCTCTACCGTGATTTTTCAGATTTGTTGAGTTCATGGCTAATTTTACTGTAGTTTGTATTAGTTACGTTAGCAATAGTTTTATTGCTAAAACTATTAGCGATAGTATATTGCTTTGGTTGATTTTTCCCCCCTTTTAAATTACTTTGGCCTGTGTTTACAGAATCTGTAAGAGCATGAAGGGATAGCTCACATTTTCCAGGTACTGCTTTAATTAATATTATAAGCTCTAGTGGTATGTATTCAAGAATTTAGAGATTAGAGAAAGTTTCAGGGCATGACATTTCTCAGGCATACAGTAATTTGAGAGTCTACAGTAATTTGGGAGATATAAATAAACCTGATCAAATTGAGTAGCTGTCAATAAGAAGCAAGATTTACTGGGCAGTTGACTATATATTTTTTGATCTGACGCATAAATTAACCCTCCCCAAATCTATTTAGCATCTGGCTGTCATTTCCATTAGCTAAAAGTGACTAGTCTGAAATCTGTTTCAAAGCTCCTGCCAGCACGCCTTGCTGAGCTCGTTCAGCCTTTCAGCTCCCAGACAAGATTCCCAGGTGCCAGTTCAGTGCTCAGGTCTGTAGACCTTGTTACGGGGCCATTTAAATCCTTCTGCCAGCTCTTCAAATGACCCTCGGCAGTCATTTAATTCAATCTGTCACTGGAAGTAGTCGAGAAGGATTTAAGGATTTATATGCAATAAGAAACATGCTTTAGAGTTTTATCAGCCTAAGCTGGTAAGGTGAGGTGAGAGTTGAGTATTTTCACTCATTCCTGACAATTTTCAGCTCTAGGGACCTGGTAAATTCTTTCATTAATGTTTATGTAGTGATCAAGCTTTCTTAGTTTTTGGTGCCACATCATGAATATTTTCATTGTTTAAAGTTTTGGAAATTATGATTGCTTAATGTGCTGTTCATATTATTATTTTTGACTATTTTGTATTACAGTAGACCTTAACCAATTTATACAAAGCCTTGTAAATACTTTCATAGATTATTTTAGGAACATATTTTAATATGTTCAGGTAAGTAGAACTAAGTGAAATCAACATAGTTAAGTTGTATTAGTTATTGCATCAAACCTTTGTGGCTTAAAACACCACACATTTATTATCTTATAGTTTCTCTAAGTCAGGAATTCAGGAGTAGGCTTAGCTGGGTAGTTCTGGCTGGAGACTGTCAGGAAGTCCTGGAAGCCAAGCTCTCTGGGCTTGGCAAGAGCTGGAGGATCTGCATCGTATACTAGTATGGCTTGCTCTCGTGGCTGCTAAAAGAGGACTCAGTTCCTTGCTGGCTGTTTTCAGATTCAGTTCCTCACCTTGTTGGCCTTTTCTTAGGGTTCCCAGCATGTCCTGATCACATAGGAGCTGGCATCCCCAGAGGGAGTGATCCTAGAGAGAGCAAAGAAGAAGCTATATATATATACCCTTTCCTACCTGGCTTCAGAAGTTCCAGGCAGCCTTCCAGTCTGCCACATGGTGCTTATTAGAAGCAAGTCACTCAGTACAGTCCACATGCCAGGGAGTCACATTAGGCTCCACCTTTTGAAGGGAAGAATGTAAAGAAATTTGTGGACCTGTTTTTAAACTACTGTAATCGTAGACACTAGGATGTATTTAGCAAAGACATGCAATTGGCAGCAACTAAATTAGTACTTATTTCTGTTTTTTTTCAATGGTCCTTTAGTTAAAACAGGTGTTTCTGCTACTGTATGTATGTTGCTGAAAATTCTGAAAAAGGTTTATGAGAAAATGGAGTTGGGGAAGGGCAGGATTCTAACTCCATGCATCTTTATAACCAGAGTACTAACAAAAATAATAGGGCACCTCGGGAGAACACTTGGACAGCCTAGGCAGGCAGTGGGGCTGGAAGTTGAATTGCAAGAGGAGTGGAAATGCTGGCTTAGGGCACTGAGACAGTGCATTTATTGTGTGATATTTCCTTTGTTTTTGAAAGTTACATTCTGTTTCCATTATTCTTGCTTCCTTTGCCTCAGTCAATATTTGTGAACCAACACAATAGACATATGATACTGATATCATCTTCTGTGTACATCATATGTGAACTAATTGGTGTTAATGAAACACATTGTAGTTTCCCTTACATAAATAAATACTTCTTCTAGTCATGTTTATTAATTTATTTAGTAATATTTCCTGCTGATAGATAAGACAGAAGTAGACTTCAGTTTCAAAAGCTTCTGGTCGCTCTAACTGGTTTGGCTCAGTGGATAGAGGGTCGGCCTGCAGACTGAAGGGTCCCAGGATTGATTCCGGTCAAGGGCATGTACCTTGGTTGCGGGAACCTCCTCAGTGTGAGGTGTGCAGGAGGCAGCTGATTGATGTTCCTCTCTCATCGTGTTTCTAACTCTCTATCCCTCTCCCCTCCTCTCTGTAAGAAATCAATAAAATATCTTTTAAAACAACAACAACCAAACAACCAAACAAAAAAGCTTCTGGTCAAAATTCTAAGTTAGTGATATCCAAATTAGTGTTTTTCTTTACTATATTATTTTCCCCCCTCAGAAGTTAAAATTCTCTCATCTTGTGGAATGATAGTTAAATGTAGGACTTTAAGCCACAGAAGAGAAGAAAGGTAAAGAGAAGGAAAAAGAAAAGAATAAAATCCAGGCTCTTATTTTAAAAGATGGAGGAATTTATCTAAGCCTCACCATGAACTCTCTGTTCTTTGATCCAGACCCCTGTTTGTATAGGGTACAGATTGCTGGCCACACCCCCAGAGAGACAGAGTCAATAGTTCTAGGGTGGGGCTGAGAATTTCCATTTCTAATAAGTTTCCAGGTGACTCTGGTCCTAATGGTCCTAGGACCACACTTTTAGAACCACTGTGTCAGAAGAAGCAATTATTATAATAACTGCCCTACTCCCACTTGAGTTGACAAAGAAGGCTATTTTATTTAGAATTGTCAGTCAGGATTTTTCCATCAGAGTAGCCCAATCCAGTTATTTTAGTTATGTCTATTCAGGATGAAGTTCTCCTCTTAGTGGCAGGGTAGAAAGATATATGAACTCAGAAATATTGTTCTATTTACTTTTTTTTTTTTTGAAAGATGGTACAGTGACACTTGACCAGAAGAGACTTGTTCAGAAGCCTTAACTATTGAGATTCTAATATGGAAGTCAAGAAGGACCTCTAAGTAGAGAGAAAGACTTACCACAAAGTTCTGTCTTTACTTTGAAAAAGGGTAGAAAGCTAATTTCAGGATTGAATGTAAAGTAAGGCAGCAGATTAGAAGTTGCTTATATACTCACTAGAGTCAATAATTGGAAAAGACGAACTATATTAATGCTGTAGTTTAGAGCCATTTCTGGACGATGGCTAATAGTTCTTCCAGTCCACTGGCCTTATGGAGCCTCTCTGAATTTTTGAATATAGTAATGTATTGGTACTCAGCACTTTGAAAGAAAAAAATAAGTGAACAGTAGGCTTTAGAAATTGAGTTAAATTAAAAATAATACCATCGCATTCCATCCAAGATGGAGTAACAGGGACTGCATATACTATTTCACCCAAAAGTATTAAAAATCAGATGAAACATGTGAAATAGCTTTTGGACTTGGGGCATCAGGCAGCACCAACTAACAGATGGCAGGACACAGACAGAGCCTGGAGTCCATGGAGGCCAAGCAGCTTGAGTTTAACAGACCAGTGTGCTGGGGAGGAAAGACCTGCTCAGAGAGACAGGGTCCTGGAGTGGGTAAGAGGTCCTCAGTAAGCCTCCAGCTGAGTCATGATCAGAGAGAGAGAGAGAGAGAGAAAGAGAGAGAGAGAGAGAGAGAGGCAACTGCCCAAGGCCTGGGGGAAGAAAACCACTGAAAATGAGTAGAGTGGACAAACCTTGAAGCTCAGGGCCTGGAATAGTTCATGTTCCCACCAGCCGCAGAAGGAAGTGTTACCATTTACAGCAGCTGTCGCCAACCTTTTGGACCTCACGGATCACCAGTGGTCCACGGACTACCAGACTACTGTTGGTGACCGCTGCTCCAGAGGTTTCCTTAAACCAGCGGTCGCCAACCTTTCAGACCTCACAGATCACCAGTGGTCCATGGACCACCGGTTGGTGACCGATGTTTTACAGGGTGTCAGGGGACTTGCTAATATGACTGTTAGCTCTAGACTAAAGGTTGCTCTGGTCTTATATGACCAGTCTTAGAAAGCAAACCTTATAAGAATTGAATTATTTCCAATTAACTGTGTTCCAGAACAAAACTCCATCATATTTATAGAAATATAAAAATAGCCAGCTCTCAACGAGATAAAAAGCATCCAACGTAAGTTACCAGGTGTGCAAAGAAGCAGGAAAATAGGACCTATAATGAGGACAAAACTCAATGAAATTAAACTGACATAGAAATGACACCGATGATAGAATTAGTTGACAAAGTACATGTAAATAACTATTATAATTATGTTTTGTTGTATGTATATAAGTGTATGTGTGTGACACACTTAGACCTTAATTAAACTTCTGGAGATGAAAAGTACACTGGGTGGAATTAATAGTGTATTCCACATTGCAAAACACAGGGTTAGTGAACCTGAAACCACAATTTATCAAAATTTGTGGAATATACAGCTAAAGCAGTGCTTAGAAGGAAGTTTATATAGCCCTTAAATGCCTACATTAGCAAAAAAGGAAAGCCTCAAATTGGTGACCTCAGTTTACACCTTAAGAAACTAGAAAAAAATACATGTAAATTAATCCCAAAATTAGTAAAAGAAGCAATAAGGATAAGCACAGAAATAAATGAAACTATGAACAGAAAAATAATAGAGAATACAACCAAAAACTGGTTTTTTGAGAAGCTTAATAAAATTGGTAAACCTCTAACCAAACTGACCAAGAAAAGCTAGAAGAATTGGGTTATCAATATCAGGAGTGATAGAGGTGACATCACTATAGATTCTATAGATAGGAAACGGATAATAAGGAAATATTGTAAACAAGTTAATGCCAGCTATGTGGCATCTTAAGTGAAGTAGACAAACTTCTTGAAAGTCAAACTACCAAAGCTTTCTCAAGAAGAAATAGATAATGGAATAGCCCTAACTCTAGTAAAGAAATTGAAATTATAGTTAAAACCTCCTCTCTCCCTCCCTCTCTCTCTCTCTCTCTCTCACACACACACACACACACACACACACACTAACAAGACTCCAGGTCCAAAGGGCTTTACTGATGTATCTTTATGTTTAAGGAAGAAATAATATTAATTTTATTCAAACGCTTTCAGAAAAGTGAAGAGAAAAGAATACTTAAGTCTGACACCAAAGCCAGAAAAATACATGAAAAAAGTATAATCTGAAATCTCTCATGAACATAAATTAATAATTTTAAAAGTTTTAGGAAATTGAATCCAACATATGTAAAAATGATAGTATGTCATGGCTAAGTGCATTTTATCCCAGAAATGCAATACTAGTTCAACATTTAAGAGGCAATTAAGTTAATCACTATCATTTCAATAGATGGCAGAAGTAGCACTTGAATAATTTCAATGACCCTTTCTGATTAAGAAAGAAAATAATTTATCCAATTAGGAATAGAAGGGACTTCCTCAGTTTGATAAAAGGCACCTATGGAAAACATACAAGTAATAGTATATTTAGTGGTGAAAAACTGAATGCTACCCCATTACAATTAGAAAAAGGAAAGGATGTCTGCTTTCACTACTTTTGTTCAATATTGTATGGAAGGAATGTTCTAGCAAGTGCAGTGAAGCAAGAAAAAGAAATAAAAGGCACATAGATTGCAATGGAAGAAGTAAAACAGCCATTCTTCATAGAGGAGGACTCATGCCACCTGATTTCAAGACTATAAAGATTCAGTAATCAAGTTAATGTAATATCAGGTGAAGATAGACAAATAGATGAGTGGAACAGAAATAATCAAGAACTTGACCCAGCCAACTATGGTCTGTACAGCTTTGATACAGGTGCTGAAGCATTTCAGTAGGAATCATGATTTTTTTCAACAAATGGTCCCAGAATAATTTAGATAGCCTCTTGTCAAAAAACAAACAAACAAAAGACAATGGAACCTACTAGTATACTTATTGCTTGCTATGTATAAAAATAACTTAAAATTAATCATAGTCCTAAATATAAGAATTAAAACTATAAAACAGGAGAAAGTCTTAGTGACCTTGAGTTTTTCAGAGTTCTTAAATACAACACAAAAAGCATTAATTATAAAAGATACATCAATGGACTTCATTAGATTGAAATGTTGCTTTCTCAAAGTACTATTAAAAAAATGAAAAAGCAAGCCAGACTGGGGGAAATATTTGCAAGTCATACATCTGACAAAGGACTAATATTCAGAATATATGAGGGACTCGGTCCAATTAAAACTGGACAAAAGATTTGAATTAGTCAGCAGCAAAGAAGGCATATAGGTCTCAGATAAGCTTTTGAGAAGATGATCAGCATCATTAGTGATTAGGGAAAGGAAACTTAAATCTATAATGAGATACCACCACGTATGCTCTATAAGTGTTGACAGGGAGTCAGAGCAACTGGAACTCTCCTGCCCCAGTGATGGAGATGTAAAATGGTACAACCCAGCCATCCCCATCCTTCATGTTTACCCAAGAGAAATAAAAGCATATGCCCACACAAGAACTTGTACACCAATGTTCTATCAAAATGGGCCAAAAAAGGAGGAAACACTCCAAATGTCCATCAGCAGCTGAATAGCTAAACTCATATGTTCATACAATGGAATGCAATTCAGCAAAAAAATAAATAAAATGAAATAAAAAGAGGGAACTCCTGGTACACTGAACAATGTGGACAAAAAGTAGCAGAAAGCAGATCAGTGGTTGCCTGAGCTCTGGAGGCACTCTGTGGGGATGGAGGGGTAGGGAGAGGTCACAAGGAAACTATTGGCAATGGTTTTACGGGTATCTATGTCCAGTCTAATCAAATTACCATGTGCCAACTGAATAAGAAAGAGAGAGTATATGTTTTAAATCACCTTCTGTTGTGGTCAGGTCTCTATCTCAGTTTGAAATACTTGCCTTTGTTGTCTGTCTTTCCTCCTGGATCATGTAAGAAATGCCTTAAATCTGTAGGGAATTAGAGTTAACATTTCTAAAATACAAGTTACAACAACTGATCCAGCTTCACATTGACTGGCATTGGCCACTTTGGTGTTGTCAGTATTTATTAGAGCACAGGATAATTGAGATTATTTTGAATTGAGGAGTTTGAGAATTGGTAGGGAAAGTTTAAGTAATTCCTGTGTCATAGAGTAAGGAAGTCTGACCCAAAGAAGGGTGCACCTGGGTGACTGCCCAGGTAAATATTGCTTATTCATTTCCATGTTCCCCAGAGCCCACACCCTGAGCCTCAGAGTTCAGTGAGTGTGTCTATCTGGAACACCCAGGGTGTCAGCAGACAAGAATATTGAAATTCAGTCAGAACAAACCAGAGTGATTTGATTCAGTCTGGGATGTTTAGGGCTTTTCTAAAGACAGACTGATCTTACCGTTAGGCTCCAGGACTATTCGGGCCTCTTGGGAATTTTCCTAAGTGGGGAATAAAAAGCCTGTCTCTGTTGGTGTTTCTCTACTTTTCTCTTATATATCCCTTCCAGCCTCAGTTCACTGTATTTGGGGTTTTGTTCTGGGTCTTTCTCTAGGATTTTTGCAGAGTTGGAGAATTGAAGGGCTGTTCCTTATGCATTTCTTTTGTCTTTTGCTTTAGTCTTTAATTACTCACAATGTGACAGTTTAACAAGCTGCTCTTTGATATGGCTGAATAAAATGCCTGGCTTTTTTACAAGTGTGTGTGTGTGTGTGTGTGTGTGTGTGTGTGTGTGTGTGTAATTTAGATCAGATCCCTTATTAGAGAATGTTAATCATGGAAACTGGGAATTTGGAAATCCAGTTGCCAATTGTCCATTGTTTTGAGTCTTGCGCTTACCTTTCACTTTTCCTTCGAATCTCTTCTCTCCCCTTCTTTCCCACAGGAAGAGCATCTGTCATATAGGAATGAGTCCTTAGATAGGAACCTGGGCATCTTCCTCACTGGGTATAAGTGGGACAAGTGAGTGGCTGTGGTCTGATCCTTCACTGGCAGCCTTTGGCAATTAACACCTATTTTGAAGTCTCCTGGGCTTCCTGCTGCTTTGTGGGAGCATTAGCATTTAGTGGACTAACAACTCTGAGGAGCTCTCAGGTCCACCAGAGTGCTAGTTGTGTGGTTGTTGCTGGGCGCCAGGTTCAAGTAAGTGGACCACTGTTACACTTCACTCTGGCCCAGCTCCACTAAAATTATATAGTGGGCAGTACTCATTTTATAAGACATTCTGATATACTGGGAGAAAGAGAAAGCGGAATTCAGATCTGGTTTTATTTGCTAATAACATTTTTCCCAGAGGTATGTGTTGGGAGGGTTTACTCTTTGGACCGTCTCAATAACTATTTTTGATGCTGCTGCTCTTCCTGCTTCCTTCTCCAGTAGCTATTAGACATCTATAAAAATGCTTGGTATTTATGTTAATTTTAATATTCATAAGAATATAATTTCTCCTGAATTTGTGTCTTCTGCTAGCCCTTGCAACTAGGCAAACCTCCAAATAAATATAACATTTCTGGCTTGGGTCCTGTTTGTGGACACATGTCCCTTGTTCATTTCTTAGCATGCGCTTTAGTACTCTTAGACATTATATATTCACTAGAGGCCCGATGCATGAAATTCATGCAAGAGCAGGCCTTCCTTCCCCCGGCTGCTGGCACCGGCTTCCCTCTGGCACCTGGGACCCGGTCTTTCCTCTGGCTGCCAGCAGGCACCTGGCACCCGGGCTGCTTCTCTTGCAGCCCAGGCTTCGTCCTGAAGGTTGTCCGGTCTAATTAGCATATTATGCTCATATTATTATAGGTTATTATTTATTATTTTCCACAGGAACAACCATAAACCTACTTTTGCCCCACCCTGTATACATTGAGTAACTGTAGAAGGAAGAATATCAGAAGTTAATTTCATTAAAGCTGATCAGCCGAAACCGGTTTGGCTCAGTGGATGGAGCGTCGGCCTGCGGACTGAAGGGTCCCGGGTTCGATTCCGGTCAAGGGCATGTACCTTGGTTGTGGGCACATCCCCAGTAGGGGGTGTGCAGGAGGCAGCTGATCGATGTTTCTCTCTCATCGATGTTTCTAGCTCTCTATCCCTCTTCCTTCCTCTCTGTAAAAAATCAATAAAATATATATATTTTTAAAAATTAAAAAAAAAAAAGCTGATCAGTTCATTAAATGCTAGATCTTGAATGTTATTTTCCTATCTTCAGGCTGTAATATTTTAACTCTAGCCATTCATAAAAATCTGAAGTCACCTTTTTTTTTTTTTAAATGTAAAATTAAACTGTGAAGGATATAGAAGAAAATAAAAACTTGAGTTATAACTGAGGAGTCTTTCCCTAGGCTTTTAAGGAAAGAGCTCTTCTTCACCTAATATTGAAATGTACATGTTGAGGAGATGTGGTAGTTCTTACCATAATTGCCTAACTTCAGGTTTCAGATTCTCACACTTACAAATTAGATCCCCCACCCCCCATAATTATTCTCTGTTGTCCAAGTAATTTATGACTAGAAGAAGGCTTATTTCTTTTAAGACTAAACTGTGTTTGCACTTGTTCCAGGAAAACCTCACAGCACCTGTAGCTCTGAACGGATTCAGCTCTCAGGAATGTATAATGTCCGGAAAGGCAAAATGCAATTGCCAGTGAACCGATGGACCAGACGCCAAGTCATCCTGTGTGGGACCTGCCTAATAGTATCATCTGTGAAAGACAGCTTGACCGGAAAGATGCATGTTCTACCACTGATTGGTGGGAAAGTAAGTTTAAAACAAACAAAATACTATCAGGTTTCCCAGCATCATGAAGGAGCTTACTTTAAGCCATTTCTGTAATAATGGGTGGATGGTTTTTGACTCATCTAAGGTCTTATTCAGTTCCTGTTGTACTCCACCAGTGGGCATTGTTAGCCGGTAGAGTTGCGGAAAATAACGATACTATCGCCTCAAATGAGGCTGTGGGTCCTCGCTTCAGTAGTAATGCATCTTACTTACAGGACAGAAAATAGAGAAACTGGAATTTCAGTGCTATAGTTTAGGCTGTAGATGATAAGTTATTACTTATAAGGAAACAGCTTTTGATATCTTGAGCATATGTTTTGTAGTATAATACAAGTGACCCTTTATGTCCATGCTTATTGAAGGTTAGACTGTAGGTTGAATTTTTTATCCCATTGTGCCATACCTTTCATGTTTAGAGACCAGTAGGATTAGCATTTTTAGTTTATCACTATAGCTAGTCATATTTCTGAACTTGAAATGTTAGTCATTTTGGAGAAAGCCTGTAATATAGCTGATAGATATTTCTAACACTTACTGGCTGCTTTTCTTTAGGTATATTAACTATTTTATTCATATGATTTGTGAAATAACTAGATTGCTTGGGGGAAATGTTACATTCTTTTTTGGCCAGATTTATTTATAAACTCCAAGTGTTGGTAGGGGTATTGTTACCAAATTCTATGTATTTCCTCATTTTTAAATGATATGATAATCTGTTAAAAGATAGGAAGGCAAATTTGCATGAAGAAATGGATTTTTGGAAATCAGGGGCATATTAAAGAAATATTTCCTTTTCTATTCCCCCTCCCCCACATTCTCCTTCCCACCCCCACCCCCCCTTGCAATGGGCATGGGAAAGAAGGTGAGATGTGGAGAATATAGAGGAAAAATAAGAAACCAACTTTTGTTAAAGTGAACTTTTTTTGTTTGACAAATTTGATCTGCTAGTTCCAGGGATTAGAAATGATGCAGGTAAAACTGGATGTATGTAGTAATAAATGGTTTGCTATTCCCCTGCTATGTAAAAAGTTCATTTTTCATTAATAAGTTTATATTAGTTTTTCCTTATGAGTATATAGCCCATGTCAGTTTTATTCCCCCTCTGCTATTATACATTCTAGTCCTAAGAAGACTAATAGTACTTGATCATTTTAAAAAATAAAATTTGGCCAGGCTGCAAGGTATATTTCAGTCATCCATTTTGAAACCATTGCTTCTTAACTTTTGTCCAAACATTGAAGCATTAGTGATATTTTATTGCTGAAGATTTTGCCCTTTGGATGAATCACTGAATATTTAGTCAATGTTATTACTCCCATAGGTCATCATTAAAAATGCATATTTAATGCTTGATACCCTGTTAGGTCAACAGTCTCTTCTATATGATGTTAAGGATCTGTATAGGCAAATTTAATGTAATTATTTATTAAATACTAGAGGCCCGGTGCATAAAAATTCATGCACTGGAGGGGGTGGCCCTCAGCCTGGCCTGCCCGCTCTCACAGTGCGGGAGCCCTCAGGGGCAGGAGGCAACCTGGCGATCAGGGGAAGGCAATGCCCCATCACACCTCTGCTGCTGCCACTGCTGGCAGCACAAGCCTCAGCTGGCCCTGGTTACCTGAGCCTTGGGCGGCCCTGGGCAGCTGGGAGCTGCCATCCGAGGCTTGTCTGCGCCTCTGGGTAGCTGGGGGGTTGAGAGGACTGGGGGACTCCAGAGGCAGGTGTGCAGGGCGGGCCTGGCCTCGCTTTGCACCTGCTGCCCCAGCAGGGCTAAGAGGACTGGGCGCTGCCATCTTGTGGCTGTGGGTGCTGCCATCTTTGAGGGCGGGGCAGTCAATTAGCGTATTCCCTCCTTATTGGCTGTGGCGCCGCTATCTTTGTGATGGCATGGGGGTCAATTAGCATATTCACTCTTTATTAGATAAAATGCTCTGTAGGGAAGCCACTTTGATTTGTGTCCCAGAAATGCCAAGCTGTGTAAGTCACCATTCTTGCTTTGAATAGCTTATAGTTTACTCCCCAGAGATGAGGATGGCATAACAATATCTGCTCTAGGAGAGGTGAAAAGAGTAGTGCCGAAGATTAGTGGTAGGAATACTTACTGCATTTTCTGTGGGGAATTGGAATTTTGTAGTGAAGGAGGTAGCCATTATGGTAGAACTTAAAGAGTAAAAAATCTATTGACATATAAAGGAGATGGTCATAAAGATTATTATATTCAGAGAAGCAGAGTCAGGAAAGCAGTGGAATGTTCAGATAAGGTCAAAAGATTCAATTATAATTAGCATTTTCATTCAGAGCTAGACTCTTGTCCTGTTTCCCAGGCCTGTTATTGGATGTACTTCTACCATTGAGTGAATTGAAAGTTAATAGCTTTCTTTTCTCATAGACAAACCTTGTAAAACCTGTCTTGCACTATGCGTTTAAAAATAATTGAGTATGTTGAAATACTTAAAGTCTTTTAAAACCCTATGACCAAGTTATGAAAAATAATTCACTCTTCCTTTTTATATTCAGTTGTGTTCTTAAAGGAAAAACCAAGAGTAAGTGGAAAGGTTTTTTAATTTAAATTTGTGCATGGGGGGGTGGGGTCCTTCAGCACAGCCTGCACCCTCAGGGAGTCGAACATCCTTCTCGCAATTCGGGACGCTGTGTGCAGCAGTGACCATACTTTTTTCATACAGGTGAAAAGCATTTTGCTATTGTATGGGCAGCTACATTTTTTTGCCCTGATTATAAAAAGTAGTACATAACATGATCCTTCTGAGGCAGTAGTACCATTTCCTTCATCTTATGGGTGGAAAAACTGAAGCAAAGAGAAGTAATTGGCTTTGTCACACAGTTTAAGTGTCAGAATCAGGGCTGACCACAAAATGTGCAAGCCAGAGTCCATGCATGTCATCGCTGCATCATCCTATTTTTCCAGTGTTAGGGTAGCCTTGTCAGGTTTTAATTTTTAAATCTAAGAGATTGTTCCCAATATATAGGGTAGGGTCCCTAGGCCTAGCCGGTGATCAGGACTGATCTGTGGGGCGACCAGTGAGTGGGGTGATCAGAGGGCCCCTGCTGGCACCCTCCTTGCCTGGTGGCCTGGTGCCGCCAGCTGGCTGGCCTCGCTGGCTGGCTGGCCCCGCTGGCTGGCTGGCCGCCCCCTAGTCACCGCTACTAGTTGCCTCCTTCTTGCGGGGCAGACGCTCAATGCAGGAGCAGCAACGCATTGAGCATCTGCCCCCTGGTGCTCAGTATGCATCATAGTGACTGGTTGTTCCTCTGTTTAGTTGATTTGCATGTTACGGTTTTATTATATGGGATAGCTTGTAATGAGTGTTAGATAAGTTAGACATAATTGTTATAATAATCAAATTTGGCATATAATTGAGCATGATTGTTTGTTTGCATTTTAAAATTAGAATTCCAAATGTGAAGAAAATAAAGCTCTCTTAAAATTTAATTGATGAAAAAGGGTATTTGTGTAGTAAAGTTTTTATTCATTGAACAACTATGTTGTATTTAATTTGTTCTTAGGAATTTAATGGATTTTTATATACATTTTATTTAATATTTGCTAAATTATAATGGATAATAAATTGAATACTTATTAACTTACTACCCATGAAAAGTAGCAGAATCAGTACCAGTGTTTCTACTTGTGTTCTTGTTGTTGTTGTTTTTACTTTATTATTTATTTATTTATTTACCCTCACCCAAGGATATTCTTTCATTGATTTTTAGAGAAAGTGGAAGGAAGGGAGGGGGGGGGGGGAGAGAGAGCGAGAGAGAGGGAGAAACATCAATTGGTTGCCTCCCACACGCACCCTGACATGGGCTAAGGGTGGAGCATGCAATCAAGGTATTTGCCCTTGACAGAGAATCAAATCCATGACCCTTCTTACCACTGAACAACACTGAGCAGGGCTAGATTTTATTTTATTGTTGATATTATTACAGATGTCCCCATTTTTCCCCCTTTTGCCCACCTCCACCCAGTCCCTCTTCCCCTTCTCCCCCTTTTCCTCTTGCTGTTACCACACTGTTGTGTTGTCTGTTTATATGGGTTATGCATATATATTCTTTGGCTAATCCCATCTACTTGTTTCTCTTTACATCTGTTTCATTGCCTCCCCAACAGGTATCAACTGTCCTAGAATATGTATCCATCATTTTCTTAAATAAGTTTTATCATGTAACTACGTTATGCTAGGTTTTGATCTGAATAAGAATGGTATTGTACTGTGTGTGATCTTCTGTGAGTGAATTTTTTTCACTCAATATTAAGTTTTATAATGAGAGTCTATGTTGCTTGCTATATGTGGTTTTTATTTCTGTACTAGAGGCCCGGTGCATGAAATTCATACACGGGGGGGGGGAGGACCCCCTCAGCCCATCCTGCACCCTCTCCAATCCGGGACCCCTTGGGATCGGGGCCTAAACAGGCAGTCGGACATCCTTCTCACAATCTGGGACTGCTGGCTCCTAACTGCTCACCCGCCTGCCTGCCTGATTGCCCGTAACTGACCCCCCCTGCCAGCCTGATCACTCCTAACTGCCTTTGCCTGCCGGCCTGCTCACCCCCAACTGCTCTGCCTGCCGGCCTTGTCGCCCCACACAGCCTGCTGTTCAGTTGTTTGGTCGTCCCTCACTAACCCCCCTGCCGGCCTTGTCACCCCATGCAGCCTGCTGTTCGGTCATCTGTCCGGTTGTTTCAGTCATGATGGTCCCTGGCTTTTTATATATTAGGATGATATTGCACTCTGTAAATGTTCTAAATTCCCATAATTTCTGAATAAATTTTTATGTTGATGGACATTTGGGTTGCTTCTATTTTTTCATTATTATAAATAATGCTGCTGAAATAATCTTATGTTTATATGCCTCCTAGTGTGCAAGTAGTGTTTCTAGGGCAGTAGTTCCCAATTAGATTACTGTGCCTGAAGGGGGCATTTGGTAATATGTGTGTGTGTTATAACTGTCAAATGATTAAACAGTCAGCCTTATCAGGGTGTAAGCTAAGCTATGCGGTAGTAACAAAACCCCCCACATCTCAGTGACTTATCATAACAGTTATTTCTCACTCACACCTTATGTCCATTGTGGATTGGTGGGGATTTCTTTTTTTCACATAATTGTATAGGGACCCAGCCTGATAGAGGCTCTGCTCTCTTACAACATTTAGAACATGAGGCCTTCTTTTGTTGCTTTAGGCAGGGAAAGGGGTAACTGAAGGGTCATTGACCAGCTTATGTATATTTGGCTCCAAAAGTGACACATGCCTCTTCTGTTCACATCTCATTTGCCAGAACTAGTCACATGACTCCACCTTAATTGCAAAGGGGCTGGGAAGTGGAGAAATAGATGAGTATATGGTTAATATCAATATCTTAGCTGTAAGGGTACTCTATTGGCACATATAGGGCAGGGACTTAGAGAGTAAAATGTCAGGCAAAGTATTAGACAGTCCTTCACAATGTACAATGAAGAACTGTTCAATCCAAAATTCCTATAGGTTACTATAATTTAGCAAGGTGGCTGGATATAAGACAAAACTAAAAATCAAACTGGTTATTGTAGGAATTTTGACCTTCTTTCTTGAGAAATATTGCTCTTGGACACATACTTAGTGCAGTTTTGGGATATAAGGCATATGTGTATTTACTTTTACAAAGTAATAGCAAATTATTTTTCATAGTTATTGTACCATTTTACACTCACATCATTGTACAAGTGTTCTGGTTTCTCTATAGCTTCACCAAACTTTACTGAGGTATAATTAACATACAATAAATGCACATTTTGATAACCATTTTATAATTGTATACTCCCATGATTGTAATTTGATAGCTATATACAACCATCACCATAATCAAGATAGTGATCATATCAACCCCAAAAGTTTTCTTGTGTTCCTTTGCACCCCTTCCCTTTCAAACTTTTCCTCTAACTTCTCCCCATCCCTAAGAACCACTGGCCTGATTTCTGTCAATATAGATTAGTTTAAATGTTATAAAAAATTTTTTTTTCTGTAGTGTATAGAAATAGTTTGTTTTTTAGTCTTTCTTATATCCAGCCACCTTGCTAAATTTTCTTATTTGTTGTAATATGATGTTTATAGATTCTTTGGAGTTTACTATGTAGCTAATAATGGCATATTTAAATAATGACAATTTTATTTCTTCCTTAATACATTTCTTTGTCTTATTGTAATGGCCAAAACTCTAGTGTGGTATTAAAAAGAAGCAGTAGATACTTGTCTAATCAATGATTTTAAAGAGATTGATATTAACATTGAAGTTTGCCTTAGATGTTTAGGGCAGAGTTTAGGTTGATAGGACTTAGATAAATACCCTTTGTCAGCTCAAGAGAGTTACTTGTATTCTTAATTTGCTAAGAGTTTTTTATTATGAATGATGACTGGTTGGTGAATGTTACCACATGCTTTTTTTTTTTTTTCTGCAACTGTGGGTATGATCATAGGATGTTCTTCTTTAATCTATTCATGTTATTAATAATTTTATAGTTCTAATAGTAATGCTAAACATCTTTCCTGAGCTAATTCCAACTTGTTCTTGTTTTTTTTTTCTATATTACTGAATTCTGATGCAATATTTTGTTTGAGATAAGTGTTCATGACTGAGATTGGCTTGTCATTTTCCTTTTTTTTACTGTCCTGATCTGTTTTTCGTTATAGTGGCCTTATTAGAATAGCTTGGGGTTTCTTCATTTTTTGTTTGGTGGATGAGTTTGCACAAGTTGGGAATGATCTGTTTCTTGTAACTTTGGTAGAACTCAACCATAAAACCTGGTATTTTGAGAGGTCTAAAAAAATTTTAAGCTGAAACCGGTTTGGCTCAGTGGATAGAGCATCGGCCTGCGGACTGAAGGGTCCTGGGTTCGATTCCGGTCAAAGGCATGTACCTTGGTTGCGGGCACATCCCCAGTAGGGGGTGTGCAGGAGGCAGCTGATCGATGTTTCTCTCTCATCGATGTTTCTAGCTCTCTATCCCTCTTCCTTCCTCTATGTAAAAAATCAATAAAATATATTAAAAAAATTTTTTTAAGTTTACATGGTGACAGTGGGGTGATCACATTGTGAGATATAAAAATTCCAATCACTATATTGTACATCTGAAACTAATGTAACTAATATAAAATTGCATATAAACTGTACTTAAATAAAAAAATTAATTTAAAAATATTCATGATTTAGCGATGGTAAAATATATTTTTCTAAAAATTTGCCAGAAACTTGCTTATAAGTTTGTTTGGAAATTTGATTTGACTATATCACTGCATTATTAGAACTTTGAAAGTTGTCACGGTAAGGTTTTATTTTAGGTGAATTTCACATTAAATAAAAAAAACTAACATGCCTGAAAAGTTGTAATTCAGAGTAATACAAAAGGTTGTAATTCAGAGTAAAAAGGTTGTAATGCAGAGTAATACAAAATTCTTTAAGTAAAAATCCACCCAAAGTAAAAATTCTTAAGTAAAAATCCTCCCAAGAGGAACTAAGCACCCCAACATCCTATTGTGAGGCTATAGAAAGATAAGAAAGAGGGAGTCTATTCCAATTTTAAACAGGAAAAAGAATGGAGATAAAATTCCCCTTTTTTTGGTTTACTTGTTACTCAAATTGGTTTATCAGACACGGGTTAAAATAATAGGAGAAATATATATAGGGAAAGATACAAATGTGTGCAGGCTCACTGATCTAAGGCATAGTTAAAAAAACGTAGATGATTCTGCTTTCTTACTTGTTTTTGTCTCTTTGTTTGTTTAGGTAGAAGAAGTGAAAAAGCACCAGCACTGTTTAGCATTTAGCTCCTCTGGACCCCAAAGCCAGACTTACTACATTTGTTTTGATACATTCACAGAGTATTTAAGATGGCTTCGACAAGTCTCTAAGGTAAGCACTTACCCAAGAATTCTTCTGTTCAGCTTCTCTTTGACGAAAAGTTGCTTTCTTTCAGCTTTACCCAGTTCCAAAATACATTCAAAAAAATTTTTTTTCATATACTTCTAGTAGGCAATTTTTCATTTTTTAAAAGCTCATTTGGGCTGAAAAGTAGCTTTTAGAAATTGTGTTCTGTTTGCCAGGTTTTGTTTATACTTTTAAAAAGAATTCAGTGGGTAGGCTGGCATCACTATATTAATGTCATAGATGAGGAACATGAGGTTGAGACTATTTAAAAGAGTGGCCCAGGGAAGACAGCTGCAAAACCACAAAATACCCAGAGAATTGTCACAAATTTCCCCTCATCCTCTGACTATTTTTTCTTGTAAGAGTGTAATCTTATATCATCTCCCTTTTTCTTTTTCAACTTCTGCCTTTTGAATGGTTTAATTTTTTTAAATCTTAATTATTTTGACCGTATTATATACTGGTAGTCCCCTAAAAAAAGATCACCATGACCTATGAAGCAATATACTTGTGTGTGTGAAATGGAAACCAGAATAGCATGATAAATAAGGTAAATAAATGCTTGGATTATAAGGTACTGTGTGTGAGGATGTTTTTATATCACATTTATAGAATTATATGTAAAATGGATGAATGGATGAATTATAGTGCTTTGGCTCTTGGTTTTGGGTGTGTTTATGAAATGATGAAACCTCTCTAGGGTACAAAAGCATGACCATGGAATTTGCTTTCCTAGTTTTGAATTTATAATCTAATTTCTTATCCAAGCTCAGTATGATTCAGACTGCAGTATGATGGTAATTATTTGTCAAGTGAATGAATAGAGAATAACTTTGTAAAACGCTTAACAGAAAATTAGAGAATAATGTTTAGGAAGTCTTTTTGAAATACTAGTTACATTTGAATGATCAATTTAAGACATTCTCTGATGATGTGATACCCTTAGAAACAGTAGTTTCTGCTCCTTTTAGAGAAGAATCAGTGGGCAGAGTTTAGGTTGATAGGACTTAGAAGAGTCTGCCAACCAAGTAGTCAGATGGAAGTTCTAAATGACAGGGTAGCACCCACATTAGAGAAAAGGGGAAGGATGGCATGTCTTTTTCAGACCTGCATGTAGAACTAAGGTGGTATTAGAAGCAAAAAGCACATCTGTCTGATTGTTTTGAAATTACTCTTGTGGTGGCAAATGTGAATAAGAGTTAAATAATATTGTGCTTTTATATTTAAGTGCTTGTATAGGCAGTAAGTCAGTGGCCCACACTCTGCTTTTGACCATAGTTTTGACCATACAAAATTGTGGTCAAAGTACAGTAAATTTTTTTGTATGTGGAGTTGTCGATTTTTTAATATACACTTTTTATTTTGGAATAAATTTCTGTTTACAGAAAAGCCTCAAAGATAGTACAGAGAGTTTCTACATGCCTTTCACCCAGTTTCCCAAACATACAGTGCATTTATCAAATCTGAGAAAGCAACATGAGTCCATTTCTCTTAACTAAATTCTGGAATGTATTTAGATTTCACTAGTTTTTTCATTCTTCTCTTGTCCCAGCATCTAATCCAGGGTACCACATGGCACTTGGTTGTCATGTCTCCTTTGTCTCCCCTGGTCTGGGACAGGTTTTCAGTCTTTGTGTTTTCATGACTTTGATGGTTTTGAGGAGTACTGGTCAGGTATTTTATAGAATGTCCTACATAGAGTTATTTTGATCTTTCACACTAAATACAATGTAATAGGCAGCTGCTTTGTATTCTTTTTGGATATCTAAGTCAGAGGCATAATTTCTTAAACATGAATAAGGATGTAAATAAAAGTATATGTTAATTATCAAGTTTACGAAAGACATAGTTTTAATTTAAACAATAATAACAAAAAGATGAATAGGTATCGAGTTTAATAGTGTTGTATATTAACCATCCACACAAATGATAAGTCACTGTTCAAAAGCCAGCAAGTATTTATTCTATATGTCAGGTATGCGTTTTATGCATTGGGATACAGCAAAGAACAAGTTCAATTCCCCTCTCTTGGATGGGCTTACATTGGGACACAGGCAATAAATAAGTAAACAGACAAAAGAAAAAATATCAAATAATCGTAGTTTTGTACTACAAGGTCATATGACAAAGAATGACAGAGGATGAATAGCTCTTCTGAGGAGGGGGCTTTAAGCGGAAACTTCTATGAAAAAAGAATCTGATTATTGAAGTTCTGGTGGAAGGAGTTTTGGGAGAAGATCCTGTTGGAAGCTCTAAAACTAGAAGGAGGGACCGAAAGGCAGGAGTCTTATGTTATAGACCAGGGTAAAGAAGCTGAATTTTATTATTAGCATAATGGCAAGTCATTAAAGAATTTTCTTTCAGAAAGTTACCAATCTGACATTGGCTATTGTGTGCAGAAGAGATGTGTGGGGGCAAGCATGGAAGCAGGGAGGCCTGACTGATGAGAGCCTATTTTGGTGTATACTAGGCAGGAGGCAAGGGTAGAAATGGAGAGATGTGGATAGATTTGTTTTGGAGACTGAGCCACAGAATTACTGATGAATTACATATGGAGTGTGAGGAAAATGGAGAAATACAGCGTGGTTTCTGGGATCTTTGAGTTACTGGATAAATTGTAGCATCAGTCAAAAATCATAGCATAATCAGACTTTTTGTATTTGCACCTTAATACTGTAGCAAAATGCATTTCTTAACTTCAGAGGGCTTTCTGGAGAGTCAGCAGAGAGGTGATGCACAAGAGGTAGGATATGAAATATATCTTAAAAGGGTGTGGAAAACGTTGATTTCTAAATTGTTGCTGGTGATTGTAAATGTCTTATTTACAATCTAGATTAATGCTCCTTTCTGTTGCTGGTTGGCCAAAATGCCATCTCCAGGGTCTAATAGGATAGTGTATCCTATAGAATAAAATCCTAATATGCAAATCGACCAAATGGCAGAATGACCGGTTGCTATGATGTGCACTGACCATCAGGGGGCAGATGCTCAACATAGGAGCTGCCCCCTGGTGGTCAGTGCGCTCCCACAGGGAGTGCGCCACTTAGCCAGAAGCTGGGCTCACAGCTGGTGAGCGCAGTGGCAGTGGCCGGGGTCTCCCACCTCCATTGCAGGCAGGCGGTAGGGAGTGAGGGCTCCTGGATTGTGAGAGCCCCAGACTGCGAGAGGGATGTCTGACTGCTGGCTTAGGCCCAATCCCTGGGGGGTGAGGGGAAGCAAGAGGGCCCAGGCCGGGCTGAGGGACTCCCTCCCCCCAGTGCCGATTTTCGTGCACCAGGCCTCTAGTCTATAATAAGGCTCTCACTCTGTAATTATCCAAACTTCTCAATAGGAAGGTAGATGATGGGGAAGAATTGTGAGGCCAGAGAACATGACTGGTAAGAAAGGGGAGAGGAATGTTGGTGTGATTTTTCTCATTTCACTGATTATTGCCATTAGAAGGGTTTGATATGTATGTGTGGAAATGTAATATAGCTATATGCAAAAGACAATTCACACACATAGACATACACAAGATTACAGCTTACACTTCATACTTACAAGTCATTAAGAATGGCAGACATTGGGGAGAAAGATTTCTTACTGAAAAGTCAGGAATGGGGGACTAAGGACAAAACATTTTAGTAACTAGCAGAGTTTAGTTACAGGATCTTCTTCCCTTTCTCCAATCTTAAAACCAGGTACACAAAAATTTTAATAAGTTGTTATGGTTAGTGAATTAAAGGGGAAATGAGTCATAAAGGATTAACTAAAAAAGTTAGATATTACTGAGGAAATAAGTGAGAATGCCCTATTTGGATATGAATCCTACATAAAATATGGCCTCATGTTCCTTTAAACTTTGTAGATTGTGGATAGCCCTTAGAGAATATCCCTTTCTTTAATCCAGCATCCTGGGAGAATAGGTTGGGGCTGCTGGAAGAAGGATGAGAACCTCGCTCCATCTGGGAATATGTGCTGATGGGAAGTTTGGGGTGGCAAGGCCTGACTAGTCTAAGCCACTTCTTCTTCCAACTTCCCCTTTCCATTGTCCTCTGTTCTTCCTCATATGTGGGTATCAAGTTTAGTCACACTCAGGGTTACTATGGAAATTGTTTCTTTTCTTCTGATTGAGAAATGAAACTGCACAGAATGGATTGTCTTTACATCCTGATATTTAAATGAAGAGTCATTCATTTTGATAAGGATCTAAAAGGAAAACAAACCAACAACAGAAATATCTGGGTTTCTAATTTTTAATGACTATCCCCAACCCAGTCAGTCCAATGTTTTTAAAATTAAAATGAATTAGAATATATAATAAAAGCATAACATGCTAATTAGACCAGACAGCCGAATGACCTTCCAGACGTCTTTCTGGACGAAGCTGTGGGGGCCGAGGCAGAGACGGTTAGGGGTGATCAGGCAGGCAGGCAAGTGGTTAGGGGTGATCAGGCAGGCAGGCGAGGGGTTAGGGGCAATCAGGCAGACAGGCAGAGGGGTTAGGGGTGATCAGGCAGGCAGAGTGGTTAAGGGTGATCAGGCAGGCAGGCAAGTGGTTAGGAGCCAGCGGTCCCAGATTGCGAGAGGATATGTCTGACTGCCAGTTTAGGCCCAATCCCGGGATGTGTGACTGCTGGTTTAGGCCCAGTCGGGATCAGACCTAAACCAGCAGTCGGACATCCCCAGAGAGGTCTCGGATTGGGAGAGGGTGCAGGCCAGGCTGAGGAATCCTTTCCTCCCCGCCCCCCATACCCCCATGCACGAATTTTGTGCACTGAGCCTCTAGTATTAATTTAAAAGGAAACTTTATTATTTTCAGTTTATGCTTCTGGATCTTAGCTACAAGAGAAGTGTTCATCTTTGTTCTAATTTGTTTCATTTGGTTTTGGGAAGCTTTATAAAAGATTATTAATGATATATTTTCTATCAAAATGGGTTCTTGTATACTTATTTTTTAAACTTAATCTTAGCTTGCCAAAATAATACCTAAGGCAGTCACTTTAGAGTTTTTATTTTGGGTGGGTGCTAGTGGTAGATACGATGGGAATAGTTCCTTGGGGAGGATTACAATATTGATTATAAAGTCATTCCCTAAAATATTTTTGCATGGCATGCTTTAAAAATTCAGTAAACATCCTATTAAATGCAGTGTCAAAAATGACTCTTGTTTGCGCAACATGTATACAAGTATCCAGCATGTTTTCAAAGTGGTTGTATGAGGCTGAGGATGGTAGCCATATATATGTTTTATGGCCCAACGTTACAAATGCATGCTGCATAAGGCCACTTAGCTTGTCCCTGTGTCTCCTTGTTGCTTGGTGGCTGACATGCTGGCAGTTGCTGGTGACTGTGGTTATCATAGTAGTTATCTTCCTGAGGTCTTTCAGTATTAACCATAGTATTTTAACTTCAGGCTTCTTTTTTTTTTTTTTTGCCACTGCAGTGGACTTTTGGACGTCATGATATATTGGGTTAATTCTTAAAATACATAATGTAGGCAAATCAGGGCCACATTTTATGCTGAATTAGAGACCACCTGAAATGATGAGTAAAAATCACCCTTTAAATAATATATATGGTGAGTCACAATTGAACTTTCGGTTTCATGTGCTTAAAAATAAGCATTTTATTGTTCAGATTTTACTCAAGAATATGGCACTAACCACTTCAGTCAGATCATCCTGGTGTAATAGGATTGAAGTTTTTATCATGTAGATTTGTGTCATTAAATGTAGTAGTTGCAAGGAACCCTTTAAGATTAGTCATCTTTTACACATGTTTTACCTCTTAATTTGAAGTGTAATCTAGGGAGTGTGCTGCTTTTTTGTCACTGGCCTTTTCGATGACAAAAAGTTGGTTATATTGGTTATAATCATAAAGAAATTTTGCTCTCAGTACTGTTCTGCTGAGGAGTCCATGGCTTTTGGGGGGAAATCCTCACTTCACAATTCATACCCATTTTTTAGATAAAAAATCAAGGGCTATTTGACCAAGGACAATCTAGCAAGTCTCTGGTAGAATATGAAGTAGAACTGAAGGTCTGAGTGAAATGGATTTTAGTTTTTTAAATGTTTTGTGATAAATTTGTTTACTTATTTACGTTTGTATTTAAAAAATTTATTATTAATTTTTCAGTTTAAAAAAAATCACCTCAAAATAAATGTAATTGCACTTCTTGGTCTAAGTCAGTGGTCAACAAACTGCGGCTCGTGACCCACATGCGGCTCTTTGGCCCCTTGAGTGTGGCTCTTCCACAAAATACCACGTGCGGGCGTGCACATACAGTGCAATTGAAACTTCGTGGCCCATGCGCAGAAGTCCATTTTTGGCTCTCAAAAGAAATTTCGGTCGTTGTACTGTTGATATTTGGCTCTGTTGACTAATGAGTTTGCCGACCACTGGTCTAAGTATTTAAACTGAGGGAAAGTTGTCAGGAATAAAGAAGATCGTATTTTATTTTATTTTAAATTAGTTATTATAACATATTTCTAAAGTTCTTATTTTTTTAAGTTAGCCTGTGGTAGGCAGTATGATGTTTCACAACTGATGTTCATGCCCTAACCCTGAAAACTGTGAATATGTCACCTCATCCCGAGAAAATTGCTCTTGCACTAATTCCGTAGTGAAGCTGTGAGAAAATTCAGTATATGAGATAGTTGGGTACAGGAAGACTTCAAGGAAGTAAAGGGTAAGCTGCGTCTTAAAGGCTGAATAGGAGTTCACCTGTAAGACAAGAGGGGAAAGGATGTTTCAAGTAGAGGTCAAGTGTATACAAAGGCATTGCTGTGTAAGATGTAAAAATGTGATCTTATCACAGATGTCTGAGAAGTGTGGAAAACAGAAAATATTAGAAGCTAGGTAAAAAAAAGTGCTGGCCATTCTAGACTATTTCTTGCTAGTTCTGTTTCATTTTCTTGGGGAAATTTGACTATAAGTTACCAAATACTATAACTTTCCAATATGTTAATGGACCTGTTAGATAAAATTTCATGTTACGAAATCTTTCCTTATTCAGTTCTAAAGAACAGATTACTCATCCATGAGGTAAACATCAAAATAAAAAGACTTTTTGTTTTGTTTCTTTCCCCTTAACTAGTTGATATATTTTATTAATGATAAAATCATTTCACCTGCAGAATTGATCCAGTAGGAACAGCAAAAGTGCAAATAGTAATAACTAATATTTTAGTTACTTTTTCTATGCACCAAGCACTGTTCTTGATGGTACCATAGTGAGGTAGATTCTCATAACAACTCTGGTCTGGTTTTTACAATAAAAGATAACCACTTCAGTCAGGAAGAGATAATATAGAGGAGATAGTTTGTGAGGAGATAGTATAATCTTCATTTTGCAGATGAGGAAACTAAGGTATAAAGTATCCAGCACTGCTCTATACAGAGAGTTCTACTGCCTCGCTCTTTTTCTTTACTTGTACTTCTAATGTTTATAGTGGCCTGAAGGGACAAAAACCCCAGTATTCAAATAACAACTGAGATTTACTGAAAATGCCAGAGAAGTGTTCATATACACAGTTGTCAACAGAATCCAGGCAGCTCAGTAGTAGAATGAAAGGTGCTTTTATTCAAGCAATCTGTTGACTGGAGTGTGCTGCTAAGGACACTTGAGCATGGCCACTGTGCTTTGGCCAGTGATCTTCTTAAATGATGACCAAGAAGTATTTAAGAAATCTGAGATGCCTTCTGGGGCATCCAAGGCAGATTAGATTAGTTTCAGTGTTGAGGGGACTACTGTGTCTAATTCTTTAAAAACTGCTCAAGCCCTGGCAGTGTGGCTCAGTTGGTTGGACATCATCCTGTGCACTGAAAGGCTGCCAGTTCGATTCCTGGTCAGGACATGTGCCTGGGTTGCAGGCTCGATCCCTGGTAGGAGGCATGCATTAGGCAGCCGATCGATGTTTTCCTGTTTTTAGTTTAACCTTAAATCAATGTTTCTCTCCCTCTAAAAATCAATTAAAATAAGTAAGTAAGTAAATAAATAAATAAAACTGGTGAGGTATTCTATATCAGGAACTTAGCATATGTCACTAACCAGATGTCTATACCTGGTTATGTTTTATCTTTCTTAAGGCTTTAGTTTTCATGATACACAGTATTTACTTACCTTGGAAGATCCCTATATTTGTAACCCAAAGTACTGAATTTTCTACAACTACTCTGGAATTAAATTCTTCCATGCACTTATCTTATAATTTTATAAAGAATGGAATGATGGAATAATTGAAAATGTATCAATGAGGTCTCTATGTTAAACTTACTGATCTTATATGTTAGACTTGGAACTTGAGCACTGAGATTTTTGTATTTTAGAAACAAAATAAGTGGCCTACTTCTAATGATAGAATAATTTAAGTATGTGTTTATATTATTTCTTTTAATCAAAAGTTAGAATATAGGCTTTTCGTGGTTAGCTATCTTTCCCCCTCTCCTTTGTCAAGGTGCACCTTTGGGGAATGCTGCGTGATGGACCTCAGAGACACTCTCAGGTGGCCACTTTCTAAAGAGCTTGTTTACACACATTTTGCCAATAAGGAAATGAGGAAGGAACTCTTGAGTTCAGATTTGATCTCTACCCAAGGCGAGCTCTACTTTTCTCTTGTTAACTGAGAAACACAATGGGTTTTGTGTATGTGAAGGGGAGATAACTGTCAGGGTGACACAGTTAGTGATTCTGCAAGGCTATTGGTGCCATCTTCTCGGAGCCTTTTACAGTTGCTCTGACTCAGAGAGAGTGAGTGCCAGGCCTGTATTTTCAGTTCGGGCTGTGCAGTGAGCTCGCTGGACAAATACTACAGTGCTGCCCGCTCTTGGGGTGACGAGCAGGTCCCTGTACCAGTGCCTGGGAATGCCTGCCCATCTTGTCAATCGATGGGACTGTCAGGGCTGGAATTGTCACTGGGAGCTCTGAGGTTTGTTTTCTGCTCTGTGTGCTCTTATTGAACTACTGCACACAGGCTCTTAAATTATAGTTGTTGAGTGTCTGTGTCCTCAGGAGACCAAGAGTTTGAAGACAAGGAGTACATCTCTCTAGTACCAAATACAGTGCCTGGTTCATAAAGGCATATGCTAAATATATGTTGAAAGAGTCCCTCATCCCATCCCTTCCACCTCCCAGGAAAAGAGATGGCGGGATGCCGAGGAGGGGCTCTCAGTACTGGTTTGTCCATATTGTCTCAGTATTGGTTTGTCCATATTGTTTTGGCTCGTGCTTTAACAGTAAGCCTGGTGTTGATGTGTTTGTCTTCTTCTTCTTCCGCCTGTTGCTCTCTCCATATGCTTTTACTAGTATTCTTCGGTCCCTTCTAATCTTAATCATAGTCCCTTTCCTACCCGGATGCTTTTGCCCTCCTCAACTCCCACCTCTCATTTCTGCCTACTAGTGATAGCCTCTCCAGATCTTCCCATTGTTTTTCATCAGTTTGCCATTTCATTACCCCTAGTGGTTTGGAATAGTGTAAATTTGTATATTTTATTTCTTGGTGTTTTTCCCCCCATATCATTTAAGGCAAAGAAATGGAAAGATGCTGGAATTTCAAGTAAGTTTTACTGAGTCCAAAATTGACTGCTTGATATGTTCCTGTTAGGACATTATTAATGTATATGATTTTATAGGAATGTTTTCTGTTTTTGTTGTTAAACAGATTTTCTAAAGTGCTAATTAGTAAACGATCAAGAAATGAGATGTCATTATGAAAAGGTCTGGGGTTAAGTTAAAGCATTTCTTATATTTGTAGAATTTTTTAAAAGAGATGATTGCATGTTATGGAGCAGTGAGTATTTAAATTTTACTAAAATTAGAAATTTTTGTTTGATATAACACTTTCTTAAGGGAGAAATAGAAAATAAAGTTGTTAGAATTCTTAGCTAATAAAGATTAATAAACTTGCTATTCTCCTATATAATAAAAGGCTAATATGCAATTGTCCCCTCGGGAATTCAACTGACCGGGAGTTCAACCGCTCACTATGACGTGCACTGACCACCAGGGGCCGGCACAGAACAAAGAAAGGAAGGCCTGGCCCGGCTGGCAGCTGGGGGAAGGAAGGCCCCAGCTAGCAGCCAGAAAGCCCTGATCAGCCCTGATCACCAGCCAGGCCTCAGGACCCTACCCATGCATGAATTTTGTGCAGCGGGCCTCTAGTTTAGATTATTAATAAATATTCTAAATTTATATTTTTCTACCCCTTACTTTCCCAAAGCATTTGGGTGGGGAGGTGAGGATGTAAACTAGGTCAGTTGAGGTCAGTAAATTTTTACAGAAGTCTAGTAAACTCCCCAGAGACTACCCCTGTAGCCAGGGCATAATTTCCCAAGCCACGGAAGGCCAGACCAGAGCAATTAATGACTCATAACGCCAGTTTACGACAGTCCTTTATACAAGCAGAATTATTTGTGCTATTTCAGCTGCTTTGACCAAGCCTTTCAGAGTCATTTTGCTTAACTTGAACATGCCATACACATAACAAGGATAAATACCACTTTACTAAAGTATAGTGGGTACAGAAAATCACATGAATATTATTCTGAACTCTTCCCTTGCCTGTGAAAGATGAGTGTCCACTCGGTGAACATGAAGAATGATGGGAGTGATGCAGGTACAGTCCTGTTGCAAAAGGGGGGGTGGGTTAATTTTGAAAGCATGGTGGGGATAGTTAGGGATAGAAGAGATATATACTGAGTTAGAACTGCAACTCAGCTAGAGTCATAACAGATATTTTTTAACATGAATGTCCTCAAGATTGGCAAAGAAACCACTGAGGAAAAGTGCTGCGCTGAGGAGCATGTTAGAAATGTATGGATACCCTGTAGGTAACCTGAAAAGTTCATTGTTCATATTATCATTTCTATTTTTACCCTGAGATGTTCCTTGAGGGAAATATTTTGCGGGTCCAGTGAACTTTTTTTATACATGTTTACAAGTCATTTGGAAAAGAAGACAACCTGAGCAGGTGGTTGGGATTTATGTTCATTTTAATGTATCTCCCAACATATGTAGGATCATGGGGACACACACACAAAAAAAATCCCATTTAATTTACTAACTCAAAATTACCAGCCTTAAAAAATGTTTTGTTGTTAATACAGACTAGCACTGGTTTTTTTTTTTTCCCCCCAAGCTACAGTTATTTTGAAATTAATTCCTTTGTGTGTAGCTCACTGATGGTGTGTGGGGCTGCATGTAGTGTGTAGCATAGTTCTGCCTTGGTCTGAGTGAGCTTTATCTGTGTGACTACTCAGTGGCAGGAGTAGTGGCCTGCGCTGTGGTCTTTTCTTGTCTAATAGATGTCTGTGGCCTGCAGCTGTGGGCCTTGGTCTAGGGATCCTTGGTCTGCAGGGGCTCTCCTGAATTTCTAAATGAGAACATTTTATTTGCAGCAGCTTGTATAGCTGGTCAGGGCAGGTACTGTCTATCGCACTTTAGAGAAGGAAACACTGGAAGACAGGTGAAGGGACTTATCCAGGGCCACATGGCTAAGAGGTAGAATTGACTCTACATGCCCTGCGTTTTGTTATAACTGTGCCCTTTCTTCTGTATATCCAGCTGCTTGGGCCTCAACTTTGTCATCCACTCTTTTGCTGTTTGGGGGTGTAATAGAAGTATAGTAGCTTTTGCCGTAAGGACTTTATATTCTAACTAGAGGCCCGGTGCACAAAATTCGTGCACAGGGGGAGGAGGGTCCCCTCAGCCCAGCCTGCACCTTCTCCATTCCAGGACCCCTTGGAGGATGTCCAACTGCTGGGATCAGGCCGAAACCAGCAGTCGGCTATCCCTCTCACAATCCAGGACTGCTGGCTCCTAACTGCTCACCTGCCTGCCTGCCTTATCACCCCTAACTGCTCCCTCTGCCAGCCTGATCACCCCTAACCTCTTCTGCCTGCCAGCCTGATTGCCCTTAACTGCCCCCTGCCAGCCTGATCACCCCCAACTGTCCTCCCTGCCAGCCTGGTCGCCTTTAACTGCCCCCCCCGGCCTGATCGCCCCTTAATGCCCCCCCCCCCCCCGCTGGCCTGGTTGCCACTCACTGTCGTCGTCGTCCCCCCCCACCCCCGCCGGCCTGGTCACCTCCAAATGCCCCCTGTGCTGGCCTGGTTGCCACTCACTGCCCCCCCCCGCCACACCCTGCCAGGCTGGTCGCCCCACGCAGCCTGCTGTTCAGTCATTTGGTCATCCCTCGCTAACCCCCCTGCTGGCTTGGTTGCCCCACACAGCCTGCTGGTGAGTCATTTGTCATCCCTCATTAACCCCCCTGCCGGCCTGGTCACCCCACGCAGCCTGCTAGTAAGTTGTTTGGTCATCCCTCACTAACCCCCCTGCCAGCCTTGTCGCCCCATGCAGCCTGCTGTTTGGTTGTTACTGTGAGGGTGTCATGACCAATTTGCATATTACCCTTTTATTAGTATAGATTTGAGTTCCTTTAGAAGTTCCTTTTCATAACTAAGATTTGAGGGGATTCCTACCTGCGCCTGTTTCTTTAATTTTCTTGCCAAATTTCTGTAGCCTCCTTTAAACTTTTCCTGTAACCTTTTAAAATTTAATTAGGTGCTACCAGGTAGCATCATCACTGCCCGGGTGGACAAGTTGTGTGAGGTAGGAGTGGGTCCAGCCTACGATGTCAAGGAATGGTCCCCCCCCCTTCCCACCCATGGGACCGCACCCATTCATTGCCTGAGGTCTGTATGTGGTCAGCAGATGGTCTCCTCTGCTTCGCCCAGGAGGACTGCTGTCCATCATTGCCATCTTCACTCCCCATCTTCATACCTGAGGCTGAAGCTTTTCCTAAGGATAGCATCTCACTGTGTTTGCTCTGGACAGAGGGGTTATGTTATTATTTTATCATGGAAGTTAGAGGAACTTCCCTTTGGGCAAGATCTGAACTGTGTTCAGGCCCTGACTGGATGGCATGTTATTTACAGCACAGGCTCTGGTTCACACTTGAGTTCTGCTACTGGTTTTTTGTGACCTTGGGCACCCTGTTTGACTCAGTTCAACCTGCATCTTTGAAATGAGAAGTCCTTACTTCACTGAGTCATTATGAGATTAAACTAAATATTATGTCTAAGGCACTTAGAAGTGTGCCTATCACAATTGCAGCATCCACTAGAAGTTAGCTTTCATTGGTGTTACTAGTGGCCCAGTGCATGAAATTCATGCACATTAAAAGGGGATTAATTAGAGGAAATAATATTGCTGTTTGCTCTTTCTCTATAATAGAAGTGTCAGAGATGAAAGAAAATTAGTAAAATGTATATGAAAACCTTCCTCCTGTCAGAGTCTGGGGTGCACCATGAGACCCAGAGTCAAGTCCCCGCCCACCCTCTTGCACCTCAAAATCACGTGAGACCCAGACCCAGCTGGCCCCTGCGCCCATTGGGCTACATCCACACCTGGCCAGTCCCACCCTTGTCAAGCCCCACCGGGCAGGGGCTGTAGCCTCAGGTCCCCTGGTCTGGCACCAGGATGGGGGGCGTGGCCTGAGGTATCCCAGCCAAGACCGGGGTGGGGGGCATGCCTTGAGATCCCCTGTCAAGCCCCACTGGGTTGGGGCATGGCCTGAGGTCCCATGTCAAGCCCCACAGGGGCAGGGGAGGGTGTAGCCTCAGGTCCCTGGTGATTGCTCCTTAAGGCTCCTTATGGGAACTTGGCTTCAGCTGTGGGTGCAATCCATCTTTGTGACGGAGTGATGGTCAATTAGCATATCCCCTCTTTATTAGATAGGATTACTGCTACTTGCTGTGAGGTGTATAAAGTAGCTTTCTGATACATTTTTATTACTTGTTTAGGTCTTTCTTATTTGGGGAAGGAGCTTAGGTTTAACAGGTGGTTTGTAGGCAACCCGGCTGGTAGTCTTTTCACTAAGACAAGCCAGTCTTCTTTGTGGTGGAGCCCTGTGTGCCTAGGCGGGTCTGGACATAAACACTTCAGCCTGCCCTTGTTGCAGGGATAGGACTGGGCAGAGGTACAGCCAGTGGTCACTTTTGTGGTTACCTTGGCAGCTCACTGCTCCACTGCCATCAGGGCTATTTAATTTCTGTTCTCACCGTGGTTGTTCCCAGTGTTGCCACGCCTCCCACAGACTGCTCTTGCTTTGTAGCTCTGTTACTGTGGTTTCTTCTCCCTGGTTTCTAGCAGGAACAGCTTGCAGTCCAGAATGAGGAAGGGAATCAAATACAACTTGACATTTAGTCATTATCTTTCCAAAGTTGTCCAAAGGGAGTATCTAGTGTGATGCTTCAGTGGAAATAGAATTGTCCTCTTCTAAGTAATCTCCAGCTGAAAGAACATATGGGATGGGTTGGGTGCACACTGGTGAGAAGGGAGGGGTCATAAAGTAGGGCAGTGGCCATCCTTCCAGCAAATACTTCTGAGGGTCATACCAAGTGCTGAATATAGGGTATTTCAGTGAACAAATAGGCAGAAATCCTGCACTTTATAGTTTCTGATCTAGAGATAGGGCCTCTTCTCAGAACCTCCCTGCACTTCTCATTTGCTCACACGAAAAGCTAGTCTTTACAACGACCTGAAGGGCTCTGCAGGATCTGCTGCCCACCCTAACATTTCCTTTCTGACCTCATTACAGGTTACTGCCCCTACCTTAACCTCTCCATTGCTGTTTGTCATATAGTTTCCTTTTTCTTACTGACATTTTTATTGCAATTACATTATTTTCTAATTAAACACACACACACAAGCACACAGGATATTACAGTTTCAATGTACCACCTCCTGGCTGTCAGTACATTGACACAGTTCTTTCATATCTTCTATTTTCCTTATATGGAAATAAACATTAGAGATAAACTCCAGTTCTATCTTCCCATTCCTGTTTCCATTTCCCTCCCTGCCTATCTAGAGGCAATCATTATCATTAATTTGCTATATGACCAACATATGGTTTATAGTTTTATTACCCATCTAACTATAATAATAAAAGCGTAATATGCTAATTAGACCGTATGTCCTTCCGGATGACCTTCCAGATGAAGCCAGGGCTGTGAGGGAAGCCCAGGTCCCAGGTGCCAGAGGGAAGTTCAGGTCCTGGGTGCCAGAGGGAAGCCAGTTCCGTCAGCCAGGGGAAGGAAGGCCTACTCTTGCATGAATTTTGTGCATCAGGACTCTAGTTCATATATAATATGTGGAGTTTTGTGTGCTTGTGTTAAAATGTTTTCATATGGCATTATACTGTATAACTTTATACTTGCTTTTTTTAATCAGTTCAGATCAATGCGTATGAATCTAGCTTATTCATTTTAACTGCAGCTCTCTCTCTCCTGGCTTCACACTATATACATCCCAGATAAGGCCTTCAATAAGCTTAGCTTGGGTCACTCTGTGGGTTAAGCAGATGGAGGACTCTGATTGCTCAAGCCTGGAATACATGCCTACACCTATAGCCAGAGGGTCATCTTACTTATTTGCAGCTCTCACTATGATCACATGTGTTTGAAGGATTGTTACAGGAAAGAAGAAGTGGAGAAAGCATTTGGGGCAGATAAAAAAACACACATATTTCCACTCAAGTTTCAAACTTGAGCTTGGACATGAAACCTTTTGTGATCCCTTCCTGACAGATCATGCTCCTGGCAGCCATTATCATGCACCATATCATAACTGCCCTCTCCTCATGGGGTGTACTCATTCGGAGCAGAGACTGTGTCTATCTTGAATTGCTGTACCTCAGGAAATAAAAGGTGTGGCACAACATTGCATGCTTAACACATATTTTTGAATGAATGATTTCACCAATTGTAGCTTTCATGTGTGCACAGTAATTTCTTTCTAACCTCAAACATGTCATCAGCCGAATATGTTTTATGCAAATTTAATTCTCAGGACTTTCTTAGCATTGGGAGAATTTGGATTGAATGGATGTAAGATGCAAACCATTCTATTTGGAAGTAGTTGTGGTAATAATAGCAATCACTAATAATGCTTTTTCTGTGCCAGGCATGTGGATACAGGTGTCCTCTTTATGTCCATTGTGCAGATGATAACATTGGAGCTTGGAGAGCCCCGTGATCTGCTCAAGTCCTGTTTGCTCCTAAGTGGAGAGCTAGGAAGTGGTCCACACACTGACCAAAGTCACACTCCTCAGACCATGCTCTCTGCCTTCTCTAATTAAGAAACAGAAATTTGGGGTTTGGTGATAGAAAAAGGACCTCAAATTTGATCATATATAAAGCTTTGATGAAGATAAAGAGCTTGAGGGAGAGTCAACCATCTTTGAGCATTATTCCCATGGCCTCTTTCAGGAGAGAAGGCACCAAGGTGTGTGTACATGGGGCTGAAGCCATGCATTGTGGCCTGAGATGGCAACACATTACCTGGAACATTGAGAGAGCATTTGAGAAATACAGGTTGCCCAATGCTTTACTGTCTCCAGTGTGCCATTTGGTCTTTAGCCCTGGGATTCTGGCCATGGGAAGGGTCATCTAACCAGGAAGACTTGGAGTATGTGGATAAACATTTAGACAAAATGAATTTTACTTAGAATACCTACATGAAGCAAAGCACAGTGAATTTTTAAGCAGCTCCTTGAAACTGTGGGAGGCAATCAAGAAGTTTATACCAGGCAAGCAGTGGAATCTGATTACATGCTGCCATTATTATTAAAGTCTAGTGGCCTGGTGCATGGATTCGTGCACATTGAGAGGAAATCGGGAGCCTGTGCCCTTATGCCCAGGGAGTTTCCACATTTCCTGAGCCGCTGGGAAGTCCTGTGGGGAGTCTGTCCTCCTCCCCGCAGCTTCCTGAAAAAGTATTTCCAAATGTCCCTTCTACGGCCAGGGTTGTGCCTTGCCAACCGGAGGTCCCCAGTGAACACCTGGGGCCTTGCTGAACACTTTCCACTGCTCAGAGACATATAAGAAATGCTTGGAGGTGAACAATACAAAGTCGGGGATCTTGGAGGGTGGGGGTGCTTTCTCTCCAACACCTCCACCCTTCAGATCCATCTCAGACTTTTACTCCGATAGTCAGTTGCCACCTTGTGGCCATTTTTTTATTGTTGAGTTCCTCTGTAGCTCTGGGGCAATTGGTAAGAAATGAGATTATATCTCTATGCCCAAGGCAGAGTTCCAGGAGCCTGGCAGCGATATCACACTCATCCTGGTAACTCTGAGTGGCCGCGTTTCATCCATTCCCTGGAGATTGTACCTGTAGGTTTATGGGGTATGTGGCTCACAGCAAGTTCTGGCTGAGCTGTGGGCGTCCCCGGGGCGGGTACTGCCAGGAGGGGGAAGTGGGGAGGTATCCATCCATGGGAGTTGCCATTCGTGGGCTGCCCGCCTGCAGGAGCCACCGAGAAGACTTGGAGTATGGGGATCTGTGGGGAATGAGGGTGTCAGGATGCAGGCCAGGCCTGGGAAGAAGGGTGCGATGGCAGCTGAGGGTGGTAGGAAGGAAGGAGGGAGAGGCGGATCGCGGTCCTGGGTAAGGTGTGCTCTTAATATTTCAGTTCCATGTGGCCCTGATGCCTGAGGGGGAGTTCCAGGGGGCCAGCGTCAGTATCAAGGTCATCCCAGTCACACGCAAATGTTCGATGCTGCATTTGTTCGCAGTAGATTGTACCAGCAGAGTATAGGGGGTGATTTTCCTACACAACTCCCAGCCCAAGTGTGGGGCTGCTTGAACCGAACAGGTCAGGCCAGCACCTGCTGGTGCCCCTCCACCCACCGGAGCAGACCAGTGCTCTGCAGGATCCAGGAGTGGGTATTTGGTGTCAGGTCGCGGACCTTTCTGGGAGGTGGGGCCAGGGCCAGGTGGTAGGTGGAAGTTGCAAAGGGCTTGCCCGTGGACACGTGTGGGTGTTGGTCATTGGGCTGGACGTCACCAGCACTTGCTCTTGAGATGGGCGCCTCTGTGGGATTTTCTTGAGCCTGCATCCGGAGACCCAGAGGGCATTAGGTAAGAGGTACGGTGCAGCCACAGGGTCTGAAGGGAGAGTTCCAGGGGCCGATAAAGGCTGATCTGTGGTCATTCCGGCTACACCCTCACCACCCGGGCGTTAGGACTGCAGTCTGTTTGCTGGAGATTGCGCCTGCCAGAGGCGGGAGAGGCTCATCTGCCCGGCTTCTGGCTCTCCCGCTGTGGGAGTGCACTGACCACCAGGCGGCAGCTCCTGCGTTGAGCATCTACCCCCTAGTGGTCAGTGTGCGACGGGTTATTCGGTCGTTCAGGCTTTATGCTGGCTTTTTATATATATAGAAAATATGTACATGGGAGAATCCAAGATGGCGGCGTAGGTAAACACCTAAACTGCTGCCTCCCGCAACAATTTCAAAAATACAACTAAAAGAAAAAACGTCTATCACCCAGAACCACGGAAAAGCTGGCTGAGTGGAAGTTCTACAACTAGAAGGAAAGAGAAAAGAGCATTGAGACGTGCACGAGCGCTGAAAAGCTGAGGTACGGAGGCGCGTGATCCGAGCTGGCGGCGGGCGTTGCTTTTTTCAACCCGAAGGGAGACAAGCCCCTGATTACTCTGAAATACAGTTTCTGGGGAGACGCGGGGGACCCAAACTCCTACGGGGAGAAGCTGGACTGTCTGCCAGTGAGGGTGGCTTGCTTGCAGAGCTGTGCGCAGGAATAATTGTTTACTGCACTGGGGCACGGGACTGCCGACAGGGACTCAGAGCCGGCTAACTAGCAGCCATTGCTGTTTGCCACGCCCTAGCCTAGTGACAGCCTGAGACCCCGCCCTGCACAACCTACAAACCCACCCAAGCTCTAAGCAGCGGCTTTTGCATAAGAAAGCCCTGCCCTATCACAGCTTAACCTAGCAAACTTGCAGCCTGGGTCAGACAGCTCCAAAACCTCCAAACCACAAGCAAAGAGGAGAAAACTGTAGCTCTCACTGTAGCTCCTGCTGGGTGGCCTCAGACAATAGCTGACCTGCACCCCATTGGAGATCCAGAAGCCAGTGTACCTAGTGGTCAGTGTGAGACACCAGATTTCAACTCCTCACATCCATAAGTGACACATTCAAGAGGCAGACTCAGTGAGCACCAAAGCCCCACTGAAACAAGTCCTGCCCCATAAGCGTGTCTTCAGTGCAGCAGTTCTTCCATTATAGACACAGGGAGTGCTCACAGCTAATTGGCCTGGAGGTCAATTCCTCCCAGTGTACCAACGGCAATTAAGGCTTAACTACACCAAGACTTTGCACTCAGCCCACAAAGGGGTGTACCAAGAGCATCCATCTCATGTAATTGAGGAGGCTTGAGCTACTGCCCCCTATAGGTCACCTACCACACAAAGCCACTCCATCAACACAGGGAAGCAGCCAAAATGCGGAGACAAAGAAACATGTCACGAATGAAAGAAACGGAGGAAAGCAAACTACTGGACGACATAGAGTTCAGAACCACAGTTATAAGGTTACTCAAGAATCTTCTAAAAACCGCTGAGAAACTTGATGAGACCTTCAAGGAGCTTAATGAGAATGCCAAAAAAATGGAAAAGGTTCAGTCAGAAATGAAGCATACACTGTCTGAAATAAAGAATATACAGAAACTCAACTGTAGATCAACGTACCCCAAGAATCAAACCAAAGATCTGAAATATGTGGAAACAAAAAACATCCAACCAGAAAAACAAAAAGAAAAAAGAATCCAAAAATATGAAGATAGTGTAAGGAGCCTCTGGGACAACTTCAAGCGAACCAACATCCGAATTTTTGGGGTGCCAGAAGAAGGGAGAGAGTAAAATACTGAAAACCTATTAGAAGAAATAATGACAGAAAACTTTCCCTACATGGTGAAAGAAATAGACTTACAAGTTCAGGAAGCGCACAGAACCCCATACAAGAGGAATCCAAAGAGGACCACACCAAGACACATCATAATTAAAATGCCAAGGGCAAAAGACAAAGAGAGAATCTTGAAAGCAGCAAGAGAAAAACAGTTAATTACCTACAAGGGAGTACCCATACGACTGTCAGCTGATTTCTCAGCAGAAACTATGCAGGCCAGAAGGGAGTGGCAAGAAATATTCAAAGTGATGAACAGCAAGAACCTACAACCAAGATTACTCTACCCAGCAAAGCTATCATTCAGAGTTGAAGGTCAGATAAAGAGCCTCACAGACAAGAAAAAGCTAAAGGAGTTCATCGCCACCAAACCAGGATTACATGAAATGCTGAAGGGTATTCTTTAAGAAGAGGAAGAAGAAGAAAAAGGTAAAGATAAAAATTGTGAACAACAAAATGACATCAAATACATACCTACCAACAAGTGAATCTAAAAATCAAGTGAATAAAAAATCTGAAGAACAGAATGGACTGGTGAATATAATAGAATCAGGGACACAGAAAGGGAGTGGACTCGGGGGGAGATCAAGGGGGAAAAAAAAGGAGACATATGTACTACTATTTGTAATACTTAAAACAATAAAAATAAAATAAAATGTAAAAAAAAAAAAAAGAAAGGGAGTGGACTGACGATTCTCAGGGGAAGCAAGTGTGAGGGGTGTGGGAAGAGATTGGACAAAAATCTTACTCCTATGGATGAAGACAGTGGCAGGGGGTAAGGGCATGGGGTGGGGTGGGGGATCAGGTGGAGGGGAGCTAGGGGGGGGGGGGGGGGAAGAGGAACACATGTAATAATCTGAACAATAAAAATTTATTTAAAAAAAAAGAAAAGAAAAGAAAATCCCAAGACTGACCATTGAATAAAATTAAGCAAGTACATAATTATAAAAAAAAAAAAAGAAAATATGTACAAAACCACTAATGGTACTTTTCTTTATTGACACTGTTTTAAATCAAAATATACAAGGATTTTCATAGGTTCAGTCTAGATCTTCCTGTCTGTCTGCCAACCTGGTATTTACTCTAAAGTCTTGTATTATTTAGTTCTGAATTCGTCTCTCACAATGGATGTTTTCAGAAACATAACCCCTGAAAACAGTTGGAGGTGGTTACTGATATCACTGAACTTGATAGGATAATCTGTGCTCTTTGTAACCTGTCTGCTATACTAGGTTACTGTAAGTTCCTTCCAGGCAGGGACACTGTTTTCTGCTTTTAAACTGTACTAGGGGCCCGGTGCATGAAATATGTGCACAGGTAGGGTCCCTAGGCCTGGCCAGTGATTAAGGCTGATCTGCAGGGCAAATGGTGGGGTGATCAGGGGGACCCCTGCAGGCACCCGCCCTGGCTGGCCTGGCGCCGCCTGTTCACCGGCCCCATTTATATTTGGATGACTAGTGCTACTTGCATAGTATGTCTGTGTTACCAAATGGGCTTATCTTATTTCTATGCATAGAAAGCAGTTATCTGATAAATGGGTGGAGTTATAATGGAATTGTGTTTCTATCCCTTCTAGGTTGCATCACAGCGTATTAGCTCAGTGGACCTCTCCTGTTGTAGCCTGGAGCACCTGCCTGCCAACCTCTTCTACAGCCAAGACCTCACTCATCTCAACTTAAAACAAAACTTTCTAAGGCAAAATACCAGTCTGCCCACTGCCAGGGGGCTCAGTGAACTGCAAAGGTGAACATGCAGAAATGGGTCATTCAAAAGGGAGGGGTGTCAGCTTCCGGTTGTTTCTTGAATATTCTGACTTAAAAAGCTATAGTGTTTAACTTTCAGAGGGCAGGGTAATAGGACTTTATTAGTAAAGGCATTAACAATTCTTATTCTGAAATTAGTTTCAAGGTTCTTGCCTTTGAAATGAATGCTTTATGATATTCACTAATGGGATAGATTTGTATAAGAAGAACATTTCTCTTTAAATCACTTTTATTTCTTAACCGATCTACAAGTGGGTCAGTGAAAAGTTAATGCTGTTTGGTGCATTACTTCTGAACTACAGGGGTTTGATCAGATTGAATTATTTCTTTTGAAATTCACGAAAGGTCAGGGTTTTTCTATGAGAAGACATTTTCTTAGAAATTTAAGAACTAAGGTTTAAATCCATTAACACCATCTACGTCATCCTAGATGTAGTGTGTAGATGTCAAAGAGTCTGTGTTAAATGACTAGGGTCTGCTCCTTTGTTACTAGAGAAAAGGTACTTTATTTGTATGCATTTAAAATAGATTTAAGAATTTACCATATTCATATCCTTTTCCTTTTTTGGAGCAATGATCAGTCTTGATTCTGTAGTAAATGAAGTTTTTGATACATATACATTTGTTGTAAATACATGAGACTATAATTGCAGAAGAATGTAACTTAAATAAATAATGAATGGTTCACTTGTTCTTAAATGACTGATAGTGATCAGAGATTAAACTATGGTAATTAATCATTGTGATTATGTGTTTATGATTTTTAATTCCAGGAAGAATAATTCAATAAATGTTTATTATAAAGTTTGTGCAGATATATAGGAAAAGGGAAGAGTATTTTAATGGTCTTTTCTGATAATTGTGAATATTCTTTTGATACTATCACAAAACTTGACAAGCAATCATTTCTTAAATGTTAGTTCCAATGTAGAATCTAAGACCCTACTAGTGAACTTTTAAAATTGTTTTACATTAGGCTCTATTGGTTTTTCTCGCACTTTGAATGGGTCTTTGCCCGTGCATCATTTTACTACATTAAGTATTGGTCATTTGGAAAATACTGGTTTGTTAGGTAATATAGATTTTCCAAATGTTAACACATTTCATTATGCAGTTTCAAGAAATCACAGTTGTTAATATTACCACACATCTCATCAAAAAAATATTTGTGTTGGAATGTTGTCAAGCTCACGGTGGAAACAAGTTTTCCAAAATTTTAATTTTCAGTTGAAAGCTGGAAAGCTGTCCCTTGGCAGCAAATACTGTCAGTTGTTTTTCCTGAATTGACCTTTTCCCTTCATTGTAGAGGAAGTGTCTACCAGATACCCAAGTCTAAATAACCAGTTTGTCAGTTATCTTTTCAAGTAAAAGTTGTATTCCATAAACATAGTGGCTTTTTGGCCCACAGCTCGAATAATCGTACAAGTGTTATCCTTGAGATGACCTTCGTGCTCTAGTATATAGAAGTGCTTTATATGTACTTTCCATGTTATCACCCAGAAAATAAAGATATAGACTCACAGGTTGAGATGTAATACAAATAACTTCCTTGCATCAAGGACAATTTTAAGTTAAACTGGCATTACAAATTTTTAAAAATCTTTTTGTTATGATCACTTGCTAGCAAAGAAGTCAGTGACAGCTGGGGACAGTTTGGTGCTACATTGAATTAATTACACCGGCAGTCAGAACTCCAATAAGGAACTGGATGTTCAAGCACTTCCTTATCCTTCCTTGGAGTAGATAGGTATGATGAAAGGAAGGCACAGCAAAATCCTGATCGTAGGTTTTCATATGCCCTATATGCATTGATAATAATATTTACTGACACTACTATAATAAAGTTACTGTGATTGTTTTGCCTAAGGTCACATTATGATTTGGTCTTTTATGAGTTTGGAAATTATTTTGAATTTTTTTGTGTGTTTAACAGCAGTATATATAGGTTTTTGCACTTCATTACAGAACATCAAGAACTTTGTCTCATTCTGTTGAGTCCTGGTGTCTCAGAATAGAGAACGGTGTTAGAATTCATGCAAACCAGTGCTCTTATTTTAGGCATGAGGTTGATGGAGATTTTAAATGCCAAATTCAAGTTAGTGGTCATCTTATGAGAGGCAGGCTGGGGATGGGATTAGGGAATGGTTTGAAGAGAGTTTCAGCTATGTCCATAATGTTTTTTTCTTTAAAAAAATTAGTGGCAAATACAACAGAAATTAATGGCAAATATGACAAAATACTAATATTTGAAAAAGCTAAAAAGTTGGTACTTGGATGATCATTCCTATTTCCTGTATTTTTCTATTTGTATATTTAATAATAACCAAAAATTTTAAACAAAAGGCAAATCAGAATGCTTCTATATTCTTGGTGAGGAGGGAAAGGATATGATGCTCCCAAGGAGCCAGCATCTGTGGACTAATTAAGTAAATACCTAGAGGGATAGATATTTGTGGCATCACCTTGCCTGTTCTTTCAGTCTCCTGATTGTCTTCCATTACCTGTTGATTCTCCACCTATACATGCCTTTCTAACCCCCCCAAAATAAAAAATAAATAAATATCTTTCAAACCCATCCCCCTTTCTCCTGTGCTCCCCACCCCTCAGCAAGCCCCTGTCCACCAGCTATCTGAGGAAGCACTTCCCTGCTCTTACCTCGAGTTCTGCAGGAGCTTGGAGACTGGTTGTCTCACTGTCATTTTCCCACTGCAGTTCATTCTCTCTACTTTTCTTGCCTATTGCTCTGAATTTTTAAAAATTTAAACATTTCCCTCATTAAGCTAATATATATAGATTTTTAAAAATTTTATAAGCAATAAGACCCATAGTAAGAATAGGTGCGTAGAACTCCAGCCCATCCTTTCATCCAAGTCCTGCTCCCCAGGCAACCACCTTTGAGTCTTTTTGCTGTTTTCCTCCATCTTCTGAAATAATATGTATATACTGCTCTTTAAAATTTTTTTCATTATTAGACATTACATGCTGACATATTACAATGGAAGGTGAGACTTCAACTCTCTTACATATGTTGCATGCCCCCTGCCCCTCCCCACATGTAGAAACTGCTGCTTCCCCATGCTGTGTATAGGTATTAGTTTTTAGTTGACTTGGCGTTAAGGGTTGACATTCTTTTGAACATGGAACCATGATTCACAGCTAAGGCACTTAAATGCAGTAATTCCATTTCCTTTGTTGTGTGCTGCTTCTCTTTTTCACTGGTGTGCTTTGCTTTTCCTCCAGTATCCTGAGCTTTCTGGCAGCATTATGCCCCTCTTCTTAGCACCTCTTCCAGGGACAGGCTTCCCTCTGTGAGCTGGAGCTAGTCAGTCCTTGCTCTGCAGGCCTACTGCACAGCTGCTGTCCTGGGAATACCTTTGCCATTTTCCTGGGAATTCCCTGCTGTCTCTCCTTTGTGGGACCCCTAGTTTTCCTATGTCTTGTGACTTTTTTCTTCATTTACTCTCTCCTTTTAAAGGAATGTCTTCTAGGATCTTCCTGAGAAAGGGGATGTGGGGGCAAATTTATTAGACACTGTATATCTGAAAATAGTTTTTCTTTCACACTTGATTGACGATTTGGCTGGCTTCTAGAGAGGAAAACATGTTTCCTCAGAATGTTGAAGCCAGTGAACCATTGTTTTCTAGCTTTTACAGTTCCTGTTAAAAAGTGTTGTAAGTGATCTGTCTTTTGTTCTCTTTTTTTTAAATTAACAACCCCCAAAGGATTTTAGGATTTTCTTTTCATGACACTCCTTATTTCAGCCTCTATGATGAACACTTGATCTGAAAAATTATGTCATTCAGTTCTGGAACTTTGTCATTATGTGTTTCGGTGATTTCCTCCCCTTTGGTTTTCTCCTTTCTTCCTCTGAATTCCTATTAGGTGGGACCTCATTGTTTGTCCTCTGATTCTCTAATTTTCCTATCTCTGTCTCAATGCCTTTCCTACTTCTTGAGAGGTTTTATCTATTTTGTTTTAACCTTTCTGAATTTCTGCTGTCTTTATTTTCTAAGAGAGCATTCTTGTTTTAATTTGTTTGCATTTTAATAGCATTCTGTTATTTTTTCCATGGAGCATTTTTTTTTCTCTTTCTGAGGACATTTTATTTACTTATTTACTTCCTTCTTGCACTGTCCTGATTCTCTTTGTTCCTGTTTGTATAAGTGCCTGACTTTTTTGTTAGAAATTTGAGTGAACTGCTTGGTGATCATTAGCTCTCTATTCCTATTTAATGGTGAGTCACTGAAAAGTGAATCTGGTGCCTTGGATGGTGGGCAGGGCTTCTCCACCATACAGATTCATTGTGAGGGCTGTCAGGGCAAGCCTTGTGGTTTCATTGGGAAACTTCCAAAGACAGTGTCTGTGGATCTTTTCCCTAGGGCATGTCAGTTTTACTGGAGAGGAATCCTTTGGTCTTTTGCCTGGGCAGTGCATGCCAAGATTCGGGGAGCTGAACAGGAAAGAGAACTGGAATCTCAAGGCTTAGCATGTGGATTTTTATTTGATCTCCTTGTTTGCAGAGCAGTGTTTTCTATGATGCCTAATGTCTTTGAGCCCAGAACTCTCTGGTTTACTTTCTTCTGGGGAATAAACTGTCTCCTTCTGGAACTGGGGAGGTGATACGGGGTCTAACACCCCCTTATGTAACCTTTTGAACGTTTTGGTTTTTTTTTTGTAGAAGTGTTAACAAAACAAAAAAACAGAAAAGGCACGAATGTGAGTGTACATTTGGGTTTACAAAAATAATAAATCAATTTTACCAGTACCTGTATTGACAAAATATTACTGCAAAAGTTTCTATTGCTTTTTTTTGCTTGTTTTTAATATCAAGAAAAATGTTCTAAAGTATAATAATGTTACATGCAATAGGGGCTGAGCAACTGGTGCAACTGCTATAGCACTGCCCTTTGGAAAAATGATGCTTTAAACCAATTTCTTTTCCACCACATACTTCTGTAAGATTTTTGGCCCCCACCTACATTATCCAAGAAAGGTTTCTTGCTATGTTTCAGAGTAGTAAGTTTGCAAGTGTATGTAAATATGCACAGACATACACACACATATATTTAATGCTAGGGACTTAAATTTTAAAAACTCATATTTATACTCCAAAGAGCATTCCTATAGTTTTATGTTCATGCAATTAGTGTGCTGTTTTGAGAATATGCCATTTATCTAATTTTTATTTGTATGTTTAGGAATTAGTGCTAATCTAGTGTATGTTTCACAGGGAACAGGTTAGAGAGTTCCCAAAGGATAATTTATTTTCATGTTTTACCTAAGTCTCAAGGAATGAATATTTAGATTACAATATTAGGGCAAACTTTTTAGGTACAATACATTTATAACAGGCAAGCATTCTGAGACTTTTAACTACATAGCCCTTTAATTTTGCTTCCTATGGCAAATGCTCACTTTAAACGAATGAGCTATTTTCACAGAACATTTAAACTGGTATTTGCAGCAGCATTCTAAATCTGGAAAGATGGCATGCTGATGTACACACACAGGTCAGCGGTTTCAGAGGGAAAACGCTGTTCTTGGAACCATCGCTGTTTGTTTTTCCTTTATTGGCATTGGAACTCTTCAAGTTAGTTTTCAAAATAGAGGAGAGGCAAAATCAGTAATTTTTGGTAGTTTTAATGGGTTCTTTCCTGATTATGTCACTAATAATTATAATGCATTATTTACCTCTCTTTTATTAGTACTCTATATATTAACTGTATCTCTATTTAGATGACCCAGGTGGTATTAGTACCAAGATTGTTATTTGCAATGGAGAATTATTTTTAGTTAAAGTTTCTTTGTAAAGTCAAGGAAGACAGCAACTTTTTGCTGGTTAAGGGTCCTGTCCATGTCCTATCTTTATTGTTTTTAGTAATGTATCAAAGCAGTGTGAACTAATTCCTACTAAATTATATTGGTGTTCAAACATTTTGCTGTGCTGACAAATTTAGCTCTTTCACATTGGTCGTTTATTAAAGTGTCAGGAGTGGTAACGTTGCATCGAAGGTCCTAGAATTTGTAAGTCCTTCTAGATCAGAGAGCTCTTCCTGGTGATACCCCGCGCAATGTGTGCAAACAGCAGTGCAGAGTGCAAACTCAGAAGCTATGTTTGATCGTAATAATGTATGTCTGCATTCCTGACAGCTGCATCCATGGTATTTGTCAAGTTTGCCACTTAAGTTGAACTTAAATGTCTTCATTTTAGGTAATTTTAATTTACTCATCACTTCTACCTACCACTTTTAGAGATAAGCCTATATTTTAATAAGTATTTGACAGATTGATGATAATTAAAATACACAAACTTAAATTGCTTAATTCTATGCGTTGGAAATTATAAAATCATTACTATCAGAAATTGGTTATGTTTTAGTTGTGTTTGATGGCTGGTTGTTATTTATCATTTTCATCCATTAATACAGGAGGTGGATCTGCCTTCCAGCTCTTGCTCTTTGTAAGTGAACTGATGAGAGAAACAAAGCTAAATCAGCTAGAGGTCCCAGCAAGTTCTAGGAATTGAGTTATTTTTTTTAACAGGAGGATTACTAACTTTAGGTAGAAGTTGATATTTCAAGTTACTTAATAAATCATGTGTATCTGTATGACTATAGAATTATTAATGTGCACCTACCATATGTGATTCTTCAATAGGCACACACACAAAAGAAACGGTACCACCATCAGTTTTTTGAATTTTGTTATTATTTTGCTACTATTGTGCCCTCATAGTTTCACAATATTTTATGAAATAGTTTAAAAAGAGCCAGTTTTAATAAGGACATAATGCCTAGGAATAGCACTGTTGCCTCAACTTTTAAATATTCAAGGTTACATTTATGTTTGCCTGAGTGACTTACAGTGTAGATACCATAAGGAAAGAGTTTACTTCAGCCTGTCCCCTTTATTACTTCACTGTCTTCTGTTTTATATTGTCTGCTTTGCCTGGCTTTGAGTTCCTAGAGGGCAGAACTCAGTTCTTCCTCCGAGGGAGGACCTCTGGCCAGGTCTTGGCAAATGAACATATATGTGTATGAATGGTGGTGGGAATTGGGTTTTCCAGCTCTGTGTTAAATGCATCCCACTTCTTTGCAAAAAGTATTAGTAGCAACTTGTAGAAGGAAGTGAGACTGTAATTTATCACTTTTTATATTTCTCTTTGTATGAAGGTGAGATGAGAAGACAGCCTGCATAGTGAGATGATGCAGAAAACATTACAGAGGAAAAGATGCAAGTTGGAAAAGGAGATAGTAGATTTAAAAATCGGTGGGTCTGTTCGCCATTCTCTAAACATATCTCAGGTTCACCCTGCAAGGAGAAGGATGCTCCTGACTTTATATCTGTAAAACCCAGGCTGCTCCTGGTGAATCCTCCCCACCCTTCAGAGCATATTTGTAATGATTTTTGTTTCTTGAAGCTTTTGGTTATTTCAGTTCCATGTGACCTATTTCATTCCTGAATTGTTAGCCTTCTTTGTAATCAATGTACTTTATACATGGCCCCTTAACAAGTATTTGTTGAATTGAATTGCTGGTTTTCCCACCACTAATGATAATCAGAAGAATATGATCCATTCAGAAGAGAGCATCCAAAAGTGTATTGAACAGTGAGACCATTTCATATATTTAGTGTTTGAGATTACTATTTTAAGGGTACAGTAGGCATTCAGAATGATTGTTGATCAATTGCATTACATTTTATGGCTCCCAGAGATCAATTCCAAGGAATTTAGGAGTAAGTGCATGATTGTGCCTTACAGGCTGTGGTATAAAATGAGCATAATGTCACCTAAAATAAGATAAAGATTATCTTTGGGTCAACGAGAGAGTGAATTAAAGACTTGGAGGAAAGCAGTGATTTGAGCTCTAATTAGATGTGAAATTTGTTTTAGCTGAAAAGAATAAGGGAGATAGGGAGGGGTGTGGAGTTTTCAGATGGGAGAATAGTGGGAGAGAAGGAGTGAGATTGAGTTGGGTGTCCAAGTATGTGGGTGTAGTATAATGAAGGTTATGAAGAAATGAGCACTGAGAACCTCACAATTATGCCTGGAATTTATTAAGTACCTTCCTTTCTTCTTAGAAAGTGTGATTTTCTACATTTTTAGTCCCCATGGAGTGGGAAACCTGATCTTATTCTGTTCTTTTGGGGATCTGGCATTCCAGAGCTGTGGAGTTACTCATGTAATTACTTATCCTCACCAAGAGTTCACATTCCCAGGTTTTTATAGAAAGAGATTTTAATTTTTGTTTTTCTCATTAATTTCTGAAAACTCACTTTAAATGGAGATCAGCATGCTGTGTTAGCATAAGGAATCAGGACTAGCATGCTGAAATGTTTTTGCAGCTCATTTGCCAGACTTAAACTACAATGCTTAGAACAAAGTCAGCTTCTTTGCAGATGATCTGCCATATAAAAGACATTAAAGCAAACAGGAGGTGCCAACTGCTGAAGCACAAGCACAAGCCGATGTATTAAAGAAGAAACACTTAACCCAAGTGCTGCTCAGGGGTAAAGAGAACCCTGGGAAGGAATTTCACTGCTGGGGGTGGGAGGGGGCTTGCCACATGTTTAAGGAATGTCATGGACTGTATGGAATGCCCTTCTTTCCGTTAACTCCTCCCCCTACTGGAAGTTCCTTTCTTATACAGCTTTGCTTTCAGATGGAATTTTGATCCTCTTGGGAAGCTTTCCATTTCACACAATTTCCATTTTCCTTCCCTGAGCCTTTGATCAAAGGAAAGCCTTTACTTGGTGCTTGAGGCTCTGAGATAGTGTAGCCTTGGGTCCTCTCCTTGGTGGCTCCTAACCTCATTTCTGGCAATAATGGCCTGTTTTCTTCTTCCCTCCACAGTGCATTTAGAAGGGAGAGTTCAGAGAGAGACAAAAGATTTATTTATCAGGCAGACTGTACTAAATTACAGTTTGCCCTATTGACTTTTGGGGATCCTTTAAGCTGTTCTTTAACATTTGTTCTCCCCTTAAATAAAATGTGGGGCGGGATCTTCAGAAGCCTTAGCTTAATTCCAGTGAGGTTATTGTATTCTGGCCAATTCCATTCTTCTGTTTGTTTTAATTGAGCTCTGTCTGGACCCTCTCAGCTCTAACTTGACTGCAAGAGTTTAACGTTAAACACAGTATTTGCATGATAACCAACTTTTCCCTCCTTGTGGGTCTTAGGGGAGAGTGATAAGCATGCAGACAGAGGGCCAGCAGATGCTTATTGTGCAGTTGTTGCTGGGGAAGTGTCATCATCGCTTGGAACTTAGGAGCATGGTTAACATCATTACTGATGACTTCTGAAATAACTCTTTGGTTGCCAGTGTGAGAACACTGATGGAAAGCAGTAATGCTCCTCTTTCTCCATTTCTCCTCTTTCTCATCACAGCTCCTTCTGGGGCTCCTTCGGCACCCTTATGTGTAACTTCTGAAAATTAAAGACCCAGGAGAGTTTCTGTTTTCCTAAAAGTGCTGGTAATTTTGATGTCACTCACCATGCTCTCCATAGTAATAGAGCTTTGAATGGGAGGAGTCACATGCCTGTGGTCATTTCCCACGGGTGGGTTAGGGTTTCGATGCTCCAACTGGCAGGATATTTGACTGACCTCTCAAAAGCAGGGCACACCCATCGCTCCCTGGTGCTGTTTTTGGGACAGATAATTAACAGGAGAGACTTGGGGAAGTCTGAGTTTCCAAATAGTTCCTACATTTTTCTGTCAGAATGCACTCTACCTACAGAGAGAGAGAGAGAGAGATGTGTGTGTGTGTGTGTGTGTGTGTGTGTGTGATGTATGTGTGGGCTGTGTGTGGGAAGTGCAACAAGGGAAGAGGCGATGTTATTTGATTTATGTGATATACAAATCCATGCATCGTAGGAAAGATTATGTCATTCTGCTACTAAAAAATTTTCACAGGTAAATTGCATTGTCTTCTTCTGGAATTCAAGGTGCTCTGTGATTAGTTTCTAAGCGTCCTTGACAACTGTAGAGTTCTTTGCTTAACAAAATAATTTGCTTACTGTTTCCCAAATACATTCTGTAGCCCTCCAAGTCAGTGTATCTGACAATATGATTCATGAGATGCTTGCATGCTAGTTATGTGGGGGGTTTAGGAAACAGAGGAACCTGGTTTTCATCCTAGATCTGCTGAACCAGAACCTCTGGTGAGGTGGTTCAAGGACCTGTGTTTTTAACAGTGCATGCTCAAGTTTGAGAAACAGTCACGCCACCCTGTTCTCTTTGAATGCTCTCTCGTCCAGCCCCCATCTGCCTATTGAACTCTGTTCAGATCCCTTAGATAAAAGTGAGTGTTCTCTTCTGGAAACAGTCATGATTTTTTTCCCCTCAGTAAGTTTCATCTTCTGCTTTATGTTATAGCATCTTTGCTCCCAAACTGTTTCAAGTTCTTGGAGGGTGAAAACCATGCCCAGTCCATGTTTTCATGCTTCACACACCTTTGTGCACAATAAGAGCTTATAAAATGTTTGGTGAATGAATGATTCAGTCCTAGGATCAGACTTTTGTATACCCAGTAAAATTTTGGGTGTTAGACTTTTTTCTGTTTAATCACCAGATATGCCTGGGCTATTCCCAATATGAAGCTACTCATAGCTAAGCACATTTTCATGACATAATTTTTATCTATGGCTTTAGCTTATACTCACTTTTTCCTTTGATAATCTAATATCCATGATAGAGATGTCCAGTTTTCATTTTTATATATCCCTGTATGACTCAGCTGGGATTTTATCCAAGTATACTATGTGGATCTTCCTTATTTTGAAAAGAGGAGTGGAAACAGTGATCTGTCGCCTTCCTTTTATAGAAGTTTTCTTTTTACATTTTTGTTATTTGTGCTATTAGTGTGGTGGTTAATATGAAACACCCCTCGAACAGTATTGCAACTAAATTGGCCAACTGCAGCACATCTGTTGGTGAAAAAATGTAGTCATGGATAAATTGGTGAAGAATCCATTTCATAAGAACTGTGACATGATAACATATTACATTTAACTGTAACATGATAACATATTTCTTGTCTTTTTTATCATTAGTATATTGCCAATTTATCAGTCAGAAAATGACAGATTTATGCTGCTATGACATTGTTTTCATGAATTAGATGGTGCAGGGTTACTGTGCATCTAGTGACTGCTATTTCCATATGATTGCTGTCTCATGATTTGGAGTGACTTTATAGAATGTACTTGATTCATGGGAACCTGCTCTTGCACGGCCCCTCCTCTCTTCTGCATTGACTGTTGTATTCATAGGGCTCATTCAGCCTAGGGTCTGGTACAAAGTAGGGAACCAATAAGTGCCTCCTGTTGCAATTATTTTAAAAGGGGGATTAAAATAAAATTTCCTCTCTTTAGGGAATGCTTTAATTCGCCTTTACAGCAATATTTCCACTGTAATTATTGCCAACACTGAGTGTTCTTGATTTCCTTGATTATTATTTCAGAAAAATTATGTCTATCAGTTGTAGCTTTGGTATACTTATTCTGTTTTTTAACATCTGCAGCAATTACGAAAATTTTGCTCAAATCTTTTTGTGGCTGTAAATCTTCATTTTTATCCAAGTAAAATATGAATGTTTATTTTTGTTTCCTTAGTCTTAAGAGAAGGTTTTATGCTTATTTTGCTTGTATGGAAAGTCATTTATGATGGCTAGGCTTAAGATGAGGTGGTTTCTGTTTGTTTTGGCTTGAGTGTTGAGAAGCTGGTCATGTGCCCCATTAGCATTTGTGCGATTGAACCTCCCAGAAGACCCCGGCAGGTGCTCACTGGAAAAGAGGCTGGTGGATTGCAAAATGAAATCATTGCTGCACAAATAGAGATGCTGAATTCTTTAGAACAGAATGGCAGACATAAGTCCATGTGGATTTATTTCAGACGTTGTAAAGGGACATCAGGAAAAAGTGCTGCACCAAGAAATGGAGAAGTCAGCAATAGAGTTCAATCCCAGGGCAGTGGGGGTGTGGAGAGCAGTGTGAGAGCTGAACGGAGTTGAGTCATGCCTTCTGAGGCGTAGGTGTTCCCAGCAACTCTGAAGCAGACCCAGCAATTAAGATGTTTCTCATGCCACCGCAGCCACAGACAGGTCCAAAGGGAACATAGGGCAAAAGGCATTCTTTCCTTCCTTCTGCATCCATGAGAGAGCCTTTTAAATCTTGCACAAATTGTTTTGTTTTCTTACATAACTGTGACAGCACATACAAGTTGCTTGATCTCATACCTGAATTGGGGCAAAACTATTGAAATATGGCTGTGGGACTAAGTTCACGTTGAGCCAGTGAAGTTCCACACTAAGGAATCAGGATTTGAGGAGTGCATGGAAGATAAATCAAGCACATTACTGACTGATGTCTCTCTCATGCCTTGACTTCACTAGGCTTCTTTGAGAGTAAGTGCATTCAATACACATTTTCAAAGTACTTTGATGCCCGTCCCAACATTTGTCTTTCTAAAGATAAAGAGCGTTACTCTGTCAAATTAATCATTTTATTTCAAGCATTTTAGTGGCTCAAACCACAAGGAAGAACAAAACACAGGCACTTGGTTTTATACACTCACTTGGGGAAAAAGGAAAGAGAAACAATAAGTAATTGTAACTTGTTTTTACCCAGATATTTCTATTTTATTTGAACAACACCAAGCTTTCTCTTTTTCTCTTTTCCACTAAGGTATGAACTTTATTTAAATTGAATGGATTTTGAAAAGGAAGCTTTATTTAATAAATGGTATTGCATAATTAGTTACTAGGAAAAAATTTAGACCTCTACCTAACATTCTATGTAAAAATAAAAGTCAGGTAAAATGAAGATCTAAATGTAAAAACAAAATGCATTAATATTAGAAGGAAATATACGAGAACATTTGTACCACTTTGAGGTGGAATAAGAGGACCTTCTCAAGCAAGGTGAAAAACATAGAGTCCATAAGGAAAAAGATTGCCAAATTTGAGCAAATAAAAATTCATGTGTGGCAAAAATCATGGTTAACCCTGGGAAAAGGAAATGGTAAGCTGAGAATGTCATGTGACATGTGCATCATGGGACCCTGAATGTGGCACACAGCATTCAGGGAGTTCTGCATACAGGTAAATACAAGACAAGCAGCCCGGCAGAAAAATGGGCAAAGTGTATGAAGGTGAGTTTCAAAGAAGATGACCTTCACTGAGAAATATAAATTGAGATGACCAAGACCTACCAGCTTTTGCCTTCACATGAGCAGTGCTGGAAAGGATGCTAACATGAAATGTTAGTGGAGGCAGTAGCATAGAAAGAAACTCTCCTACATTTCTGTAACTTTTTGCTAATTTTGAAGCACACATTAAAATTTAAATTGCACATGCTCTTGGACCAGTTATACTTTTAGAAATGTAGGTTCACAATCCCTTATCCAAAACTCAGGAGGCCATTTGTGTTTCAGAATTCAGAGATTTACAGATTATTGAAGCTATCACTATGGTGCCTACACTGCATGTTTTATGTAACACCTCCAGAAGGGTGGGGACGGCACTCCATAAGCAAACATGTTCATATTTCTGAAGAGGAAAAATGAGTATTTACATCAGTCCTCGTCAGCTTTTGCCACCACATGAATCAATGAAAGATCTTTGAACTTTCAGAGCTCGTTGGATTTCAGAATTTGGATAAGGCATTGGGCACCCATAAATATTACAAAGTGAAATCATTGCTGCACAAATAGAGATGCTGAATTCTTTCTAATAGCATAAAACTGGAGAACTCCTAATGTCAGTCTGTGGAAGGATGGAATACATTGTGAACATTTGTGCTCTGTGTATCCTGCAGCTGTCAGAATGAGTTAGATGTTTATGTCCTGACTCAGAAATAAGAATTATTTGTATTAGATGGGAAAACAAGTTCCAGAAGAAAGGTATATGGTATAATCCCACTAAAACAAAACAAAACAGTGAGGGAGGTTAGCTCCTATTTAGTCATCTTTGTATTTTCTCAGGAGGAAAAGCTTTGGAAATGATGTACACCTCACTCTTGTCACTGGTTCTCTCAGGAGTTTGGGATTTGGAAGGAAGCTGGAGAGACTGTTAATGTTTTCTTTATATGCTCCTAGAGTTTGACTGTTAGAATGAGCATGGAATATTTTGGTAATCAAGTGCAATCTTTCTCTTAAAAGTTAATATAGTGAGTATTACAAAGCACTGACTGCCTGGCCACACTCTGCTAAGGTGTGGCCACTCCGAGCCATTATTAGGGAGCCTGCTTTTCATAATTAATGGGAAGCAGTGGACTAAGTCCAGAGCTAGGCTTACAACTCCATCAGGTCCTTCATTACTTAATACTGAAGCCTAATAATTTCCAAAGTGTATTAGCATGTCTCCCCACAGGGACAAAAACATGGACTGTTACTACGAAACGGAAATGTAATCACCCAGGGGATCTTTTTTTAATTGACCCACTTGTAGTGAATGATAACTCCAGAAAATAATATTGATTTTTTTCCCCTCTAACTCATTGAATAAAACAAGTATGGTTTCCTCTTCATGAGTGTAATGTGTAACACTCATTTTCAGCACAGTGGAAATATGTTTTAAAATAGAACTACTTCCACCATACTGTTATTTTATTTTACTGTCAAATTTTACTAGTATATCCTTAGTTCCTGAAAGGAAAACTAATGATATAGATGGATCTAAAAACCAATTAGTATTATGTTTCCAAATACTCATCATGCTATTTACTTGGCTTTGTGTCCTAGATATATACAGGTATATATAGCCATTCTCTTTAGCTCAGATGGAGCAAAAATTTTGTACTTATATTTTTGAGTGTGGGTAGATGAGTGGATAAATGCTGAGAAAGGAGAAAAGATGAAGCACTTCTAGGATCCTGATAAAAGGAGCTGGGGAGGAGGAGGTATATGGGAATTGGCGGCCTTTCTGCATTTGTTTATTTTTCTTAAGTTTGGTATCATAGAACCATTGCCTTGTCTTTGCTGCCCTGGAAAACGTGGCTCCTCTCCATTGTCTGAGTAGTTGTTGTGTTTTTTTTTGAAACCAGAATGAAATAAGTTTATTGAGCTGCGGTTGATCTGTTTTAAACATCTATATATCTTCCTGATAAAGACAGGAAAATCAGATGCATCAATGTGATGCATTTTAACCTTTGGATTTAATGTAAGAAGTTAAGCACTCTTTTTGTAGTATTAAATAATTTGCTCAAGAGAGTAGTTTGGAATATTATACCTGGAAATTTAGTGATGAAGAAAAAAATCCATTTAAAGACAAGTGAAGACTATAAAATACATTAACATGATGTACTGCTGTCTAGATTAAAAGAAGTTCAGGGACAAAACTAATGATTACTCTGTTTCCTCAATGGCAGTTTTAAGGTGTGTGCTACTCCTGCTTTGCAGTTAATTAGTTATGGCTGTGAAGCTGGAGAAAGACAGAAAGAGGTACAAATATCAGTAAATGAAACCTCTGGACAGTTTAGCACAGTTTGTGTCTAGATTCAGTATCATTGTTATTATAACTTTGTTTTATAATATGAAGACAGTAAGAAATGCAAATGAAAAAAATGTCGTCACTTTGGCAAAGCAGTGATTCTATCAGCTTTATTCTGCCATCTTTCCCTATCTCCACTTTGACCTTCTATCATCTCAGGCCCACCCTTTGCAAATAATCATGCACTTTGTTATTTGCCCCTTAGGATACTTAGTTTGAAAGGGACTTCATTGTTTCTACATGAACACACACAATTACACTTTTCTGTCAGTGTAGATTATCAAGTATTTTGGTTGATAGTATTTTTCTGTGACACTTGGTATTAAAAAACACATGTGCCTTGGAATGTTGTTTTAAGTTAGACCTGAGTTCTGAAAGTACACACAGTGCCCATTACCTTGTGCTAATGTAATACTGAAATACAGAACCTTGTAACTTCATTTTAGGAATTAACTAAGATTACTTTTTATTAGACTCTGGGTAAATGTTAACTTGATTTCTTTTCCCTACTCTGAGCTCTGTTATAGAACAAATGCACACGAGTTCTGTCTCTTTCCTTGAAGCATATTGCTTGCTGTGGAAAGTGAAGTCAGTCTTTTCGGGTGTTGGGTGGTTTGGGGAGCCCTGGGCTGTGCCTAAATGGGTTTGAATATTCCTGTGCCTGTGCGTAGTGTTCCACTTATCCATTGTTGCTGGGAAGGCCACCCACTAGGGGGAAACAGAGGGGAAAGCATGCTTTCCAGACACTACTCCGAGGCCCTTCTTTGACCTGTGACTTAGAATTATTAGTAATTGATACCTGTTTACATTCAACTCTTCAATAAGATGTAATAAAAGAAGAGCAGGTGAGATGAGAAGCAGTACTGATGATGAAAGACAGTAGATTCAAGTTGAATGTGCTAGTCACATGGTTTCTCTGAGCCTATTTTTTCAATTTATGAGCTTGGGACATGAAAGAAAATGATTTCAAAAACCCCTTTTAATCTCACTTCTGATAACGCTGAGGAATAAGGAAGATCTATCCATTTCAAGTACCTCTCTTTAGCCTTGGTACTGGGTGTGAGTATACATCTGTAACAGATGTTTTTCAAAAACAAGCCACATTTTCTTGTCCTTTTACTTTCTAAAGCATCAAAAAGACTCATCTCTTGTCATTGCTAAACCAACCACTATAGTTATTACAATCATCATTAAAATAATTTTTATTGATCTTAAATTTTGTGATGCTTTGATTTTGCTCTGCTTACCTACATCAAAAAGCTATGAGGAAATACTTGTAGCCTGAAGTACTAATTTCATTTTAAGGATTTATTTTTAAGGTTTAAAAACTGTTAATATTAGTTTAAAATAAAATTATTTAAAGTATTTCACCAAATATGTATTTTGTTAAAGCCGTCCAATTTTATTTTAGAATCTGGAGCTGTGCACATTTGATAACATATCTGGCTCACCTGTTGGCATGACAGACAGAACTATAAGTCTTTTATTTTTAGGAGACATAGAGATTTCTAGTCTTCCTCTATAGATGTGTTGTCACCTAGCTCTCTCCTCTGCATTCTTTTTGAAGGAAGGTAAAAGGAGGAAAAGACATCCACTCCCCATTTTTCATCTCATAGTATTTCTCTCTTAGTTTTGCCTCCAGGTATCTCGTTCACCTATTTTAGGAAAAAGGGGAAGTAGATTCTAGGTAGACTATCCCTCTTATCTTTCTCAGGAGGGGTTTTTGAATTGGCAGAGGCCTGTAATCTGACTGCTTTCTATATCTATAAAGAAAAAGAGGGACTCTAAGAAGGCTAAGGGCTAGAATTTCCAAAACAGATGAGCTTTAATGTGTTCTGATCAAGAACTTGAGCTCTCAGAAACAATCAGTGCTTTGTTAGCTAAACAAGTATGCTGAACACTGTGTTCTTTTCTGGGGAGAGTTTGGGGAAGGGCCTGCACAGGGAGGAATATGAAGAGGGGATGGGGAGTGTGGTGAGAAGGAGTAAGAGAAATTTAAAATACTTATAAATCAGAATTAGCCCTTACAATATACAGGTGTAGGGAAAGACTATAAATGGAGGCCCCATACCATTTATCTAAATATTTAAGTTATAACCAAGCTAACAAGCTGTTAAATAGAATACAGTCTCTCCTCCGACCTTGACAAGTATACTTGTATGATGACTTGTGTGGAGGAGGAGGAAACTTTCCTCTATCCTCAAGGTTCTGACAGCTGAAACAGAAACAAGACAGGTTAGCAAGAGAAACAACCCAGCCCAATACACATATATGTATGGGAAGCCTGTGTGCACGGGAGGTTCAGAAACAGAAAATACGTGACATTCTGAGTAGGGATGAGGTAAGGTGTCTTGAGGGCTTCGAAAGGTCATTGCAAGATGGTTAGTAAATAGAAGTTTGTCCTGCTCTACAGACAGGTCAAAAGATGTTACCTCTGATATTCTCTTAATATGGGCAAGGCCTCTAATTCACGTTCTTCTAGGTAGTTAAGCAGGGGGGGCAGAACAAACTACACCACAGAGGCACATCTTCAGGTGACTTGTTCCCAATCCCCATATCTGCAGGCATAGATTCTAATCTAAAATCCTCAGATCTCTTGGGATTCTATATGGGCTGTGGCATCATGGAGAGAGCTAGCCCAATGGTCCAGATCTCTTCTTTTCTCTAGCTCCATCCTTCACCCTGTAGGGTGTGGTGGCCACACAGCCCACACTTCCAAGCTCTGTCCAGTCCTTGGATCTATTATGGGAGGATGGGCCCAAGGAAGAGGCCCACACAAGCCCTGAAAACAGATTTGGTATCATTTGGGTAGGGAATCCCAGGGTCCTGTTCACTGTCAGAATGGAGAGAACACTTCTTCAGTGGAAATGTTATGGGAACCATGTAAGCAAGTTTAAATTTTCTGGTAGCCACATTAAAAAAAGTAAGAAAAGAGAGGTGAAACTGAGTTTAATAATATATATGATTTAATTCAATATATCGAGATCATCAGTTCTAAGAAATTATTAATGAGTTTACATTCTTTTTGTACTAAGTCTTTTTGTACTCAGCAGCCACCTAATGCCCATCGCATCCTATTGGACAGAGCAGAACTAAGGAAGGGTGCCAGACTCCTTGTTCCATGGGGGTCTCTTACTCCTAGGACTGTGGGCAGTTGTCTTCACCATAAGGTCTGATAGTGCTTTTGTCCTTGAATTGATGCATTTCTTTATATTTAGAGCTGGTGGCCATTTTAAAATACAAAAGTTATATACATAAAACTAATGGAGGGTAATTGTTAAGAGTTGGCTTTTTCTCTCTCTCCCATTTAAGCTTATAAAACTCACTATTGTTTTCCTTTGTTCTCAGGAGTGGTGTGATCCTAGTAAATTTGGTTGCATAGATGAATATCTCACCCTCCTCCCCCGTTGTTGACAGATACTTTTCCAAAACTCATTGATTCCATTTCCCATTTCCCATCTGGAGTAGTTACTGGAATTGTGATTCTTCCATTCTTCACTTTCTGAAAAGTCTTTGTACCTGTAGACATGAGAAACCTCAGACCTGTAGAGAATTTTTATAAGAGCTTATTTGAGCCAAATTGATAACAATTCCAGGAAGCAAAAATCTCAAATGTTTTTAAGAAGGACAGTTACAAGTTTCTTTTATGCATTTGAAATTGAGGAGGTTGTGAAGGTATTAGAAAGCAAGGTGGGGATTGGATTACAAGTTTGTGTGCTCTCGTGGCTATGCTTCTGAAAAATGGGCATTTCAAAGATGTGTCAACCTAGATCAGATCTGGGTGGGGAACATCCAGCCCGAGAAATCATTTGATCTGGCCCTGCTAAGGTACTAGAGGTGTGTTAATGAAATGTGAGACCAAATCTAGCAGGCATCCAATCAGGTGTGCAGTCATAAAGGCAGGTTCTGTCTGGAAATCTCTGAAGGACCCTGAGATAAAAATGAGTGACAAGGCAGATGACATCTTAGTATTGTTATGAAAATGATTTTGGACTTGGGAACCTCCTGTAAAGTTCTCAGAAACCTCTTCTGGGTCCGAGCATTACTTTGAGAATCCCTCCACTAGGAATAGCAGACCTTGTCATTCTAGTTTATGTTGTGTAGATGATATACAATCAGAATCGAGGCTAAGCATTCTTGTTTTAGGAAGGCCTAATGAATCAAATTGTAAAATAGAAAACAAATTTTAAAATGATTATTCAGGTTTAGCAGTCATTCTTAAGTTAAGGAGTTTTTCTGTCTTTAAAATACTAGTAGTATTTTAGAATATAAAGATCTATATATTAGAATATTAGAATATAAAGATCTATATTCTTCCAAGAAAACAGCTATTATAAAAGAAGTCAAGGTAACTCTTTCAGCCTGTAAAATAGGCACATTGTTAGCTTTCTGTTTAGAATAAACTATATGTAACTGTTGACAACAAAGCTTACCGCTTTTTATTACAGAACTCAACAAATAGGCTGGCCCTGGCCAGGTAATCTCAGTAATTAGAGCATCATCCCTTTACACCAAAGTTGCAGATTTGATCCCCAGTCAGGGCACATACAAGAGATAACCAATGATTGAATAAATAGGTGGAACAACAAATCGATGTTTCTCTCTTCTGCCTCCATCCCTTCCCCCCCCAAATCAATTTTAAAAAACAATAACAAATAGTTCACATGGCAGTTTCTTTAAAATGCTGACTGGATTGAATTAGATTTATTTTTAAGATATGTGTATATCTATTCTGGGCATATCATATGTTTACTTCTAGTATTTAGGCTTGGACAGTTTTAAAAATATTTAGCATACTATAATAACTCATCTGATTCTCATGTCAAATAGAAAAAGTGTGTAAGTTGGCAATGGGCCAAATATAGGAGTGCACAGAGAAGTAAAACTTAATATTTATTAGACAACTGAGAAAATGGAAGAACTGTTAACAAAACTAGAACAGGAGAGCCCTAGTTTGGCTCAGTGGATAGAGTGTTGGCCTGCGGACTGAAGGGCCCTAGGTTTGAGTCTGGTCAAAGGCACATGCCTGGGTTGCAGGCTTGATCCCCAGTAGGGGGTGTGCGGGAGACAGCCGATCAATGATTCTCATCATTGATGTTTCTATCTCTCTCTCCCTCTCCCTTTCTCTCTAAAATCAATAAAAACATATTAATAAAAAAAAAAAAACTAGAACAGGAAAAAGTGCTTGTCTGGGATGAGGATAGTAAGTTTAGTTTTGGACTGGAAGCACAGGATGGCTCTGGAGAGAAGAGATGACAGGTGATGGGTTAGAGAGAGTTATTCACGCAACAGGGAAATGATTTCCAAGGGAGACAACGTAGGGAGAGAAAAGAAATGACAAACGAGATCTGTAAGGAATACCAAATTGTGGGGTGAAGAAGAGGAGATAAAGAAGAAAAACATTGGAGAAAGGTTTTTGAGAGAGCTAGGAAGAGGCTAGGTGAGTCAAGTGTCATTAAAGTTACAAGACCTTTCCAAGGGTGTCTGGTTAGCAATACCAAAGGCTGCATTGAGATTGAGGAATGATAATTGGTGCTTAAATTTGGGACTACAAACTTACTTGCCTTAGAGAGTACAGCTTTTTATTATTTCAGGTTTGGATTTGAGAGAAGGGAAGCAGAAAAGTGTTTGACTTGTGTAGGATAACCCAGAAATTCAGAAGATAATGTTCTTGTCCTCCCTCTCTGTTATCGTTCACATGTGTGTGAATTAAGCTGGCTAAAGGAAAGCTAAGAAATATTGTACTCCAGCAGAAGTCACCTCCCCAACTGTAGAGTGATGTTTGCTTTTTTAATGTGATGTTTATATTTCAGATAAAACACTGGTCTTCAAGTCCGAAGCTGTGCATTCCAGCTCTGCTGCTTGCTTAACCTCTGAGGACTCTGTTTCCTCCTCAGCTGAATTCGAGTTGGGCTGGATTATCTCTAAGGCTGTGCTAAATTTATGTGAAGTTGTGCATCTATGACATTTGTCTTTCCTTTTGTTTTGTTTTATTGTAATAGGTTCACCAAGTTGAAGAGTCTCAACCTTTCCAATAATCATTTAGGGGACTTCCCATTAGCCGTCTGCAATATTCCAACCCTGACGGAGCTGAATGTGTCCTGCAATGCCCTTCGAGCAGTCCCAGCAGCCGTCGGAGTCATGCACAAGTGCGTACTTGAGACCCCACTGTGGAGTGTCCCTCCAAACTCTTTAGGAGGCTACATTAGGACCATAGCACATGATATTAACTTCTGTTGGTCATATAAGTCTTGGCCCCAATTAGACTCTTATGTGGAGTTCATTTGTTAGCTTTTATACTTGTTAGTATCTTGTAAAAAATTAAAATATCCCTCTTTAGAAAGGAAGATCCCTATGGATGAATGTGTCTAAACATGGGAAGAGGGGTTACTTGCTCATTTTCCTAGGTTCTGTTGAATTCTAAGATTTAGAAGTTAATTTTTTTTTTAAATAACAATGAAAGATGGGTATTTGGGCTGATTTCATCTATGGCACTCACACTGCCATTAGCTCATGTTGTTCCCATTTATGCCTATCCAAGATAGGGAAATTAACCATACTTTTTGTTTTCAGTAAATGTTTAAGATGTTTATCTGATCTTTTTTCTCTGGTGTATTATTGCCTCAGGCCCTCCCCTCATATATTTTGCAAAGAAAGTACATTTTCTTTCCCTAGTAGGATCTAGACTTATGGAACTTATATGTTGATAATAAAGATGTAAAATTTACATATTCTCTTTATAATTCTTACGTTTTCTTTAATAGTTTACAGACATTTTTGTTGGATGGAAACTTTCTGCAGAGCCTTCCTGCAGAGTTGGAGAACATGCATCAGCTTAATTATCTCGGTCTTTCTTTCAACGAATTCACTGACATTCCTGAGGTATTGGAGAAACTGACTGCTGTGGATAAACTATGTATGTCAGGAAATTGTATGGAGACCCTTAGGCTGCAGGCCTTACGAAAAATGCCTCACATTAAACATGTGGACCTAAGGTAACTATTTTTTAAAAATATATCCCACTTGAGTGGCTAATTTATATTTGGGGGGTAGTTTATAACCCCTTTGGTAACATTTTCCTATCAAGGGCTGTAGGCTGGATAGTTACAATTAGAGCCCATTTTTTCTATATCTGTCCAGGAAGAATAATGATTAATAGTAAGATTTGTTCATACCTGATACTTGCTTTTAAAATTTTCTCATTAATGGAATGATCAGATGTCTTGAAGGTATTGCTTTGTTTTGTAGGTTTGAACCCTGTTTTAATTTGCATGAATAGATAAGAGCCATTGAGCCAGGGAGAGTTATTATGGGGAATGAAACTATATCACTAACAGCAAAATGGATATTTTACTTTCTTAGTCATTCTTCTCTGTGGCTTGAAACAGTAAACATCATTGAGTATATCTCCTTTCTTAAATTTGTTTTTCTTTCATCTCTCCAATCAGGTGGTTCTGCCTAGTTTACTGGTCTTAACAAAAATATAGAACTCACAATCTCTTGTTTGGCCAAGGTTTGGCTAGAACCTCCACTCTCACCCCTTGAAAGAGCAGGGAACCTGTAGTTTGAATCCCAATCACACTAAACTCAACTGAAAACCACTAGTACAATCTTTGCTACATCAGAGATGCTCAGTAATCATCCCTTAGTGCATAAGGCTCAAGTTTCGCTTCTCATGTAGAAAGAACCAGTCCACAAGGAGGAAGCTATTCTAACTTTCTCTATTTGAAGGAAAAACAAGAGCCTGTCATGGGATTGAATTACTGCAAAAACAACATGTGGGGCTTAGGCTATCATACTAACTTGCCCAGTTTGACACTTTTTCAACCAAACTAACTCTCCCACTAGCTAGGGGTTGATGACCATATAGTCCCCATGTTCAATCTTGGGTGATATATTTGGTGTCTCTGTGAAACTGTTAGCATCTCTAAATTACAGTTAATAGAATCCAATTCATAGAATTTTGGAAGAATTGAGGTACAAACCTCACTCTCCCAGCAAATGTGATTGTATTATTACTATCACCTCACTGAGGATGCTTTTCGACTCATGGAACCTGCTCAGCTGTCATTCTTGGCATCTTTACACCTCTCCATTTGTCAAAGGTGGTTCTTTCCTTGCCTTACTACCCTCTTTCCTTTCTGTTGATAATCCAGGCCCTCACTCAGACCTGTTGAGTTGTGTCAGAATAAAGTAACATCATCTTTTGATCTCCTTTCTTCTGCATTCATGTGGTCTGGGCCTAGGAAACCCATTCATTCCTGTCCCACAACTTGTTGCTTGGCTTAACCTGTCCTCTGACTAAAGGAATAATCAAGTCTGTCACACCTAGGAAAGTGATAGCAGTTTTGCAGACCTAGATTTGTTAATTCAGGAAATGCAAATGGTCTAATTTATCTGACTTGGAGAATGTGACAAGTGAACTGAACACTTTGTCTTGTTAACTTTCTTTCTAAATTGTTGACATTACTTACCTCTGAGTCACTTGGATTTAAAAAAACCTTCATATTTAGAAAAGACTTTGGTCATTCTGTCAAGGTTGAATAAATGTGAGTAGATAACTGCTTCCCACTAGGCCACTGATCTGTGGAGGGGAAAATCTGGTCCAATCTGCTTGTAAGTCTGCCTTAATATTTTAAATTGAAGCTAGTGAAATGATTTAGGAGGAGTTTCACTTAGTTTCTGTAAGCAAAGGGCTAATTTTATTGATTCATTTTTTATTCCTTCAGATGGAAATGTTACATCAGATTAAAAGTGATCACGTTTCTTTTAATCTTATTCTTTTTCTTGTATTGCTGTTCTTTGAGTTTGGTATTTCTTCTATGGCATCATTAATAATTCCTTCGTCTTGTCTTCTGTTCAAAATGTGGATGTTACCTACACCTCTCTCCTGATCACTTCTCTGCCTGTAGTCTCACAGCTTTGTCATTCGCCTTTTATCCCCTTATTAATTATTCCCGTCTTTCTCTAACTCTTATTTTTCTTTTTGGAACTAATTCCACTTTAGCTGCCAACTGGATAATTTCACCTTGGTTTCCCCTACTGATATACTTAACCAAATACATGTGAAACAGAGTTCAATTTCTTTTCTTTATTCAACCACTTCTTTCCCCTGTATTCCTTTTTGTTCATTGGTTATTCCCACACAGCTTTAACTCTGTTTCTAGTTTACCAACAGGTTCTATCAGTTCTTCTTTCACTCTAGTTTCTCCCTAGTCCTTCCTTTCCCTTTCCTTCTCATTGCTATTGTTGTTTCCTAGCTGAGCAAGTATAGTCTTGCTCAGAGCCTTCAATACTCCAGTTCAAAGTATTTAAGCTCTCATATCTGGTTTCTACCCACTAGTCTGTGAATCCCTTGAAGAGGAGGTTCTAACTCAGAGCTCCTCAAAGTGTGGTCCTCTGACCTGTGCTGGCAAGCCAACTATTTGCTACTTTTCCATAGCAAGATATGTATAGATATTGAGACAATATTTTAGAAACATACAGTAATTCAGCATTGCCACAATATCCAAGTAGGCTCATAAAAGTAGATTCATCTCATTGTACAGGGAACAGACTAGTTCCCATGTTGATGAACTCATATGGTGAGCTGCTTGTGGTGTGAATTGCATGCTGGATGTGTGCAGTGTGACTACATATCAGTCTATGACATCAGAAGTTTAGAAAATAGGTCTTTCACCGTAGTAAAGCACTGCTCTTATTGGTGCTTGATCCACCAGATTTAGCTCTTAGCAGATGCAGTGTTAATTGATAAGTATTAATTGACTAGCCCACTTTCATAGCCATATTCTTACTTGTCTCACATACTCTGTGCTGTTAATGCATGATGCTTACCCTATGCCCTTCTCTTCAGTCCAGAAGCCATCCTGCTGCTTCCTTGGGACCGTTTTCTTCTCCCATTTACATTTTTTCAGTTCTGCCTACCCTTGGGATTCAGATGAGATGTTTTCTCTGCCATCACATCTTTTTTGACCATTCTCTGAATTTTATACATCATTTATGGCACTTATCACTTACTTGTAGTCCTTATACTTTATATATGAAAGCATATATGATTTTTCCTCACTAAATTTCAGAAGCTGTTGAAAGACACCTTGTTTTATTTATTTCTTATGAACATAAAACCATAAGCCATTGTCATCATTATCACCATAGTCTTTCACTGTTTGCAAAGTAATGTTCAATGAGAATTTATGAAATAGATAAAATGACTGTGTTAATTGAGGGGATTGTTGGAAGGAAATTTTAACCATATTTTTAAAAATATATTTTATGGATTTCTTTACAGAGAGGAAGGGAGCAGGACAGAGAGTTAGAAATATCAAAGAGAGAGAAACATCAATCAGCTGCCTCCTGCACACCTCCTACTGGGGATGTGCCCACAGCCAAGGTACATGCCCTTGATTGGGCTTAAACGGGCAGTCGGACATCCCTCTCACAATCCAGGACTGCTGGCTCTCAACTGCTCGCCTGCCTGCCTGCCTGATTGCCCCTAACCACTTCTGCCTGCCAGACTAATCACCCCCTAACCACTCCCCTGCCAGCCTGATTGACACCTAACTGCTCCCCTGCCAGCCTGTTTGCCCCTAACTGCCCTCCCCTGCAGGCCTGGTCACCCCAAACTGCCCTCCCCTGCAGGCCTGGTCCCCCCCAACTGCCCTCCCCTACTGGCCCAGTCATCCCTAAGTTTCCTCCCTTGCCAGCCTGGTCGCCCCTAACTGCCCTCCCCTGCTGGCATGGTCCCCCCCAACTGCCCTCCCCTGCAGGCCTGGTCACCCCTAACTGCCCTCCCCTGCAGGTCTGGTCACCCCCCAACTGTTCTCCACTGCTGGCCTGGTCCCCCCCAACTGCCCTCCCCTGCAGGCCTGTCTCCCCCCCACAACTGCCCTCCCCTGCAGGCCTGCTCACCCCTAACTGTCCTCCCCTGCTGGCTTGGTCCCCCCGCAACTGCCCTTCTCTTCGAGCCTGGTCAAACCTAACTGCCCTCCCCTGCAGGCCTGATTGCCCCCAACTGCCCTCCCTTTCAAGCCTGTTCCCTCCCAACTGCCTTCCCCTGCTGACCTGATCGCCCATAACTGCCCTTCCCTGCCGGCCATCTTGTGGCAGCCATCTTGTGTCCTCATGGGGACGGCCATCTTTGACCACATGGGGGCAGTCATCTTGAGTGTTGGAGTGATGGTCAATTTGCATATTACCTCTTTATTATATAGGATAGTTGTATTATTGTGTAAGCCTGAAAACCTTTGGTATTTGAATCCTGGTCAGACTTGGCAATTTAAACCAAACAGTGGGAATGTTAACTTCCTTTTTTGTCTCAACTTTAAACCAACCATTTAATTATTTTAGTACTTGAGGCCCAGTGCACAAAATTTGTGCATGCAGGGGGGGGGGTCCCAGCCCAGCCTGCACCCTCTCCAATCTGGGACCCCTTGAGGGATGTCCGACTGCCCGTTTAGGCCCAATGCCAATAGGATCGGGCCTAAACGGGCAGTCGGACACAGTCTCACAATCCAGGACTCCTGGCTCCCAACTGCTTACCTGCCTGCCTTCCTGATTGCCTCTAACCGCTTCTGCCTGCCAGCCTGATCACCCCCTAACCACTCCCCTGCCAACCTGATTGATGCCTAACTGCTCCTCTGCCAGCCTGTTTGCCCCTAACTGCCTTCCCCTGCAGGCCTGGTCACCCCTAACTGCCCTCTCCTGCAGGCCTGGTCCCTCCCCCCCCCAAACTGCTCTCCCCTGCAGCCATGTGCCGGGGTTCTTTTCCCAGCCTTACAAAGGGTTCAGCATTCTGGAGAAAGGGGCTGCGCATAGATGATTAAGAAGGAGTTCATGGACGAAAGATAGTTTTGAAAGGCATTGGGGATCAGAGGAGCTTCAGCTGAAGGAGCTAAAAGACTCTTCTTGTCTCAGGACCCCATGCTTTTATTAAACACAATTTGTCCCAAGGCAAGGTGGAAATATACACTTCAAAGGGTAAGGTATCAAAGGTATTGTCAGTTTGGGGGATAGCCTATAGCTGTTCAGGTGTTTGGCCAACAGGAAGCAATAAAATGCCCTGAGCTGTCTGGCAATTAACAATCCCATTCAGGTTTGGGGGAAGTGCCTTAGCCGTTTCCAACAGGTAAATTACATATGTGGCTCACCCTTGTTGAGCCCACCAAGTCCCATCAACCTTTTGATGGAACTCTTGTAATTATTACATGCTGGAATTAGTTCCCAGCAGGCCTGGGTCCCCCCCAACTGCCCTTCCCTGCAGGCCTGGTCGCCCCAACTTTCCTCCTCTGCTGGCCTGGGTCCCCCCCCTACCCTGCAGGCTTGATCGCCCCCAACTGCCCTCCCTTGCAGGCCGGGTCCCTCCCAACTGCCCTCTCCTGCTGGCCTGATTTCCCACATCTGCCCTCCCTTGCAGACCTGGTCCCTCCTAACTGCTCTCCCCTGCTGGCCATCTTGTGGCGGCCATCTTGTGTCCACATGGGGGCAGCCATCTTGTGTGTTGGAGTGATGGTCAGTTTGCATATTACTCTTTTATTAGATAGGATAGAGGCCTGGTGCACGGGTAGGGGCCGGCTGGTTTGCCCTGAAGGGTGTCCTGGATCAGGGTGGGGGTTCCCTTGGGGCATGGGGTGACCTGGGCGAGGGGCCTGTGGTGGTTTCCAGGCCGACCATGCCTCCCGGTGATTTATTTATCTTCTATAATTGAAACTTTGTAGCCTTGAGTGGAGACCAAGGCAGGCCAGGGCTGTGGGAGCTTGGCTTCCTCCATTGCCGGGGAAATCCAAGCCTCCTGCTCACTCCATGGCTGCAGCCATCTTGGTTGGGTTAATTTGCATACCTGCTCCAGATTGGCTGGTGGACATGGCTAGTGGGTGTAGCGGAGTGGTGGTTAATTTGCATATTGCTCTTTTATTAGATAGGATTACTACAGTGAAATTGTGGGAGTAGCTATTTCAAATGAACATGATAATGCCATATTACAAAGGTAATATAAAGTGTAGAATAGGGAGATCATGGGATATGCATTTCAGTTCTTGCAGTCTTTTATATCCAAAAGAGATTTGATTTTTTCTTTTTATTCTACATGCATATTCTGGAATCTAGCCAGCATTTGGAAATAGTCAAAAGCTGGGATGAGGCCAGTTTTTTAATCTTACAACCTGGAATGAAAAAGAGAAGGAGTCAAAAGCATCCTCTTGGGGACATTTGAAGAGACCATAGGCTGTACTTGCGGGTTGACGAATCCTCACTCTGCTGTCACTCATCCTGTGTGTCAGTGGCTTTATGCTATTGCTATTAATAATTCAGTCCATCATTTTATTTACTTTTTGAAAGGTCAGAAATTCTATCGAAGAGCGCTGGGCTTTTTTCTAAGATCCAGCCTTAATAGTAATGCTCTTCTAACCCAAGTGCACAGTCTCAGTATTTTGTTCTCATTACAAAGAGAAGTAGAGGGTTCTTGTTTGTAAAGAAGTTGGGCATAGCCTAGCAAACTGGGAATTGGGATTTTCATCTGTTTTTCTCTCCTTTGAAGCTAAATGTGTCTTTGTTATATCAGTTTCTAGTCCGCATTCCTGTGTACTTCCCTTCTTGGCAGCTCATCCCCAGCCACTTCAGCCCATTGGCTATCTGGTTCTCATGGCTGAGATTCTGCCAGCTTTTCCCTGTGCCCTGCTCCATTCTAGACTTGTTGCTCTTCACTGTTGTTCTTCATTTTATAATTTCTCAATGAATCCTAGATGCCAATTTTAGTATTTTCTGCTGTCTGCTCTTTCAAGCAATATTTTAAAGATACAGTTTTGGTAATCTGTTCTTGGTTCTGAGCCTGTCCAAAATCCAGATATTTGCATTCCAGTCTCTGGTGTATATGTGGCTCTCATTCATTATTTTTCTTTCCAAGTTCACCCTTTAATTCTTTCCTATATGGCTGCTCATCTACCAGCTCACTATAGTCAATGCAGCTGTAATGTGCTTATTGGGCTGTTCTGGGTTTTGTTCTTGTATTCTTTCAACCAAATTCTTTGGAAATAAATGGATTTCTTTCCTCTTGAAATGAATTAAGGTAAAATCATGCTTTTCCTCCAGCCTTAAGGGTCTAAATTGTGTTTCAGAATATATTGCCAAGGTTAAGACCTCATGGAGTTGCAGCTAAAAATAACCAGAGAGTCTGGCCTGTTAAGGAAGGGTAGATGCTGAGATTAAAGAAATCCTGGAGGACTAAAATATAGTTCGACCTGAGTACCTTCTCCTTACCTCACCGTATTAGGGTGTATCTATTTATTTATAGTGTTGCTGTTAATTATAGTCTCTATTTGTGTCCTTTTCCTTTCAAGACTGAACATAATTCAGAAGTTAATAGCAGATGAAGTGGACTTTCTCCAGCAAATCACTCAGCTTGATCTGCGTGACAATAAGCTTGGTGATCTAGATGCCATGATATTCAACAACATTGAAGTTTTACACTGTGAAAGGAACCAACTGGTTACATTAAACATCTGTGGCTATTTCCTCAAAGCACTATATGCCTCTTCTAATGGTATGTAACATAGACCACATCAAAATTTCTCAACTGGTTCCATCATCTCGGCCTTGCTTTGATATTTCTTTAGTAAAATAAGTGTCAAATTTTGCTAAGATAAAAAATCACAAAAGAAGAACTCTGGTTTGGTACTTAAAGGAATCAAAATTTTATTGTTCCTAATTTGTTTTTGTCATATTGTGATATTTAGATAAGTTGCTCCCACTTTTGATTGGGCACCTCTGCTTGAAAGGAAGAGGAGAGAGGGTGACTATGTCTTGAGCTACCTTGTTAATGACAGTCAATCTGGAACCTTGATTTAATCCTGGGAAGTGAAAGCAAAGGAATTCATTGTGGATTCTATTCAGGGTCTCAGATTTCGTGCTCCACTGACGAAGTCACCTTAAGAGAAAACCTAAATTATATACCCACAAGCACACCACAAAGCAAGAGTCTCACTTATTTCAAGCTCTCTTTCTTAGAATTTGGAAATCATGGACATTCTGATCAAGAAATGATCATCAGGGCATATATTTGCTAACGTGAAGACTTTAGTTCCTACCAGCATGAATGAAAACAAGTACTTCTACAAGTTAAGCAGAATGTTTAACAAGCACTTGTTTTATGCATAGTGTAGTATATGAATTCTAAAGGATAAGGAATTTTTAAAAATATGTTTACTGTTATCACATTGGAGAAATAAGCCAAATCTTAAACAGCTCCAGGCCACTGAAGGGTTACAGGATTTGGATAGCCATCGGCACAAAGTAGGTGTCAAAGAAGAAAGAATTTGAATGTGGTTTGCTTGGCAAATGGGAGAAGACGGGGGTTCTGAACCTTTTGGAGTGGTTAGAAATAATTATGGGATTCATGGCTTGGAGTCCTGGTGAAGCTTTAAAGAGGCATGTGATGGAAGTGACACTATAAGACCGTTAACGTGAAAGTGGTGTGCAGAGTGCATTTGTGGGAGAAGAGTGGAGCCAACCATTCCTGCTAAGGTTATTGTAGTGGTCTTCGTTGAACTGATAGGAATTGCCAGTCAGGACTGCAAATGTTGATTTGAGACTTAGAGGTGTCACCTGAAACCATGGAAGTAAGGTAACTGGAAAAGAGAAGATGGTGAAAGTAGACTTACAAACCCTCTCAGGTAGCTGTTGCCAGAATGGACAACCAGGTGAGAACTGACCCTGTGATTAGAACCTACTATGTCCCAAAAACAAAGCCTTAGGTGGACAGTGGTGACATGTTCCATACAATTTTGAGAAAGGGTTCTCAATCTGAGTAGAGGATGTCATTTGTGGTCCTCAGGAGTGCTGTTTCAGTAGAATGAAAAAGGCAAAAGCCAGGATGCATTTGGCTTTATGGAAGGAACACTGAATGTTAAAAACAACAACACAGTATTCATACAGTTCATCTTCCAGATAAAATTTGGCATGCCTAACAATAGGAGAACCACAGTAAGTGGATGGGATTGAGGTAGGAAAGTAGAACAAGTGATTCATTTTAAACCTTGAGTAAGATCTTGTGATTAAATTAGAAGTTCTCTGTCCTTTCCTGGAGTTTCAAAGTAGAACAGATGGACATATTGTACTTCCTAGCCTAAACAAACAGTGGAGAAAAAAGCGCAGTAATGATATCCTGCACACAAAGAGGCTCTGTGTCACTTGAATGATAACGCTTTTGTGTTTTTTTCCGCCTCCTAGAACTTGTTCAGCTTGATGTTTACCCAGTTCCGAATTATCTGTCCTACATGGACGTTTCAAGGTAAGAAGCCAAGTCCTAGAATGCTCTGCAATTGGCTTGAAAATCACTTAGAGAATTCTGAGCATATGCATACAAACTTTTTATTTGTTTTGAAGGCAAATAATACAAATTAAATTCAAAAGTTTTTACTTAACCTCTAAAAATGTATATAAATATCTGTCCATTAAAATACTACATTTGTGTACTGTAGTTCAAGCTAGAAGAATCAAGGTGTTATGTTGGTGGGGATGGCAATTTGAACACCAAGGCTTGGGTTTGGAAGATTAGTGAGTTCGGATCACGTGGTTGGAAGTTCCAATAGTTCTTTAATTATATTAACCTTATCTTCATGTCTTTCTCCAAAATGATGTTGATTTTATTTTAAAAATATTGTGCTATATTTCTTTGATTTTCTTCCCCTTCCTCTTTGTTATTTTGTACATGTGTCTCCTTGCTAAGAACTCTTAGAAAGTAGCCACTAAGCTTCCAACCTACTATTTCCAGACCGCCTACTCATTTTTCTGTTTATTTGTGAATAAGCAGACCATCTCACCTTTTATACAAACCCACTACTCCAGTCTCCAAAAATATTATACAAGACTTTTTCCTGAAGACATAAAGTATGTATTTACACAGATTAAACTTTAATAATCTTAACACACTAAAATTGAAAACTAACTTTTAACATAATTCTAAACGAAATACCCCATACTTTCTGGACAGCCACAGTATTTGGGAGGATGTGGTCCTCTCAAAGTGCCACTGTTAACTCATCTCAGTGTGTAAATCGGATATGTTAATGATATGCTCAATCATAGTTACATAAGAATGTGTTCTAATTTAGATATTGTGAGAATTATTACTATTACAATATTCTTAGAAACTGGTAAAATCCTTTATGAGTAGTAGTGCTTCATGCATTTCCTACTAAATTCATGTCAATAGTTTTAAAGTACTTGAAATTCAGTATTATCTGCTTAAGTTATTTATTTATTTTTCCTATTAGCTTTGGTTGTTATCTTCATCTTTTAAATAAGAACAGCACTGGAGTGGAGTTTGCAAGAAAAGATTTATTTTGAAAAGATTTATTTTAAAACATTGACCATGGAGTAAATCTACTTTCCCTTTATTTATAGTATATAATTGGCAACTGGTTCTCATTGAAGCCCCTAAGTGAGACAGAATTGGATACTCTTACATCATGCTTATTCCTAAATTCTCCCACTTAAATGCTATTCCCCTTTGTAACTCTCATGTCCAGAATCTTCACTGTAACGTGCTCTCACTCATTCACCTTCCAAACCACAGGACTTTGTGTTAGAAAACCTTTGATTCCCCTCAGAAAGCCCTGAGTATTTCAGTCTCCTCCCTTTGTATGAGTATTTATGTTATCTGAAGGAACTGAGCCATCATCCAAAATGGTGTTTATTAGGTCTAAGGAGAGCTCCTCAAGATCAGAGTTCCACACTTGCAAGAGTTTTATTGCTATGATGAGGTTGCTTATACTGAGAGGCACTTCCATTCTCCTATCTTACTAAGATATGGTTAATTACTACAAAATAAAATCATTAAGTGTATCAATCTTTAGGGTTCCAAAGCCAGAACCTGATGTGCCCATATAGACACTAAGCAGAAAATAACTCATGGTTTCTGTATTGTAATTGAAAAGTTGATCTAATAGCAAAAATAAAAAACATGATTTTTAAGCCTCACATAATGCCACCACCCCCAATATCACAACTATTTTCACTTTTGCTCTAATATAATCCTTGTCCCAGGCATTTTATTTTTACAGAATTGTGGGTCTGTTTTTAAATAATAAGTCTTAACATCCATACCATTTTAGATTCCTTATGCCTGGTCATTTTGCATGTTTTGTTTTGTTTTTAAAGTGAAAGGTTAACTAACCACCTATAATTAGGGAAACATTCAGATATGATAAATTTGTGTAAGAACAGGTCAATTCATTTAATAATTAAAGTCATTATTAGTTTAGTTCACTTGTTTCTGGTAAGTACAATTACCACCTAATGCCTAAGTAAATGTTTTCAGGTAATTCTGAGTGTTAAGGGCCAGTGTACTTGCACTGCTGCCATCTTTCCATTTCTCTGTGGTTGTGCTTTCATGATGCCTAATGGAGTTGAGAACTATTTCAATGTTAAGGGTGAAATGTAAATTGGAAAATAAAACTTTTATGCCATTTGACTTTTCAACTTAACCAGAAATGTATGCTTGTTTGTTTGTTTCCAATCTAAGACCTCCTCTTCCTAACCTTGAGTGGGTTTATAGACTTTTTAGAAAAGCAATTCTGGGAGCCAAAGTAAAAAAAAAAAAAGACTTTAGAAATGATGTAACAATGTCCTTTCCTTTTTTTTTTTTTTTTTTACTCATATCCTTTGGATTTATACTCGCTGTACTTCGGTATTTCATTTGAAGTTTTATTTATCTATGTAATTATTTTGAGTTTCAAACTATATTTTAGGCCACATTCCAAACAAAGAAAACTATTGTATATTCTTATATTTAGGAACCGCTTGGAAAATGTGCCTGAGTGGGTATGTGAAAGCCGAAAGCTTGAAGTTTTAGATATTGGCCATAATCAAATATGTGAACTTCCTGCACGGTAAGTATGACTGATTGAGTTAGAGAATCTCAAATCAGATAAGCAGTTGTAAAAATTGCTGTTTCAGTGTTTAACTTGTTACTAGGAACCCCTAAAAGAGTGTTGTTTTTTTTTTGTATGTGTGTTTATTTTTTGCTTTTTATAAAGTTTATTGGGGTGACCTGGTTAACAAAATTATACAGGTTTCAGGTGCACAATACCACTGTATTGTGTGTTCACCACCCCAAGTGAAGTCTCCTCCCATCACCATTTATCTCCCTTATATCCTCCTGTACCTTCCTCTAAAAGAGCTTTTTAAACCTTATATTTTAAACCTAATTTAGTATCTTTACCCCATGTGGTGTCTTCAAGTTATAAACTTCCCTCGAGAAGAGCGAAGTGAGGCTTTGACTCTCCATCAGACTTTTCAAAGTCATGCAGTGGGTGGTTCCTGGTGGAGATTTTTAAATAAGCCGCAATTTTCAGAGACGCGCCAAACAATACGATTAGTGATTCTTTCATCTTCACTCTTTCAGAATCCTCCCCTTCGATCCATTAACTTGATATGGCTACCTTACCCACAAACAATGTTTGGTTTTCCTTGAACATAACTTAGGGGGAGAAAAAATGATTAGATCATTAAACCTAAAAAGAGCAAACTAGATACTTTTTTATTTCATAATTTTCACTTCAATGCCAAGATTTCTAAAACAGCCATGTGGTGATGTCTCCATAGACATGGACATTGTCAAGTTAACTAATTGTGATACAGAGTATTTTGGGGCTGTTAGTGACTAGCCATGCAATCAATAACTGGAAGACAGTCTGTCCTCGTGCTGACCTTTGGACTTGCTGTGATGGTTGAAGTGGTCTAATCTCTGCTGTCCAGTGTACTATCCACTAACCATATGCGACTGTTGAGCACTTGAAATGTGGCTACTGTGACTGAAGAACTGAATTTTAAATTTTATTTCATTTTAGTTAATTTAAATTTAAATAGCCATTTGTGACTAGTGGCTGCTACAACTCAGATCTAGCTATTTGCACCATTCTCAGTCAATCACTGAACAAAGGAAGTCAGTTGTTTCTATGTATAGTCAAAAAATATCAATGAAAATACTGTAGAAATATGTCACTATTTTGGAGTTAAGTTTACTTTAGGTGCCTGATCTTTAAAGGTATGTGATTGGTATTCCTATAGTCTCTTGTAAAGAGCAAAGGTGGTGACATATACATGCTTGGTAAGCCTAATTAAGGCATTAAGAGTTAAGCTGTTTAATATGTAGTCACTACCATTAGCCAAGGGTCGGGCAATTGAAATGTGACTATTCCTAACTGAGAAGTGCTAAATTAGAAAATATACACTGGGTGCAAAATATCTCAATAATGTATATTAGTTACATGTTAAAATAATATTTTGGATATGTTGAGTCAAATAAAAAGTACTAAAGAATTAATTTACCTAAATCTTTTTACCTTTAACTTTAAATTACATATGTGGCTTGCCTTATATTTCTGTTGGATAACACTGTGCTAGAATATAGTTCTCATAAAGAAAATCATGGTTTACATTTTCAATCCCCAGAAAGCTCAGTTTTTAAGCCATACATAATACCAATAAAGTCAATCCATTTGAAAATGATTTCTGCCCTAGAGTTTTATGTTGACTGAGCATTTAGGTGACTCAGTGCAGCTCATCACCATTATCAGCAGAAGGTTTAGTGATGTGCCCTGTGGACAGACCCCATTGTATGTGTGTGTGAGCGGGGCAGGGGGTGCTTTTAGAAGACAGAAGACAAATAGCAAAGATGAAAACAGGCTACTACTAAATAGAGGGGAAAATAATTTGTTAAAAAGTATTTTCTGATCTTCTTTTCTATTTCTTCTGTTTTGTTCCCCACTCCAACCACCCCAGTCCACACATAAATAGCATATTGGAGTCTAAGGCCTTTGTTTCACTGTTGGCTACAACAAAGATATTATATACATAAATCAACAATTAAATAAATCCAAGATAACACATATTTTATCAAATTATCCCCCAGAGTTCATCTTTGATTTGTTCTACGTTAGTACAAGCCTTTTGGGGGAATGAAACAAATGCTTATTCAAAGCAAATCCCAAATGCTCTATTGTCAGGGAATTTAAACAGTGTTTGTTTTTTTGTGTGTTTCTGTTTTTTAACCCGAGGGACAAACACAGTATGTATTGTCTTCTCATTTATGGTGATGTTTAGTTGCAAACTTTGTATTAGCCCATCAATCATCTAACATTTCAGACAAGATAGTGATTCATTAGAAGTTGACTTACTATTCAAGCTCTGTTTATCTAAGTGTATGAAGGGTTTGACAGAACAGAAATTAGTATTTAGAAGTGGAAATGTACTAAAAAGAAAAGACGGTATTTTAGTGCTTAGTATCCAAAAGAATTGAATTAAATCCAGTAATTACCATTTAATACTCATCCTTAGTTACCATATCTACTTTTTTTATTTGGAAAAATCAGGATAAAGATTTTGTCACCTGTCTTTCAGTTATCCATCTATTAAAAGTAAAGTGTGTGTGTGTGCACGTGCGTGTAAATAATAAACGACCCAATTCTAAATTCCACTGCAAGGCAGTAAAATTGGTGAAGCAGATCCTGAATTATTGGGTTGAGTGACCGTAACAGAGACCTTGTGTTAACTGTGACTGAGTGACAGTCCTAGATAATCTGTCTTGTCACATTGATATCTAAACCTGCCAAGTGAATCATGTTAGATGTCATTAATGTTGACCTGTGTTGTCATAGCATTGGAACAGGTTCTGGTATCTTTGTGAGTGAAGAATCTGGTTTTGATATTTAAAGTGAATAAAGTTATGGCTGTAACATAGAGTGGTTTTAACAGCAGATGTCAGTGAATGAGGTCACAATGGTGGGAAATAGTCTGTGGGTTAGGAAGCCTCATTTTTTGACAGCAGTATAAATGAATTCTCACTGTGAAGTGATCCTGATGCATATCGTAGCCTTCATTTCCCACAGACCATCCATTTCTGTGTTGAAACCCATGGTTTGTTTTATTCTCTACAACTGTTGATGTTTGGTATAAAGTGGACTTTTTAGATTAAGTATTCATCATTTATTGCAGTTTTGATAATCCACAGAAGAAACACACAGCCAAGCTTCTAAAGAGCTCTTTAGGCACAGCAGAAAATAGTGGCTTAAGCGCATTCTGTTCTCTTTACGAGGGAGTGTCTACTTTGTTCTAGGGTTAAACCAAAGAGAAAACAGAAATATAGACTTAGGGAAGTGAGGAAAGAGAGAAATAATTAACATTTTCCCAGTTGGCATTTGTAAAAAATTAATTGGATAGACGGATCCTTTATTGAATGTTGATCCTGTAGGTAAAATTGTTTGACTGCATTTATTTAGAATCTGTTCTGGGTAAAACAGTCCGAGTTCTGTGGTGTGTAAGGCACAAGCTCTACCTTGAGAATCCTGCACCTTTTAAAGCTTGCCTTGTGAACCTAAGAAGATTAGACTGCTCTCTTCTGAATCTTCTATGAAATGGGTCCTTCTCTTTCACTAAGTAGAGCTTCTTTGTTAAAATTCCTTTTCATAGTTTTTGCCACCCTTTTTTTTTTTTTAAGTATGGAAAATAAAGAAATATTAACAGCTCCAAGTTTGAGCTTCTGTTAAAGTGAATTTGCTCTGAGTGAATTTTGTTTTTTGGAGAGATCATTTTAAGTATTCTCCCACTCCTGTTCATTTTTTCATATTTATCCCACGTTAGCTCTAAGTAAGTTTCCTTCTGTCTGTGTCCCTTGTTGCACAGCTTATTCTGTAACGGCAGTCTCCGGAAGCTACTGGCGGGACACAACCAGCTGACGAGTCTACCTGAACGGCTAGAAAGAACCTCAGTGGAGGTCTTAGATGTGCAGCACAACCAGCTCCTGGAGCTGCCACCCAACCTGCTGATGAAGGCTGACAGGTAACACAGCGTGATTGTTTCGGTTATTCATCTGAGTTGTAAAATGCCCACTCCTTAGCATTCTTGTCTCATGATCTGAGACCATTTTCGGGGGGTGGGGGAGGGTACAACTCCTAAACATACTGCTGAATGAGTTTTTACATACATTCTATATGCCGTCACCACCCGAATAGGATGGAGAACATTTCTGGTACTCCTTCCCCTTTCCTTCCCTTTTCTCACTTTTAAAAGCATTTATTCTCTGTGCTTAATAAGTTATAATGATTTCTACTGGAATAATTATAGAGAAATAATGGAATTGTGAGAAAATAGGATTTTTATATGGTAATTGACCAGTGGTATATTAATCCTCTGACAAAAAGAGCAATGTTTCAAGATCATTTAGAGAATTGTTCTTGCTTTTGCATTTATATCAAAGTACAATGTGCAGGTAGGTATAGGTAGTTGTTATGAATACTGTAGGATTTTGTGTCTTCCCTGTGCAGATATCTAAGTTATGTTGTCACCTTGTATTTTCTTAACTTTAACTTAGGCAAACTTTGGGTGCAGCTTAATAATGAAAATACACCTGTTTCTTGGGGGGACTACACTGAATCTGTAGAAACAAGTAGGTAATGGATTCAAGTTTTTAGGTGTCTTTGAGTGAGAAAATATCATTTCTGAATCTGGCTAAGTCTGCTAAGTTCATGACTAATAGAGTAGGTAAACAGCACTGGAACTCTCCAATAACTATTAACCGTCCCTTATTTATTTATGAGGATTTGATTGGAAAGGACAATGCTATGTATTTTTCATTCTATAGAAGCAGTCAGTAAGCAGTCTTGAGTGCTGGGGCGGGTCTGAAAACACGACCTTGAGGGCTCTTAGTGTAATCAAGGAGACTCTTTTCATGTTTGATGTGTTTAAACAAGGCATTGAGTGGAGCAACACTAATTTACATCGTTCCACAGGTGATTTCGACTCCCAAGGTCTTAGAACCATTGTGTGAACTGACTTGTGACCCTGTGCAGGTCACTCTGAGTCTTGGTTTTTCAACATTGCCTATTTCATAGTTTCCAGATGGAATCTATAAGTTGGCAAAGGAAGGGTTGTGTGAACTGGAATAGTTCTAGTAATGCAACATGGAAAATCCAGAACCTGAATGGGCCACTGGAAGAGGATCATTGCTATCATGGGAAGCAGAAGAGCTGAGCTGCAGTGTAAGCTAAAGGTATTTAGGCAGACATCCTGATAGTTTGGATAGTCAGGCCTATCCAGAGCCAGCTGTGTTGTGGAAATAGGTGCTGTTGTGGGGGAACTAGCTGGCCTCTGTTGGTCTTGGGAAGAGGGCCGGCTGTGCTAAGTGCCTCTCTAGTACAAAAGGTTCTGGAGTAAGGGGTCTGGAGTTAGAGCAAGCAAGCATCCTCCTGCTTTTATTTTATGAGAAGAAAGCAAATGACCCCCCCCCCCCCAAAAAAAAAAAAAGGCTGAAATAGGAACTTTTTCAAGGAGACATTGTGGTGCATTTATTTTCCAATCAATATAATAGCCTCATCTCCATCCCAGTGTGGCAACTGATCTTATCAGTTAGGACTCAGAAAAGTTAAAGAGGTTGCTTCTCTTAACAGGCAGATAGGGTTATAAAGAAGGTGGGGTAAACTGATTAGCTCTTTTTTTGAACAACATTTTATAATGATTCTCACCAAACTGTTCATGGCTTCTTAAAGAGTTAATACTTCTTCTACTTATCCCCTTTTCAAAACCTAATTAACTGAAATTTTATATAGATATATAATTTCAGTTACTTAGGTTTATATATGGAGAGTGAGAGAAAGAGAGAGAGACATAATTTGCATTGTAGAAAATGTAGAGATACTGTATATTTGGTTTGATGAATTTGGGGGAAGGAATAAACTAGCACTGACAGTTATAGGAGCAGGTCCACCCAGAAACCATAAAGTGTAAAATATTGAAGAGAGTTTTTCAGGAGAATCTCTGTGGCCAGTTTCTTGCAGGTGGTTTCAGCTGTGATTTGTTTTGTTCACAGAGTTCAGAGCAGCCAGCATCTTACTGACCAAGTACGTTTAAGTCACTGTGCTGAGTGATGCAGGGGTTGAAATAACTAACATAGGCATTACCCTCCAGGAGCTTACAATCTAACATAGAGTTTAAAATAATTACACAATAAACAATAATACAAAGATGGGTTTGAGAGGGTAAAAGAGAAGGAATGATACGAGTGGTTTTAATTTGGCTCCTGGTATGAAGACCAGCACTTCCTTGTATCATTACATAGCTGTGTGCTTGGTAAATAGCTTCAGGCAGTAATGCAACTGCTTCAATTCTTTCATTCCTTTTGCTTCATAAAACTAATCTTAAAAATGTATAGGCAACCTTTTTTCATATATTTCTTGGGGTACTAAATTAGCATTACCAATTTTGTTGGGTTATGTAACTGAAGAAAGGACCCAAATACAAGTCTTCGTTTGTGTTCTAAGTAGAAGTTATGTTTGGAAATCTCAAGAGAACTGTCAGAAAAACATGCATTGTTGGACACAGCAAAAGACTCTTTCTTGGGAGTTTTTCTTTACTACAAATCTTGGCTGCTAAAACTAATATCTTGGTTTAGTTTTATGGCATTGTCTGTTGAATACTACACTTTTAGAACGGTATATGTTAATGTGCTTCACCTGGTAACAGGAAGATGTTTGGTAACCAGATAGGAAGGGGGACTCTACTCTAAATTAGATGACATTTACTCACAACTTTATCTCCCTCCAAAAACTTTAGACCAATTTTATTTAAATTCCTGTGAATTGAATCAGGAATTTCAGTTTATGTGTTTTCTCTCCATGTTCATTTTTTAGTTTTGTTTATTTTTATTTGCTTTTCACTGGCAGCTTAAAAACTATAGATAGATTGGAAATCTGATGGACCATATGTTGTTAAAAAATTGACTGATTTTGATCTTAGGATAGATCGGGTTTTAGTTTTATGGGTGAACTGGTAAATATTCTAATCTGGATTTTACTGGCCTAAAGCTCTCCTCTTACCTCTTCTTGCTGAGAGTTGAGGATTTTCTTGATGGACACCCCCAGAAGAATTACAAATAGGTAGTTTTCATCAATAGATGGGCAAGAGTGGAGGTTGCTATTCCCCATAGATCACTAGAGTGGATGGATGAGGTATTGCCATCCTTCTGTTCTTCCTGAAATCTTGCCATGCCTGGCTCCCTGTCCATCTTGAATCTGTACACTCATTTGATAGCCAGAGAGCTGCTCCTGATGAGATCACTCAAATTAACAAAGCCACAACGGACCCTTTAAAGGCAAGTTATAGATTCCTGTTGTGGGTGGACATTAGGGTCTGTTTTAATTCCTGGTTAGAACAGTATAAGGCATTTTCGGGGGTAGGAATGGGGGAGTGTATGTACAAATAAAGTACATGGTAATTAATAAATAACTCCAGAGTATTAGTCACGTTACAGACCATAAGTTTTAGTGACTCAGACAGAATATGTGTAAATATCAAGGGGCCTAAAAGGGAACAGAAAATTGGAGAGAGCACAATCGATTGACCATAACAACTGGTGCCTTTTGGCAAAGACAGATACTTCTGGCATTTTGAAGAGCTAAATTGCCTACACTTTTTTTTTTAAGTGAAGAGAACTATATTGTGAAGTTCTAAGAGCCATAGTGAAATAAAACAGTATTTTTTAAAGTGTGTCTTTAGAATCCCCTCAAGTATTTATTAAACATGCAGGTTCCTGGCCCTTATCTCAGTTCCACTGCCTCAACTGGCCACTCATCAGAATTTTTAATTCTGTAGATTTCGAGGCCTTCCTCTAACCCACTTAAGAATATCTGGGGGCTGAAGTTGAGAATCATGTATCTTCTGATAGGAGGGCACAATATAACTTATGTGTGCTTTTGCCAAATGCATCACCGTACACTAATGAAGATAAAACCTAAATTGAAAGGTATTCTACAAAATAATTGTCTGATACTTTTCGAAAATGTCAAGATCATTTGAGACAGATAAGGTTGATTAGAAGAGGAGACTAAGAGGGCATGATAATGAAATGCAAGGGGGATCCTGGATTGGATCCTGGGCCAGATAGAGGACATCAGTGGGATCAATGATGATATTAGGATACGGTCTGTACATTAATTTAAAGTATTGCATCAGTGTGAAGTAATTAATTATATTTAATTTTTTAAATTCTTTTCAAGTTCTTATTTAACAATTTTTATATCTATATAACTTTTGTTCCTTTATGTTATAGGCTTATGATCTTTGTTACCCAAGCCAGGCAGATTTTCAGACCTTACAAAATAAGTGTGTGAATTCCATTGGACTTGTATGCACTTTCCTTCACTTGCAGTCCCCACTATTAGGTGATGTTGCTAGGCAATTAATAATTGTGGGGTTGTTTTGTTTTTTCCAAACTGATTAGCGAGGTATAACGTTGATTTAGTACATTTCTTTCAGCACTTAAAAAATTAAATAGGATAGGAAATACTAGTGTAAAAATAAGGTTAAATATGGCTTCATGAAACTTGTTTCAGTTACACATATGTATTTTGCATGTGTACTATGCTGGATAGTCATGTAAAATGTATTTTGTACTCTTAGTCACCATCATAAAAAATTTGAAAGCCCTTTATGAGCTACCAGCCTTATTAAGATGTATTAAATAGAAGTACTGTGTTGTAAAGATGACAAGGAATATAGATTGTTTTGTTTTACACTTCTGGAACGTTCTGGGGCCAAAAGTCAGGGGTTTGTCTAAAAGTAGGAGAGGTTGCATTTTAAATAGACTGCAAGTCTCAGTACTGATATCCAGGAAAAATATTTAAATCCAGACTGCCTGGTATGCCTACAAGTAGGTAAATCCGTTGTGATTCCAAATCCTGTGCTTTATCTCAAGAACAGTTTGGCTGTAAAGTTTAAGGGCACACTGGAAAATACTAAAAAGCAATTTAAAACAAAACAAAGCAAAAATTAGATGAGCCAGAAAGATGGACAATATGTGCCAAAGAAGAACGCAGTAATTGCTCAAGAAGCAGGAAGTGGACTCATTTCACTGCTGTTGTGGGCAGCTTTCCAAATACTTTCGGGTAGGGGCCATACATGGTGTCTTTTTCCTACAGCTTTTGCACTTCTGCTAAGGAAAGTTTTTGAGTACTGTGCTAGTTATTGAATTATTTTAAGCATTTAGTTTAAAGTGCTGTGTACATGTGGTCTTTCTGCTACCCAGCAAGGTGTCTGGCTTGACCTCCAGCTTTTTTTTGGAGAGAAGGGCCTATGAAAATGTCCTTAGGAAAAATGTTTTATTATTACTATTTTATTTTTTTTTGAAATTTGGAGAGATCTGTTAGGGAATAGTGGACTCTTAAGACTGACGAGATCTGTGTTTTATTTCTGGCTCTGCCACTAATTACTATTTAACCATGCCAAGTAATTTGACTTTTCTCAGCTTCAGTTTCTGTCTTCTGTGAAATATGAGGGGGGCATCTCTAGGATGATGAGAGAATCGAATGAAATAGAAAATAGGAACCAGCTGTAGTTTCTACAAAGCACTTTACAAATGAAAAGAAAGCAGTGATGTTACTGCTTTTTTTCTAATTAGTAGAGGGAGGGTTGCATAGTAAGGAGTGTTGAATGGGTGAAACATCTGTTGGCACATTAAACGATATTTTATGCAGAAACCTATAAGGAAGAAGCTTGATGAGGTTGTCACATCCTATTGAGGTTGAGGCTAAACTCAGTGCTTTAGGAATTTAGCTGAAAGCAGGGGGTGGGGTTATATACCATCTTTATTGAGTAAAACTGTTAAATTTTGCAGAATTAAAGTAGTTGCTCATTCTGGTGGAAATAGAACACCTACATTAAACCAATTTAATTTGTATCCTAAAACGTTGTGAAGTTGTAGGACAAGTTTTTTATATTTAAGAGGGTGGGTGCTGAATTTAATTTCCTGAGACCATTATAATAAAAAGTCTTTTTAATCCAATTGTTTGCTCTCTGCCCATTGACTAACAAGGTGACTCAGTCAGGCTTTATTCAGCACAAATGAAAATTCTTTTGAGCCAGCCAGTGTAGTTTCAACTTAGTTTTATTTCCTGGAGGGGTAGGGTGTGGGATTTATTTCCCTCCCCCCTTAATTTCCCATAAAGAGTATATAGCTCCTTCAGTACAGGCGGGTTTCAGCAAGAGGAGAGAACACGATTTTGGAAATCACCGTCTCGCCTTCTTTCAGATGGCATGAACAGTTTCTGAAGTCCCCTCTGCAGCTTTCTAAATGAGCACTCACTTCTCAGTCTTTTCTCCTTTCTCCCTCTTTTTCTGGCCTAAATGTGTGCAAACGTTTTTATAAATTAAGTTCTCTCTTTTCTTTTCCTGAATCTATAACTACATATTTCCTAGAAAATTATTTTAATGAGATTGTCAGATAGTTTCCTAGCCAATCTCAGTCCATGTTATTTTAGAGCAGTGCATTTTAATTTTTCCTAATTCTATACTGAAGAAATTATTAACAGGGCATTTAAGTCAGGGATACAAGTGGGACCTAAAGAGATACTAAAAAAATAACTAAATAAAATAAAGAGATACTCATAAGATGCTTTAAAGAAATATGGTGCTGACACTGGTTTCCTTCCTAGTTCAAAACCATTTCAGAAGCGGCATGAATGACCTTTATTTTCCTCTCTGCAGCACACATGACTATAATTTCCCATGACTATTTATGGTCTCTACAGCCCTTTTCTAACTTCCCTTTTTTAAAAAAAAGTCAACAGAATACATGTTTCTTTAATGGAAAATGTTCTATTTTGGGGAAGCTGCTTTTCCTCAGATAAGTAGTGGAGTTGGGTGTGTGTGTGTGTGTGTGTGTAAGCATGTGGGGTTGCAAAATTGGGGAGTATTAAATTAGTGGGTTGAGAGCTTGGAATGACAATCCTGGTGATGACTCCTGAATGCAAAGCCTTTTTTTCCCAAGATTAAAAATAACTGTACCTGGTATTCCTTTTTTTTTTTTTTTTAGGAAGATTTTATTCATTTTCCAAAGATATGGTAGAATAGTCCTGAATTGAGTGCTGACTGTCTCAGACCCAAGTGATTTTGAAGTGAGAGAATGGAGGTTCATTAACACAGTAGTTCTAGGTGGAGGCAGGGCAGCTTTGACCTTGCACTATAGCAGGTGAGTCCTGTGGCCAGCTGCAGCTTCACCATGGAGCCTACATCACAGAGATCCATTGTGAAGCAAAGGTTTCTCAGAGTCGTGAGCTGCACATAGTTCCTGCTCTGTTCTTCCCTTCCCTTCCCTTCCAAATGGTTTGGAACCTTGTCACAGCAAGGATTCTGTCAGTTCTGCAGCTTTGCATTTTGCGTTTATCTGTGTCTCACAATAACTCTATGATTACTGTTTGACAATATTAGTTATCTTAGGTATAAAAACATTCTTCATATTTTAGCCATTGTTCACTCTGTTATTTGGATAACCAATTGCATATATAGACATTACTTATTTGTTCTTAATGTAAAATTTTTTGAAGAATAAGATAAATACAGAAAAGATGCCAAATCATAAGTGCAGCACATGATGAATTTTATCAAAGTGAGTGCACTGGTGTAACCAGCACCCCGATCGAGAACCAGACGTCATCCTGTTGGAAAAAAACAATCCTCTCCTAGACACTGCTTCCTTTTCCCTGACTTCTGATACCTCAGGTTCATCTTGCCTGTCATTCGGGACTCACATGGTGTATCCCCTGTTTTCTGGCTTCTTTCACTCCACATTACTTTTATGAGATTTGTCCTGTTGATCATGAAGGTGTAGTTCTTCATTTCCCTGGCTTTATAGTGTTCCTTCACCAGAGCAAATCAGCTCCTGCAGTTGTGAATCTGTGTCAGTAAAATGTGGTTTTTGACAACATACTGACAGGGCTTAGTCACTATGTGCTTTAGATGGGTTGTGATCTAATATCCAATTGTTTTATTACTATAAGAGCTCTTTTTTTTTTTTAAGCAATTATTTTTCTCTTCCTAAAGACAAAATATTTACCACTTTCTCTCCCACTCCCTGTCAGCTATTATAAAATTAGTCACTTCTGTCACCTTTGTGCTTCCGTAAAGATCAATTTCTCTCTCTTTGTATTTAAGGCATAGATAGCTGTTGTGTTCATCGTAGACCGGGGAGTCAGGTATCCATATGCCTGCTAATGCCAGGTCCTGTCCTTAAATTCCCATTTCTAAACCCAGTTTCTAATAAGTGAGGTATCCATCAGAAAACTGAGCTTTTTGAGGATTCTGGACTAGAACTCTGTCTTATCATCAGGATTTTGTTGCATTTTGTCCTTGTAGTCTGAGATTCCTGAACGCATCTGCCAACAAACTGGAAACCCTTCCTGTGGCCACACTTTCCGAAGAGACAAGCAGCATCTTACAGGAGTTGTATTTGACAAACAACAACCTCACAGACAAGTGTGTGCCCTTGTTAACAGGACACCCCCACCTGAAGATCCTGCACATGGCCTACAACCGCCTTCAGAGCTTCCCGGCAAGGTAAAAGAAGGCTGAGGGACGCTTTTCACTGTGCTCCTGAAAATCAAGTCACAGATGGAAAGGCGAGCAGTCATTTCCCAGATGACGTAAAGCTTGTTTCTCCCTGATTCATCTTCACGGTTGTCTTTTCTATAAGCCACAATCAGCACTCTCCTAAAGAGAAATGTGTCAGTTTTTCTAATATGAATATATCCACAGACCCAATCACTAGAACATTTTTATGGTTTTGAAATAAGACATGTTATTTAGCATATGTATTTTTTTCTTTACCTTCTTTTAAACCAAATTAATTTTGGAAAACTTAACCTAATGTGGTGGTTGGTAATTAGAGCATCAGTTAGCTACCAGTTTTTGTATTTTTGCTTATCGTATAGGTAGCCGTGGTGGCTGGTGCAACAATAGAAACTGTGGGACATTACGAAGGATGTCTGGCCCTCAGAAGATTCGGTTTCTAATATTTTGGTATTGATTTCTGCTTTATGAGCAATGGCATTGTGTCTAGCTCTGCAGGAATCCACACGCCGAGCCTGCCCTGAGAGATTCACTCCCCATCCATGTCCACTTCGTTGGCATTCATCCATCACACAAGTTGAGACTTAGAACACATACCCACACATCAAAGGAGCAAACACTAACTTCTCTGGTATTCTGCTAACTGCCACTGAGCCTGGGCCAAAGCAAAATACTGGCACAACCTCCCTCTGCTGCCCTCAGGACTACCCAGTAGGGTTTAAGCAAATAGGCATGGGCTTAAAGTATTGCTCTGTGTTTTTTTATTTTATTTTGTTTTTGTTTTTTTGTAGTATATATTTATTTCTGCAGTTTTTCCCTTCACGTGATGTTAATGATTCAGTTTTTTTAAAAAAAACTGTCTACTGTGGAATGAGGAGATGATACTTTGGGACAAAAACATAGTAATTACATAAGATAATACATCTGAAAGGGCTCATTGTCCTATTTCAGATGGTGAATGTCCGAGCCCTGCCTGAGAAATGATGATCAAACTCAGATTCTGCGGGTGTTCCCCAGGGACCCATGTCAGTTGTAATCAGCCAAAGTACAGAGAATTTTTTATGCACTCCATCAAAACGCACCTTGGTGACATTTCGGTCTCCCTGGGGATTGTGATGTGGCACAGCAGCTGCCCTACAAGACAAGACTGGGACTTACCTGTCTCCTTGAGCCCTCATGTCTCACACGATGGCCTAGGGTAGACTCCACGGATGGATGCTGAATTAAAGAACGTACTCCATGGTCAAGGTGTTCATGATCACCTTCTTTCCATATTAACTTCTGTAACTTCTCCTTTCTTGGGCCGGACTGCTAACTTTTGAGTCATTTCTCATGCCCCGTTACCCATTGATTTCTCCACATTGCTTTTCAAAATATGATAGCATATTCAAATAATAATCTTCCAAATTCAGGCTAATGTAAATGGATTACTTCACAGTCTGCATTTGTAATATTGTTTGTAGCATATCCTAACACCAAGTTGGATATTAATAAGATTGAAAGATTGGGTTTCAATAGACAAAAACTTAGTTCTTATGTATCTTAGGCATGTATTTTTTTTTTCAAGATAAGCAGATAAGGTAACTTTTATATGTGAGAGATGACAGAAAGAAAAGTAATAATGGGTTTCTTGCTAAAATTTGTAAAGGTTTATTGTGACAAATAAAACCACAGCAAGCAGAGAAGTTATCAATTGCTGTAAACTAAATGATTGATATTACAGATTTGAGTTCCACTCACTGGGAATCCTGAGCTTCTTGCAAACCAGCATCACCAGTGGGAGAAAAAGGGAGGAATGGCTGAGTGTCAGGTGGCCTGTGTATCATAGGACTGTGGAGGTAGAGGGGTTTTTCCTCCTCATTTACAGAAAACACAAGACACATTAACTCAGAAATTTTCCTTTATTTGATTACTATAACTTGATTATATTATTAAGATTAATTATAGATTAAGATTGAACAATAAAAGACATCGTTAAACAAAAGTGTTAGATTACATTAGGAAAATTATTAAAGGTAAGATCAGAGAGAGGCCTTCTTTGTGGGTGTTTGGGAGGAGTTGAGAGAAACTTCTTTGGGGCACAGTTTAAGTTTGGGCCCTGCCAGCAAGTGGAGAGATGATGCAGATGACCTTTCAGCATCCCCCACCCCCCACCCACTCCTCACCAGCATCTGTCCTCAAGGTGATGTCGGGAATTGGGGAGTTTGATTTTAGGAGAAAACATACCTTCATAGGAGCTATAATTCTTTTTTTCCCTGCATCCCGTGAGTTTTCAGTGCCAATACAAAAGAAATCAGACTCTCCAACTAAGCTATTTGAAAGTACTGATATTGGATTAATGCTGACTTTTGACCTATTTGAGCAGGATTTTCATTAGCTTTTAGACTAAACTGCATAGCAAGGTTATTGTTGTCAGGATAACTTAATTCACAAAGTTTTCAGAGGAAAAGGATATCTGTTTTCCTTCTTGTTGCTAATTTAAAGAGTTCAAGTTAATAGTTTTTGTTTTGTAGTAGGAAAGGAGATGTTAAAATAATTTGATACTCAAAAAACAATAGTGAAAAGATAGTCTTACTTGTTAAAATGACTATTACAAGTGAATATTTTTTTTAAATATGTTTTATTGATTTTTTTACAGAGAAGAAGGGAGAGGGAGAGAGAGTTAGAAACATCAATGAGAGAGAAACATTGATCAGCTGCCTCCTGCATACACCCTACTGGGGATGTGCCCACAACCAAGGTACATGCCCTTGACCGAATCGAACCTGGGACCCTTCAGTCCGCAAGCCGATGCTTTATCCACTGAGCCAAATCAGTTAGGGCACAAGTGAATCTTTAAAGAATCTTTAAAGTCATAGTAAATTCCACCTTTGATTTTCATTATGTATTATTTTCTTTTTAACTTGCCCTACAATTATGACTCCCTATGCCGTGGATTTTTTTCTTATTTTAGTAAAATGGCGAAACTGGAGGAACTTGAAGAAGTCGATATCAGTGGGAACAAACTGAAAGCGATCCCAACAACCATCACGAACTGCCGGCGCATGCACACTGTGATCGCCCACTCCAACTGTATTGAAGTCTTTCCTGAAGTTATGCACCTCCCAGAAATCAAGGTGTGTGGTTTCAGCCCATCAATTGTGGTGTCCAAAGAGAGAATTTTGTCTATCATTCACTCATTCGGGCATTTGCACCATTGACTTCCTCAGCATGGAGACTCAGTTGTCTTTGCCCCATCCTTTCTAACCACTGAGCTAAACTATTGAGTCAGCAGAAGGAAAAAACAACCAGAACCGAAACCATTGGACTGGGATTGGGAAATTGTATTCCAGCCCTTACCAGCTGCATGACATGAGGCTAGCCACATAGCCACCGAACGTTCCCCATCTGCCTAATCTATTTTCCTACTTATTTCCAGGTTCAGAGACTGAATGTCGTATGACAGCAGTCTGAGAAACTTAATGGTGCCAGTGTACTCCTCCCTACCAGCTCCCCTAATTAAGTAGCATTCACCACCACAGCACCCAACTCATAATCATTCCCTGTATAGGTCACCAAACATTCATTTCAGCTTAATGAAATGGGATAGAACAGATATTCCCATTTGATAGGTTAGGAAACTGAGGTGCTGAAACAGGAAATGATCTATGTAAATGAAGGCAGCAATTGGTGTGATTCCTGAGTCAGGTAGACTTAATGGGGTGAAATCTGTTCACTGGGATGAGTCATCTAACAGGTTTTTATTTGTGTGTGTGTGGGGGTGGGGTGCAAAAGTAGGAATTCCTTATAGACATAAAATGTAGCTTTTCATTTGCATCTTAGCATTTCTGCTTAGCCTCAGTTTTATGCTTAATAAAAAATAACTCAGTGGTTATATACTTTGGAGCATATTCTAGTCTCCTAATAAGGAACAAAAGCTGTCCTACTTAGCCATTCCTCACTTTTCAGGCACTTTCCGATATAAACTTGATATCATAGACATTTGAAGATACTATAAATAGCATGCATAATTTTTTTATGACAGTGGTTTTTATACATTTACCTGGTTGACGTGTGCCTTGTTTGACATCCTAGGAGTTTGGTGGCAGATTGAAGGGCAGGAAGAGTGTAAAGCTGGAGTGTGACCAGATGGAATAAATGTCTTCAGAGAATCACCTTGACGACAGCATTGTGGGGAGAGGGTCAGAGGGAAGGAAACTGAAAGCAAAGCTAGGGAGGGTCATAGTCCTCTAGGGCAGTGGTCTGCAAACGCATTAGTCAACAGAGCAGCAAACAGCGGCTCACGAGCCGCAGTTTGCCGACCATTGCTCTAGGGGAATGTGATGGACAGGATAACGAAGGACTCAAGGGAACTGGCTGCAGTGAATTAAACACATGGTGACCAAATGGGCCTGGGCGGGGTTAATGTGTAAGCACCATCCCTAAGAAGGTCTGCTTTCCATGGCTAGTGATTATCTTTGTAAATAAATACTCTAGTGAACTCATATTTATAAATTGGTAATATAAGAATGGGAAATTTTACACTGACAGAACTCTGAAAGTTTAAAACCTTAGATCACATTATAAAACATTGCTAACCAATTTTATAAAATTTAGTAATGTTCTAAAATGCCTTTTTAGATTATGGGAATCTTTTCCCATAATCCATGCTCTGACCTCTGAATTTATTTTTGTCAACCACGTATGTTGTAAGCTACCCACACCTGCCAGCCCTTAAGCTCAGGTTTCAAAATTACCCAGCGGATTATATTTATACCATTTGTTGTCTTATCTGTATTCTGACTCTATTGGCAGAATAAACCATATTAACCAGTATTATAAATTTTTCATTAAAGTCCAGTTGACTACTCATGCAACCATTATTTATAATTTGGAAATAAAACAAAAAGGAGATGACCATATTTCTATTATGAATGTTTTGATTATGTGAATTATTATACTTACACTGAAATTATTAAGGCTGTTAAAGGTATGGGGAGTGAAAATATGGAATGATTGAAATATAATGAAACGGTACCTACATTTATGATCTTTTAAAGTTTTTTTATATTAATAACTAGAGGCCCAATGCACGAAAGGTGTGCAAGGGGCTTGGCCCTCATGGCCCTGGTGGCCCCCCTTGGTGGTCACCTTTGGCAGCCCCCCTTGGCAGCCCCCCTTGGCAGCCCCCTTTGGTGGCCCCCCTTGGCTGCCCAGCTGCCTCGCGCCCCCAACCCCCACCCACTGGTCATTCCATAAAGTCATTCCACTGTCCAGTCTAATTATCATATTGATAATTGGGGCCAGGGGACCTGAGACCACACACCCCCACCTAGCGGGGCTTGACAGGGGTGGGGCCAGTCAGGTCTGGGTCTCGCGCGATTTCAAGGCACGTGCAGTTGAGCAGGGACTTGACTCTGGGTCCCTTGGTATGCCCCAGACTCTGACAAGAGGGAGAGTTTCATATACATTTTACTAATTTTCTGTCATCTCTGACACTTCTATTATAGAGCAAGGGAAAATAGCAATATATATCTATATAAAAGCCAAGTGAGCAGAACGCCGAATGACCAGAAAGACTGGTGGCTCTGATGCACCAACAGGCCTGATCAGGGGGTTGGGGTGGCCCCTCCCCCTGGCTGACCCCAGCCAGATCAGGGGTGGGACTGGCCGGCCAACCTCCCATGTCCCCTCCCCCCTGCCGGCTTGGCCCTATTGGCCCCCATCGGTGTGGGTTGGCTGGACCCCACCCATGCATGAATTCATGCACCAGGCCTCTAGTATTAAAACATTTCCTCTAATTAATTGCCTTCTAATGTGCACAAATTTTGGTTTCCTGCCCTTTTCTATTGCATACAGTAGACAGGCCCATGTGCTAGTCTCTCTGTTACTGATATCTTACTTAGCTTCTTTTGAAGATCTTCTCATACTGAGTGTTTGTTCCCTGCTTTTTCCTCATTTGCATGGGTTTTTGTTTGTTTTAAGAAGTTCCATTTTGATGTTGTAACTACCTCATGACCACAACAGGTGCAGAGATTTTTGTCAGCAATAAGAAAAAGTATCCTGAGGATATTTCAGTTAACTCTTAATTTTTAAATGTACAGAAAACTTTGAAGGATAAAGATGGGGAGAAGAAAGAGCATGGATTTTTTTTGCATTATTCAAAGATAGTAAAAATTTAAATGGCATTTAGCAAAACCTGTTTTCAACATCTATGGCAGAGTGGCAGCCAAACTTTTTTGCCTTTGACCAGCAAGTGTAGCAAATAGGCTGATTCTGCTGGGAGGCGTAGAAGCTCCGAACTGCCTGACCCTCTCCTTGTTTTCACTTATTTCTTCAGTGCGTGGACCTGAGCTGTAATGAGCTAAGTGAAGTTACTTTGCCAGAAAACCTGCCTCCAAAATTGCAAGAACTAGACCTGACTGGAAACCCCCGGTTGGTGCTCGATCACAAAACCTTGGAACTGCTGAAGTAAGTGTTTCATGAAGCATTGACAACAGGCTTATAGCCGAGTAAGAACATCAGTCTGGCATCCACTCACATCCCAGTGGGAACTTCACTCATTTGAAGTCATTTGAAAGTCTATAGTTCACCAAAATGGAGGGCCAAAAAATTCTTATAGTTGGACACTCAAGTGTCCTTCCAGAAATTAAAAAAGTAAACAAAAAGAAGCAAGAATATTGAATACAAAGAAGAAAATGGTAGATAAAGACAAAGGGGAGAGCAACCAATGACCAAGACATGAACTTCCATCTCAGTTACTGACAACATGGGTGATGTGTAGTGCAGATGTTTTAGTAGGATTTTGAGAGAGGAAATGTGGGAAAATTACCATTTAGATTATTTAAACAAAACTGGGAGTATGGGATAATTAGGTCCTGTGGTGTTCTATTTGTGTTTTGGGAAAGAGTTCATAGATACTGTCACATTCTTGAAGTTGATGGAGAATCACAGGTTCAAACTCTCTATGTGAAATACTAAAAAGGTAACCTCATTAGAAAAGATGTCTTTATAGGAATGTTACCTCAGAGCTCTAAATATCTACTGATAGAATTAAATGAATTATGCTCCACAGGTGAATATTACACAGCCATTAAAAATGATGTGCAGTTATATTACTAATTTGAGAGGACTCCACAGTATAATGTTAAGTGAAAAGAAAGTTAAAGAAAAAGTTTGTATAATTCCACTTTTTGTAAAAATAAATCTCTGTGCATTGGGTGATCATGTATGTGCTCAGGCACAACTAGAAAAATGCCTGAAAGGATAGAAAAAAAATGTTAAAATAGTGTTATTCTTGGGATAATAGGGTTATGGGTGGTCTTAATTTTCTTCATTAAACTTTTCTGAATTTTTGGACTTTTTTGCTATGTATCTTAAAGTAGCAGTCTTGGACAGTGACAGCTATCAGTCATTATGTATGCCTTATATGCTTAAACCCTGTTGTAATATCTGTTGCTGAAAGTCATCCTCTGTTATCTTAGGAAAAAAGGGTAGAATTTTGAAAGAAGAATTGTGGTCCATTAATCTATCCTAACCTTCAGTGCAAACTAAAATTTGAAAAGCATTTAAGGTGATTCCTAGATGAATTGGCCTAATCAATGACTGTTTATTGATATTTTAAGTCCTGAATGAGCACATTGATTTCAATATATAAATTGAAGAATACTGCCTAAATAGTGTCCTCAGGAAGCTACAGAGACCTAGACACTCCCTACTGATCATCAAACAGTATGGGAAGCCGTGGCCCAAATCCCTCAGTCTGTTCAGAACTTGGTTTTCTTCTCTCTAGGATGGCCGACATGCTTTCCAGGGTACTTCTCAGAATGAGAGTCCATATAATATGAAATTTTGTATTAAAAATAATTGCATCAAAATTTGCTAATAAATGCAACTAGATGTTTGGAGAAAAATAAAAGTTGAATTTTTATCTCATACTAAAATAGATTCCAGCTAAATTAAAGCTATAAAATAAAATAATTTTTTAAAGTAAGAAGAAATTATATGGATATATTCACAAGCCAGAAAAAGGATTTTTAGCCAAAAAAGAGGGGGGGGGGACCACAAGAAGAGAAATCTATAATATATGTAGATTGGATCTTATGTTTATTTTATGTATATCCTATATAATAAAAGCATAATATGCAAATTGACTGAAGGGAGGAACGACTAGTTGGCAGGGGGTGGGGCCAGCGAGCAGGCAGTGCCAGGCCAGCCAAGGCATGTACCAGTGAGCAGAAAGAGGGAATGGCAATGGGGGGGTCTATGGGGGGGGGGGGGCCAGCACCATACCCTGATCTGCCCATTTGGTCACCTCCCACAGGGGGAAGCCGGGCAGCAACGACAAGGTGATGGGGCGGCACCGTCCCCTGATCGCCTGTCCAGTTGCCTCCCGCAGAGGGAGGCTGGGCGGTGGCAGCGACGGGGTGATGGGGGCAGTGCCGTCCCCGATCAGCCGACCCGGTCACCTCCCACAGAGGGAGGCCAGACTGTGGCTTAGGCCTGCTCCCCACAGGGAGCCATGAGTAGGACTTACCCTGAGGACTCCCGAACTGGGCACAGACCAGGCTGAGGGACCCCCTCCCCCATGCATGAATTTTCGTGCACCGGGCCTCTAGTTTATATATAATACTATTTATGCATAAAAGGTTTAACTGTCTATTCCAAAAGCTATCAAGATTAAATCTAAAAGGAATGACAAACTAAGACGAAACATTGGCAAAAATATGAAAATAAAAGCATTAATATTTAATAGAAAATGTTCTTATAAGTCAGTAAGAAAAGCACTCAAAATAAGTGAAGGACATTAACGTTTAACAAAAGAAATACAGATAGTTACATGAAAAGATCGTGTTCAACGTTATTAGTACATCAAGGAAATATTAAATATTTAAATGATAGTGATTTTCTCCCTCTCATTGGTGTTCCATCCTATCTAATAAAAGAGTAATATGCAAATTGACCATAACTCTGCCACACTCACCAGCCAATCAGGAGGGAATAGGCAAATAAACCCAACCAGGACGGCTGCAGCCACAGAGAGCAGGAGGGAGGCTTGGGTTTCCCTGGCAATGGAGGAAGCCAAGCTTTCCACCTGCCCTTGCCAGCCCAGGCCTCCACTCCAGGCTACAAAGTTTCAATTATAAAAGATACATAAATCCCAACAGAAATGGCTGCCTACACAGAGCAAGCAGAGGCTTGGCTCTACTCCAGGCTAGAAAGTTTCATTTGTAGAAGATAAATCCCAGATCCCAGGGCCTCTGCTTGGGTCGCCAGGGGGCATGGCCAGCCTGCAAACAACCACAGGCCCCTCGCCCAGGCCACCTCACAACCCAAGGGAACCCCCACCCTGATCTGGGACACCCTTCTGGGCAAACCAGCTGGCCCCCACCCATGCACCAGGCCTCTATCCTATCTAATAAAAGAGGAATATGCAGATTGACCATCACTCCAACACACAAGATGGCTGCCCGCATGTGGGCAAAGATCCTGCCCCCATGTGGACACAAGATGGCCACCACAAGATGGCCAGCAGGGGAGGGCAGTTGGGAGGAACCAGGCCTGTAAGGAAGGGCAGTTGTAGCCGATCAGGCCAGCAGGGAGGGCAGTTGGGAGGGACCAGGCATGCAAGGGAGGGCAGTTGGGGGCGATCAAGCCTGCTGGGGAGGGCAGTTAGGGGTGACCCGGCCAGCAGAGGAGGGAAGTTGGGGGTGACTGGGTCTGCAGGGAAGGGCAGTTGGTGGGGGACCCAGGCCTGCAGGAGAGGGCAGTTGGGGGGGACCAGGCCTGCAGGGGAGGGCAGTTAGGGGTGACCAGGCCTGCAGGGGAAGGCAGTTAGGGGCAAACAGGCTGGTAGGGGAGCAGTTAGGTATCAATCAGGCTGGCAGGGGAGTGGTTAGGGGGTGATCAGGCTGGCAGGCAGAAGCAGATAGGGGCAATCAGGAAGGCAGGCAGGCGAGCAGTTGGGAGCCAGCAGTCCTAGATTGTGAGAGGCATGTCCAACTGCCCGTTAAGGCCCAATCCTACCGAGATCGGGCCTAAACGGGCAGTTGGACATCCCTCGAGGGGTCCCAGATTGGAGAGGGTGCAGGCTGGGCTGAGGGACATCCTTCCCCTCCGCCCCCCCCCCCCCCCGGTGCTTGAATTTCGTGCACCAGACCTCTAGTTAGGACTATAAATGAATATAACTTTTCCTAAAATCTGGCCCTATGTATGAAGCTTCTCAAAATATTCCCATACTGAGACCAAGGTTTTCTCTGGAAAAAATTTATTCTAACAATAATCAGAAATATGTTTTGGGTACAGAATAGTCATCAAGATATTTCTAATTTTATTTGTGATCAATGTAAAATAATGAAAAATGTCCATGATTTAAACAGAACAAAAAGATGCAAAGCTGTAGATAGATAGGTAGGAGTGTAGGTATGTAGGTAGGTAGGTTGACAGACAGACAGATATGCTATTATATATACACTATAGGCCTGGTGCACAAATTCATGCACGGGTGGAGTCCCTCAGCCTGGCTGGCAATCAGGGCCAATCGGGCATCTCGCCCAGTCCCAATCGAGCCAACTGGGGCTGGCCGGCCGGCCTGGGGGAGGGACCGCAAGAAGTTGGTCAGCACAGGAGGTTGGCTGTGGAAGTGCACTGACCACCCAGCTGGCTGGGAGAGGAACCACAGGAGGTTGGTGTGGGAGTGCACTGACCACGAGGGGGCAGCTCATGCATTGAGCATCTGCCCCCTGGTGGTCATTGTGCATCATAGCTACCGGCCGATCGTCAGGTTGTAATGGTCACTTAGGCTTTTATATATATAGATGAAAGAAAACCTACTTGTTAAAGTTCTCTACAGTGAGCATGTCACAGGAGGGGCCTGAGCTACTATAGTGAAGCACATGTGTGCTCTAAGGTTTAAAAAGATTAACATATGAGCCCAGCCCATATGGCTCAGTGGTTGAGCGTCAACCTAAGAACCAGGAGGTTGGGGTTCGATTCCCGGTCAGGGCATATGCCAGGGTTGTGGGCTCAATCCCCGGTGGGGAGTGTGCAGGAGGCAACAGATCAATGATTCTCTCATCATTGATGTTTCTATTTTTCCCTTTTCTCTCCAAAATAAATAAAAATATATTTTTAAAATATTCTGAACATGTAAGTTAAAGCAAAATAATATTCTCTTAAAAATACTAAATATATACAATGAAATCATAATACTCTTATGTAAAAACGTTACCTTCTCTAACAGCTAGAAGATGGTGGCCTTTTAGTAACTTGGGAGAGTCTCCATAACTAATGTATTACTTGCACTTTTAGAGGGTTGGCCTGTTTGTTCTACACGAGCCAGGGTGTGCCTCTGGTGACTCTCATGTATGACTGCACTCCAGCTCCCAGTCTGTAGTCTCATGCTCACTTAAAGATCTACGAGAGTCAACATTCAGGTCACTTCGGACAGCTGCTCAGCCACACTGTGCTCAGCTAGGTGGAGAATGAGAAATCACTGCTTCTCAGGAAAGGATTATGGGGGAGTTTAAGGATTATGTATTCTTTAATAATCAGGCTAGGAAATGGAATTATTTCTTTGAAGGCTCTATGTTCTGTCTGTAAAAAGTACAATGTCTTTAGAAACGACCCTTCAGTTTTCCTCTAAATTCAGAGATGTAGTGAGAGCCCTTAGGCATACTTTAAGAGAGAACATTGCATCACTTAGCATTGTACATGGATAAAACTTGGCACCAGGGCATGTGGAGAGCAAATAATGGTAGCCTGTCTTTTTTTTTTAGTGCTCCTCTCTTACTAGGAAGATTGAGAACTTTGAAAAGAGGAGATACATATATTAATATATATCCCTGCTGGAAAATGAAATATTAATTTGATTTTGGGATTTTCTATTGGTACCATCTGTGATTTTTATGTTTTCCAGCTTTCTAGAATAAAGGGACAAGTGAATGTCTGCTAGTAATTGAGAGTAGAAACTTTACTTTAACAAAATGTTTTTAAATTTCAAAGAAATTGCCACCAGCTATTTCTAGAATTAAAGTGAATACCATTCAATATTGATTTACTTCTTAGAGTTGAGTGGTTCTCAGGAGAGGTATTCAATATTTGTTTTATCTTAGAGATAATGAATGCCAACAGATAATTAAAAATTTTGGAGTCATGACAAGTGTTTAGGTGCTGTTTAAGTTAGGAGATTATGCATACTGTTTAAGTGATGGGGCAGAGGGGTAATTTACAAGTAGGAAGGATTTATTTTGCCATGTGGCAGCCAGCCTTTCAAAAACCTGCTTCACATCTGTGTGACTTCCTGTTTGGGGGCACTGACTGCTTTCAGTAGGCTCGTTATTAATAAACCCCACTTGAGAGTCTACCCTTTTAGTATTTCTATGTGGGTCCTATTGAACAAATTATTGAACCATGAGAGTGGAGGTGAGAGAACAGCTTGTCTCCCATTTAAATATATGTAGTTAACATCTAACTTATTGAAATACTACTCATTTACTTTGTAATTTTATTATATTAGTCTTAGTATGGATGACTGTGCTAGTGAGGAAAGAATTGGAAGCTTCAGGGGATAGCAAGTCCTCAGTAATCTTTGTGAAATATTTTAAGACGTGATGTGAGCAGAAATTGGTATTGAGGATGAATGTTGCAGAATTCTCTCACATCATCCAAACACAGTATAATTGTGACTTCTTTTTCCATCTTTTCAAATCTGGGTGTTCATGTTTAATTTCCTTTTCTCGCGCAAAGGTTCAGAGCTGTCCTTTTTATTCCCAGGAGAGAGCAGCCATCTAGTGCAGTTGCAACAGTCTCTAATAATTGACATCCCAGTAGAATGCTGATAAAAACAAATTTTCATGCTCTGGATATTTAACCCTTTGTTTTTATTATGAATAGTAGCTAGTTCTTGTTGCTGATAAATATTTCAGACACTTTAGGCTCTGGCCAGGTCGCTCTGTTGCTTAGAGCACTTTTCCGATATGCCAAGATTGCAGACTTGATCCCCACTCTGGCCACATACAAGAGTCAACCAATGAATGCATACAGATTTGTGGAACAACAAATCTCTTGCTCTTGTTCTCTCACTCTCTCTAAAAAAAAAAAAAAAAAAAATCAACAAATAAAATATTTAAAAATATATATTTCAGACACTTTAACCACAGTAAGAAATGGTAAGTACAGAGTGCTTAGCAAGTGTTTTTCATTTCTCGGATAAAGGGAGCAACATGTACATGTTTGGTTTTACTGATTCCTGTCCCTCTGTTTCTCTTGTTAGTAATATCCGCTGTTTCAAGATTGATCAGCCCTCTGCAGGAGATGCATCTGGAGCCCCAGCTGTGTGGAGCCATGGCTACACCGAAGCTTCAGGAGTGAAAAACAAGTGAGTGGGTGAAGCTCAGGAATGAAATCCTCCTGCTCCCTTTCTTTCATGGGGTAGAAAGAAACCCAGTGCCATCACACACTGGCCTCACGTGAGGTTTCTCTGAAAATGTTTCCCCAAAGTGAGGGCATCTCCTGACTTATTTAAACATTAAGCTAAACCCTACTCAGCATCACATACTTCCTCTTTGTGAGAGATGTTGCTGGGATACAGTGTAACTGACACATTATATCTGTGTCTGAGACTCCAGTGTTTAGAGAAGGCATAAGTATTGAAATGCATCCCTGCACGTTTTAAAAGCCCCTTTCTCTGAAGCCTGTTTGCCCAGCAAAATGGATTGTGTTAAAGAAATACCCTTGATTGTCCACATTTGACATCATTTATGTTATTGACCCAGTGAGTGGTTCTGTTGAGCTATTTCTACCTTTGAAATGAGCTTGGCAAGAGTTTGATGTCTGTTTTCTGTAATGTCAGCTTCTTGTCTTGCCACCAGGACGTGTCCGTCTGAATTTCTTTTTCTTCCTTATTCTCACCAACCTTCCCTGTCTTGTATGCAAACGTTGATTTTCCTGAGAATTATAATCTAGCTCTTCAGGCTTGCTTGCTTTTTGTTAAGAGGCGCTAATATAATAACTAGTACTGGAAAGATAAGAATATAAATTAGAATAGTCACAATTTAATTAGCTAAGGTACAAGGACACAGCATATTGAAAGTAGGGAAAGAACAGAAGTGTGGACGAGCCAATAATAGCTAACATTAGTAGTCATCCCTTGGTGCAATGATAATCAATCAGATGACAAATTTTAAAAAAACTCTCCAACCAACGGCCCATTAAATCAGAATGTTTTTAAATCTCCCCAGGTGATCCTAATGTGCACCCAGGTTTGAGAACCATTGTATAGCTGAATACCTTCCGTGGAAAATAAAAGGTGGAATTGTGGTTATTGCTAACTGGTTTTCTTTGGGATGGAAAACAGAATCAGCTCAAGTTCTGGATCTGACACACGGTCCTTTCCTCTTTAAGAGTGTGATTTGGCATTGTGCTGGCAAAAGGAGAGGAGTCCCCACTCCAGCCCCCCTGTTCCGTGCGCCCCCAATGGTGCCTGGGCTCTGGTGCGTTGTTTCTGTGTGCTTTGCACTGTATGCCATTGTGTTTGGGGGAGAGGGGAAGAAATTATACATTCTTTGGAGCATTCGAAGTTCCTTCTTAGGGATCTTTCTTTTTAGATTAAAAGACCTTACGTCTTGCTTGCAAACACAAGTATGTGAAACTTATGTCCCTTCACCTTTTTACCTTTGGTTTTGCCAGCGGAAGCTACTCGAGTGTTTTGTTTTAGACTTGTAGATAGAGGGTTATGTGAACCAGGAGCTTGCTGCTTGCTATCTTGAGGGGAGGCGAGAACTGTGGTTATCTCTCCCTACTGGGTTACTGCAGATCCTCCGGAAAACCCAAGCTGGGAGCTTCAATCGGATAAGTTAGGTTCTTCCTCAAACTAAACAACAAATGGGAAACTTCAGCAGAAAAGAAAAATCATCACTGTACTTTTTAAAAAACATCATTTTATTGCCCCCCCCCCCCGCCATTTTGACTAGCAAGGAGAGCTTATAGTGGGAAGACAGAATTAGAAGATGATTATATATATTATTAAGTTTCACTTTGCCTCTAATTGCCATATAACTTGGGATGACTTACTCTTCTGAATAAATGGAGGCAGGAGTTGGACAGTGCTGAGATAAGAGCTGGGCTACAGGCTTTGCATCTGGGCTCTGTGCTTATTTGCTGTATGACCTTGGGCAGTTAATCAACCTCCTTTTGGCTTAATTTCCTCACCTGTAAAATGGCACTAAAAATACTACCAATGCTCATATGGTGATGTCAGGATGGCCTGAGTTACATAGTGAAGGACTCAGAATTTGAGACCATTCATATCCTATCTAATGAATATGCAAATTGACCATCACTCCAAGACACAAGATGGCTGCCCCCATGTGGACACAAGATGGCCACCACAAGATGGCCTGCAGGGGAGGGCAGTTGTGGGAAGTTAGGGGTGACCAGGCCAGCAGAGGAGGGCAGTTGCAGGGGGGAAAGGGGACCAGGCTTGCAGGGGAGGGCAGTTGGGGGAACCAGGCCTGCAGGGGAGGACAGTTGGGGGGGGACCAGGCTGCAGGGGAGGGCAGTTGTGGGTGATAAGGCCAGCAGGGAGGGCAGTTAGGGGTGACTGGGCCAGCAGAAGAGGGCAGTTGGGGGAGACCAGGTCAGCAGGGGAGGGCAGTTGAGCGGGATAGGACTTCATGGGAGGGCAGTTGGGGGGAACCAGGCCTGCAGGGGAGGACAATTGCGGGGGGAGACCCAGGCCAGCAGGGGAGGGCAGTTAGGGGTGACCAGATCAGCAGGGGAGGGCAGTTGGGGGTGACCAGGCCTACAGGGAGGACAGTTAGGGGCAACCAGACTGGCAGGGGAGGGCAGTTAGGGGTGACCAGGCCAGCAGGGGAGGGCAGTTAGGGGCAATTGGGCCGGCCAGGGAGCAGTTAGGCATCAATCAGGCTGGCATGGGAGTGGTTAGGGGGTGATTAAGCTGGCAGGCAGAAGTGGTTAGGGGCAATCAGGCAGAGACAGGCAAGCGGTTGGGAGCCAGCGGTCCTGGATTGTGAGAGGGATGTCCAAACGCCCATTTAGGCCCGATCCCACTGGGATCGGGCATAAACAGGCAGTTGGACATCCCTCAAGGGGTCCCAGATTGGAGAAGGTGCAGGACAGGCTGAGGGACACCCCCTTCTCATACACGAATTTCGTGCACTGGGCCTCTAGTATTTTAATATCCTTTTCCTATATTCATATTTCTCCAGTGTTTTGTTGTTACTCCATTTTTGCCTGATATGGAATTTCTCTTAATAACTTTATGTGAATGAATATGGTCATATGGATTTGTAATCATGTTATTTCCTGTGTCTCTTATTCTCTTTTCACTGCCATTTAAAATAATTCATCAGGAGATAAGGGTCCAGGGAACCATGTGTGAAGCATGAGCATGTGTCAATCATTCTTCTTTGCTTACAGACATTAGTTGATAAAAATTAGCTGGGGTTTGTTGACCTATTCTTAATCTCTCTGGAGTCATGAAGAAAAAGACAAGACTGGGATAGACAAGTCTGCTTGTTATAGAGTCAGGTTGGGCATGGAGAAGGAAAGATTGGACTTAGCACAAAAGCATTCTTGCCTTGCAGGTTGTGTGTGGCAGCCCTGTCGGTGAATAACTTCTGTGACAACCGAGAGGCCCTGTATGGTGTATTTGATGGAGACCGGAATGTGGAGGTGCCCTACCTTCTCCAATGTACTATGAGTGACATTTTGGCGGAAGAGCTACAGAAAACAAAAAATGAAGAAGAGTACATGGTCAATACATTTGTTGTCATGCAAAGGTAAAATTAAGAGTCTCTACTGTGTGTTTTCTTGTTCTTTGAGTGTTTAGCCTCTGGTTAGAAAAATAGATGCCCAGTAATCTCAAAGCACTGTTGTTGAATGTGGGAGTACAAATGCATTCAGGTGCCCAGCAAGTGTTTCTCAGTGATTGAGCATTGACCTATAAACCAGGAGGTCATGGTGTGATTCCCGGTCAGGACACGTGCCTGGGTGGCAGGCTCAATCCCCTGTGGGGGGCATGCAGGAGGCAGCCAATCAATGATTCTCTCTCATCATTGATATTTCTCTCTCTCCCTTTCCCTTCCTCTTTGAAATCAATAAAAATATATATTTAAAAAGATGCATTCAGGCAATTTTGTTTTGCCCAAGCATCAGGAATGGACTGTGCTTTCCCTGAGACATACAGATATTTCAACAACTTTGTAAGAGGCCGCATCAATGACAGGAATTTAGTTTCTCTTAGAATGACCTCACAGGCATGTCATGATTCCAGGTTTTCACACTTGCTTACAACACATTTCCCACTTCCCCCAAGTCACTTGAGCTCCAGAGGCTCCTTAGACCTTTTGGTGTGTGGCCTTCTCTTTGAAAGGGACTGTTCCTGTCTCAGATTGTTCACCTTTATGAAATACTGTGACTGGTTTGAGACGGTGCAGTCCTTTGTAAACAAGATGGTCGAAATTTAGGCTGGAAGTTAAATCATTCTTCATATGTTGTTTTTCCCCCTTATTAAATGATTAAGTCAGTGTTACTAGCAGAATCCTAGTCTGGAGCTTATGGAAATTTTAGAATAATTGTAACTCTTAGGATTGAATGGTATAAGCATTCTCTCATTCAAAGGATTGCTCATTCTCCACTGGCTTTGTACGTTGTAAAGACATTGCCTATCTATTAATATTGCACTCAAACACTTGCCTGTGTGGGAAGTGAAGAGTGCTCTAAAGGTCGCGGGAACAATGATTATTTTTTCTCTCCCTTGATAATCTGCCAGAGGAAGCATCTTTGAAATAGGGGTAGGAAAGGTATCTTCTGCTAAGGAATAGTGGAGAAGGCTTTAAAGTTTCCCTAAGTCATGAATAATTGGTTCCTCTTGACGAACTCAGCAGAGGCAGCCCAGGGAGGCTCCTTGCTGCTAGACTCACCTCTGTCACGCACATTTTCAGTGGGCACGTACAGTTAAATTCTGCTCATAGTTAATATCAATGAGTCTTTCTTTGTACTAGTTATTATTCCAAATACCTTAGTGCCATAAATTGTACCCAGTGGGATAGGTAGTATTACTGTTCTTATTTTACTGGTTGAAACTTAGAGGAAGAGAGGTGAAGTGCATTGCTCTAAAAGCTAGTAGAGGGTGCAGCCAGAATTCAACCTCGGGCAGTAAGACTCTAGAAAATGTTCTGACTACCAGGGACATATACCTACTTTTCTGTTTTCACCCCAGCTTGTTCTAGGAAAAAAGCAAATAGATAACATGTACACACATGCACACCAAGCCCCCCCCCCCCCCGCACACACACACACCATTCGCACACCCCCAAGAGTCTGCTTGTTATAGACCCTCCAGCACCGAATAAGAATTAAAAATGTAAGAACCTTGAACTTGGGTTACCAGCTGTACTTCCCACAGATGCCACCCTATTTCTGGCCTTGCTCAAATCAATCATGTGCCTTTGAAAGTAAGAAAGGAGTGCTGCATTGGCAGGGCCTAGTGCCAAATCCGCCATGGATATTCAGGAGTTAGGATTTGAGACACAAACCACTGGCCCATCTTTAGGGTCATTTGTAGGCCTCTTATTTTCCCTGTTTGTTAATAGGATATGGGATGTGTGACCTTTTCGGTTCTTGGGAGAATTGTATGTTCTTTGTGTGTAACATGCTAGTGCGTGCTTGAAGGCAGCCCTGGCTTCCATGGCTAGTGTTGCCACTTGCTAACCTAGAGGAGACAGGAGTTGGCAGTACCTGAGGATCTGCCCTTGTAAACAGGCATCTGTTTGTATTCACCTCGTGATCCTGCACACACAGCATCATTGTGGCTGGCACCGCCATCTGTGGGGCTCAACACAGAAGTTCAAGCCCCCTTGATGATTGGGACTTGATGCTTTGCGTAAGTCAGTGGATTGATGGTCAAGAATGAAAGCGCTGTGGAGCTTTATTACTAGAATGTCCTTTCTGTGAATGTTCTAGAATTGGCATTACTGATCCAGCAAGTCTGCACCATCTAGAGCAAGAACATGGATGGCCCAATATGTCAGAGCTCCTCCAAGTAAACATCTGTATTGCAGGGGGAGAGGGTGGTCAGGTGCTTTTGAGGTTTGTGCATCAGTGGGTGGGGTGTTTGCACCTGCTCCTATTGACGTGGTCCCTGCAGAGTTCCCCTCCTGGGAGCAGAGGGGGTTTAGAGAGGAGTGGGAGGGCTTTCAGTGGTCACTGGTCGCTGTCTCTGGAGTGTGTTGACGGGGTGGCAGACTGGGCACAGCCGCACAAGGGCCCTTTTCTTGCACATGAGCTCTGGGGCTGTAGTGCAAAGGGACACTTTGCCCAGTTGTGAGCAGACCCCTCTGTGGGGGTGTGTCTGTCGATTCCGTGGGCTCTTTTCCTCTGAGGAGTTGAGCAGCACCTGCTTTGGTGAGAGGCTGACTTGAGCCTCCAGATTCCGTTTCCTCCTTGCCCTGTTGGATTAGCAAAACTGATAAAGACAGGCTGTGCTGGGTTTTTATGCCCTCTCTTTGGATTCCAGGAAACTTGGAACTGCTGGCCAGAAACTTGGAGGTGCTGCTGTCCTTTGTCACATCAAGCATGACCCTGTGGACCCAGGAGGATCCTTCACCTTGACCTCTGCCAATGTGGGCAAGTGCCAGACGGTCCTCTGTCGGAACGGGAAGCCACTGCCTCTGTCCAGGTCGTATGTCATGAGCTGCGAGGAGGAGCTGAGGAGAATTAAGCAGCACAAGGCCATTATCACGGAGGTGAGGAGAGAGCCACTTTCCTCGGGTGGTGGGAGGACAGATGGGGGTCTGCAGAAACCAGCCAGGGAGCATCTCCCTTCAAAGAATGTTCTTTCAAGTTGGTTTAGAATTAAAATTCCAAACCCCTGGTGTCATATAGCAAGTTCTTTTGTAGGATAGGTGTGAAGACATTATACTGTATAGAATAATAAACCGCTTATTGATGGCCTCTGTGTCGGGCTATGCCAGGTGCTCCGTGGCACTGCCCCATCTGGTCCTCATGGGAGATACTGGTTTGCTTGGGGGTGAGGGCTCTACCCCTGAGATCACACTGTTGGTCTCCCTTCCTCACTTTGGGGCTGGTGGCTGTGACCTGCAAACCTTCATCAAAGCCTCAGTTTCCTCATCTGTAAAGTGGGAACAATAGTATATCTGTCCTGTAGGCTACTGTATCTGTGGAAATGAACTCACTGGTACTTTGGGTCATACCTCCTGTTCCATCTGAGTAAGGCAGTGAGTGCTTTACAGCCAGGAGCCATTTTTCCCCAATGGGACATTTCGCAATGCCTGGACACATTTTGTTGTCACAACTGGGTCAGTGCTTAGGGCATGTAGAGGCAGGGATGCTGCTAAATATCCTACAGTGTACAGGGCAGCGCTGCAACAAAGAATTGCTTGGCCCAACATGTCAGTAGTGCCCCTGTTGAGAAAGGTTGACATAAGTCAGTCTGCATTATAGCAAGATTTGTTACAGCACAACTTCCACATGGGCACTAGCAGCCCAACTCCACTCACTCACTCATCATAACGATATTATCACCTGGTGGGCGCTGACATATGACAGGGGATATAGAAGTGACCCTGCAGACACACATCTGCTGCAGGAGGTGTCCAGTTGTATTGTGGAAAAAACCCACAGGCCTTGTGTAACCAGGTAGACAGTACAGTAGAGATGAGTCCGGACAGGCTCTGATAAGGACCACGAGGAAGATAGGAAAGAGTTGGGATCCACTGTGAGACTCTAGAAATGAGTCTGTGGGTTGGTTTTAGTTCCCTGTCTGCCTGTCTGGGAGCAGAGAGGATTAAAGTAGATCATAGACACTCTCAGGGAGCAGACAGTCTAAGATGGGACAGATGTAATTGAATTAAACACTCAACATTACACCATGCAAAGATTAACAATTTCTGCTGCATAAATGCCTCACAGTCTGTGCTTCAGAACTTTTCTCTTATTTTCCCTGCCTCTTCTCTTCACTTTTTAAAAAATACATTTTTTTATTGTTGATAGTATTACATATGTCTCCCATTTTCCCACCCTTCTCCTCCCAGCCCCTACTCGCCCTCCATCCCCCAGGTCTTCACCACCCTAATTACTACTCACTTATGTCTGCATTGCTGGTTTTGTTACTTTTCCACCTTGAGGCACACTCCCCAAACACACACATGTGCACCTATGCACACACAGACACAAGACCATTGGTTCTGATTGGAGCAAGAGCTAAAGGATTGGGCAGAACAGCAAGGGTAATTTCTGGCCAATTCCACACTTCAGGGAGCAAAGAATTCCATCAGTAGAGTCAAGGGAGCTGAAAATTATGCTTGAAGCCCCATTTTGGTAATTTTCCTTCTAAGAACTCTGCCTGCTCGTGAGAGTATCATGGTGGGATTGTGTGTGGAGTTGCAGAGGGCACCCCTAGAACACCAATCAAACACCTCACAAAATTCCACACAAGGGAAGGAGGTAGGGTTGGGAAGGAAACGCCATTCTCTGGAAGAAATAGCAGCTTTAGGGGACCGTCCCTGTTACCTCATAGACACACACTGCTGGACGTTGTATTTGTCATCATGAAGCTTCCCTGGCAAAGTTGTTAAAAATATGGTCACGGAGAGGCACGTTATGGACCTGAGACCCTCAAACTTTAATAAAAAACTAAGCGGTACACAGGGTCACCCCCTCCTCCCCTCTAGTTTCGGAGTAAAGGTCACCGGCAAATGGTCTGAAACTTTGACTCGTTATTTAAATGGCACGAACCCAACTGATCCGAAGCTGAGGGACTTTGTCTCCTCCCTTTGCCATCAGCAAAGCAAGTGATGGGAACTGGCCCTTCTCCCTCAGCATCTGCCTCTCCGGCGTGGGCATTCTGACCTAGTGAGTCACACCGAGATTCTCCCCCCAATTATTTTTTACCTTCTTAAATGTACAGCAGTGTCTCCTGGGGCCCTGTGATTGCTGGACTGATGGAGAGGAATGTAAGGCATGGGGCATTGTTTTGACTAGACCTGCCTATGTCTGCTCAGGACTGGCTTGTTTCAGAAAGCCCTTTCCTGTGGCTACAGAAGCGTCCCCAAGGTGCTGTGAGAGGTGCTGTGACAGGCTAGATCGCGGTTTGCTAGAATCCAGTGTGAACATGGTCCCTCTTGTCCCTCCTGTTTCTGCCCTGCCCAGGCCACTGCCCTGGTTTCTGATGAGAGATGGATACTGGCCACTCATCAGAGAGAGAGCAGTCCTTCCCTTGGGCACACACAGCGTGCTCTCTGGGGCCTCCAGGCAGGAGGCCCAGGGAAGTTGCCACATGGGTGGGCTCCATGTTAACCTCTGCTTGGAAACCCCCTTCTTCCAGGACGGCAAGGTGAATGGAGTGACCGAGTCCACGCGCATCCTGGGCTACACCTTCCTCCACCCCAGCGTGGTGCCACGCCCCCATGTGCAGTCCGTGGCCCTGACGCCCCAGGACGAGTTCTTCATCCTGGGCAGCAAGGGGCTATGGGACAGCCTGTCCATAGAGGAGGCCGTGGGGGCCGTGCGCAATGTGCCTGATGCCCTGGCTGCCGCCAAGAAGCTGTGCACCCTGGCCCAGAGCTACGGCTGCCGCGACAGCCTCAGCGCCGTGGTGGTGCAGCTCAGCGTCACCGAGGACAGCTTCTGCTGCTGCGACCTGGGCGCGGGCGGGGCTGGCCCGCCGCCCAGCCCGGGCATCTTCCCGCCCTCGGTCAGCATGGTGATCAAGGACCGGCCGTCGGACGGGCTGGGTGTGCCATCGTCCAGCAGCGGCATGGCCTCCGAGATCAGCAGTGAGCTGTCCACCTCCGAGATGAGCAGCGAGGTGGGCTCCACAGCCTCGGATGAGCCCCCACCCGGGGCCCTGAGCGAGAGCGGCCCCGCCTACCCCGGCGAGCAGCGCTGCCTGCTGCACCCCGCCTGCCTGTCCAGCGCCTTCCAGCGCCAGCTGTCCAGCGCCACCTTCTCCAGCGCCTTCTCTGACAACGGCCTGGACAGCGACGATGAAGAACCCATCGAGGGTGTCTTCAGCAACGGCAGCCGGGTGGAGGTGGAGGTGGACATCCACTGCGGTCGCGCCAAGGACAGGGAAAAGCAGCAGCACCTGCTGCACGTGCCGGCTGAGGCCAGCGACGAGGGCATCGTCATCAGCGCCAACGAGGACGAGCCTGGGCTGTCCAGGAAGGTGGACTTCGCCAGCGTGGGGACCATCGGGCGCCGGAGGGCTAACGGCTCCGTGGCGCCCCAGGAAAGGAGCCACAATGTGATAGAGGTGGCCACGGAAGCGCCTCTCCGCAAGCCTGGAGGCTACTTTGCGGCCCCGGCCCAGCCAGACCCCGAGGATCAGTTTATCATACCGCCCGAGCTGGAGGAGGAGGTCAAGGAGATCATGAAGCACCACCAGCAGCAGCAGCCGCCCGCACAGCTCCCCCTGCAGCCTCCACGGCAGTGCCCGGCCGACCCACTGCCGGACTACTGCGACACACCGCTATGACCCGCCGGCGCCACCTAACAAACTAACCAAGAAAGACGGAGTTGCAAGAGTCTCCCAGGCTCGCATTAAACCAGGGGTTTATTTACTCCACGCCCTTCTCCCAGACTCTCTCCCATCCTGTCTTTGCAGCTAGTCTGTAGGTTCCTCCTGTTGGTGATTTTAAAAATAATTACCACTTTTCTTCTAGTGATGCTTTACCAATATGATTTAAATTTGTTAACTTCTTTTCCTAACATATCAGATGTGTAAAAACAAAGAACAAAAGGTTTAATATATTACAGAGAAACAGTTAATGATAATGTAATATTTTTTAAAATGGCTTTGTATTGTTTTGTTTGTTTGGAAGGCAGGGCAGGTTGCCAGTGCTCAATGATTTAATAATATTGTAATTCTGGGGGGAAAGCCTTTTTTTTTTTTTTTTTTGTCTTGAAAATGATAGACATTTGTAGAATATGGAGACTAACTCCTAGGAGTTGCTTTACTCTGTCAGGTGACTTAAGTCACTGGGATTCACTAATTTTCTCTGAGAGAACAGTTGATTGAGAAATTTCTATTGTAAATAGCTCCATGTTGTATAGTGATGCTTCAGATGTTTTGTAGTTTTGGCATAAAGACACCGTCTAAACAAATGACTTTTCCCTCCCTCCCCTTCTGAGGAGCCTTCCTGCCCACACCCACCTCCTAACCCACACTAGTTCATTCAATAATGAGGCTGAGCAACGAAGAGCATTTGCATTAAAATAAGGTGCCTCTTAGGCCACTGGAAAGGAACCTGCACCCAAGGGGCCTCTGAGCCCTTTCCTGTCCTCTCCTGCCTACCCAGCCTCTTGACTTTTGCAGACACTTTCTAATTGTGTTCCTTTCTGCTGCCACAATCAGCATGATTGTAGAGTCCAGTTAGACCATTTACATACCAACAGTTACATTAAAGCCGAATGCACAGATGAACATGTCATAATTTTTGTTAAAATAAATGCAAAATTTACAAGTATTGCACTCATCTGCTTTTGTCTCAGCAGCCAGATGTGTCTTGCAGATAGTCATAATAGCTTGGATTTGGAGTTACCAGATATTTCTGCCTTTGGGGTTTTCTTTGTTTGTTTTTTTGGAAGGGAAAAACACCCAACGGGACATGGACCTTGTGACTAACAATAGAAATAGTTGATCTTGCAGCCCTTCTATTTGTTGTTATTATGAAGGCTAGGTGTTATAAAGGCAGTAGATCGAGCTTGCATAGAGGAGATCCCTGGAAAACTTCTCCCACAAAGCCACACCCATGTTCGATGCTTTGAGGGGCTCTTCAGCATAAGAACAGGTTAATATACCTTTATTTGAATAGTGAAAATCAGAAGCTGGTGGGCTCACTCTCCAGCACCAGGACAAATCCCCTCAATGCATGGAGTCCGATGGGAAATGTGGTACTCCTAGCTGACCACTGGCCCCATGAACAGACTGTAGCCCCCAACCCTGCACCTTGTGGACCACGTGTTGGCGATACTTTTGGTCTTCTCTGTCTCACATGAACCAGCTTCCCAGAGGACTGTCTGCTCTCTTCCTTCTTCAGGTCTGCCCTTAAGTGGAACCTGGATAGTTTAGTAACAGGACAATTAGTATTTCTCAACTTGTGGACTTGGTGGTGGGCTGTCTGTACCTTTGCTTAGTGGTCAGATCTGTGACCTGGCCTCGTCTTGGTAATGTCCATACTTTATTACGTCAGGCTATATGCATGCCATGCCCTTTGAAAACTGCTAAGACCACGAAAGAAGCTAATTTCATCCCAGTAAGGGACAGTGACCAATGGACTAGACTAGTCGTCGGCAAACTCATTCATCAGAGCGGTTTGCCAACCACTGGACTAGACTGTAAACGGTTCAAGCCCAGGCTGAGCTCTCTGCTCTACACTGCCAGCAAAACCGTCTTAGGCCAGCCCTCACCTGCACCTTGCCTTCCTCGGTCTTTGCCCTGCTCCAGGTGGATGGGAGCAGGCTTGGGAGGCTCTGAGTTTCATACCAGTGAAGACCTGGGCTGATCTCTGAGGTCCACAGTTCTTAAACCTCCTGTGGCCGGGTTCATTGTTACCTTAGAGGACCCAGAACATCTGTGGATTTCTCTGCAACTCCCTTCCAGAGGGGTCAGCATTTGCTTCCCTGATTGTGCTCAACTGAGGCAGCAGCAAATGGAACCATCAGGTGGAGGCCTCCCTCATTTCCTACCTTCTGTGGCTGACATGGGAGACTGGGCACAGCTTGGTGCTGTTGTTTTCCGCAGCTCACCAGTTCAGTCGGTGCTTGCTTCTGTTGATTGTATCATTAAGTCTCAGTAAGCACACCTACATGTAAGGTACTGTGGAGGTAAAGGACAAAACTGTGCCCTTTGGAGCTTAGAGTAAATAGGCATGTGGATGAAAAGAGAACAGGAGCATGTTAAGTGGCCAAGGAGGCAGAGCCCTGCTAATAGTCTCCTTGTCCTTGCCTAGGAACCTCCCAGGCATTTTCTGACGGTTTCTTTACACTTCTTATCACGGTGGCATCCGATAATATATGTAAACTGTGAAGTGCTTGTTATTTAAAGGTCCCCAAAGCCAAGGAATCTCCAGAGCAAATATGAGCCAGGGCATCTCCACCCGCTGGGAGAGGGGAAGGAAGAGGTTGGAGCAGAAGCTTTTAGAAGCTCTGAGAAGGTTTGCAGCCTTGAGTAGACTCAGCCCCCAATTGAAGACCCTAGAAGTTGTTTGGTGTCACATCAATCACGTGTCTCCACAGAATAGTGACTTTGAAGAAGGCACTAGGATCAGTCTGGGAGCCAGGATTCCCAACCCTGTCTGAGGTCCACAGTTCTTCAAGCCCCTGGTTTTTCTCTATTGCTTTTGTCACAGCACCACCCGCTGGTGAGGTTAGAATGTGGGTGGAAATGGTGTTAATGCTTGTTCCTTCAATCTCTAGGTTTCCAGAAGAAACATTTATGTTACTTACTTTCCTAGACACATGAAAGCAAATCCAGCACTATTAAGGAGGTAGAAAATTCTAATTAAACTATTGTTTTTGCACCTGTGGAATTCTGCTTTGTAAGGCGGGACAATGGATGCACACTGGTTTCCCATGGGAAATTGACATGCAGACATGTAAAGAGGTGTAACCGGTGTCATAACATTGACCTGGGAGTCAGTATCCCCGACATTCATCCAATTCCCCATGCCCCATGGTGAAAAATCCATAGAAATCTATAATGTGCTAGCACGGCCCAGTGAACATTTCCCATTTGGTCATGTGACTACCATGCAGACACTCATAGGAGGCGTTGTGAATTATTCCCACCCATCAGGAGAGAGAAGCCTTGTGAAGTGTGGGGGTTGTGGTATCTACCCTACCTACCTCCCCAGTGATAAACCAGGTCATGCCTTTGAGGTAATTTGTGGATAGCAAAGCCTTAATTAAGTGGAAGTATTTTTGTCATTGTTGCAAATGAAGCATTAAGGATGGCTAGAAAGAAAATAATTGGGAACACTACAAAAGTACCTTTTTAAATTAAAAACTCTTAGAGAAATAGCTATTGAATTGTTATGATGGTAGAGAAAATAGGTTTTTCTCATTTCTTGCCATTGAGTTTCATTTTTCTTTCAATTCAGCCCCAACAAAGTTTTTGTGCAAATGAATCTCTGCAAACTTCGTTCTATTTTGCTTTTGTCATTCATTTGAAAGATGACTTTAAAGTTCTTTTATTCCCCACTACCAAAATACCAAAATTGCAACCAAGGCCTTAATTTGGAAAGCCCATTATCACAAAGTGAAAGGTTCTTCCTGGGAGGGGGAAGAACCCTACATAATGCCCCCTGCCTTCTAGAAGACTAAGGTTGAACCCTTGACAGGAGGAGATGGGCAATGGATCCCCGAGACTGCCTTCTGTCTTCTGGGCTGTGTCATAAAGTAGGAAATAATGACATTCCCCTGCCCTGAATTGAAGTGCCCAAAACACGTACTGCTTTTGTGGACTCCGGTTCATTAGTGCCTTCATTTTATTCCAGACTAGAAACACAATGTTCTATCCTGTTCAAAGGGGGAACAGCAGAACACTTGGAGAATTTTCTCCCATCTGCTTACAACTACAACCCCTCCCATTATCACACCTCTCTTTCTCCAAAGATGTGGCAGTAAAATATTTCAAACTGAAAATTCAAGTACTTTCTACTCATTATGATTTCTTAGGTCTTATTCCAATGGACTTGTACTTTCCCCTAATTACTAATCTTATCTATTGAAAGAACATTGAAATAGCAACTAAGGTAAATTTTCCAAATGTTGTATCTCCAGATGTTGACTTTTCTTGAGCTCATTTGGAGGTCATTTGCTTTTCTGAGTCTAAGAAAACTGTTCCACAATTAGCATGTGGAGGTTCTTAAATCAGTAGAAATTGCCCTGCAGGTCAGGGATAGATCATGCACATGAAGTATTTTGTTTTATGATCTATAATACATTTTAAGAACTACTTAAATATTCGTTTTCCTAGAACATGTCAGTGGGTTAAAAAAGAGCTCATTGGAATGTGTGTCACGTTCCTGCTTCCTTAAGCACAACCAGCCATACATTTTCCTCAGGAGCAGTGACACCGAAACCACTGTCTCTCACAGGTAAACACATTAGGAAGTTTTTTCCTAGAAACTTTATTAGGCATGTATTACAATGCTGTCTGCATATCATTTGCATATAATTTTTATGTCAACATTCTATGGTGACTCCACTCTTAAAACACTCTTTAGGATATTACTTGAATTGCATTGTATTGGGGTTTGTCCTATTCTTTCTCCATCACTTGAAGGGATGAGCTGGTGTGTGTTGGGAAAGAGGGCAACAGGCAGGAACGGTGAACCTACCAGTGTTACGAGAGCACTCTGCCTTTGCTGCCCCCTTAATCTAGTCTGAGCATCAGAGAGTGGAAATGACCGAGAGGTCACCGAGTGCCTGCTTCCGACGAATCCAAGCTGTGTCACTCTGCTGAGTGGTTTTTTGTTTCTTCCTCCTAGAGCTCCAAAAATAGAGGCTCTTTGACTTCCTTCATAAACTGCCCAGCACCTGCTTGAACAAGTTGAGTATCCACTCTGTGCAGAAGTGCTGGGGTGGGCAGAGAGCAGTGAGATGAATAAAAAAACCATATGACAATCCACCATAGAGACGCATATAACTAAGAATGTAGGGGGCTAGGGGAGGGCTCAGGGCGTAGACTTGCACCCAGTCTGAGATGGGCAATGGGCCAACCCCAAGTTCAGAATTCTCTAACTCCCAGCCCTGAGTGTGGTCATTGAGAATCAGTGTTGTGTGAAGTTCCTCCTGTCACCAGTGGCCTTCAAACTTGTCTGTCTATGACTTCCTGAGAGACAACACTGGCTTCCCACCTCCAATGAAGACTGGCTTTCCACCTCCCATGTTGACCACTCCCCGATGCCTCCTGATCACCTCCCGCCCAAGACTCCTGCAAGCTTGACTCTGGCAGAACCTGTCATCTGCCACCAAGTCCTGTCAGTTCTGCTTCCTGAACCTTCCTAATGGAGGAGAGAAACAATGAATAAACATTTTTTAAATGAACATGATTATTTCAGAAAATAGAAGGAGGATTATGGGATCAAGAGTGATATTTAAGAAGACAGACCCTAGAGGAAGAGAATCTCAAGCAGAGGACCTGCAAGGGCATAGCCCCCGGAGGGAGGGGACATCCCTCCTCTAGCCCCTGGTTCTGAACCAATGAGGAACTAAGAGATCAGCAGCAGGGGCCAAAAGGTCACCTTTATTACTTAAAAGCTCACAGTGGAAATGGTAAGTGGGCTTCTGATTAAACCGCATCATCAGCCAAACTCGCCCTGCAGCAAGCGCCTGAGGTAGACCTCCTTGCTCTGGAGCAGAGAGCACTCCCTGGAGGTGCAGCTGAAAACTGGTTTCTGAGAGAAAGGGGCAGTCCTAGGCTATGCAAGTGTACCCTTTCTCTCCCAGGAGGGTTTCCAGGGGTGGATCCACAGCTGGAAGGAGGGTCGTCCTGCTGCAAGCTTGGCCAGCTCAGGGAGGTCTGTGTGGTAAGAGCTCAGTGGCCCCAGACAAGAGGGTGTGAGGTGATGCCACAGATGTAGACCAAGGCCAGCTGGCACAGGCTGGGGCAAGGCAGGTGCTTACTAAATGGTTTTTCATGTTTCCTTTCCCCTCTGAGTCCCCTAGCCCCTGAACACACAGCTCTGTGGCTCTCACCATGACATCTGTGTCCTGTTCATTCATTTGGGGGTGAGGGGTGGGAGTGATTGTAATCATACAATAAATGCACCATAAATATCTACTCAACAATGTACGCAAACACCAATCCAGCCCGATTTCAAATATTTGGAAACCCTGTCTCCATAAGTCCTCTCACACTTGTCAAACTTTGTGTCCAGCTTTTTTACACGGGGTTTATGACTGTGACAGAGGTTGGAGGAATTGTCTGTACCTGAGTTAGGACTGGCTAGGTCACTTTTGAGCAGCATATGGACTCCTGTGTTTAATGTACAGGTAGTCACTCTTCCCCAAGCTCCTGACACTCAGGACTGTCAGCAGGGGTGGGAAGTGGTTCTTACTGGGTAGGATTATCATTGACACCTTCCAAGAGACTAACCACAGATTGACCATACCCTGCGTCAGTCATTGTCAGCTCACCCTATGAGGTGGGTGCATCTTCCACTTCCTGACCTGGACAAGGGAAAAGGGTTTTTAAGACATGATTGAAACCAAGGCTTCCTCAGGGAGTCTTTTGACATGTGAATTCATTTCTTTATTTCCTTCCCCTTTTTCCATTTTGCAGTGGTTTTCCCAGCAAGATTATGACAAGAAATTTAAGCCAGCCATGTGCTAACTGATGTGAAGTTCTCTCTGACAGAGTAATAACCAGAGCTATTCGTTTTCAAATGTCTCATATTCAACAAAATATCATTTTCCTCCCTGGAGGGATTAATAGGACTTGTTTTAATTCAGTTATTGGCAGTGGCTGAAAGACAGCAAGGAGAACTACGGTGTCATATGTCTGCAGAGATGACCTTCCCTCGCTGTTTGAGTCCTGCTGTTGGAACGCCATACAACATGGGAACAGGTAGGAGCCTGAGTCATTTCCAGCTGTTGTTTAGGTAGACTAAAAATTGGTTGCATATTCACAATTTTCCTATGGCTCAACTTAATAAATGTAGTTATTTGGAGCTGTGGAAAATGTCCTATTAAGCTATCCCACCCTGTGCTCCAAGATATGCTAATAACTGTGAATGCCTTTGACTGTGGTTAGGCATTTCATGTATCTCTCTTTCAAATCGTGTATGAGGCCCGGCCAGCGTGGCTCAGTGGTTGAACATCGACCTATGAGTCAGGAGGTCACAGTTCGATTCCCAGTCAAGGCCTATGCCTGGAGGCAATCTTGATCCTCCAGATCCTCAGTGTGAGGCATGCAGGAGGCAGCTGATCAATGATTCTTTCTCATCATTGACATTTCTCTCTCTCTCTCTCTCCCTCTCTGAAATCAATATATATATATATTGGCCTGGGGATATATATATATATATATATATATATATATATTTTTTTTTTTAATTGGGTATGGGCCCCAGGACAGGCCATCATTTCATGGACTCCATGATCAATGAGTATCAAGTAAATGTGGGGTAGGAAGAGACTTTCCTCTACCTTCAAAGTGCCTTTGGCTGGTCTCATCATTACATCTGCAGGAGATTGACAAGAGACTATAGCCAAATTCAATTACATACAATGATAGCAGGTGTTTAGTAAATAAAAGTTTGCCCTGCCATAGAGTTAAGTCCAAAACGGATATCTCTGATGATTCTTATTATAGGTAAGACCCCTAATTCAAGTTCTTCTAGGTAGTTGTGTGGGGGTTGGGGGTGGTTTCTTTTGAGCCCCCTGAGGTCTCTGTTGCCTTTAACTCAAACTCATCTGCATAGCACAAGGTATATCTTGGGTGAATCATTCTGAACCTCCCCAGAAATATCCAACAAGTGGAAAATGGGGTCCTGATAAGTAGGTTTATGCTTTTACTGAATCTGTGCCATTGTCTCCGCAGTGGCCAGGCCCCGGGAGCTCGCTACTTTCATCTCATTCTTCACGGAGCCAAAGACAAATTGGAACAGGCATCCTACAGGGGTTTTCTCTGCCAGGAGGACTCTTCTCAGCAAATGAAATGGACGTGTCCTGATGGAATGAATTTCCATGAAGACCTGCTGCAGGACCCCAGAGGAAGGTGAGTGGGCAACGCTGGCACCACCACCCACAGCCTCACGCGGAGGCCTGTGCTGGCCCCTGCTGGCCCGGAGAAGTGGAGAATGCTGTGGTCTCCTGGGGTTCTGTGTTCAGCCCACAGGACACACCACAGGAGCCACAGGGTGTGGAAAGAGAACATCAGATTTCCTTTTACTTTTGTCTGCATTCTGAAAGTTCTAAGAGTTAGCATTTATACATGCACTGCTTTAAGTGAGTGTCAGACGCGGCCCTGAATGCTTACCTCTTGCAGTTGAGTCCCTTAATCTTGACAATAGCATGGAGCTGAAGACTTATCCTGATTCACACAAGAAAAAGTTGAGGCTCAGAGGGTTCCAGTGATCAGCCCAAGGTCACTGCCAGGAGTGTCAGAGCAGGGATTTGAGCCCAGACCGGTGGCTCCAGGTCCCTTATCACCCTTTGTTAATCATTCTGTGATGAGAATCTTCACATGTGGAATACTTTGACTGTGGTTAGGCATTTCATGTATCAATGAGTATCATTAATTCACGCACCCCCTCCCCCACACACACACACACAGACACTGCAGATTCCAGCTTTTTTTTTTTCCACTGAAGATAGAGGTTTGAGACCCTGCCTGAGACAGAGCCCTCCCTGAGAACAGGAACAGGTCAATGCCAGCCCCCTGCCCCCCGCAGGTCCCTTGAGCCCTAGGACTTAGTGACCCTGGGTAGGTTCTAGCTCTCATGCTTCCAGCACAGCCCCATGGTAGTAGATAACCCCCCTGATTAATCCTCTCTCAAACAGAGCTTGAGTTTAGGGTGAGTTGGCATCTAACTGCCTGTTTCACCAGCACAGGGTGCTGCAGGGATTGTCAGCACTTCAGAGAGCTTGGGACCTTTTCATTCTAGATGGATGCAATTTCCAAAATTGAGCTTAAAAGAAAGAAAGAAGGCTTTTGGATTTTGTGACTGTTGTTTTGGCGTCTGTGTATCTAGTGCTGGTGACAGGATTGTGGTCTCGCTGCCCCTGTGAAGTCCAGGGAAGGGGAGGCTCCCAGGACCGCAAGTATGCAGGGGTTGGTCTGTACTTGGGGAGGAGCCTGGGTGTCACAAGCAGATTACAGCACCCTGCAGAGGCCTCATGGCTTTGGAGGAAAGACCTGTCGAGTACCATGCAATTTGTGGATAGGGAGCTGCTTTTTTTTACAGAAGGAGTTAAATCTAACTCTGAGGTAAGGCTCCAGCACGAGCCATTTGGGGAATGGCCTGGCATGTTCCCTGACCTTCTGTGGAGGGAACGGGGGCTTGCAGCCAGACCTTCCGAGGTAGGGGGCAGCTTTGCCAAAAAGTTGAGACCCACTTAGGTTATTACTCTTCTATAATCTACTGATTGTTTAATCCTGAGAAAGATTTAAAATGGTGGTAAGAGGGAAGTATTCATCTTTAAGGATGTGGGCCCATCCTTGTTTACACATTATTTTCTCGTTTTAAGATTTTGATTTTTTTTAATTTTCAGGTTTTTTAATTTTTACTTTTTATTTTTTAAACACAGGTAGACCTTACATTTATTTTTTTAACAGTGGACTAGTGAGGTAAGATTGAATTATTCTATGTAACACAGCTTTGTTGTATCTTGTAATATTAAATGTTAATACAACCTTCTCCCCCCTGCAATCAACACACTGTTGTCCATGTCCATGAGTTCTCTTTTTTTCTTTTTTTGCTGAATCCCCCCACCCCAACCCCCACCAGAACTGTCTGCCTTCTCTCTATGAATCTGTTTCTATTTTGCTTGGTAGTTCAGTTTGTTCATTGAATTCCACATAGATCAATGGAACAGAATAGAGAGCCCAGAAAGAAATCCGTGCCTTTCTAATAAATTAATATTTGACAAAGGAGGCAAAACATACAATGGACTAAGATAGTCTATTCAATAAATGGTGTTGGGAAAATTGGACAGACATGTGCAAAAAAATGAAACTAGACCACCTTCTTATACTGCACACAACAATGAACTCAAAATGGATTAGAGGCTTAAATGTTATACTGGAAACCATAAAAATCCTAGAAGTAAACATTGGCAGCAAAATCTAGGGCATTTCTTGTAGCAATATTTTTTCTGATATATTTCCTCAGGCAAGTGAAACAAAATAAAAAATAAACAAATGGGACTACATTGAACTAACGAGTTTTTGCACAGCAAAGGAAACCATCAACAAAATGAAAAGATAACCCATTGAATGGGAGAACATATTTGCCAATGATCCATCAGATAAGGGGTTAATAACCAAAATTTATAAATAAATTATAAAACTCAACACCAAAAAAACAAACAACCCAATTTAAAAAAAGAACAAAAGACCTGAATAGACACTTCTCCAAGGAGGACATATGGTGGCCAACAGACATTTGAAAAGATGCTCAATGTCACTAATCATCAGAGAAATGCAAATTAAAACCACAGTGAGATACTACCTCAGACCTATCCTATCTAATAAAAGAGTAATATGCAAATTGACTGTACCTCCACTATACCCACAAGCCACACCCACCAGCCAATCAGGAGTGAGTATGCAAATTAACCCAACCAAGATGTCTGCGGCCACAGAGCTGCAGCAAGCAGGAGGCTTGGGTTTCCCCAGCAATGGAGGAAGCCAAGCTTCCCTGCCGCCCTGGCTGGCCCAGACCTACACTCAAGGCTACAAAGTTTCAATTATAGAAAATAAATAAATCCCAACAAAAATGGCAGCAGCCACGGAGCTGGAGAGAGCAGGAGGCTTGGGTTGCCCCTGGTGATGGAGGAAGCCCAGCTCCCCGCAGCCCTGGCCAGCCTTGGCCTCCACTACAAAGTTTCAATTATAGAAGATAAATAAATCCCAACAAAAATGGCTGTGGCCACTGAGTGAGCAGGAGGCCTGGCTCCACTCAAGGCTACAAAGTTTCAATTATAGAAAATAAATAAACCCCAGATACCAGGGCCTCCGCTTGGGTTGCTTGGGGGTGTGGTCCACCTACAAACCACCACAAGCCCCTTGCCCAGGCCCAAGGGAACTCCACACCCCAAGGGAACCCCCACCCTGATCTGGGACACCCTTCAGGGCAAACCAGCTGGCCCCCACCCATGCACCAGGCCTCTATCCTATCTAATAAAAGAGTAATATGCAAATTGACCATCACTTCAACACACAAGATGGCTGCCCCCATGTGGACACAAGATGGCCAGCAGGGGAGGGCAGTTGGGAGGGACCAGGTCTGCAAGGGAGGGCAGTTATGAGCAATCAGGCCAGCAGGGGAGGGCAGTTGGGAGGAACCAGGCATGCAAGGGAGGGCAGTTGGGGGTGATAAAGCCTGCAGGGGAGGGCAGTTAGGGGTGACCAGGCCGGCAGAGGAGGGAATTTGGGGGCAACCGGGCCAGCAGGGGAGGGCAGTTAGGGGTGACCAGGCCTTCAGGGGAAGGGCAGTTAGGGGTGACCAGGCCTGCAGGGGAAGGGCAGTTAGGTGTGACCAGGTCTGCAGGGGAAGGGCAGTTAGGGGTGACCAAGCCTGCAGGGGAGGGCAGTTAGGGGCAATCAGGCTGGCAGGGGAGCAGTTAGGCATCAATCAGGCTGGTAAGGGAGTGGTTACGGGGTGATCAGGCTGGCAGGCAGAAGCAGTTAGGAGCAATCAGGAAGGCAAGCAGGCAAGCAGTTGGAAGCCAGCAGTCCTGGATTGTGAGAGGGATGTCTGACTGCCAGTAGGATCAGGCCTAAATGGGCAGTCGGACATCCCTTGAGGGGTCCCAGATTGGAGAGGGTGCAGGCTGAGCTGAGGGACACCTCCCCCCATGCACGAATTTCATGCACTGGGCCTCTAGTCATCAATAAATCAACAAACAAGTGTTGGTGAGGATGTGGAGTAAAGGGAATCATTCCAAGATTTTAAATGGGCACCTCTCATTTGGTAAGCTCCTGAAGCAGAGACCTTGCCTTAGTGATATTGTATCTCAGGGGCTAGCCCTGTGCCTGGCACATGGTAAGTTTCCAACCTATTTTTTAGATTATATAATGCATCAACTTTGTAAGCACCACGATCCTGTTGGCTTTTTAATTGGTACCATTCTTACTTAGCGCTAGACATGACTGACCATCTTCACAAAGGTGCTAGACCTGGAAGAAAGCCTCCTCTTGCTCCGGAAGCCACAGACACATTCTAAAATAGACTCAGTATTGTTTTTCTGACTATAAAATAATGCACACACAAAAGTTGGAAAACAGAAACTTTAATGAAGCAAAAAGATGACCCATGATCTCATTGACACATTAACAGTCCCTTCCAGTCTTTTTTCTAAGCACCATTTTTAATACATAATTGGGATTACGCTATATTCAATATCATTTCCCCATTATGTTTTGAGCATCTTTCCTGGTTACTAAAAATTCTTAGTAAACATTTTTAAAAGATGGTAATATTCTGTCAGGGGAATGTACCATAATGTGATAAAATAGATTGGTATGGTTTCTAGCTGTTTTCTATTGCAAATAATACTGCAGTGAAATTCTTTGCTACCATTGATTACATAATTGCAAACATTAATTTAATCAATACATTGATTAAAACTTATGAACAGTTGGAGCAAGAGGTAGGGAGCTAAGCAATGGGGGAGGGTGTGGCCTTGTTTCCCAGATGTGGAGCGGAAGCAGCTGGTACCCTAGCTGGTTTGGCTCAGTGGACAGAGTGTCAGCCTGTGGACTGAAGGGTCCTGGGTTCGATTCCAGGCAAGGGCACCTGCCTGGGTTGTGGGCTCGATCTCCAGCGGGGGGCGTTCAGGAGGCAGCAACCAATGATTCTCTCTCATCATTGGTGTTTCTATCTCTCTCTCCCTCTTCCTTCCTCTCTGAAATCAATTTAAAAGAAAAAAGGAAGCAGCCAGTAACAATGGTGAAGGGCCACCGGTGGGCCATGTTACCTGAGGGAGAGTGGCAGGGTCAAAGCCTCAGCCACAACAGGGAAAAGTACCCTAAGTTGTTGTGTATGTGTGCTTTATTTTTCTTTCTGGAAAAAGAAAAGAAGTTCAGTAAAGAAGACATTCCAATAGCACTTTGGCCTGATTCTTAAACAGCTAAACATCTCAACTTTAAGAAAGGAAAATCAAGATTTTATTTTTCCTCTCTGTGAAATATTCCTTTAAGTGGCTAGCAGTTGACAGCCGATTTCAACGGCATGTGTTTTGAATTCCTAGAGACTGAAATCCAGCACCTGTGAGTTCCTGGTCAGATTTTACATGTCAAGACTAGTTCCAGGTGTGTGGTGCTTTTCAAGCAAACCCAGGACACTTGGCGTTCACCAGCCTGGCATATCTTGTCCTGCAAGGACTTCACAAGCTAGTGGAGGAGAAAGTCATTGAAAAAAGAATAGGAGCACGAGTTCTGGAGCAGACAGCCCTGAGTTCAGATCCTGGCTCTGCCTCTGATGAGCAGGGTGACCTTGGCAATTTCATCGCCCAGTGCTTTAGTTACTTGGTCTGAAAAGGGGGGTTCAGAGTACACAGTCATAAGATTCCACAAGAGGATTTGGTGACGTCAGGCACTAGCTCATGAGAAGGGCTTAACTTCAAGGGTCTCGAATGCACAGAAAAGAGCAGCCACCACGTCAGGAGACAAGACGGTGTCACAGAGGGGCGCTTTCTGCAGTGGCCTCAGGGGATGCTTGTCCCATGGAAAAGTGGGGTAACAGCCTTCCCGCCAGGGGAACCATTGCTTCATCTATGTCATGTTGGAGCACCAGCAAGAAGTTCAAGTTCTCTGAGCTCTGGTACTCCCTGCTTCTGCTGCAGCGTTCTCTATTTGTCCATATCTTCTTAGATCAATTGTTCTCTTACCTCTTTGAAATTAATGTTCTAGAAATGCATCTCATAGAAATCATGGATAATTAGAGCATAACCAGCTTTTTCTTTAAAAAAAATATTTTTTTGATTTCAGAGAAGAAGGAAGAGGGAGAGAGAGAGATAGAAACAACAACAATGAGAGAGAATAATTGATTGGCTGCCTCCTGCACACACCACACTGGGGATCAAGCCCACAATCCTGGCATTTGCCCTGACTGGGAATTGAACTGTGACCTCCTGGTTTACAGGTCCACGCTCAACCACTGAGCTACGCTGGTCCAGCATAACCAGCCTTTTCTATGCAAACAGAATGGTGTTGAATTTGGTATTGCTGTGTGAGTCGTCTGATATAAACAGGCATGCTGTTGGTGGGTTTTAGTGTCTCTCATCTACTTTAAGTACCATCTCTACTGTGACAGCCTGCTGTCTGCTGTGTATCTATATGTAGGTATTTGTTATATGTCACAGACTCATCCCATCCACAGCAGAACCTCTGGTTTCCTACCCAAATGAATCCTAATCTCTCAGTCTTTCTCATGACAAAATGTCAGAAGGGACCCTCCAAATGCTCCAGCCAAAATGCCAGGAGTCATCCTTGATCCCTCTTCCCCTCACCACTCCACACAGCCAGTTCATCAGCTGTTCTGTCCCCTTCATCCCAAACACATGCCCCAACCATCACTTAGTCCATCTCCCCTTCTTGTCCAGGCGGCAATTGTCCTTCCATTGGGCTTCTGGCGAGGTTCCACTGTGGTACCACCATCAGCTTCCCATCAAAACCATTATTTCAAAATGTACTCACTGGAGGAGAAACCCGAGTTCCCCGAGATATGTGATCAGCACCGGGACCCTGCCAGCAGGCCAGGGGTTCCCAAGGCAGGTGCTGGGTGTGGGGGCCACGGGGTCATAGGCTACCAAGGAGACAGAACTGAACCTCACAGCACCCTGCTCGGCCCCGGAGGATGGCTGGTTAGCCAGAGACGGGTAAGATTCCTCAAGGAAGGAACAACCTAAGACAGGCACAGTCGCAGAGGGGCCATCAGGAGAGCACTTGGGGGGGGCAACAGAAGTGGGGCACAGACCTCACCCCCACAACATTGCAGGGGCTTGAACCCTCACCCACTTCTAAAGGAGGTCTCCTGCCCCTATGGCTGCTTCGCGCTTCCCACACCCAGCTCAGATCGGGACCCCGGCAACAGAAAGAGACCTGGCCCAGCTCACATCGAGATATAGGTGACAGACAGAGACTTGGCCCAGCTCAGATCGGGACCCAGGTAACAGACAAGAGACTTGGCCGACAGCAGTTGCCCTATATCTAAATTCAGCCGAGCATTTGGAATGCTCAGGGCCCACTCAAGAATGCAAATAATCCTTCCCACTAATATTTACAGGGTAAACTAAGATTGTTGGTAGAGTATTAAATTTGACAGTAAAATAGTAATCGAGTTTTCAGATTAATTTAAATAGGCTAATTGAAATAAGTGAATATTCAAGTACTGGACAAAAAGATGTTCTTAAAGTAATAACTAAAATTTCTATTGGTAGTTCATCTCATGGTAAAATTCCTGAATATGCAATGAACCTAAAGCAGTCATATGTGTGGGGAAAAAAATTTTTTTTAATTTAAAGTTATCAAGACTGCATTATAAAATTTACAAAAACCTCCATTAATAAAAAAAGGGGGGGGATAGTAGGGCAATATCATGTAAAGAAAAATATCCTATAAGTAAATTACATCTAGAAAATTTTTACTTTACCAAATTAAGTTTCATTTGCAATGCTAACAGCAAGACGGCCATTAAAAACACACATGGTGTCTAAATAAGACAAAGAAAAATCGTTTGAACAAAAATAAAAAGGATCCCAAATCAATTATATAGAAAAGATTCCTTTATTAACTTGTGGTCTAGAATATATTTGTATATTTTCAGAAAACAACCCCAAGACCAGATGGATACCTGCAACAGAGAGGAATTGACAGGAGTGCTCCAACCACGAAGATAAGAGGAAAAAACAGTCCAGAGATGGAAGACGCTGACAATGCCTTGCCATGGGAGCAGTCAGCAGCTGTGCACCGCTGCAGGTTACCTAGGACCAAACCAGAGAGGGTCAGACCTGCATTGCCACCATGTGCCCACCATCCAGATATCACTGCTGACATGTACACATAAGGAACTGTTGGACATTGAAATTGGGACTCAAACATTTTTTTGTTTTGTCTTGTTTTGTTATTATATGTTTATTTCCAGTCTGCAAAGGCAAAACTTTTTAAAGGAAAGAAATGGTGGGGAAAAGATACAGAGGCAAAGAAGCATTGAACAGACTGTCAAACTACATTGGGAAGACAGGGGTGGTTGGACGAGGAGGGCTGTAAGAGACCAACCGAAGGACTTGTACGCATGCATATAAGCACAACCAATGGATATAAGACACTGGGGCGGGGGGGGGGGGGGGGAGGGTGGGCAGGTGAAGGCATGTCCTGGGGGATAGGGGAGGTGTGGGGGGAGATCAAGGGGGGAAAAAAAGGAGACATATGTACTACTATTTGTAATACTTAAAACAATAAAAATAAAATAAAATTAAAAAAAAAATGTAGAGAACCCCGCCAGGCCCTGGGAGAAGTCTCCCAGGGGAGCTCCTTAGGGTGCATCCCCAGTTTGGTTTGACCCAAAGCCTCTCCACCCCCACCTTCATGCACACCCTCTAGTCCAGACTTCTCAACCTCAGCGCCAGTGACATTTTGGTCCAGAGAATTCTTTCTTATGGGCAGCTGTTCCCTACATTGTAGGACGTGTGGAGTCATCCCTAACCATACCTGCTAGCTGCCACTAGCACCCTCCCACGCCTGTGGCAACGAAAGTCTCCAGACATTGCCCAGTATCCCCCAGGGGGCAAACTCACCACTATTGACTCACTAATCCCATCACACTGGCTTCCTTCCTGCAGAGTAAGCCCTGTGCATCCCAATTTGGACCCGTGGCAGCAGTTGTTGCCCCGCCTAATGCTCTTTCTTTGGCGATGTCTTGTCTGCCTCCTTCTCTATTCTGTCTCTGCTCAGATGTCCCCTCCACAGAAGGGTCTTCTTGAACACCCAAACTAAGATGGCCCTTCAAAGTCCCCGGGACTACATCCTTGCAGTTTAATTTCTTCATGTCCTTTATCAGTATCTGCAATGATCTGATTTATTTCTCTGTTCACCATTCCCTCATTAGGTTTCAGCTTTATCAGAGTAGAAACCTGTCTGTCTTCATGAAGTGTTCCTGATATGACCAACAGGACCAGTCCTACAGCAGGCATGTGACCAAAGCAAGTGTCAAATGATACATAAATGATGTCCTGCTCCTTTACTGAGAGCTTTTTGAAGGTTGAGGAGCGGTGGCAGGAGAGAATTATAGTCACTTAGGACAATTCCAGGATGTAACTGAGAAAGTGTGTGGAGATGGTGTTTGGCAGCATCTTCCAGAATCAGCTTTCTCAGTGTGGGGAACTGAGTGCCGGGGTCCCAGGTGAGTGATCCCACAGATCCAGTCCTCTTGCTGAAGAGGCTCCACACAGTCTTCCTGGCTCCGACAGAGGTTACTTTGGGACAACCCCAGCATAAGCATAGAAGGTCAAGGACAGTCTGGTCTCAGAGAGGTTTATGACTTAAAGGGAACCTTGACTGTTATGTCTGGGGTAGGAAGCTACTCCAGGAAAGGGAAGGCGCCCTGCTGGGAGCCAAGGTGTGGGAGGCAGGGGTTGGGCACACCTCTCCACCTTAAGCAGCATGGCGCCCAACCCCATCCTCCTGACCACCTCGTGGTCACACAGGATGCGTTTCCAGGAGGCTTCCAGCCAACCTCTTGACTCTCTTCTCATTGCCAAGTACAGGGGCCAGTCTGTTTCTTCTGACCTCTCTGAAGCTGCTGATTCAGTGAATCACTTTCTATCCTCATTGTCTTCTTCACTCTTGGAGGCTTCTTTTAAGAAGAAACAAAACTCCTTTGCAAGATTAATATTGACCACAAAGGATACGTTTCTCCACTTTTTTTTTTTTAACATTTCATTTTTCAATTTCAATTGATTCACATGGTTGCTACTACAATACATTACAATTAAACATTAGAGGCAGGAGCTGGGGACCAAAGGCGGTATTGATGGGCTGTCTGTTGAATATTGATGTTTTCAACATAAAAACGAATCACTTTATTTCCTATAGACATGCAACTGTTCAAAACAGCACACTCCTGGCTCGCAAAGGCATCATTTAGCACATGCCCCTAGGACTTGAGCTAAGCATCCAGGAGTCTGAGCCTTTTGTACTGAGCGGGGAACTCAAGCAACAGTCTGTGGTTCTCTCTCCAATGGCATCCGTGCACAAAGCTGGGAAATCGGGTGTCTGCACTCATGGGAATATGCCATTTTATGGCTCTGTGGTAAGATAACATTGAGGAATGCTCTGACTCCAGCTACCTTCCTACCCGGATAGATCTTGGTGACAATGCTCAAGGAATAAATCAGAAAAAGAATTAAAGAATTACTGTTTGAGGGGGAAATTCCATAGTACTCAACCAAAGGCTTATTAAACTGTCTCTCACACTTACACTTTCCTAGGGCTGCCATAGCAAAGTACCACCAACCGGCTTGAAACAGTTCTGGAGCCTAAAAGTCTGAAATCAGGTGTGGGCAGAGCCACACTCTGTGAAAACTTAAGGAAGAATCCCTCCTGCCTCTTCTAGCTTCTGCGGCTCCTGGCAAGTCTTGGCATTCCTTGCAGCCACATCACTCCAATCCCTGCCTCTGTTGTCACATGGCATGATCCCTGTGTGTCTGTGTCTGTGAATCCAAATATCCCTCTTTTTATAAGGACGCCTGCCCTATTGGATTTAGGGCCCATCTAATTCACTATGATCTCATCTTAATTACTTACCTCTGCAATGACCCCACTTCCATGTAAGATCACATCCTGAAGTACTGAGGGTTAGGACTTGAGCATATGACTTTGGTGGGCCGTACATTAGGTGAGTCTATTGTGCAGCCGGGGTAGACAATCCTAGCTGTTGAAGGCCAAGAGAAGAAAATGGAGAGTTCTTTTTCCATCTCTGAGTGAGGAAGGGCCCAAGTTCCCTGTTTGACACTAAACTGAAAACCAGAGCACTCGCGACTCACTGAACAAGTTCCATCAGGTTTGTTCACCTCTGGAAGCTCCTGTGGAGAGAGGATGTCCTGGCACGGCCACATGTCACTGGGCCAGCTGGCCTGGAGGCGAGGCCACGTTACTGGTGACCAGGTCGCTGGGCTCAGAGTGTCTGTCAGAGCCACAGGCAGGAAGCATAGCGGCCTGAGTGGCCCAGCCACGTCACCAGCAAGAGGACAGATTGGCCCCGGGGCAGGGTCCAGAGGTGCCCCTGGCAGGACATCACAGAGATGCCTTGGGAGGGCCCTTGGGGGTGACGTAGAGGTGAAGGCAGAGGGTGGGGTGAGCAGTCTAACAGGAGCCCTGTGGGTGGCTGACCCCCACGGATTCCCACGAAGAGAGATCCTCTATTCATCTGCTCAGAGGTAAAAAGGTGGAGCATCCTGCCAGCACTCCTCAATCCTAGGCCTGGCTCCTACTTCCAGGGTAAACATTCACCTCTCAGCCTCAGGGTGGGAAGATACTACGTCCCCTCCAAGGCCTTTATATCCCTGTGCCTCCAAGAAGCACCGAGGCCCCTCATCACGGTCTCCTCGCCCGCCACTTCCTTTCTGTCTGCACTCTTTCCTTTAGGCATGATTTTGTGTTCCCTTAAGTTAAATGTCAGTTCTCTGCAATGGCAGGGCCGGCCTGAATGTAGAGATGGACATTAGGAGTACACCAGTGTGCTTATTCACGCTAGTTCCTCTCACCACGTTGGATGTCCAGGATGCCTGACAATGGAGGTGCTAACACTTATGCAGCGCCCTGAGGTTTACCAAGGGCTGTCACACTTATCGTCTCACCACATCATTCAGTTCTGAAAATGGACAGACGGAGATCTGGACCTGAGCCCTCTCTGCACCACTGGCTACCCAAGGGGCTCATCTCTGACCCTTTCACCAGGAAAGATGCCTGGTGCTCAAGGACCTAACTCCTCTCAGTGGAATTCAAGTCCAAGCTGCCCTGGTGTGAACGGAGACTGAGGACTAGCATTGGAGCCAGCCTGCCTCATCATAGTCCTGGTCTGTGGCCTTGCCTTGCCTCTTGGTAGCACCAGTGTCACCTGGGAGCCATGCCAGCTCTGAGGACCTGTGACCTGAGCAGTCCTACGGGTCCCTGTGTTCAGGACTCTACTTAGAAGGTCACCCGCTGGTTCAATGCTCTGCTCTTGTCATCTCAGAATACTTAATAATGTTTAAACAAGGGGCCTTACATTTTCATTTTGTAAATTTGTAGCTGGCCATGCCTGGGAACATCTTTAAAATGCAGAATCTCAAGCCCTGCTCTTCACCCTCTAAACCAGAACCTGCATTTTAACAAGATCCCCAGTCGTTCCACAGCCCGTGAGAATGTGAGAAGCCCTCTCTATACCCCTTCAGAGTCGTTTGCCTAGAAGTTAGTACCAAAGATGTTATTGAGGGAAGATAAAGTATTTTGAAAAATGCATGTAGGACAATAACAATGTTGACAACCTACAGATTCTTTGTTTAATAATCTTGAACTTAGCATCTTGGAATGAATAATACTGTCCCGTCGTTTCGGAAGGCTCACAGCCAGCAGAGATCTTGTCAGGAATGCCAGCAGGGAGCAGGAACCCAGCCCTGCTCCAGTCCAATTCCTTCATTTGGGTATGGAGCCAAACATTCCTAGTCCACATCCTGGCCAGAACAATAGGGGAATTCCTTAGCAGGAGGGGTGTCCATCCGTGGGCTCAGTGGATACCACTTGCAGGTTTACTGGGGTGCTAATTCTTCTGGAGCATGGGTAAACCACGTGCCTATGCATTCTGGAAGTGACTGCGAACACCCATATGGTCCTACCATGCTGAGGGGCACGGCTTTCCCACCAGGGGCTCTCAGCAAGGGTGATGTCCTCAGTGGCTGCTCATGGATCTTTGCAGGGAGGAAGGGCACACAGAGTCAGAAAAAGCTCCAACCAGCACTCACCCAACCGAGCATCACTGATAGAAGAGACGTCTGTGGTCAGTATATTTTGGACGTGAGATCTTTGGGCGGAGGTATCTCTTGGGGGAACAGTCCCATATAAATTAAGGCAACAAATGAATGCCCCGGCTACAGGCACAACTGTGCCCTGCCACTTGCCATTCATCAGTGCAGAGGGACTCACCCCTCATCTCAGATCTCCACACTCTGCTGTATCATACTCTTGGATAGCTCACCCTGAACACCATCATCTGGCCATGGAAACGAAAGAGAAATTATACCCCTTTGGGATGGTTGCCCTCTCCACCCACCCACAGCAGGATTAGCACAGATTATTCCTCTGGAATTCCCATAGAAAATGATAAATATTCCTGCAAAGAAACGCTAGTGCATAAGATTAGGTACCAAAAAAAGTGAGCTCACTGAGATTCACTTTATTTTAAACCTTAGAATTAAACTTTAAGTAGAATGGAGGTCGCTAGGGCCTGGCGGAGGGGAACGGGAAGTTTGTTTTTAGTGGGGACAGGGTTTCAGTTGGGGAAGATGCAAAAAGTTCTGGAGATGATGCTGACGGGTGCATAATAATGATAATGTACTTAATGCCACTGAACTGGACACATACGAATAGTTAAAATGCTAAGTTTTATGTCAGTGTTGATCCCCTGTAGTTAACTTGTAGTGTGAGCCTTAAAAACAAACGAAGGAAAATGAATGATGTGATGTATGTAAAAGTTCTCCTGAAAAGTGATCAGGAGTGGTAAGACTTTTAAAAGTAACACATGCCCCTAGCCGGTTTGGGTCAGTGGCTAGAGCGTTGGCCTGCTGATCAAAGGGTACCGGGTTTGATTCTGGTCAAGAGCACATATCTTGGTTGCAGGCTCCTTCCTGGCCCCGGCCCTGGTTGGGCTTGTGCAGGAGGCAACCAATCAAAGTGTTTCTCTCACATCGATGTTTCTCTCTGTCGTTCCCTCTCTCTTCCACCCTCCCTAAAAATTAATGGAAAAATATCCTCGGGTGAGGATTAACAACAACAACAAAAAGTAACAAAAGCAATGTTCCTTACACACCAGAATTTGTGAACCAAAGTGCCCCTTAGCTAGTGACAGGAGAGCTGACTTCCTGCAGGTTGGTGTGGTTTCTGGAAAGTTTCTAACATTGAATAGTATCCTGCAGTTGTCCACTCGGGTTATAAGGTTATAGAGGAGGCTTCCTCCTCCCTCAAGGGCCCTTCCCCTCCTTTAATCCTCAATTCCACATCACGATGAGGAGCCTGGCACCAGGGAAGGTCACAACTGTTGATGGTTGGCCCCAGGGACGTCCCCTTTCTCTTTGCTGCCAGGAAGTTCTCTGCTCTGTGGTAAAACCCTTCAGGTTGGAATTTCTCTCTATGGTCAAATGATGATCCAGTCTCTTGGCAAAAAACAGAGGTAGAAATAAGGTTCCCATGGCTCTAATGAGAAAAGAACGAGAGAGGCCTGGCTCGGCCACTGCAGGCATGAAGATGACTGGGAGGTCGGGAGGCAGCAACGGCAGGAACCAATGGGACTGTGTTTGATGAGGGAACTGACGCAGACTTAGTGGCATAAATAATGACGTGGTCTATGGCTGGTGTTGGTCAGACCACACCGTGAGCATCACGTTCAAGTCTAGGATCCAGTTCTCTCGGGGCTCCATCACAACTGCGTTGAGGCGAGCGCTCAGGCCCAGAAGGGGCCAGGAGCCATGGCATGGGAGGGAGGGGCTGTTCCAGGTCTGGCTGAGACTTGGGACTGGATGGCCAGGCCACATGAAGGCAGGCCTAGGTCCGATTTGGGAAGCTCCAGGTGGCAGAAGGCAGCGGGGGAGGCGGTGATCATTTCCCATGTTGGATCAGAGGGAGCTGTCAAGCAAGGGGTCCCAGGTGATGGATGGCTGTCCCAGGTAGTGTCTGCACAGAGGGTGGATGGCCATGTTGGCGCCTATAGGAGAATGAGAGGCCACCACTTCCTAAATTCTAGCTTTTCTCTGTGTAGGATGATGCCTCTGACTGCACACACATTTTCTAGTAAAATAATGCTTTATTCGTTTTTAGCATGAGCAACTTTGAGGTTGTGACAAGTTTAAGAAAATATTTTTTTCATGAATAATAAAAACTGCAAGAGTAGGAGTACCTAGGAAAATGTCGAAATAGGGTTCTGACAATTTGTCATGAGGCCACTAGGGGGCAGGGGAAGACAGCTATTTGGAGCCACTAAGCCCCTTGGCAATTCCAAACTGTTTCCCCCAGCACAAAACGCTCAAGTCAAAAAAGAAAATGTGTAGCACAAACCAACAATGGCTTTCAAGTGAGAAGAGAAAGAATAAGAGGGTGATGGTCTTCAAAGAGATAACGGTTGAGATTTTTTTTTTTTTTTAGTTAATAGAAGACATGATTCTTCAGATTCAAAGTGTAGGGTATCCCAAGCAATGTAAATAAAAATAAAAGCACACCAAGACAAATGAAAATAGGGCTGCAGACCACCAGAGAGGGGAAGGGGGATTAAACACCTCTGGATGAAGAAATCAGAGATTAAAACAACAGACAAACAGGTTACCTGCAAAACAATAGCAGCTGATCCACAGAAGCCTTCTCAGTCTCAACAAGAGAAAGCAGAAGACAATGCTCATGCCGACAGAGAAGAATTTCTGATGTTGACTTCAGACCTACCTACACTGTCATTCAAAGACGAGGCAAAGTAAAGGCAGCTTCAGTCAAGTGACTAGGAAGAGCTTACCCCTGGCTGACCCTTCGTGGAAGAAATATTTAACATATATATCAGAGGGGGGAAAGAAGTTGAACCTAATGGGAATGAGTGGGGTGCAGGAAAACCTCTTTTCCTGTCCATCTTCTCTATTCTGAGTCCCCTCTCTGCTGCCCCTCACCTCCCACCTCACAGTCCGGAGGGACCAGTGAGGAGGACGCCCACAGACAGTGATGGTGGGAGGACATAGTGGGTCCTTCCATTCCAACACGGTCCAATATTGCATGAATCTCTGTCCACCCACACAGCTGTCCTGAATGCCTCTGGCTGGGCTTCCCTATCAGATCACCACTCCTGCGACAGGAGATGGCGGCCAGAGGGACCCCAAAGCTCATCAGGGGCTCCCCAAACTGTACACCATAGCTCAGGCTATAGTAGTGGCCACACACCCTGGCCAGTGTGGTTCAGTGGATAGAGGGTCAGCTAGTGCACTGAAGGGTGGTGGGTTTGATTCCCTGTCAAGGCCATGTACCTGGGTTGCAGACTCAATCCCCAGCCCTGGTCGGGGCACATGGGGGAGGCAACCAACCAATATGTCTCTTTCACATCAATATTTCTCCCTCTCTCTCTCTTTTCCTCTCTCTCCCCCACCCTTCACTCCCTTCTACTGTCTCTAAAAATCTAAATGGGGAAAAATATCTTTGGGTGAGGATTAACAACAACAAAAAAAAGAGGTGGCCACAATTTGCAATTTTGTGAGGGAAGCTCCCAGGTGTCCAGTAACTGTTCCCTTGCAACAGCGTCCGTTGATCTTTGCTTGGGTTCCCTCTGACAAAGAATCCAGGTAGAGTAGTTTAGTTAGGAAATGATCATAGGAGATGCTGGCAGGGACATGGGTGGCACCAAGCTAGCTACCACCGTGGGAAGCCGCAGTTCACTCTGTCTGGAAAACTCCGGAAGAGTGTAGAAGACACATCTCAGAGTTATCCTGCCCAAGGGACCAGGGAGCTGGGGTGTCTGCACACCAACCCTGTCCACCGTTGTCGGGGGAGGTGCTCAAGTCCCTGGCACCTTGGCCTGCTGTCCAGATGGCAAAGGGGCTTCAGGTCAAAAGAATGTCCTCAGGCCATGGAATGAGGTGCTGGCAGTGGGCATCTGAGCCTGTCAGCTGAGGAGGAAGACAGGGGTGTGGGCAGGGCTCGGTCAGCACCTGCCGTAGCACCTTCATTCAATGCCTTTGGGAGAATGCATTTTTTTGGTGGGGAGGGGGGAGGATGTGAAAATTTAAAGACCCCAACAAACTGAGGACCATGACTGGCTGCCTTCCTCAGAGGTCAAAGGTCCCTTTGAACTTCCTGTGACTCACTGGCATTTTCTAAATGAACCCGGCCTCCAGCTACCAGTTCTCTCAAAAACATTGGGAGGGGTTGTGGGCAGCCTAGAGTCTTTCGCTGTCGTCAAGTTATAGAACCGAAGCACACCCAGGTGTGCAGTTAACCCACTGGCTTTGCTGGTGGATCGCCTGGCAGGTAGACCTGTGCTTAGAACACTGGCTGAAGGAGCAGGTCACCCAGGATGCTTGACCTCTGGCTGAGTTCTGATACAGAAGAGGATGTACTTGCGTAGGACTGGTATTTACCCAGGTTTGAGTACCATCAAAAGAACTAGAGAGGGCCGGAACTGGTTTGGCTCAGTGGATAGAGCGTCGGCCTGCAGACTGAAGGTTCCCGGGTTCGATTCCGGTCAAAGGCATGTACCTGGGTTGTGGGCACATCCCCAGTGGGGGGCGTGCAGGAGGCAGCTGATTGATGTTTCTAACTCTCTATCTCTCCCCCTTCCTCTCTGTAAAAATCAATAAAAATACACTTTTTTTTAAAAAAAGAGAGAACTAGAGAGGAGCTGGAAGCACCCCTCAGGCACTCCTAAAATAGTGGGATAAAAAGCTTTCTGGAGGGACAGGAAGAACGCCAGGGCATGACACACTGCAATTTAGCCTTGGCGGTCCCCTCGTGAGTGATCTGCCCCATGCCACTAAATGGCTTTAATGACCTCATTCTTTCTCTTCTTTTGTTCATTTCTATGGTGTACAACTTTATTTTAGGTGCCTGGCATTTTAAAAGGTCTCTTAACAGCGCGAGCACTCATTATTTGCAAGGGGTTCAGTTAGGTGCTTCATCTGTAAGATAACAATGCTACCCTCCCCCCCCTTTTATTTTCTCTTTCTAGGAGCTCTTTATAATTAGAAAGACTTAGACCTTTTTGTCATATGGATAGCAAAAGCACTTTTTTCCATTTGTCGCTTTTAAAAACTTAACATATGGTGGTTGTTTTTCCTTTCCATGCAAAAGGTTTTATAAATATACTCGTCTCATCTTTTATGCCTCTGGATTTTGAGTCATGGCCTCAAAAGTGTGGGAAGAGGGACACGGTTGAGGGGAGAGCAGATCCTAGGCCTGGAGGAGCCCTAGTGCCGTGGGGTTCCACGGCCTGCCCCCCAGCCGCAGGTGAGCGCGGCAGCTCCTTACGTTATGGCAGCCCAGCTGCCTTTTCCTTTTTAGCCCCATTTCATGGGCACAGGAGCTCCAGCAGTGTCTTACAGATCCATTTAGAGAGAGCAGAGGGCCCAGGATGAGGAGCAAGCTATGCCAGCAGAACGAGGTACAGGCAGGCCTCTGCATGTCTCCCCACTTTCCGCCGGTGGGTGCCGTGGGCGGCCCCAATGAGTGAGAGATGTGCTTAGATTAGGTGTGGGGCCAGAGGGGCACTCTTCCGGTGTGTTCAGACTGCACTGATGACGGCCACCCCGGCATTTATAACCACGTGCAGCAGAGGCTGAGATGCTCCGACATGGCTGCCTGAGGAAGGGCCAGAGGGCAGCTCGGTTTCCCACCCCCCGCCACTCCCACCGCCCCCCACCCCCCCCACCCCCCACCCCCCCCCACCCCACCCCCGCCACTGATGCAACATTCCAGAAGAGTCCTGGGCTGTAATTAACATGCAAAAGGGGTTCTAAGAGTTCAGCAAGGTTGAATGCTAATGTAGAGCCTCCCTCTCAGGTAGCTCTCTCAGCCCTGGAGTGTAGAAACCCTCCACCCCCAGCAGTTAGGGTTCCAGGCTCTGCTCCAAGCACTTGTCACGTGTCACCTCACTTACCTCCCAACCACCTGCCAGGTAGACATTGCTGTCACCCCTTCTCACAGCTGGAAAGCAGGCAGAGTTTAACAAACTTGCCTGAGACCACCCCGTTGTAAGTGGTAGAGTGGGGATTTGAACCCAAGGCACCTGCTCCTAACCAGTACACAGAGAGGCCTCAAACCTAAACCTAGGGAAGATAAAATATGATTTAAAGGGAAGATAGGAAAAACAGTTACAAAGAAATAGACGTGGCCCAGTGGGCATGGCTCAGTGGTTGAGCGTCAACTGATGAACCAGGAGGTCATGGTTTGATTCCCGGCCAGGGCACATGCCCAGGTTGCGGGCTCCATCCCCAGTGTGGGTGTGCAGGAGGCAACTGATCAATGAGTCTCTCATCACTGATGTTTCTATCTCTCTCTCCCTCTCTCTCCTTCTCTGAAGTCAATAAAAATATATCTTTTTTAAAAAAAGACACAGGAACGGGACCCCAGAGTGCCCGACTCAGCACCTCAACTTCCTCACTCTATGATCTAGGGCAAATCATTTTATTTTTATTGTGATAAAATATACATAACCTTTTTTTCTATTTTAAACTGTACCACTCAGCGGCATTCATTATGTTATGCAATCACCGTCCATCTCCAGAACTTTCCCATCATCCCAAACAGAAACTCCAAACCCCTCAGACAGCATCTCCTCCCTTGCTCCCCGCCCCTCTCTGTCTGTATGGCTTCAACTACCCTGCACACCCTGGATGAGCCGAATCCGGCAGCATTTGTTCTTTGGTGTCTGGCTGACTTCATGCAGCGTAATGTCTTCAAGGTGCCTCCGTGGGGAGCAGGAAGGAGAAGCACACTCCCTTGTTTAGGGTTCAGTAATGTTCCATTGTTCGCCTCAGCTATGTCCTGCTCCTCATGCACCTGGTGATGGACGTTTGGCCGCGGTGACATTTGGCTCTCCCTGGTGCTCAAGGAGACCCTCCCCGCTTTCCACATCATCTCATAACTTGTGTTCCCTGGACATGCTTTTGAAATACAGAATTTCACAGCTTTATAGTTCGGGGGCCCTTTCAGCCAGTCAGCCCCAGCAGACACACACTGAGTTTAACCTTAGTTCTCCCAAGTCTCCAGGCCCCCCACCCCAAACCCCCAAAACTTGGTTTGCTCAGCTGCCCTAACACATCATCGCAGGCTGGGTGGCTTCAAAAATGGAAAGTGACTCTTATGTTCCTAGAGGCTGGAGATCGGGGTCACAGCCAGTGCCTCCCGAGGCCTCTCTCCTGGGCCAGCAGCAGCGTCTTCTCTCTGTGCCCCACATGGTCTCCCTCTTGGCCTGTGTCCTGACCTCTTCTTATGAGGACCCTAGTCAGATTAGATTAAGGCCCATCCCAATCGCTTCATTTTAACTTGACCAACTCTTTAAAGACCTTATTTCCAGATGTAGTCCTATTCTGAGGTACCAGGGTTATGACTTCAAATATAGATTTGGGCGGGACACAGCTCAGCCCATAGCAAGGCAGCCAGAGGAGCACATGTCTCCTCATACCTGGGAGTATAAGCTTTCACTCCAAGTCAGAGCCATGTCCTTGACCTCTTGTGAAGGTGACTGCCCATGGGCCTGTTCAGTTCAGCATCTCCTAGCAAGTGGGGAAAAACTCTGTAGCCTCGTGGTCATGTGTAAAAGATGGTGTGTGTCTGCTGGGGCTGACTGGCTGAAAGGGCCCCCGAACTATAAAGCTGTGAAATTCTGTATTTCAAAAGCATGTCCAGGGAACACAAGTTATGAGATGATGTGGAAAGGGGTGGAGGGCCAAGAGATGGGGTGACGGGAACGGAAGCCGAACTCTGCTCATCCTGAAGTCGAAGGCCCTCACCTTAGTCCTTCCTGCGAAGCCGTTGCCTCGTGTGAGAGTGACGAGCCTGCCTCCACACGATCACGTGGACCACAAAGCGTGGCTCTCTTCCTCTCCTGGAAGCATAAATTAAGTCTGTTTTGCACTCATCTGCTCGCCAGGTCTTGGCAGCCTTCTCTGGACCTTGGGGCTCTTTGAGTACTTACAGTCTTTGTTCAAATAAGCAGCCTCCCGATGGCTGGCCCAGATGTGAGGCCCACATCTGGAAACTATCCCTGGTCTTGGCCCAGGCGTTCAGGCTCAGGAGATGTGTGTGCGTCAGGTACAGCCACACCCTGCCTGGTCATCCCCACACAAGGCCCCGTGCGGGGCAGAGGTCTCGGGGGCTGATGGGCTGGTTAGGAGACAGTGTGTGGGTGAGACCCTAACAGCGGCACATCTGTGTCCCTTCCTACGGTCCTTCCTTGGGTTTCTCGGCAGGGCCCCTGTGCCAAGCCTGCCTCGAGCATCCAGCCGAGCATGTCACTGCATCTCGCTGATGCCTCCACTTGGCTCAGCACTCGGGTGGAAATGGTTGTCCAGGCCTGGGACTGGGTCTCCAAGTTTGGGGGTTTATACCTGAGGTTTACAGTGCAGATATGAGGGTGGATGATTTCTACATCACTAAATGCCTAACTCAGAGGGGTCTCCAATTCTTAGAGAAAACACTGTGCTGCAAATACCGCATGACCCATTTGGACCAGTGGCGTCTACCCAAGGACAAGAGAGCTCTGCCCGCATCCCAAGGAGCAGTGAGCACCACTGAGTGGTCTGTGCACAGGAAGGAAGGTGGCGTTGCTGGTACATCCAGAGTTTGAGCAAATGCTCATATCAGGCTCTTGTGCCCAGCGGAGGGCCACTACCAACTGATTTGAGGTCTGACTGATCCTTCGAGCCATGAAGGATCCTCACTGATGTGCTTACCTGGTCTGACCTATGGTTTTCTAATTCCTTGAATGCATTTTAAAAATTTCTTGAGTGGATCAGAGGGAACACTTTGTAACCTATATGAATATCTATCTGCAGTGCCTTACACCCAAAACTATAATGAAATAATAAAACTTAAAAAATTTTTCTTGAGTGGAAAAATTTAAAAATACAAATAAAACAAAAAAGTTATTTCTCAAAATTCAATATCAGAGGTAGCCACTGTTAATGCTTTGGTTTATAGACCGCCTAACCTTCTCTCATATGTATGTGTAAATATTTTCTAAATAGTGAAAAGCCATCATTCTTGCATACCGTTCTATCACCTGCTTGTCATCCAATATCTCATAACATTTCCAGGTCAGAAACGGACATTCCCCCCAGTGGCCTCAGGAGCGGGGCTGCTGCTCAGGAGAGACAGAAGGTCGGAGGTGCTTCTGGTTGTCACGTGCGAGGCGTGGGACAGGCTGGGTGGGAGCATGTAAGTGACATTTAAAGGCTAGGGACCAGGAAGTTAGGTGTTCCACAATGTTTAGTCTAACTCAGATTTTGAATGTCCTGATGGATATTCATGGAAGTAAAAAAGAAAAAAACCTGTTTAGAATGATTTTAGCCCAAAACCCAACTCGGCTTTACACATAAACACAAAGCTTTTTGGCATGGTTTTAGTATACACTGAGTTTTATAACAATGCAACTAATGAGTTTTGTTTTGTTTACACTCTCGACTATGACTTGTCGGCTCAACCATTTGGAAAATCTCCTCAGCCACGGCACAGCCGCTCCCAGCCACCTGGATGGTCTGCGCCGGAGCCTTGGCGCTCACAGCACATACGTGGGAACGTGTTTGTTTCCAAATGTCAGAGACAGAAAGTGTCTACAGACCTTTAGTGAAACACTGTCTTACTTGTATCAAGTCCAAATTTACTTGAAAGTAGATTCAAGCATCTGGCTTCTTCAGTATATCCTCAAATGTAGTTGTGCCTACAAATATGCAAATTGAAACTTATCTCTCAGCTTTATACACCTCTTCTAAGCCCTGCTCTCCACCTTTGGGGCTGGGAACCTCCAAGTTACAGCTTCCAGATTCCTTCCCATTTGACTTCCCTGAGAGTTTGCCAATGGGAGTCACTGGGGAGGTTGGAAGAGGTCAGGGAGACGCCATTTCCTGCTGGCTTTGGTTTGTGTTGGGTGCAAAGGGTGAGGTGTGCACAGTGCATGGTGTGCAGCACTGTGTGAGGTGTGCATAGTGCATGGTGTGCACAGTATGAGGTGTGCACAGTGCGAGGTATGCACAGTGTGAGGTATGCACAGTGTGAGGTGTGCACAGTGCGAGGTGTGCACAGTGCGTGGTGTGCACAGTGCGAGGGGTGCACAGTGCAAGGCATGCACAGTGTGTTGTGTGTACAGTATGAGGTGTGCACAGTGTGAGGTGTGCACAGTGTGAGGTGTGTACAGTACGTGGCGTGCACAGTTCATGATGAGCACAGTGCATGGCGTGCACAGTGTGAGGTGTGCACAGTGTGAAGTGTGCACAGTGACAGTGCATGGTGTGCACAGTGCATGGCGTGCACAGTGCATGATGAGCACACTGCATGGCATGCACAGTGTGAGATGTGCACAGTGCGTGGCATGCACAGTGCATGGTGTGCACAGTGTGAAGTGTGAATGGAGGTATCGGCAGAAGCCTGGCCATTAGAGGTTGTTGCTTCCCTGTAGTTACTAATTTAGCTCTTCCCAGACATTTTTAACCAATTCCCGAGATTAACTTAACCTTTGTTTGAAACACCTAAGTGGTTTGTTTTCCTGATTGGGAGGGAATGAATTTTAAAAAATGCTAGAATTTTGTTCTATTAGAATTGTTTATATAGTCAGGGCATTATATCCTTTAAAAATATGTATTTGGAGAGTCAAATGGTACAAATATCTGGTTATAAAATATATGTCATGGGAATGTAATGTACAGCAAGGTGACTACAGTTAATAATGCAGTAAGTTCCCACTTAACATCATCATAGGTTCATGGGACTTCAGTGAAACAAAGTATAATGAAGTCAGTTTTCCCACAGGCTAATTGATATAAACAAGAGGTAAATGTCTACGGCATCTCATCGATGATATAGACAGTGGTCGGCAAACTCATTAGAGCCCAATATCAACAGTACAATGATTGAAATTTCTTTTGAGAGCCAAATTTTTTAAACTTAAACTTCTTCTAACGCCACTTCTTCAAAATAGACTCACCCAGGCCATGGTATTTTGTGGAAGAGCCACACTCAAGGGGCCAAAGAGCCACATGTGGCTCGTGAGCTGCAGTTTGCCAACCATGGATTAACACAATGGTATTGAAGGAAAGTACTTTATTCAAGGATCTGCCGTATAGTATCACATATTTGAAAGTTGCTAGGGAGTAGATCTTTAAAGTTACCATCACAAGAAAAATATTTTTGTAACTATGTGTGGTGATAGCTGTTAGCTAGACTTATTGTAGTGATCATCTTTTTTTTTTTCTTATAAATCTTTATTGTTCAGATTATTACTGGTGTTCCTCTTTTTTTTCCCCCATAGCTCCCCTCTTCCAGATTCCCCACCTCACCCCATGCCCTTACCCCCCGCCACTGTCTTCATCCATAGGAGTAAGATTTTTGTCCAATCTCTTCCCGCAACCCTCACACTTGCTTCCCCTGAGAATCGTCAGTCCACTCCCTTTCTATGTCCCTGATTCTATTATATTCACCAGTCCATTCTGTTCTTCAGATTTTTTATTCACTTGATTTTTAGATTCACTTGTTGGTAGGTATGTATTTGATGTCATTTTGTTGTTCATAATTTTTATCTTTACCTTTTTCTTCTTCTTCCTCTTCTTAAAGAATACCCTTCAGCATTTCATGTAATCCTGGTTTGGTGGTGATGAACTCCTTTAGCTTTTTCTTGTCTGTGAAGCTCTTTATCTGACCTTCAACTCTGAATGATAGCTTTGCTGGGTAGAGTAATCTTGGTTGTAGGTTCTTGCTATTCATCACTTTGAATATTTCTTGCCACTCCCTTCTGGCCTGCATAGTTTCTGCCGAGAAATCAGCTGACAGTCGTATGGGTACTCCCTTGTAGGTAATTAACTGTTTTTCTCTTGCTGCTTTTAATATTCTCTCTTTGTCTTTTGCCCTTGGCATTTTAATTATGATGTGTCTTGGTGTGGTCCTCTTTGGGTTCCTCTTGTATGGGGTTCTGTGCGCTTCCTGAACTTGTAAGTCTATTTCTTTCACCAGGTAGGGAAAGTTTTCTGTCATTATTTCTTCTAATAGGTTTTCAATATTTTGCTCTCTCCCTTCTTCTGGCACCCCAAAAATTCGGATGTTGGTTCGCTTGAAGTTGTCCCAGAGGCTCCTTACACTATCTTCATATTTTTGGATTCTTTTTTCTTTTTGTTTTTCTGGTTGGATGTTTTTTGTTTCCACATATTTCAGATCTTTGGTTTGATTCTTGGGGTACGTTGATCTACAGTTGAGTTTCTGTATATTTTTTATTTCAGACAGTGTATGCTTCATTTCTGACTGATCCTTTTCCATTTTTTTGGCATTCTCATTAAGGTCCTTGAAGGTCTTACTAAGCTCCTCAGAAGTGTCATCAAGTTTCTCAGTGGATTTTAGAAGATTCTTGAGTAACCTTATACATGTGGTTCTGAACTCTATGTCATCCAGTAGTTTGCTTTCCTCCGTTTCTTTCATTCGTGACATGTTTCTTTGTTTCTGCATTTTGGCTGCTTCCCTGTGTTGATGGAGTGGCTTTGTGTGGAAGGTGACCTATAGGGGGCAGTAGCTCAGCCTCCCCAATCTCCTGATGTGGATGCTCTTGGTACACCCCTTTGTGGGCTGAGTGCAAAGTCTTGGTGTAGTTAAGCCTGAATTGCTGTTGGTATGCTGGGAGGAATTGACCTCCAGGCCAATTAGCTGTGAGCACTCCCTGTGTCTATAATGGAAGAACTGCTGTGTTGAAGACACGCAGGACTTGTTTCAGTGGGGCTTCGGTGCTCACTGAGTTTGCCTCTTGAATGTGTCACTTATGGATGTGAGGAGTTGAAATCTGGTGTCTCACACTGACCACTAGGTACACTGGCTTCTGGATCTCCAATGGGGTGCAGGTCAGCTACTGTCTGAGGCCACTCAGCAGGAGCTACAGTGAGAGCTGCAGTTTTCTCCTCTTTGCTTGGGGTTTGGAGGTTTTGGAACTGTCTGACCTGGGCTGCAAGTTTGCTAGGTTAAGCTGCGATAGGGCAGGCTTTTCTTATGCTAACTCGGTTGCTTGGAGCTTGGGTGGGTTTATAGATTGTGCAGGGCGGGGCCTCAGGGTGTCACTAGGTTAGGGCATGGCAAACAGCAATGGCTGCTAGTTAGCCGGCTCTGTGTCCCCAAAGGCATCCGCGAGTCCCGTGCCCCAGTTCAGTAAACAATTATTCCTGCGCGCAGCTCTGCAAGCAAGCCACCCTCGCTGGCAGACAGTCCAGCTTCTCCCCGTAGGAGTTTGGGTCCCCCGCGTCTCCCCAGAGACTGGATTTCAGAGTAATTGGGGGCTTGTCTCTGTTCGGGTTGAAAAAAGCAACGCACCCAGTCGCCCGCAGCCAGCCCGGATCACGCGCCTCCGTACCTCAGCTTTTCAGTGCTCGTGCACATCTCAAAGCTCTTTTCTCTTTCCCTCTAGTTGTAGAACTTCCACTCAGCCAGCTTTCCCGTGGTTCTGGGTGATAGACGTTTTGTCTTTTAGTTGCAGTTTAAATTGTTGTGGGAGGCAGCAGTTTAGGTGTTTACCTACGCCGCCATCTTGGATTCCTGATCATCTTCAATATATACAAGTATCAGGTCATTATGTTGTACACCTGAAACTAATTTAATGTTATGTGTCAACTATGCCTCAATTTTAAAAATTGTGCACTTGAGTACATATATTATCTATAAATGTAACTTTGGATAAAAAGGGGGTTAGTACAAAATACTTATTATTATAAAGAAGTGGTGTTGTGCGTGATAGAGTTGAAAACAACTCATCTATATCATCATTGTAGTGACCGTATCTTTCCCACATTCCCCTATTGTTTGACATTGAGAATTACTTCAGGCTTTTCATGATGACAATGCCATTCAATGAATAGGTAAATGATTCCACTTGATTGATAGTAACAGTAACATCTAATTTGTGGGGGGAAAATTAGGATTAAATAATAGACATTGTAACACACAGTAGGGAAGGGCATAACTGGAGGTGAAGCTCTCAACAGGAGCATAACGTGATTAAGTTTTGTTAAGCAAGTATGCCAGCACTAGAAAAACCACTGAACAAAGAAAAGGGGATATTGCACATAATTTCCAAATAAGTAGGGGGCGGGGGAGAAATTAAATTACCAAAAAACAGAAAAGAAATGAAAACATTTTAAAGAGAGAAAGAATAATAACAACAAAAAATAGTAGAAAAAATAAAAAAGCATATATTACGATGGTGGATAAAGATCCAAATATATCAGTAATTATTTTAAATGTAAAAGGACTAAACTCTTCAATGAAAAGACAAAGATTGTCAGATTGGATAAAAAATAAGGCCTAAATATATGCTGTTTAAAAGGGATACATTTTTTTTAAAGAATCATTGCCATTTCTTTCTTTTTAAAATATATTTTTTATTGATTTCAGAGATGAAAGGAGAGGGAAAGAGAGATAGAAACAACAATGATGAGAGAGAATCATTGATCAGCTGCCTCCTGTATGCCCCCTACTGGGGATCGAGTCCGCAACCTGGACATGTGCCCTTGACCGAAATTGAACCCAAGACCCTTTAGTCTGCAGGCTGATGCTCTATCCGCTGAGCCAAACTGACTAGGGCATAAAAAAGATACTTCTTAAACATAAGAATACAATAAGATTAAAAGTCAAAGGATGTAAAAATTATATGCTAAGGAAATACTAACAGAGAAATCAAGTAGGAATATTAACATTAGCCTAACTAAACTTTAAGATAAAAAAGCATTACTAAAGATAAAGGTCATGACTTAATGAATTATAAAAGGTCTAATTTTCCAGAAATACAGAATGGTTCTAAATTTGAATACAACTAATAATAGAACCTCCAACATACATAAAACGAAAATTGACAGCTCTACAGAAGAAACTGCCAAATTCACCACATCCCTGAGAAATTTTAATGTACCTATTTTGGTAACTATTTCAAAAGATTGATATTATATAGACCATAATCTTTAATTAGAAATTAGAAATAAAAAAGATAATTAAAAAACCTCATGCATTTGGAAACATATATAAAATATTTAAAATTTATTCACATATTAAAACAAAATCACAATCAAAATGAGAAAATATTCAAAACTAAGTAGTTACTAAAAATTATGTGGCAAAATTTGTCAGCTACAGGAGTAGAGAACAATTTTAGATTTAGGTGTTTATATCAGAAAATAAGAAAAATCTAAAACTTCATAAACTAAAGAGCCAACTTAAGAATTATAAAATAAGTAGCATAAGTCCAAAGAAAGAAGAAAAGTAATCAAAGAAAAAGCAGAAACTAGTGAAACAGAAAATAAATATTAAAGAGGATCGATAAAGCCAAAAGGTTTTGTTTTGTTTTGCTGTGGGGGAAAAAATCTAGCAATATTAACTAAGGAAAAAAAATAAATTAAAGAAACAAATAAATAGCAATAGGAACTTAAAAGGGGATTATAACTACAGCTGCTACAGAGGTTCAACAGATAACCAGAGGATGTAAGCAAGTGAGTGGTCATGTTGCTAATCAGTGACTTTGGATAAGCTCTCCCATGAAATGCTTAACTTAGCCAATCTCGAATATCCCATAAAGCAGTGATTCTCACAAATTAATAGTGATTTCATTAAAATGAAGATTCTGACTCAGTAGGTCTGGGTGGCACCCCCTAAGTGCTGTAGATGTGCTGGTCCAAATTTGAGCAGCCAAGGCCTTAAGACATTGTCATCCCACATGCTGATGTCACTTTTTTTTAGACAGAGTCTATGCTGCACTCTGAGCTGTGTTTTTTTTAGCACTCACTCCCCAACTCCCCGATCCTTCCCGTGCCACCCAGATACCGTGAAGCTAAGATTCAACCAAGTCAAAACCTGAAATAATCCTTAAAGAAGCAAAAACAAAACAAAACAAAAACAAAAAAACAAACCAACTACAAGTTGCAACTAAAAGGACATCAATTCTGAAAGAGAACATCCACAATTAAACTCCCTTTTTTCCCCTGTTGTCTGTTTTTTGTTTTGTTCTGTTTAGATGAACCAATTTCCTCTATATTATTGGAAATGGGTGAAAAGTCCTATGTAGGTATAATGTCTACCAATAATTTACCATATGATGATATACAATTGTATAATGTATTCATTGTATAAAATTTTCTCTTTTAACTATGTAAGTGGAATTTCAGTTTGTTTTCCTGCATTGTTTCAGAGGCTTACCTTGGTTATCCCAATATCATTCATGGTTGAATCAAAAGTCAGTTTGATGTGCACTGTGGGAGAAAAAGTCTCCTTTGTAATGCCTTCTAAAGCATGAACTTTAACTTCAAATTCCCTTTGTGTAAGTCAAGGAGAAACTGATTAAGTCATTTTGCTTGAGTACACAAAATGAGATTTTTTTTTTTAACTTACAGTTTCTAACAATAATACAGGTTGTCAGTTTTAATATTTAAGCTCACATTTGGAGAGGAAAGATATTTATGCATACACACACACACACACACACACACACACACACACACACACAACCTGGCAAATATTAGTATGTATAACCTGTCCCCAAATACCTGGAACCAAGTAGAAACGAAAGAAAGGGGGGGGGGCAGGGAGAGAGCGAGGGAGGGGGGGTGGGGAGAGAGAGAGAGAGAAGGGAGGGAGGGAGGGAGGGAGGAAGGAAGGAAGGAAGGAAGAGAGGAAGCAAGGAAGGAAGTTGTTCTGACTATCCCAGAAAATGTGTAAGCTTTTTACTAAAGTGGGACAGTCACTGGTGTGACTGTCACCCTGGGCATTCCTCCTCTTGTTGCTGCTTGTCAGGGCTGGGGGAGCAGGAGGAGACCTTGGATAGAGGTCAGGACCTCACTGTAACATTACAAGCAATGGATGTCATTCATGCCGTCTTCAGCTCAGTTCTAATTAGTGGCACCTCAACATAAAACTTGATCTAGACCCAAGTAGGCCATTTACCCAAGGTAAGCAGGTTATGTGTGATTCTAAGACACCAAGTACTGACTAACCTGAGTGAGAGACCCATGGCTTAGACCACAAAGCCCCTAGCCACTGACAGCACAGTTTTGTGAGGCCTCCTGGTTGTTCATGGGACTATAGCACAGACCTTGGTGATCAAAGCTGGCTACACACAGGGTAAGTGGGAAACAGCTTTCCATGGAAAAAGGGAATGAGACAAATCATTTCTCAAGACTGTGTTTTCAAAACCTTAGCACAGGTTTCAGACCCCTCAATAAGCTTTATCAAGGAAATCTAGTAGAATATGGAATAACACAGATATGTGCTTAAACGTATCTGGATTAAGAATAGTGGCCCAGAAAAATGGCACGTGAAAGTCCCTTCACGAACCTCCTGGCTCTCCCCACCCTTTTACCAGTGAGCACCCTGAGGCCCAAATAAGTTAGGTGACAGACCTCGGCCCAGGGATTGGTCAGCCCCTCCATTCTCCCTGGGTCCTTCAAACTCCAGAGCTCATGACCTTTCTGCTCCACTATGCTGCCCATCTTGCACTAGTAACACAGCGACTCAGAGATGGATTTGTCCCTGATGATTGCCAGTTATCTCTGAATAAATGTCACAAAATCATATATTTAATGAACTGCTCTGGTTGACCACACCTAGGGAATAAGTCTGTTTTCACCCAGAGGTAGGTCTTTATGTGTTTAACAATCTTGTCATTGAAGCTGTTTAGACATAATCATTTGTGACTCTTTCCAAGGCCCATCAGAAGGAAGAATCTATCTTTCTTCTTCACAGCTAAATCCCATGGCCAGACAGTTTCTGACACATAGTTTGTGCTCAACAGATATCTGTGATTAATTGTTTAAGAAACCTGCTGGAAGTATTCATTAATGAGTGAATAAACAGGAGTTTAGAGAAGGGTCAGAAAGGTCAGCTATGAGGTCATACAAAGGATCTGGACTATGACATAAGCCTAATTCTTGGATTGCTTATTCTGAATATTTTATGTAACATAGACATAATAGAATACTCATATTTAAAGTCAAAATGTATAGTCCCTGTATTATTTACCTTGGGATGTTTTAATAATGTATCACAAACTGACTGACTTAAAGCAACAGAAATTCTTGTCTCACAGTTCTTAAGGCTAGGCGTTCAAGGTCAAGGTCTTGCAGGGTGGTTTCTTCTGAGGAACCATCAACAAATCCTATCCTTGTACACAGAGCTTCCAATCAGCTTTTTCAGGGCTCTTAATACTGAACAACCAAGGATCCTCAGACACACAAGGAGAACCCCTAACACGAAGAAACCTGGAGTAAAGAGCTGCAAAAAGGAACCTGGAGGAAGTGGAACTAATCAGGGATGAGAGAAATTGTTTAAATAACCCCAAATAATATCATAGGAGCAAGAAAACTTTGCAGCTTTAAAGTGCTATAAAGTGGTAAGAATTAGGAATTAATAATAATTTAAGACACACACAACAGCCAAATTTTTAAAAAATTAACATGGGGGTTAATAAAGTTGAAGAAATTAATACAAATGATAAAAAGATGGAAAATATGAAAGAAAAGAAAAGAGACATGGAAAGTTATTCCTAAAGGTCCAACATCTGACTAATAGGAGTTTCAGGAGAGAGAACAGAGAAAATGGGCAGAAAAAAAATCATTGAGCCTTTTCTAGGACTCCACATTGAAACAGTGGACCCAAACAGCCAGCACAACAACAGGAAATTATCTACACTGCTGTGGGCAACAGACATAATGGAATTTATCCCTAGAAGTTTTCCAAGGAGAGGAAACATCCGACTGCTCAGCATTGAATGCAGAAGATGGGGAAGCAGTGTCTTCTAAATCCTGAGAAAATGAATTCAACCTAGAACTTAGCTCTCTACTAAGCTCACTACAATGTGAGGCAAAATCAATTTCAGACATGCTAGCACTCAGAATTTCTACTTTCCATTCATTGTCAGAGGAGGCGAGGGAAGTTTATGCTCTGGAAAGAGGAAGGCATAAACCAAGGAAGAGAGAGAACTTGGGATTCAGGAAAGAGTGATGTTCCAGGAAATGGGTGAAGAGACGTTCCAGAGAGACAGAAGAGCAGGGGGACGACCTCGAGCAGGAGGACAGAGGTCCCAGGGAGAGAATGTTTTGGAAAAAAAGGGGGAATACCAAGAATAGAGAAGGCAGGTCACTGAGGCTAGATAAAAGACAGATGCATAGCAGAACTGATGGAGCATTTGAAACAAAATAAATCATACTCACATAGTCATACTTATATGATTTAATTTAAAATAGTGATCCATCATAACAGATACTACTAGTAGATACCATTGAAAACAGATAAATCAGGAACTAGCCAGATAAGCACATCACACAGCGATGTGAAGGCTGTTGCTAGAAGCAATAGCTCAGAGTTCAAAGTGATTACCTCCAGGTATTAGAACTCAAGTGTAGGGGAGGGGGCAAGGACTTCTTGGTTTATTACCAGCCTTTGGGCACTATTTGATTTTTAACTCTATGTATCTATGACTTTGATAAAAAATTAAAACTAAAGGAAGACAGCCACACTGTGGTAAATGCTACAGGCGTGGTGTGGAGCAGAAGATGCTCTGAGTCTTGAGTGGTATTATCAGATGGAAACCTTCCTGAAAGAGGTTGGTTACACTTACGGGAGGCCAGACTTGAACCCACCTGTTTCATTCATTTGTTCACTCATCTGTCACCCTCCACACACTGTTTTAAGTCCTGGATCAGTAGTAGTGAATAAAGGAACCTGAAGAGTTCATGCCAGTGTAGTGTAGAGTATAAGTGAACTACTACACTCATGTGTTCTCTTGTATCCCACATAGCATGTTAAATAATGCTGTATTGATATGACCAATCAATCCTGCTTAAGTGAGTTAATGAATGGATGAACAATATAACCTGTAGAATCCACAGCCATGTGAATAGACAAGTAGTCATGAGGATAAAGAGCATTTTTTTTTTTTTGGATTTAAAGTATAAGGTAATTTCTCCTCTCATCAAATGGCAACAAGTATAAAGAAAATTTAGAAATCTAACATCCCAGACAGAAGATTCCTGGATCGTCTCTTAGCTCAGTAGCTGCATAGCCTTGGTTTCAACTTTATTTCTCAATATTACAAAAGTCTCATTTGTAAAATGGGACTAGTGATAATACATCATCACAATGTCACAGGAACCAATAGAGCTTTGTAAACTGTAGAGCTGTATAAACAACTTACTTTATCCTGGGGATTCTGAGTAGACTTAAATTACTTTTAGAATGAATGGGAGCTTAAAACCTTGGAGTTTATGAGATCCTTCTTCTCACTTGATATAAGAGGAAACTGAGGCTCAGAGTGGGACAGTGGGCTACCCACGGTCACATAGCCAGACAGTGCAGTGTTGAGTCAGGCACTCATGTTTCCTGAGTTTGTTGCTCCTTCCTATAAGATAGCCTTATTGTCCCTACTGGGTTTAAAGGTTTCAATTCGGAGTCTTTGGAAGTCTGTACTGTAAAAGTGAACTTCTGTCATTTAAAAGTGAAAAAGGAACTAATCAAGCATGAAAGAATTCAAGATTTTGCATATCAGAAAGTCCTAAGGCCCTAATAAGCAAGGATAGCTCTTGAATCCAACAGAATGTTCTTATTATGTGATGTGTCCATCTCTTATTTTTTAAGAGCAGAGCTGATGGCCACTGTGACTGCTTGATGAATTAAAAAGCCTCATAAGCCTGCTACTCTGTTTTCAGGAGACTATGCAAGGGGGTATATAATACCACGCTGCCTTCTTGTTACATCTTATAAAGGCTTTGGAAATCCCATTCAAAGCCCTGAGTGAATTTCTATTATAGTAGAAAGTGTAGCTCTTACTCATTGTGTGCTTCTTTTATGTAAGGCATTGGGCTAAATCTTACACAATAGCTCACTCAATCCCTTGAACAACCATTTTTAAAAGGAAAAGGCTAAGGCTCAGAAAGGTTAGGTGACCTTCCCAAGCCAGAGAGTAAATAAGTTGCAAGGGTGAGATTTGAATCCAGGTAATGTCTTCTAAGGTCCCTGTGTTTATCCTTAGACCATGTGGCAGAGAAGAAAGCTTGTTGCTAATGCACATGACTTCGAGTTTGATAATGTAGCTGGAAGAATAACTAAGGGCGTCGGGATATTGATGGTTTAAAACCTACTAAGGGCTGAAAAATTGTAGGGCAGACATGACTTTACTTAAAAAGGTGCTGGTTATATTTTACCTCCAATTAGATGGCAGCATACATCTTTAAGAGAAAAACCTCAGTTAACAAGAAAAATGTATATTAAACAAAGTCTTGGGGTAAAGATGGAGAAGGACCTGAGAGGTTCACCTTTCTCCGTGGAAAACCTGGTCATGGCTGCTGTGTTACTTGCAGGAATAATGTGCAAAGCATCCAAAGATTTAGAATCCCACCAGGATTAGGAATGGTGGCTCAAATCTCCACTGGCTCCCTTGAAACCACACGACAGAAACCCACAATCTAAAAAAAACAAAACAAAACCACAATCTAAGTGTGCTTGCTAGCTTAGAGCCTTCGCAATGAGCTTACCAGAGCCCCACCCTCCCCAATGTTTCTCTATATTTTAATTTTATATTTACAGTTATATTTAATATAAATTTATATACTATATAATATGTAACATATGTTCTGTATAACTCATATATACTATTCCTATTATTTTATATTTATTTTCTTATGTAGATACCTAAGAGGCACTTGGAAACCACAGCAATCTGCTTGCAGAGAATCCAGTTGGAATTGACAAAGACCATAAACCCAGGTAGCCTATTCTCAGGGTATTTAGAAACAAAGGCCATCATCAGAGGCCCACCCTGGGTGACTTAAAAAAACTTGGATCCTTTATTCAAGTCACTTAAATAAATGATCACGTGCTTACCACAAGGGCCGGGAACTGTGCCAGGCACAGCGAGCCATTCAGAGATGCTTTGGCTCTGAGTTTCTTATAGTGGATTCAAGGGAAAGAAGTTTCCGTGATGGCTCTTTCCAATGTGTCTTCTTGAACCTGCCTAAACTGGTTGTAGGTAGTAGCTGAGACCTTGGCGTTGGGGCTGCAAACTGGAATCTATGAAATTCCAAGGGCCAGAAGATACACCGGGACCCTGTAGGTTTTCTATAGTAGGCATGTTCAGAATTTCCTGTTTTCATTTCGTTGCTAAAAATCTTTTTTTCTTTATTGATTAAGGTATTATATATGTGTCCTTATTGCCCTATTGCCGCCCCCACTCGTGCCCTCACCCCCCTGGTGTCTGTGTCCATTGGTTAGGCTTATATGCATGCATACACGTCCTTTGGTTTATCTCTCCCACTTACTCCCACTTTCCCCCACTTCCCCTACCTTTCCTCTGAGGTTTGATGGTATGATCGATGCTTTTCTGTCTCTGGATCTGTTTTTGTTCATCAGTTTATGTTATTCATTATATTCCACAAATGAGTGATATCATGTGATATTTATTTTTCTCTGACTGGCTTATTTCACTTAGCATAATACTCTCCAGTTCCATCCATGCTGTTGCAAATGGTAAGAATTCCTTCTTTTTTACCGCAGCATAGTATTCCATTGTGTAGATGTACCACAGTTTTCTAATCCACTCATCTGCTGATGGGTACTTAGGCTGTTTCCAAATCTTAGCTATGGTAAATTGTGCTGCTATGAACGTAGGGATGCATATATCCTTTCAGATTAGTGTTTCAATGGAAGTGAATTCCGGGTCATCTAATAAGCACTTTAAAGCTAAACCCACTCTATGAGTGAGGTGCCTGCCTCCATATTTATAATCTTCTTTTGTCACTGAGGAGCATGTAATCGTCCTGAGCTGTTGAGACAAGAACAGTGGGATCTGGTAAAGGGGTTCTCAGCAGGTGAAGCCCGGTGACAGCACCCAGTGACATTTGTCTGTGCTGACTGTCCCAGACAGTGAGTTGTTCTGTGGCCCGGGAATATGGCATGTCAACATGAAAGCAAAACAGTGCACCCCAAACCCTGCCAAATAACAGCAGCCATTTAGCTTTAGCAAACAATGTCAGCAGTTGTGCTAAAATTTTATTTATGTTGGTTTTGTGGTTTATTTTTAATTTGTCAATTTGTTTTTATAATTCAATGTTTAAGGACTATAAATATAAATATGGGTTAAATATGGAGTTTTGTATTTGTAAGTAAAATTACTATAGAAATAATTTAAGCCAGCAATGGGGATCCACACATTTTTCTTTTAAAAGGGTTTCTAAGTAGCTCAAACTTACACACACCCAGGTAGCAGAAAAGGGGGTGTTTCATCAACCCCGTGGCTCATTTGCAGAAGCACAGGGAAGGAGAGAGGAAAACTGTCCTGTGTGATGTCAAGAGGCCTGATTTTCCTGGGGCAATCATTTCAAAATTATTGCTGTAACTTATATAATAACTAGTGACCTGGTGCACAAAATTTGTGCACATTAAAAGGGAATTAATTAGAGGAAATATTTTAATATTGCTATTTGCCCTTTCTCTATAATAGAAGTGTCAGAGATGAAAGAAAATTAGTAAAATGTATATTAAAATCTTCCTCCTGTCAGAGTCTGGGGAGCACCATGAGACCTAGAGTCAGGTCCTCACCCACCACCCGCACGCGCTTCAAAAACGCAGGAGACCCAGTCCCGGCCGGCCCAACCACTGTCAAGACCCTCCAGGTGGGGAGTGCAGCCTCAGGTTCCTCAGCCTGGTGCTGGGGCAGGGAGCACAGCCTGAGGTCCCCCGTCAAGCCCTGCCAGGCGAGGGTCATGGCCTGAGATCCCTGTCAAGCCCTTGCTGGGTGGGGGGTCAGCCTGAGGTCCCCCGGTCCAGCACTAGGACGGGGGGTGCAGCCTGAGGTCTCCAGGCCAGGTGCTGGGGTGAGAACCCTCTCAAACCCCACCAGGCAAGGGGCATGGTCTGAGGTCCCTTGTCAAGCCCCACGGGGAAGGGGGTGTGGTCTGAGGTCCCTCACCCTGGCCAGGTGCCATGCAGCCTCAGGTCTCTGCTGTTCAGTTGTGACATTACGGAGTCCTGGCTAATTTGCATATTCCTCTATTATATAGATAGATGAAAACAAAACTATATACCCCCTCATACATTTTTTTAGTTGACATTTAAATTTTTCATTGTCAGTCACAATAGTCACATAAGATATATGTTACAATGTGCTGTAAATACTGACATTTAAAAAACAGTTACAGAATTCTTTGAAATACATATAATGAAGTCTAAATACCACGAGAGTTGGAAATGACCATTATTCACTTAAAAGATGGGAACCACTCTTGTTGAACTCTCAGAACATTTAAATCATTCCTTTTTCTTCCTAAACACCCATTTCCATTCTACTTTTCCCACAGAATTGCATCCTAACGTTATATCTTTATGCTCGAAAAATAGTAACTATCACCACCCTGCCTCCTGCCACATATTTGTGCATAAAAATTTAAAAAACAAACTTTGGCTTATAAACAATGGAAATTTGTTTCTCACAGAAATTCAAATTTTAAACTGTTTATATTTTCAGTGACCGTAAGACAGTAAGCATTCCTTTTTTATCCAGATTGAGTTATTGCTACAATTATTACTTGTTTGCAACTGATCAAAACAACATACATATATTGCAAATGTTGACATACAGTGATTGCACGTACAAGTAAAATGTCATTTGGAATGCCTCTCTTAAAGAGATGGATGCATCGTAGGTGAACGGTGCTGATTGCGAGAGGAGCACAGGCTTCTGCTTCAGTTCTCTTCCTAGTTCTCGTTCCCATGTGTGTAAGCTCCACAGCTCTGGTCCCAGAAATAAACAGCAGGCATTTGTTACAGTAATGGCACTCAGTTCTTTGAACTCCTTCCAAGGGATATTTCAAAAATCACATACTAATCCATCTTCAAAAATTATTTTTATTAATCTGTCAGCCGACTAACAATTAGGTCCTCCTTCAATTATATTAAAAGCCAAAAAAAAAGGGGGGGGGGGAGGGGAACCGTCTGCTTTACAAAAAGATTTGTTATTCAGTCACCAAAATCATTTAGTTTTCTAATTTGGGGGAAAATATAACCAAACAAACTCTAAGATTTAGCAAATTGTAATTAAGTACATAAAATCTATCCCTTAGGCATTTTATATCACCCTATATTGCCAGTAAGATTTAGGATATTCTAGTAACTGTTCATTTCAATATGCCTTCCTAATAGAATGTTTTTGATAAAATGCTTTCACCTTATGAAGGGCTTTCAGTCTATTTTATCCAAGACATCAGAGTAACCATTTTGCACATCTAATGTCTGGAAAATGAACTGACAAAGGCAGTCCTCAGATTTGTCCAATCAACCGGCCTTCTGTTAGGAAGAATCCACCTTCTTTCTTCAATTCAAATGAGTATGTTGAGATGTGTCTCCAGGCGGACAGCTCACTTCACAGGGAGCAATGGGAGGAAGCTACCAGGTCTCTGCGCCTCCCACCACGACCCCCACCACACCCACACCCCGCCCCCACCCAAGTTCCCTCCTCAAGCCAGGGCTCTGTCAGCAGTTAGAGAATAAAAGAGAGAGATGTTTAAAATAGTCTGAACAGCGAACTTGGCTAACAACCCCAGCTCTGAAGCTATGCTCCCCGTTAAAGAAATATGTGGAGACAACTAGTGTAGGATGCCTGATGAAATACGAGTGTGTCTGATTGGCCTTGGCTTGGCACTCCAGTTTACATTCTGGGGCACCCTTGGACACTCGCTTTTCTTCTGTAAATGACAGAGGGTGAGAAGTGCCAGGGCAGAGCAGTGCCAATTTCCAGAGGAAGTTAGGGACCTGGGAATATATTTGTGCTTGCTGAGGTCTGAAATGTCTAGTGCTGCAGGGATTTCCAGGGATGGTAGGAAGATTTGGGTGAACGGAAGTATATCCTCAGGCCCCTAACTTTCTTGGGAGTCTTTCCAAAACTGATCTGCTTACCAGAGTTCCTGACATCATCCAGAAAATTAGACAGTGGCCCATCTACCATCCTACTATGCCTGTCACCCTACTATGCTCCTGGATGAGGCCCAGGCTCTGGCCCTGCATCCTCTCCAACCACACGTGGGGGCTGAGAACAATCAGGTTAGTGGTGCCTTTGAAGACCAGACTTAGAATGCACTGAGGATCGCAAGTTGGAGCCAAATGATTTCAAGTAGCTTCTGATCTGAAAGACAATGCATCTTCTGAAATAGTACTGCAAGTTTTGTTCAGCCTTAAAAAAGATCAAAATAATGACTGGTCGGGTGAGGAATCCAAGATGGCGGCGTAGGTAAACACCTAAACTGCTGCCTCCCACAACAATTTAAACTGCAACTAAAAGACAAAACGTCTATCACCCAGAACCACGGGAAAGCTGGCTGAGTGGAAGTTCTACAACTAGAAGGAAAGAGAAAAGAGCACTGAGACATGCACGAGCGCTGAAAAGCTGAGGTACGGAGGCGCGTGATCCGGGCTGGCGGCGGGCGACTGGGTGCATTGCTTTTTTCAACCCGAACGGAGACAAGCCCCCAATTACTCTGAAATCCAGTCTCTGGGGAGATGCGGGTGACCCAAACTCCTAAGGGGAGAAGCTGGACTGTCTGCCAGTGAGAGTGGCTTGCTTGCAGAGCTGCGCGCAGGAATAATTGTTTACGGCACTGGGGCACAGGACTCCAGGACGCAGTCGGGGACACAGAGCCGGCTTACTAGCAGCCATTGCTGTTTGCCACGCCCTAACCTAGTGACGCCCTGAGACCCCGCCCCACACAACCTACAAACCCACCCAAGCTCCAAGCAGCTCAATTAGCATAAGAAAGCCTGCCCTATCGCAGCTTAACCTAGCAAACTTGCAGCCCGGGTCAGACAGCTCCAAAACCTCCAAACCCCAAGCAAAGAGGAGAAAACTGCAGCTCTCACTGTAGCTCCTGCTGAGTGGCCTCAGACAGTAGCTGACCTGCACCCCATTGGAGATCCAGAAGCCAGTGTACCTAGTGGTCAGTGTGAGACACCAGATTTCAACTCCTCACATCCATAAGTGACACATTCAAGAGGCAGACTCAGTGAGCACCAAAGCCCCACTGAAACAAGTCCTGCCCCATAAGCGTGTCTTCAGCGCAGCACTTCTTCCATTATAGACACAGGGAGTGCTCACAGCTAATTGGCCTGGAGGTCAATTCCTCCTAGCGTACCAACAGTAATTCAGGCTTAACTACACCAAGACTTTGCACTCAGCCCACAAAGGGGTGTACCAAGAGCATCCACATCAGGTGATTGGGGAGGCTGAGCTACTGCCCCCTATAGGTCACCTACCACACAAAGCCACTCCATCAACACAGGGAAGCAGCCAAAATGCAGAAACAAAGAAACATGTCACGAATGAAAGAAACGGAGGAAAGCAAACTACTGGATGACATAGAGTTCAGAATCACATTTATAAGGTTACTCAAGAATCTTCTAAAAACCGCCAAGAAACTTGATGACACTTCTGAGGAGCTTAGTGAGACCTTCAAGGACCTTAATGAGAATGCCAAAAATATGGAAAAGGATCAGTCAGAAATGAAGCATACACTGTCTGAAATAAAGAATATACAGAAACTCAACTGTAGATCAACATACCCCAAGAATCAAACCAAAGATCTGAAATATGTGGAAACAAAAAACATCCAACCAGAAAAACAAAAAGAAAAAAGAATCCAAAAATATGAAGATAATGTAAGGAGCCTCTGGGACAACTTTAAGCGAAACAACATCCGAATTTTTGGGGTGCCAGAAGAAGGGAGAGAGCAAAATATTGAAAACCTATTAGAAGAAATAATGACAGAAAACTTTCCCTACCTGGTGAAAGAAATAGACTTACAAGTTCAGGAAGCGCACAGAACCCCATACAAGAGGAACCCAAAGAGGACCACACCAAGACACATCATAATTAAAATGCCAAGGGCAAAAGACAAAGAGAGAATATTAAAAGCAGCAAGAGAAAAACAGTTAATTACCTACAAGGGAGTACCCATACGACTGTCAGCTGATTTCTCGGCAGAAACTATGCAGGCCAGAAGGGAGTGGCAAGAAATATTCAAAGTGATGAACAGCAAGAACCTACAACCAAGATTACTCTACCCAGCAAAGCTATCATTCAGAGTTGAAGGTCAGATAAAGAGCTTCACAGACAAGAAAAAGTTAAAGGAGTTCATCGCCACCAAACCAGGATTACATGAAATGCTGAAAGGTATTCTTTAAGAAGAAGAAGAAGAAGAAAAAGGTAAAGATAAAAATTATGAACAACAAAATGACATCAAATACATACCTACCAACAAGTGAATCTAAAAATCAAGTGAATAAAAAATCTGAAGAACAGAATGGACTGGTGAATATAATAGAATCAGGGACATAGAAAGGGAGTGGACTGACGATTCTCAGGGGAAGCAAGTGTGAGGGGTTCAGGAAGAGATTGGACAAAAATCTTACTCCTATGGATGAAGACAGTGGCGGGGGGTAAGGACATGGGGTGGGGTGGGGAATCAGGTGGAGGGGAGCTATGGGGGAAAAAAAAGTGGAACACCTGTAATAATCTGAACAATAAAGATTTAATTAAGAAAAAAAAAATAATGACTGGTCAGGATTCTAATTCAAATTGTGGGGGAATCTCTTTGCTAGATTCCCCCACAATCTGAATTTGGATTTGTAACTAGACAGTAAAATTCATTAATCAGGAAAAGTGAGCCCCAATGAAGTAACATTGGCACAGTCCCCCTCCAGTCATCTTTAAAAACAGAAACAAGGAGAAGAAGGACCCCCACACACACATATCTCCTAGAGGGAAGGTTAGGGCGCTTCCCCCAGAAAGGCTTTGCCTGAGGTTTATTTCCGAGGCAACAAGAAGGCCCAGAAATTGTCCAGGAGTCAGCAAAGGCGACCAGGTTGTCTTGAAGTGCTTGGAAGTGGGGCTGCAGGAGGCATGGGGAATCTGTAGGAGGCAGAAAAAAAGAACGTGCTTGTCAAGTTTCCATGTCTCAGCGCTTCTGAAATAGGTGGAAATTACAGCTCAGTGCCTTCACCATGGGAACATCTGGAATAGAAGTACTTCTGTGCACATTAAGAGGACTATTTATAGTTTTCTACGAATGTCAGGGAAGGCAATTATGTAAAGTACTACTGTATTATTAGGTATTTGAAAAATCCCAGGCTTGCGATCACTATTGCAAAGCTCTAAAGGCAATTCAGACTTCCACAGATCTGTTCACGCCAGGTCAGAAAGTCCTGCTCTATTGGCAGCGACACCAGCGGACTCCAGCTAAAGTCTCTGCTGACACTGATGAATGATGTCACCGGCGTGTCCACCCTGCGGAAACCCTGTTGGTGCTGGTTCCACACCCATGCAGAGCCAGAGGGAAATATAACCGCTCACTTCTGGGATTATTTGGAGCATCCCCGAGCATATCCATGAGGGTTTGTATGAGGAGCTTGCCTCCACGGGGAAGAGTCCAGCAACGGGGCTTGACCTTCACACATCACCCTGATGCTGAAGACCTTCTGAGGGCTGTCGGGAACTTTCTGATTTCCCACGTCTGTGTTTCCTAAACCCCGGCAGGATTTCCATCATGTGAGGTTGTCATCTTGGGCTTCAATGCATATCTGTGTGTTTGCCACAGCCTGCCAGCCAGGGACGGCAATACTAAAGGCATTTGAGAGAAGCCACCAAGGTTTGGCTTTTTCATTGCTTCGCTGGCTTTTGGACAAACTTTTGTCATAGCATCTTCTCATGTCTCCCAAGAACTGATGGGAGAAAAGTCACATGGGAGGTCTGCGTCTGGCCCAGTGGGGTCGCACTGCCCTTAACACTCGGTGGCTCTTCTCAGCACCCAGAGACCAGGGTTCTGGGGCTGGCAGGTGCTTTCCTGCCTGGACCTCTGTCTCATCTAAAAGATTATCAGGCACATGAATGATAGGTCTAGAGTTATTCCATGCTTCATTGCAGTAGTGAGATCTGTGTGTGTGTGTGTGTGTTTTATGTAAATTACATTTAGTTCTTCCTAAGATAGGATGTGCATGTGAGTTAGAAAAGAAGAAATTAAATTTCCAAAGTAAAATAGTAGAGCCGTGAGAAGAGAAAAGGGCAGAGGAGAAGGGTAAGGTTGTCTTGATCCCATTGATTTAACAATGAAATAGAAAGATGTAGGCGGGGAAGGATTACAGAGCTGAGCTTTCAGGGGATAGGTCATCAGAGTGGCCATGACACCCTGGCTGCCGGTGCTGCGGAAGGAAGCCAGAAACTGGACAGTCCGACCCGCAGCCTGGAGCTGGCTTACAATGCTGTCTCCTGAGAATGTTACTCAATTTCGTCCTGAACCACCCAATCCCCTCCTGAATACGAGGTTCCACTGACTGGCATGGTTTGTGGAATTCTTGTCTTGGTCCAGAAAGAGCAACAAAACCTCAAAGGCCAAAAGTAATTCCATCTTAAGTCAATGAAAGCCACCAACTCTTAAATGGCTCTTCTTCATTTCAATGCACAACTTTATAAGTACGAGACTATTACCCTCCCCAATTCTATTTCTTTGTTTTCAAAATTGAGGATTAAGTGACCAATCGGTTATTATTCTTTTTGCACATCCGAAATATGATTTAAAATACAGTCACATCCTAAATGCCAATCAAAGGCCTTAGAGAGACAGTGTTTGACGTTCACAACTTCATAATGAAACTGAGTGCTCGGGTTCTAGTCTGGCCGTTGGGGGAATTGACAAATGAAGCTGGGATGATTTCACGGGGTCAAATCCTGAGGAGCCAGTGTCCAGTCAGATGGCGTCCTTCACCAGAGCCTTGAATGGATAACGCCTCCTCATACCAGAAACACAAGTCCCAACTCTGCCTCCCAAACCTGGAGCCTGGACGTCCCGTTTTGGACGTGTGAACAGAAGGTGATGAGAACAGACAGAAAATAGGGAGGCTTGTTGATCGCCGCATAATGAAGGCGTCTCCCAATGAGGAGACCGTTCCCCAGGAATATGTCACCCCATGGGTCCCACTTAATACTAAATTATTGCTTTAGTGTATTCAACTGTACCCTAGAGACCTAAAGAAATGACCGAAAACTGCCTGGTTTAGAAAGTGATTTACACACAGGGCTGCCATCTGTCTCAGTAAATCTGAAGTCTACTCAACAAGCCACTCCAGAGGTAGAACAAAGCATGGCGATTCCCATTGGAGAGTTACACCTCTCCACTCCATTCAGTTTTCCTCAGCGGGTGCTGAGGGGGTTACACTCGGGCCTCTTCAATTCATTCTGTCACGTGAAGACAACTTTCTCATGAGTTATAAGAAATGGGAAACAGTTAAAATAAGTCAACCTCCTCCTCCCCACTGTTCCCCCTACCTTCTCCTCTGTCCCCCTCCCTAACCACAGTCTAGAGACTCTGAGACCTGTGTATTCTCTACAAAGGACGGGAAGCGCCTTTGCCCACAAATGACAGAACCAAGTATGGCCGACTTTCAACATGACCATTCAACGCTTCCCTTTTCCCATCCTGTCCTTTGGTTCTGCAACTTGATTCATCATTGAAAGATGAGTCTCAAGTTCGAGGACTAGGACAGTTTAATACCTTGAAAATGGACGTGACAGCTGAAAGCAGGTTTTAAATAAGGTCTGTCTTCTATGACTTCTTGGCTGAGTTCACCAAACTCTTTTCAAGTATAATATTTATTGAGGGCATTTCCCAAAAGAGCTTTTGCTGAAGTTGCTGCTGCCAGAAGCTGGAAATATGTAACTTAAAAGCAGTTTTATTTATACAACCTGAGAATATCTATGTAACTATTATTGATGGAATGCTCAGCCCATTTCCTATCAGCAGAGCATGTCCCCCAAATAAGAAGGGTCGATCGGAAGCTGTGTAGACTGGAATATCCATGACTTGTGGCATGACTGGTCTGCGTTTAGGAAAAGATGCTGGGAGGCTGGGCACAGCTGCCCAAACAGAAAACAATTCCTCTATCTAGTCAATCATGGTAAACTCCGATCAAACCCCAGATCATAAGACAATTACTGCTCTTCCTGAAAATCATTGTGTGTGTGTGTGTGTGTGTGTGTGTGTGTGTGTGTGTGTGTGTGTTTAAATATTTTTTTATTGATTTCAGAGAGTAAATGAGAGGGAGAGAGAGATAGAAACATCTATGATGAGAGAGAATCATCGATCGGCTGCCTCCTGCACGCCCCCTACAAGGGATCGAGCCCACAACTCCTGGCATGTGCCTTGACCGGCATCAAACCCAGGACCCTTCAGTCCACAGGCTGACGCTCTATCCACTGAGTCAAACCAGCTAGGGCACATTGTGTGTTTTTTAAGTCTGAAATTTCAGCAGGGAAAGGATGCTAGTCATTTTAAAGTATATTTTAAAAATCTTCTTTCCTCCCCCACCCCCAATTCTTTCTAATGCAAAGATGAAACCCCAGCAAGACCGAGATGGTGAGGTAGGAGCCCTCAGCCTCTGTCCTGTGCAAAAATAATCAGTAGGACAGCTCCCCAAGGACAAGGACAAGTCTGGGGGAGATCAGGGCTCCACTTCAGAAACTTCAGCAACACAACGCCTGAGAGTAACCACACAAGGTGGTGGGGAGAACAGCTTCCTGGTGCCTGTGTCACCCATCCCCAGGGGCCACCAGTGCTCTGAGCCAGAGGAAACTCCCCACTGGAAAGAGTCCCCTCGCTGGGGCAGGGGAGTGGGGGAGTGACCAGCCTCCCCCACCATCCAAGGAACTGCATATATGTTCTGCTTCGGTTTCACGCCACCCGGGAACCAGCAGAGCTGACAACAGAGACGGCAAGGATCAAGGGGACCCACAGCTTTTGTCATCGAAGAAACCATGTGTGCATAGTTGTGGAGGACCCTCTGCAGATGTCACCCGTTTGGGTCCCACAGGTATTTGCATTTGCAGATACCTGAGTCCCTCCCTGTCCCCTTCCCACCTTGCCCTGCCTGAGCTTGGGATCAGCACCAGCAGCCGGGCCAGGACTCTGTGCTGCATGAGTGCAAGACACCAGCCTCGACCCAGCAGTTGGCCCCCATCACAGTGCGCACCCTTAGGGCTAGCCCCTCTAGCTGTGCCCCCCACCATCCCGGCCCCATCACTGGCCCTGCACACACTGTGAGAAGACCCTGTAGCCACAGGATGGCACCAGAGTCCCCACAACTTCTTGGGGACCCAGATCTGTCCCTGTCTCATGTCACTGGCCTGCACCACTGACTCACCAGCAGCTAGCCACCCCCTCTCCCCCACTGTGCATTTGCATGCTCCTCATCCAACCCCTGTCTCTGGCATCCACCATCATGCACCGTGGGGAAGACCCTGCAGCCACAGGCATACATGCCAACAGGCAGTGTCCCCACAGCTGTTGGTAGGCCAGCTTGGGCCTGTGTTCTGTCATTAGTCTGCATGGCTGGACCCTTCAGCGGTGTACCTGCACCATGCTGGCCTGGCTGCCAGCACCAGCTTCCACTGCTGTGCATATACCTGTGGCAACCACAGGAGGGCACGCTGACAGTCAGGGCCTTCACAGCTGCCATTGTGCCCACAGCTGGCCCTGGCCGTACCCTCTATCACCACATGTGTGTCTGCAACCAGCCCTGCCAGTGCACAGACACCTGCAGCCCAGTGTGTGCACGCCAACCACTTTGGCCACCACAGCTCCTGCCCTGGTCCCTAGCCACTGGACCTAGAGGTACTGCTGAGGACACCCTGCTCAGCCAGTCTTTCCTGCTGGCAGATTTGAGGGTCCTGGGTGCCTAGCATAGAGTATGTGCTTAACTTGCCCTTGGAGATGGCTCAAGGGCCACAAAATAGCCTGGGGGATGCTATCAAGAAAAGCACCCAATGTGAAACTTATGGTCCCAGGTTCCCCTCAAGGCCCTCACATGCTCCTCTGAGAACCTGGTGCATCAGATAAAAGGCTTTTCAGGGGCACCCACGTTGTCACAGGGAACACAAAATCAGAGTTTTCTGCCATTTCAGTGGCAGGAAAGATCTGTAGAGCCATTTCCAGCCCCAGAAATCACACCAGGGACAAGGGACAAGGGACAAGTTGGGATGATTGAGGAGTCACAACGAATTCTTCTCAAGCCCTGGGCTGTGCCAGGTGATTTGCCCTGCTCCGGGAATGCCAAGGCAAGTGAAACTCTGTGTCAGCCACAGCTGGCTTTAGGGCAGAGGCTGCCCATTCCTCAGCTGGGGGAGTGACATTTGTTACTGTGATTTCCCAAATCTGCACAGCCTGGGACAGGTGACCAGTGATCACCCTGGAAAGGACAGAGGCCACATTTGCTGCTTCCTGTCCTTAGTAACCTGCCTCTGTTTGGAATTTGGCTTAAAAACTCACAGCCTGTGAAGCTTGGGTTGTCCTGTTTGCAAGGTATTATTGGGTTTGGTTTTGGTCTTGGTCTTGATAGAAGGAATTCCAGATTCTATAAAAGGAAACTAATATCAGTGCACAGGTGTTGAAACACCCCAGCGATGGAGAAGGCTTGACTTTTATGGTGGAATTAAAAAGTCACAAAGCTGCTGTTCATGAAGATTGTTTTGTAAGACACAGTGGGTTTGCATGGCACCCAAAGGCAATTAGAAAACATAGTTTGTTCACTGTGCAGCTTATTAACTTTATTTTTTAAAATAAAGCAATCAAACTTGGCATCAAGACAGCCTAACATTGCCTGCTTTCTGATAAGATGCAATGAGTTGTACAGCATTCTGCCCAAAAAGGTTAATCTGAAGCTAATCACCAGACAATCGAGGATGTGGGAGAGTTGACAAGACCATTGGTGTGGACTTAGAAAAAGGCAGGGGACTCTTCTAAGTTAATAAGAGAAACAGGAAGCCATAGGCAGTGTCTGATGAAAAATTTTAAAGCTACAAATGCTATTTAAAGTCTCTTGTGGAATTCGAGTTATGAACCCTACATTAGATATTATTAATGCTAATTTGCTTTAGTGTGATAATGGTGTTGTGGTTGAGTCAGAGGATGTCCTTGGTGGTATATGCTTGCCCAATACTTAGGGTGAGTGTCATGATGTCGGAAACTTACTTTCAAATGGTTCAGCAAAGGAATCTTATATGGAATGAAAAGAATATGCTGTCCAGCGATGAGGTAAAGCAGGCTGCAGTTTTCTTATAGCATGGATTATATCCCAAGGAACTCACCTGGGCTGGGTCCTCACCTTTGGTCCTGGCCGTAGAGATAAAGAATGCTTGATGGTTTGATTCATACTTGGGCATGAATTTAATGCTGCAATGCTAACAAACCAGCTAAGCAACTTTAGGTGCCAGAAGTGAATGAGCCCTCCTTGGAAATTAGAATCCTAATTGTGTCTTTATGGACAAATATGCTGCTCAGTCTTGTGATTTCTCAGTCTCTAAACCAAGAGTCGGGTCCTGTCTCAGAAGATGAAGACAGGTTTAGGCTGGTCAGAGTCAAGACCAATATTGGAGATGCTTGAAAATGGCCCCTGGCTGCTGTGACTACTTCCATTTGAAAAATGTCAAGCATCCTTTTACTATTTTGAAGGTGAAATCTTTCAAATCAAAGCAGGAGGAAACAATTATGTTCAGAATGGCTCTCGATTTCTCTTATGTACCGGGCAAGTTTTGGATGCTGGAGCCCAGATTATCTTTCAGGCCCTATTTAATGAAAACATTCTATAATTTAATGGAATCTCAAATCTCATCCTTCAGAATCTGATGGTTAACGGTCTCTCATCTGATTGTCCCACCAGCATCTAAATCCCGCCTATGGGTTGACCTGACCCTGCTCTTCCCTGAGTAACATTATCAATTTCTTCAAATTCAAAATGTTGGCTTCTCTTGCCCATTGTCCTCTGAATCCAGGCTCCCTCCCTCACTCCCTTCTACCTTCAGATTCTCTTCCATTATGTCTGAGCCCTCCCAGGGAAGAAACCATGTTTTATGATTCTGAACAGTATTGGGCACAGAATACGTGATTTGTGCATTAAATTGGCCGAAAAACAAGACTGTTGGGGAAGAGAAGTAAATGGATCTGGAAGGAAAGAAAGGAAATTTATCAATAATAAGAAGGCAGGAGAGATCTATGAGGTGGTTTGATATATTGAGACTAGAGGCCCGGTGCATGAAATCTGTGCACTCGGGGGGGTGCCTCAGGCCAGCCTGCACCCTCTTGCAGTCGAGGAGCCCTTGGGGGATGTCTGTCTGTTGAGGAGGTGGGAGAGGTTCCTGCCACTGCAGCTGCGCTCGCCAGCTGTAAGCCTGGCTTCTGGCTGAGTGGCGCTCCCCCTGTGGGAACGCACTGACCACCAGGGGGCAGCTCCTTCATTGAGTGTCTGCCCCCTGGTGGTCAGTGCACATCATAGTGACTGGTCAATTTTCATACTAGCCTTTTATTATATAGGGTATTAATTAGTGTTTATCATCACTGTGACTTTTCTTCATCCTATTCCAAGTAGGAGCCAGCATGGCAGCTGGGAGAGTGGCAATTCCTTCAAGGCAGCTCCTTCCCAGCTTGTGTTCTTCTTGAAGGGTTTGTGCTGGAAGTGAGAAGCACAAGTAGAAGCTGTGAGGGAAAGAAGACAAATACCCCTGGTTTGGGAAGGGCAGAGGTTGTTGGACTGCCCAAGTTGTGGAATATTGGTCAGGACTCCTCATTGCAACTACAGAACCCAATTGAAATAGGCTGACAAGAGCTTAATGGCTCACATAATTGTGGAGCTAGCTTCAGGCATGGCCAATTGCATAGAAGGACTTGGTCTCTTTTGATCTCTTGTGGTTCCATTGCCCACTGAGCTGGCTTCATTTTCAGTCATCTCTGTGTAAGATGATCCCACTAAGTACGGAGTCTAGCAGAGCAAGATAAAGCGCGGCAGGCAGAACTCCCAGAGAGGAATCCCAGGCACTGACTTTTTTGTTTCGGATTGGCTTCAAACTTAGTCAGGAGCTCAGTCAATCACATATTCTGATGGGGAGGGGTGCTTTCTCAAAAAGAAATTGAAGTGCTGTTTCTGAAAGAAGGAGAAATATATTGGTCAGGCAAAAAACATAAGATCCCCACTTCCATACTTAGGACTTGCTATGCCTCTGAAGAAAAAGGGGTTGGAGCAGTCTATATGGACTTATGTTACTGTGAGTCTCTACCTAGGACCTAGCCAAAACATGTAACCTAACCTAGAACACCAGCTCTCTGAAGGTCAAGGATGAGCATTAACAAAAAATGATATTTTACAGTTATTAAAGATGCGAGATCTTTTGTTCAGATAATCTCACACATCTAATTGCTGGCTGACAGGTATTTCTTATTAAAATACTACAGTCTTATTGTTGCTCTTTCTTAACTAATTTTTTTTTTTTTTTAGTTTTTAGTTTTTAAGAGATACCTTTTCTTGTACAGCATTTTCCTACAGACTTGGGCTGTTTTCATGAACTTCAGTTTTCTAGAGCCCTACATCTCTCCTTTTAGGATGGTGGTCTGAGGTCGCCAGAGGCAAGGTGAGCCATGGAACAGGTCACATGATTAACTGTCTGAGAGGAGGACCCAAGCCTGCTTGGACCTTGACTTTGGTCGTGGTCTTCTGTTTTCCTTTGATATGGACCTGCTGATAATTTTTGCATGCTGAATTGTGTGTGGCAGTCAACATCAAGGGCACTGGTGCCATGTAAAATGATAATGGCTAAATTTGATAAGACCAACCATAATTTATTGCTGCTTTAACCTCTCTGTTGCTGAGGCAACCAGTATTCTGAATTCAGACTTGGGCTATTTTAGTTAAGTTTAAAAATTTATTACCTTACAACCACTCAGCCCATCGCTTTGCTCTTATCCTACTCCTCTGAGTCACGCTGACCCCCTGAGAGTCGCCTCTAACTCTAAATTAACCGAGACCTGTGGCTTGGGTGCATGTGAAGAGCTGTTACAAATGCACCGTGATTCATATGCCCAGAGTAACCTGCTCAGTCTCATATGCTCACAATGATTTTGCTGAATCCTCCAAAGAGAATGGACCTACGACACTCCACATTGATCTTTCAAGGATCTGGCCTTTATTGTAGGATTGAAATTCACTACAGGATAGTGCAGCTTAGTTCACAATAACTAGGCTGGCCCATGGTTAATTCAGTAACATGGGAGGGTGGCCAGTGCAAAGGGTTAGTGAAGACAACAACCACACAAACAAACCTACCTCCTAAAGCCATCCTTGGGATAGGTTTTGGCTTCGTCCCCTCCCTCATGGCTTGTGGAAACACTAAATCCTTTTGCTCTTTCGTCTTCTTAGTTAACTGTCCCTGCTTTGCCAGCACCCTTTCGCTAGACAACTGTGCTCACTTCTGATCTTCCTGCCTCTACCTCATCCTGGTGTGCCATTCATTCAGCCAACGTGTATTCATCTTGTCCTCCAGGCTGGGGACACTGCATAGCTCACAGTCCCGTAGAAGACAGAGATGAATGAGCAAATAGTTGCAATGCAATTAGAACATAAGTTCCAGGGACAGGGACCATGTTGGTTGCATTCTTTGTGCCTAGTATTTGTTTGAATAAGTAAATCAGCAATATTTGAAAGAATATAACTAAACACATGTTCCAAGTGTTAGGGAATTCTTCAGAAGACAGGGACTGACTGAGTTGGCAAGGAAAGGGACTTGCCTGCCTGGGTCAAGTAGAGGGTAGGTGAAACTCTCTCAGAGGTGACATTGTGCTTGCAGACTCACCTCCTCCAAAGTCTTTCCCAGTTGCTCCAGTCCTCGGGGACTCTTCCCTTCTGAACTGGGCACTTGAAAATATGTTGACACTTCATATTCTTAATGGCATTGGTTTTTTACATGGATGTTTCATGTGTCCCTAATTCGACTACAGTGTCTTTGAGAGACTACAGTTTATTTCCTACATGCATAAGTCAGATGTTCATAACTATAGTTCCTTTTTAAATATATTTTATTGTTTTTTTACAGAGAGAAAGGGACAGGGATAGAGAATTAGAAACATCGATGAGAGAGAAACATCGATCAGCTGCCTCTTGCACACACCCTACTGGGGATGTGCCTTCAACTAAGGTACATGCCCTTGACCGGAACCGAACCTGGGACCCTTCAGTCCGCAGGCCGAAGCTCTATCCACTGAGCCAAACAGGTTAAGGCTATAGTCACTTTTAAATAGGACATATTCTACTTTGGGAACACCTTTCTGTATGTTTTATTTACTCATGACACATAAGGGATGCTTCCCTTCAAGTCAGCTTCTCTGGACCTGTAACTGTTAATTTATAAACCTTTAGTTACTTGCTTGAGTCTGGGACAAGGTCAGAAAGAAATGTCAAAGAGCCAAGTGTAACTATCAGTTGTGATTTAATCAGAAATGCAAATGAAGTATCTTTGGGTAAATTAAAGGAAAACCATAATTTGATTTACCCACCACTTTGATTTCAGAACTACATTAGCCCCATTAAAAAAACAACACAAATTTAAATAGTTTTAAATACTGGTGGATATATTACTTGTCAGTTATAGCAATAATTCATTCCAGATCCCATGAGTCTGGCATTGAAACCACTTTTGAGAATTTAACTGTCAGAAGGCTTTGTTCTAAGCATTTGTGGGTGCTCACATTTTTTTAATTGGTCTAAAAGAATTTGTTTTGGTTTGGTTCTGGAATGTAATTAATTAAAGACTCAGATAACTTCATTACACGATGTTTAAAATCCAATTTAAAGGGATTTTAAAAAGTAATCAGAACTTGAAAGGTAAGGTTTGAATCTTAAACCTTAAATACTTGTCATGCCTCTATTTATAGAAGAGAGACTTTCTGTTTTGTGTTTTTTTTTCTTTCTTCATTCATCTCAGCTCAAGTAAAGTCAGTTATAGCACAAATGCAATACTGGCATCCGGTGGCTTGGCCTGTGAATGACAGGTATGTGTCACAACTGTGGTCTGGGGGTGCTCAGAGTCAATGCAACACAGAGACACAGAACCATTGGGAGAACGTAGCAATGCAAGCAGAAAATGCAACCACAGTTATATTTTTAAGACCTAAAATCATTATCAGTGAATCTGCTTGTCCTTTTAATGAAGTGGACGTATCCTTTACAATTGAATTGAACATAAAGTTGCAGAAAGTTATTTTTGTGGGATCCAATATGGGGTTTCCCCTCTGTATTTTTATACAGAGACAATGTCATTATTTCCCTCACAATCCTAATATATAAAAACCCAGGGTTCATAATGACCAAAGGCTTGACCAATCAGAAGTCAGCCCTGCACTCAATGATGGGTTGCCATGGCCATCCAGCACTGACTGCCAAGGGGGCTGCAGATCAGGCCTGGAGAGAGGCCTGCAGAGAGAAGCAGGGTCTGATCTGTAGCCTCTGTGGGAGCTGTTGGTCAGCCCTTGCCTCTCTCTTTCTCTCTGGGCCTCCTTTGGGGCTGCTGATCAGCCCCACCTCTCTGATCAGGCCCAGAGATGCTGACTGGCATAGAAACTGACCAATCAGAACCAAATCTGGGTGAACTGTGAGGAGCCAATGGCTGCCTTGGAGGCGGAACTTTTGATACTAACTGGCATAGAAACCAACCAAACAGAACCTAATCTGGGTGAACTGCGAAGGCAGAACTTAAGGTGGGGGCTGAGGAGAGGTTTTAAGGGCAACAGCTGTTTGGTGTAAGGAGTAAGAAAGCGGTTCAATTTTTTAATGATAGGGGGGTGTTCCTCAGCCCAGCCTGCACACTCTCCAATCTGGGACCCCTCAAGGGATGTCCTACCACCCATTTAGGCCCGATCCTACTGGTTCCCAACCACTCGCCTGCCTGCCTGTCTGATTGCCTCTAACCGCTTCTGCCTGACAGCCTGATCACCCCCTAACCACTCCCCAGCCAGCCTGATTGATGCCTAACTGCTCCCCTGCTGGCTCAGTCACCCCTAACTGCACTCCCTTGCCAGCCTGGTTGCCCTAAAATGCCCTCCCCTGTCAGCCTGGTCACCCGCAACTGCCTTCCCCTGCAGGCCTGGTCACCCCCAACTGCCCTCCCCTGTAGGCATGATCCCATCCAACTGCCCTTCCCTGCAGGCCTGGTCACCCGTAACTGCTCTCCCCTTCAGGCCTGGTCCCCCGCAACTGCCCTCCTCTGCAGCCTGGTCACCCACAACTGCCTTCCCTTTCAGGCCTGGTCCCTCCCAACTGCCCTCCCCTGCTGGCCTGATCCCTCACAACTGCCCTCTTGTGGTGGCCATCTTGTGTCCACATGGGGGTGGCCATCTTTGACCACATGGGGGTGGCCATCTTGTGTGTTGGAGGGATGGTCAATTTGCATATTACCTCTTTATTAGATAGGATGTTATTTAAATAAAATTATGCTGTTAAAATTCTATTAATTTTTGCACTCAAGAGGCAGTTGGACTCTCATAAATATTCACCTTGAGTGAAAAAATTTATAGACTAAGAATACCATAATTCTATTTATATAATTAAAAAAAATATATATATATATATATATATATATATATATATATATATATATATATATATATCTACAGGGGTAGGCAAAGTAGGTTTGCAGTTTGCATGGAGAAAGACATGCAGTTAGTGATTATTACAATAGCTTTAATTTCATAAATGCTCAAATTGCTGCCTTCACTTTTTACACATTCCCATAGTCTACTTGCTATGCTGTTCTGTTTTGAGCTCACACAAATGTAAACCTGCTTTTGCCCATCCCTGTATGCATTTGAATTTCTACTTTTGAAAATTACCTGTTTTCATTTTTTCCCTTTTCTATCAGGGTGCATCCATTCTTTTATTTGTTTATTGATTCATTTGTGTTCTCTCTCCATTAAATATAAATTCCCTGATAAAACAAATATATATTTATCAAATTCTTTGTTATAGATCCTGCAAATATCTAAAATCCCAAAAAATTCTGCAGAGATTTTGTTTGGAATTTAGTTAAATTTATAGATAATTTAAGCAGAATTGATATTTGTATGCTTTTGAGTCTTCATACCCATTAGTCAGATCTTCTTTTATGCTCTTTAATAAGGTTTTATAATTTTTCCATAAAGTTCTTAAATGTTTTATGTGATATATATTTCTTAGGTTCTTTACAGATTTTGCTGCTACTGTGAACTGGCCAAATTTTTTCAATTTTATTTCCTAAATTGTTATTTTTGACATATAAGCAAAGATACATTGAGTTTCATATGTTGAGTTTATAATCAGCAACCTTGATGAATCCTGTTGATGTTGCTGCATTTTCTATGCCTAGAAAATTTTTCATTTTCTTTCCAAACCTCACACGTTTTTTTCTTTCTCTCCATTTCTTTCTTTTTAATGCATTTGCTAGCATTTCCTGTGTAATGTTGAAATTGTGGCCACAATAATTGCCTCCTTGCTTTGTTCTTGTTTTTAATGGGAATATTCCAGAAGGAAGTGATATGATTGCTCTAGGTTTTTGCTAAAAATCCTTCATCTGATTTAAGTAAAAATCCTTCATTTATAAGTGAGATTATGCTATAGTTTTTTCTCTCTCATACAGTCCTTATTTCATGTTTGTATCAAGCCTGTAGTAGCTTTATAAACTAATTGGCCTACTGTCCTTTTCTATTGTCTGTAAGTTCATAGAAGATAGAGATGATCTTTCCCTTGAAGGTTTGGTAAAATTCACTGCTAAAATCATCTAAGACTAATGTCTTTTCTGGGAGATGTTGACATTTGATTGTCAAATCAATTTTTTTAGAGATAAAATTGTTTTGTTCAGCTTTTCTATATCTTCTTCAGTCAGTTTCAGAAAGTTCTAATTTTTTTCAATAAAAGTAGAAATTTCATCTATATTTCAAAATTTATTGACATAAAATCATGCAGCAGTTCCCTTATGATTGATTTTATTCATTTATATTGCATCTGGGATACAGTGTAATTTCTATTACTAATGTACTTCATTCATTTTGATTGTTGAATAATATTCTGGTGTATGGATAGCCACAGTTTATTTATTCAATTATCAGTTGATGGATACTTGGGCTGTTTCCATTTTTTGCTATTATGAGCAATGATGCTATGAACATAAGCGTACAGGTTTTATAGACATATGTTTTCATTTTGGGGGGCATGTACTGAGGGGTGTAGCTTCTAGTTAAACACTAAAAAGGAAGGAAATTGTTACACACTAGCAACATACAGGGAAATACTAGTGGAGATCTCAGTCTGGTTTTCGGCAGCTGGTCATGAGATTAAGGGTGGTTGAATAACTACCCAAACTACCCCACATTTCCCTTGTCTCAGTTGGCTGAGAATTTTTGCTTGATCAGGTCACCCAAACTTTTTGTCCCAGGGAGTGTGAATCCTAGGTGATTCTGCCCATGTGGAGTTGATGTAGTCCTTTGTAACCTTGACCATGGGGCAGGCAGTACAAACAGATACCCTCAAGGGTAAGCCCCAGCTGTTCTAGGTAAGTCCACTGTTTTGGCTCCCATGGAGTAGTAGTTTCCTAGCTCTCCTGACAGTCAGCACCAAAGCTCCAGCCATCACTGTGACCTCCCTTTTTCTTATTCCCTTCATGGCCTCAGGACATTGGAATGCCAAGTAGCAGTTTTAATTCCAATTCAGGGCAACTGGTGATGAGCTCACTGGTGGGAAAGCAAGAGAATCTATGAGTATTGTTACTCCTGTGTGTGATGGTGTTGGGAAAAAATGGACATGCTCTTTCTAGCATCAAATGCGTCTTCTAATAATTCCACTCCTATATATATGCCCCAAAGAATGGAAAACAGGTGTTCAGATAAACACAGACACACACACACACACACACACACACACACACACAAATACACACACATATGTACACACATGTTCATAACTGCACTATTCACAATAGTCAAAATGTGAAAACAGCCCCAATTTCTATCATTGGGTGAATGGGTAAATAAATGAGGTGTGGACATATAATGGAATATTATCTATACTAATCTATACTAATAAAGGGGTAATATGCTAATTAGACCAGACATCCTCCCAACAAAGCTATGGTGGTGGGGGCAGGGGAGAACAGTTAGTGGTGATCAGGCTAGCAGGGGAGGGCAGTTAGGGGCAATCAGGCCAGCAGGGGAGGGAAGTTAGGGGTGATCAGACAGCAGGCAGAGTGGTTAGGAGCGATCAGGCAAGCAGGCAGGTGAGGGATTAGGAGCCAGTGGTCCTGGATTGCGAGAGGGACGTCCCTCTGGGATTTGTCCCAAACCAGCAGTCAGACATCCCCTGAAGGGTCCTGGATTGGAGAGGGTGCAGGCCGGGCTGAGGGACCCCACCCTTGAATTTCGTGCACCAGTTCTCTAGTTCAGCTATAAAAAGAAATGAAGTATTGCTACTGTTGCAATGTGGATGAACCTCAAACATATTATGCTAAGTGAAAGAAGCCAGACACAAAAGGTTATTTGTTGTATGCCATTGATATGACATATCCAGAATAGGTAAGTCCATAGAAACAGAAACCAGATTTGTGGCTGCCATCGGGAGAGGACAGGAAGGATTAAGGAGCAACTGCTTAATGGGTATGCGTTTTCTTTTGGGGTAATGAAAATGTTGTGCAAATAAGCAGAGTTAGTTGCACAACATTATGAATGTACTAAATGTTAATGAATTATTCACTAAAATGGTTAATTTTCTGTTATGTTAATGTCACCTCAATAAAAACAAACAAATGAAACCTTCTAGGGTCTTCCATTCATTTGTTGCACATTTAAGAGACAGATTGACTTAGCACTCCTCTTTGATGTCATAGGAACCCATTTGAGAGAGCTATGTTTTTAGTGAGAAATTAACAAAACCATTTTCTCTTGTAAGTCTGATGCCCTAGAAGACATCCATACCTGTGCAGAATCACTTCACGTAGTGAATGATTTAAAGCAAAAGTAACAAACTGTGGATGGTTACTATTGGTCCATTTGAAGAGATTAAGCCCGATAGGTGGGAGTAGGGCCCCAGGAGAGCACAGGTGCCCTTTCCTTTATGAGACCCCCTTAAGGACCATAATACAGACCAATTAGGTAGAAGCAGAGCCAGGCGGGCCTCAATTTGTCAGAAGCCTCGCTCTGTTTCCCCACATGGTTGGGGTCTGCTCAAATCCCATGCCCGGTTTGGCCCAGCACATTTTTCTCAGCATTTACATCCCAAGGGGAGTTTTAAGGGACATTTAATCCTCATGTTTCTGGTTCATTTTCCCTTAACTCATCAAAACCAGGTTCTGAAAGGTTGCTTTGATCTCTAACAGGACTTGTTCACGAGAGACATGAGGCCATTACTCTCGGAACAGAAAGCTGTGCTCTGCCAAGAGCTCGGAGACTTCACAGCATGACGTTCGAGCTTCACTCGAGGCTCGCCGACCTTTGAGACCCAGCTGGGTCCTAAACTTGGCTCAGGGAGGCCTCCCGCCCTCCAGCCTAATAAAGCCCATTAATTAACTGTCAGGCCAGCTGGGTAACAAGTGAACTTTTAGTGGCCGTGCCATTTTCTTGGTTCCAGGCCAGAAACGATAGGTATAAAACTTACACCATTAGTGAGACATTTCAGAGGGAAATTGGTATATGCATAATGAAGAGCTGCTTTCCAAAGAATATGTGCATTGCAGGACACGTAGTTTTTAAAAATTAAAATGCTAATCAATCTGTTCACAGACACTTTCTTTGGGTTCTGCCAACTTCCATATACACTTGAGGATGAATTACTATTAAGCGCATATTGGATTCTCTATTCTATTGCTCTAATGTTTATGGAGTTCAGTGCCCAAGGTGTAAAGTAGAGGAATGGTTTCTCTAAATATAGATAAGATTTACTTTAAAAGAAAATGTTCTCAGAGTCTCTATTATCAAATTATGACAAAAATTCTTACTTAAATGGACTTGAACTATCCTCTGGTGAGATAATGTTGTAAAAGGTATTAGACTGGGGTCATAGTTTAAGTTCTTCAATTTGCCAGGAATAGAAACCAACTCATGCCAGGTTGAAAAAAGAGAGGAATTTGTTGGAAGGCTATGGAGGCACGTTGCAGCATTAAAGGATGAGCTGGATACAAGCCTTAGGACGGCCAGGAGCCAGTGCCCGAGAGCTCCGGCCTCAGGGGCTAAGCTCCTAGTGTTCTCATTTTCAGACTGAACTAAGAACGAAAGGCAGAAATGTCGTAGAGGATAAGGCCTTGGACAGGATTCTGTGAAATGTGGAGAGGACAGGCTAGGTAATCCCAGCGATTGTTCCCCCCTCAATGAGGTAGTTCAATATTTAAAGCAACCAGAAAAAAATCTGAGAATCTGAGCTGAAAGTGTCCTTTGATGTCACCCCTTCTCCTTTAGCCTCGACCCTTGGGCATTCAGCACCTGTTTGAACACTTCCCAGGGTAGGACACTTACTACTTTAAGGATAACATATTCCATAATGAAATATACAAAGGTCTTATGTTGAAGTGAAATCTGACTTCCACCCTTTGGTTCACTTTCTAGGCTTTGGGCACGCAGAGCAAGTTTTACACAATGTACAGGCGATAATCCTTTATATGTTGAAAACTAATCAATGATCCACCCTCTTAGAGTTTCCTCTTATTCTACGAAACAGTTGGAGCCATGAACATAATGGAATTTTCTGTCCTATCCAACCTCTTCCACACATTATTTAGTCTCAAGTGGCCCTCCTAGAATGGAATGCATACTCCAGACATGAATTTCTGGACAATAAGCTTCTAGTAATGTGACTTTGGATTGTATCAGCATGACTGTGTTGTCAGATTTACGTGTGCTATGGCCACATGTAAATGAAATGGTTGCTGAGCCAACTCTCCCCTGAGATGCTTGTGCCCTTGATTCTTTCAACATAAATACGGATGGGATAGGGTTCAAGTCAAAAAGGAACAATGAGAGATCATTATTTAGATCATTTGGATTTTTGACCCCACCTTCCATTATATTAACTGTCTTCCCACCACCAATTGATAGGTATGAATTTTATCTTTACATTAAGTCATTGGTTAAAAAAAAAAAATTTGCGCTGACCAGGACCAGATCCACAGCTTTGATCTGGCCTAGAAATATCTACACAAATGGGCACTGAACAGTAGTCTTTAAGTACAGTTCTTCAACCAACTGGGAATCAGCCCAAGTGCAGGGTTTTTCAGAATGTGTCTGGTAGGGGAATGGTTTCTCTAAATATAGATAAGATTTACTTTAAAAGAAAATGTTCTCAGAGTCTCTATTATTGTGCCAAGTGAATCGTGAAGAGCATGGAACCCTCTGTTCTGTGTGTCTGAGTGTGGAATTCCATAAAATGCTTTTGGGAAACACTGTTGGCTTCATTTTATTATCATGCAGTGTGCAGGCTTCCTGTTGTTTCTACTGAGATTCAAATGAGAGGCTTGATCAAGGGCTCCACTATAATCAAGATGCACTCTGCCCACAGCATGCCTCTGTTCTTGTCATCGGTTAGCTCTATCAAAGGAGGAAATGAGGAGAGCAAGTTAAGAGCTGAGCCAAAGGGGTGAAGAGTAAAGAAGGTACGTGTTGACTGGGAGCCTTCAGAGATATGACACCCCAGATCTTGAAGTGGCCAAAATATTAGGTAAATGAGAGACAAAAATAGAATCAAAGGTTGAGCCAATTTACCAGCTAATATCCTGGAGAGCCCAAACATTGAGGTCAGGACAGATAGTTGGTATCGTGAGTCAAAGTCCTGTGGCATTTGGCTTCACCTTTTAGCATCAAGGTCCTGCCCAAGTAGACAGTGGTCCTGTTCCTGACAGTGGAGAGTTAAGAAGATTGTTTCTCTCTGCTACCTCTACTACTGTGCTGCTGCCCAGCAGGGTCTAGCCTTTCTTTGTTCTTCTAAAGGAGGGATGGAAACATAAAGTCTTTTTTGTTGTCTTTGGGATATCCCACAAGCCTTGATTTCTTTTGGGCTTTAGACCTTCCTAATGTTCTTCCCCTTCCTCCCTTCCTTTTCTAGTCATTCTTGGTTCTTTGTCCCACTTTTCATCTTTAATACATTTCTATAATTTAGTCTTTCATAAGTTCTATATACTCACTAACACCAACACCTGCTCTTGGACCATTTGCTTTAATTAAATAGCATTATCCTAAAGCTGGATTTATTGGTACATTCGCTGTATTCCTGAGAAAATAAATTTTCGGTAAATAAAATTATATTTTTAACATCCCTGGGAAGCTTGAAATTTACAGGGCCTTCCAAAGGGTCTTTTTCTGTAAAGTTTAAAAATGCTTTTGGAAGTCCCATAATCTCTAATTTGCCAATTTTGTAAGTCTGTATATTTCGTTTTCTTAAATCAGGGTTCGTCTAAATCAATAAACACTGCTTTCTAAAGTTTATCAAGTAGCAAAGGATCCGGTCAGTTGACCAGAAGTAATTGATGTGATTTCATGATGGTGTTCAGCTTTATGATTTAAAGCTCACACTTAGTAAATTAAATGAGATCATTTTATAACTACTCACAGTACCGGGCTGACTCAGTGTGTGATGTACACGATGGAATAATGAATCGACATTGGCCCAGATGGTTCCTTCTGTTGTTGCCCTTCGTGTCTCTTATTCACTTACCAAACATTATTGCCTAGAATATTCTGGAAACTTGGAATACAAATGCCCCTGGCTTAATTCACACCAGACAATTATGTAGAGTAATTCACTGCCAGGCACCCAACTCTAAATTCTTACACATATGTTAATTACTAATTAAACTGGGGGTTGATACACTTCAAGGAGCAAGCATTCTGGGAACTTCACAGATGCTGGAACACTACAGGGGCTCTTTCCTTGGATATGGAAGGATCAAGGATCAATGGTGAGACCATGGGAAAGTGAGAAGCTTAATTCCCCTCTGGCCATGTCTCAGTAGCCAGGGGGATACTAAGAAGGAGAATAGGTAACATTCTATTAGAATCTGCTCCTATGGTGCCTGACACTAACCTAAGCACTTCGCACATATTGATTCATCCAGTCCTTCCAACATCCCCATTATGTAGATTCTGTTGTCATTTCTATTGTATAAAGGAGGCCACTGAAGCACAGAGAGGCTGTTTTACCCAAGGTTGCACTGCATGGAAATGGCTGGGCGGGGGCTACCCAAGCAGTGTGACCCTGGAGCCCGTGCCTTGGTGGTCACAGGACTGGAGTGGAAGCTGGTGGAAGCCTCTTGGCTCTGACGCTGCCCAAGTAAAGATACTGTTATTAGTGCCGCAAATCGCCAGCATCAGAGACACCAGATGCTCTCACCCACGCGGATGCTCTTGATTTACCCAGCAATAACGTAATCAAATGATTTATACACATCCTCTCCTGTTGGAGCAAGTCCATAGCAACCTACTTCTGCTCTGTTAAGATCTTAAAAATCCAAATGACCTGCAGAGGAATTAGACTTCGCCTGGGATGTGGGGTGATGGCTCACTCGGGTCAGAGGGAACAGCACAGCCCCTGCTCGGAATTCTCCCCCTACTTCCACTGTTCACTCCACTATCTCCCACATCTCCATAAATCTGAGTGCCTGGTGTTGTGTCTGGATAATGAATTAGAGATGGGTATTGATGGATGAGGCCGTATGAGACAAGACCTGTAAAAAAGTGATTCATTAACCCAGGCAACCTTCTATAGCTAAAAATATCAAAGCTGGGGGTTATCTTTCCCAAACACAGGCCTAACCATGTGTCTTCTCTGCTGAAAACATTAAAGGCCCCTTGTTCCCACAGGGAGAATCCTCAACGCTGTGCTCAAGGCCCTCCAAGCACTGACCCCTATCCGCCGCTCCCCCAGCAGGCCCTGCATGCACACATTCCAGAAAACTCCCAACACCCTCCTGCCTGGCCCTCCTTCCCTGCCCAGGGTTCCCATTCAGCAGGCCCAGCTCAGATGTGCCGCCCAGGGAGCCCCTCTCCCAGACAGAGGCTGGGCAGAGAGCAGCAGGCCCACACAGGCCACAGCCCTGGAGTCCTTGGATCCAGAACATTAGGAAAAGGTGAGGGGAGCCCTGAGGGGAAGAGCAGGCTCCCTGAGGCCTTGGCCCTGGAGGGCACCTGGAGGAGGAGCCAGTGCCCCACTGTTACCCCCTCCCCCTCCCCCGGCTCTGTGGAGCCACAGTCATCATAAGGGTGTCTCCAAACTCTGCAGAGTGGGGAAGGAAACCCCAGATCCTGCTCGGTAGAGGGCTCCCTGGTCCTGGAACCAAATCTGCAGAAACAGCTGGGATTTAAGGCTCACACTTAGTAAATTAAATGAGATCATGGGACTGGAGAGGCAGAGGCCGACAACCCAAACTTCAGGGAACCTCCCCACCTTGGAGGAACAGAGAACCAGGCCAGGGTCGGTCTCTCCACTGACATGTCTCTGACTCCTGGTGTGGCCACCCACAGCGAGAGCCCTCTGAACCATCCTTAGCAGCACAGGAGATGACGGTGAATTGAAGAGGGCTGCTCCAGATCCCGGGAGGAGGGCGGCCACAGGTGGGACTTTGCTGTCTCCCCTCCCTGGGCTGGTTCTTCTCCTGGTCCCTCCTGATCTTTCAGGGTCTACCCCAGGCTCCATCTCCCACATGAAGCATTTTCTCCTCCGGTTTCCAGCACCACCCCCTTTTCTGAATTTCTACAGCCTACGTTACCTGTGGTATAGAATTAAGTGCTTAAAGAAATTGTTGTGTGGGGTTTTCCCCCTCTTCTGACTACATTGGAAACTACTTGAGCCATAAGGGTTATATCTCATACTTTGTTTTATCCCCAACAATACTTAACACAGAGCCCACATATCTGTGGTTGGTAAAAGCAAGGCAAAGGGTTTCTCTCTCTCTCTCTCTCTCTGTCTCTCTGTCTCTGTCTCTCTCTCTCTCTCTCTCTCTCTCTCTCTCTCTCTCTCTCTCTCTCTCCCCCCCTCTCTCTCTCTCTCTCTCCTATCCTTCCCTGCATCTCAGTAGGAGGAGCACTGACCCAGCCTGGAGTGAGCCCTTTTGGTGGTTTGTCCAGGAAAGCCCCACTGGGGACATGCTTTGCAGGATGGCAGCAGTTTACAGATGGAGAGCAAAATCAAGCTGTGGGCTTTTGGAGGAGGCAAAATTATCATTTGCATGTCTCTGCGGAGTGAGAACTCTGTAATTTAGGATTTGCCTAATTGCTATTTATAGTTCCCAGGGACAGTTTCTCCTCAGGCAGTCCTGTGTCCTGGGAGAGGGGCACCATGAATGGCTCTGATGCTCCATGCAGCTGTGGCTCAAAGGTGAGACGACTCAGACAGGGAGCAGGTCAGTCCTGAGTTTGGCTTGTTTCTAGAGTCCTGATTGGTGCAGCAGTTGGAGAGGAGCAGCGATGGCACTGTCAGTGGTCAAGGGCACATGTCTGCAGGCAGCATCTTTGGTCTGTGGCTGCTCCAATTTCAGCTCTGAGCAGCTGGTAGCCAGAGCGAGGGGACGCCCCAGGCAGGCACACCCGTGTTCTCTGCAGCTGGGTTCTCCTTGCACATGCGTGGGAGGCTGCAGCCTGGCTGTTTCTCACTCACACTGTGGACGTTTTGCAAAGTTACCTACTGCCTTGGAAAATTATTATTTTAAAAAAATATTTATTGTTGAAAGTATTACATATGTCTTCCACCACCACCACCACCCCCCCCCCCCGCATTGACCTCTTCTAGCCAACCCCTGACTCCCCCACACTCAGCCCCCCTACTTCCCACCCCTGCCCCAGGCCTTCATCATCCTATTGTCTGGGTCCATGGGTTATGCATATATGCATACAATTCTTTGGTTGATTTCTTCCCATCTACCCACCCTCCCCTGCCTTCCTTCAAGATTCTGCAGTCTGTTCCATGTTTCTATGTCTCTGGATCTATTTTGTTCATCAGTTTATTTTATTCATTAGAGTTCACATATGAGTGAGATCATGTGATACTTGTCTTTCTCAGACTGGCTTATTTTGGAAAAATTATTTTTGAGTTTCCCTACATAGTAGTGAGAATGACAGGCAGCTCCCTTGAGAACCCAGGAAGAAATGGGTGCTGCAGGCTCCTCTCTTCCTAGGACCCCCACATAGATTCAAATCAAATCCTGTGCTGTCTCCCTCCATCTGAGTTTGGGGTGTCACCAGCAATCAACTTTTTTTAAAAGAAGGCACATCAAAAGAACAGAAGTTGTGGTCATTTTTATTAATCATGGGCAAACACCTTGACACATGTAAAACAAAAGCACTTTCCGTTCAGCTGTTTACAACTGGCAGCTCTTTGTGGTTGTGAGTTCAGGCCACAAATGTGAAAGTCACAGGGAGCAATGTTTCCAGGTGGGGCAGGAGCCGAGCTAAGAACATGATGTTCTCCAGCTGTCCTATCTCCAGGGCCATCGCTGGATTCAGATCCCTTCACAGCCAGCCAAACCTTCTACTACGCAGATCAGCCTGGCTGAAATGAAAGTCCTGGACGTTCTGAAAGGGGCGAAAGCACGTCAGACTTGGCTACATAACAGCACAAGGTTACACATAGAACAGTGTGTGTGTGTGTGTGTGTGTGTGTGTGTGTGTGTGTGTGTGTGTGTAGGTAGGCACTGCTGACAGGAAAGGCACTATGTTGGCAACCAGCTAGCTCACTATTGCAAAATCACAATAACAGTTACTATGTCTTGGTTGTCTTCTAAGAGCCAAATAGTTTGCATATAGTGCCTTAGTTTAATCTTCAAAGCAACTCTATCAAGTGCTACTACCCCACTTTTATAGATGAAGAAACTGAGACTCAGCTAATGTATTAGTTTGCAGGGGATGCCATAATGGCTTAAAATAGCAAAAACTTATTCTCACACAATCCTGGAAGCTAGTGTTCAAATTCAAGGTGATGGCAGCTCATGATCTCTCTGAGAATCTGGAGGGATCCTTCCTTGCCTCTTCCTGCTCATCAGGCGGCTGTCCACCCTTGGGGACCTTTACTTTACAGCTCCATCAGCCCATCTCTGCCCCTGTCCTCCCATGGCATCTCCCTTCTCTGTGTCTTGGTGTCTGACCTCCTCCTTTGTTTATAAGAGCACCAGTTACATCGGATTAAGGTCCCACCCTACTCTAGTAAGACCTTTTCTCAACATAACTAATTACATCTCAATGATCTTTTTTCCAAATAAGGTCACATTCTGATGTACCGGGGGCTAGATCTTCAGCATATCTTTTGGGGGAACAAAATTCATTCCATAACACATAAGCAAAGTCTCTTGCCTAAAGGTAACACTGCTTGCAGGTACAGAAAAAATGTGAACCCACTACTGACTCCCAAACTCTTTTTCCCCCTGTATACAAATTTATGTAATTGCATGAATTTATGTGTGTGAGTTACTCAGGTTCATTTTAGCTTTGTATTTTTAGCCACACCCCCATTTGACTTTCATTTCAGCCAGGCTGATCTGCATAGTAGAAGGTTTGGCTGGATGGTCCCTGAGGGTCAGGGCTGGGAGCTGAGTCAGACTGAGGGATTGTGTCTCTATCAGGGGTCCAATCAAGAATCATACTAAGTATTTCTAACAGAGAGAATTTAATACAGGAATTTAGTTATAGACGTTTTAGAAGGACTAAAGGAACAAGAGAAAGAAGTAAGGGGGTGGGGAGAGAAACTATCATAAGACAAAAAAAGAGAAACTATGGTAGGAAATTATGCTGGACAATATGGCAGCCTAGGACTTTGGAGAAACATTCCTTATATAACTTTACAAATGTTTGGCTAAGGTAAAGAAAAAGAAAGGGAAATCATTAAAGCCTTGAAATGATGAGAGAGAAGACCAAAGCCACCAGTCAACCCACAGGCATTCTCCATCGGTGGCCTAGACCTTGGGCTCTAAGGAGCCATGTCCCTGGGGGCAGTGGAGAGAGCCTATGGCCACATAGGCCAGGATGTCAGACCACAGCTACCTATTCAGAGGCAGCCTGCTAATGAGTACCACTTTTGAACTAGAAAAACACACCAGACAGGAGCAGCAAGAACACTTGCTTATCTAAATCTTGGCTCTGGGTATAGTGAAAAACAAAAACCGAAGTCCCCATGAAAAGACTCCCCAAAATGTCTCCCATGGAAGTTCCTAACCACAAGTCTATACTCATGTGGTCTGTGGCCAGGATTTGTAGTTCTCAAGAGGCCCCCCAAATCCTAAGCCCATAATTTTGTAAGAAGGTTCCAGGCTGGTAGTGTCCCAGGTGGCAGGCAGGAGCAAACAGGAAACCACTCTGAGGGAACACACTTCAAACCCAGATGTACCACAGGTAAAGTTCTAGGGAACATGAAGTCCCAACAGAAATCAGCAAACACACTAGGAAACAAGTCACCATAAGTGAGAGTCAACAGAAACCACAACCACAGAATAAGAGTCACAAAGACAGCAGGCGATACAGTGATTAGAGGCCAAATGTGAAACTGGTGTGCTTAATGTGTTTAAGTAAATAAATGTGCATTAAAATATAAAAAAAGAAACAAAATCATCAACAATGACTAGGACTTGTCTAAGAGATTTCAAGTGTAATGGAAAGCAGAAGTTGCCTTCAGACCCTTAGTGTTCAGAGAAACCAGAGTTTCTAGAAGGGGCTGAGTTAAAGACCAGTTTTGGGGGGGATTGGGGGTCTGCTTCTTTGGAGAGCATAAGCAGGTAACACTACCCTACTACAAGGTATCCCCAGATGGATATGATTGGAGAGATGCTGAAAAGACAGAACATATGGGAAACACAGAGAGAGTTGGGGAGGGGGGAGGAGGAGAGAAAACACTCCAAAATAGGGAAGGAAGCTTAGTGTGTCTTATGTGGGCAATATGGCAGCCTCCTCCAAGAGAGAGAAGTAGATCTTAATCCTTGCTCCCTTGCAGTGCCTGGTGTTGCAGAAGGACTTCTGAAGAGTTGGCTTGTGGGGTACCTGATGAGGCTCAGTCTTGGACCATGGGGCTCCCAGACTTGTCAGAGATCCCTGCTCAAGCTTGACCCCAAAGCAATAGGGTTACCTGCCTTCAGGAGATCACCTTGGCTCTGGGACCTGACAACACTGTTGGCCATGATAAACTGGAGTCTTGGTTCCCCTCCCTTCCCAGGCAAGGACCTCTGCACTCTTCTGTCCTAGGGAAAGGGGGAACTCCACTTGCCAATCAAGAATGAAATTAAATCTTCTGCCAGCCCAGTGGAAGGCAGGTTTAGAGTCTTATTTAATTTGATTTAAATAAAATAAAGATATGTTACTTATGACATATCTGAGTGTGTGGAATGAGTATCATATACACTACACAAGTAATTGCTATATCTCAAGGGAATTTAAAGAAGGATTTCCCCCATTTATACCAGGGGAGAACCCCTGAGAGATGATACACTATGTCCTGGCTCTTTCTATGCAGAACTAGGGTGTGCTTGCCCCACAGAAAGGAAATTCTAGAACTTCTATAAATTGGCTGCAAGAGGGCCCAGCCTTCCCTTTGTTTCTGGCATTTTGGGAATTGTAAAGTTGATGGGAGGACAAGGAATAAGAAGGAAACTAATAAGATGATAAGAAGATAAAAATATCAACTGATGTGCAAATTGTAGGCTACCTGAGAACACTGCTTCCTCCACCCACCCTGCGAGTAACTCTTCCACAGGAAGCTGGGAGAGTCTGAATATTCCATTTCATGCTTAAAAACAAAAGTAGAACACAAGTAGCCTCATTTCTTTAATGTTCAATTAATTCTTGGGATATTTGAGCCAATGTCAATGGCTTTGCTTTACCATTGTTAAGGAATCAACGGAAGAAGTAATTTAATCCAACGCAATCTTGTTTTGGCAGGATCCGTAGTTGTACCTATTCTTTTCTATCCTTCCTGACTCTTCCTGCTCGAGAGCCCTCTTTACTTATATGTGTTAGGAGGAAACTTTCTACCCACAAGAAAATGAGCTGCTTGTTTGGGAAAGGAAAGTTCCAGAAAACCAAAATTAAGGTGTGTGTTTTTTTTAGCATTCCTAGGCAGGATTTTCACATTCCTATTATAAGCCTGTTTTTTTCTTGATGTGAAAGAGTATTAGGAGCTAACAACAACAACAAAGAGAAAACATAACCATTTAAAATGGAATATGTTGCCCATATATCTCTTCTTCCAATAGTTGACAAGTAGAAAAGTTGGTAAATCAGCCCCAAATTCCATGCAACTTCTTTAACCAGTTGTTCTCTTTTGAAAAGGAGAGTGAGATATAGCAAGAAGCTCTTGGCTTATGTTCAATGCCAGTGACTTATACTAAGAATTTACTTTGGACATTTCAGTTATGTCTTGTGGAGCCTGAACCAAGCCATAAAAAAATAAATGTTTAGCAGTATTTCCCACAAGGGGCACTAATGTACTGAAAACCAGGCATCCTTGGCAGGCAGTATGAAGTCAGACAGAGCTTCTGCCTTTAGCCCACAGTTTCAATTAATAAAACCTCCTAGAGCATCATAGCTACAACCTTGGTGGTTTCCATCTCCCACCTACACTAATAAATTGATGTCTTGGAAATGAACTGTGAACACAATTTTAAATTTAAATATTGTGTCACCCAGAGCGAATGTGCTTTCAGTCATGATATTAGCTCACATGAAGGACATACTGAATTGAAGATCTGGCTATGTTGGCAGAGGCCTTTAGCCTAATCAAGAAATTTATGGGCAGACAGATCTGCTAGGGAGCCAGACATCTCCTCTAAATCGAGACATCACAAGTCATTTAGCAGCTGATCTACAGTGTCCCTGAGCTTCCTCGAGGTCAATTAGAGGACCTTATCCATTTAGTTCAGCTTTATGACTTTAACAAATGACTTGCTGGGTTTTTTTGTTTTGTTTTTCTTTCTTTCTTTCTTGGTTACCAGAACTAATAAAAACTTCATGGAGATTTAAAGACACCTCATGAAATCATGAGGGTTGGATTTCATGCCTACCTGTTCTAGATCTTGTTTGGAAATACCACACGCCCAGCTTGAAAGCAGAATGGGAAGCAGTCAAGGAATGGGCATATTGTTATGTAGCCTATACAGATCAGGGAGACTTTGAAAGATACGAAGAATAACATCACGAACGGCCGGTGCCTGCCACTCAACATGGAGCCAGTCACTCGTGGGTGTGATAACTTTCCTGGCTTCTGCCTCTAAAAACATTCAGTGAAAGTTGGTGACTTGGCTGGTGTTTCAGACAAAGAAATGAGGGCACGGATTGAAAACAGACAGGGCTCTAAGGCTTTAAGAATGGCAGCTTTATGTCAAAATTCCAACAAAAATAGTTACCAGGGATTTTTTTTTAAGGCAGCAGAAGAGCCTAGATCTAAAATTCAGTGTATTCCCTCTCAACTAAAGCTCTAACAACAAACCGTTCTATCACTCAGCTTCTGTTATTCTTGGCAATTCATATCTCAGGTGGCATCAGAGGTGGCCATATATATATATATGAAGTCAGCTTATAATTAATTTCTGTTAGAATTACAAATTTAACTGCATGGGGTTGAATATTCCCAGGAGACAGGCACTACCACAAACATGTAGATAATGGTATATGACACGTATGAGACATAAGTGCTGACTTCCTTAATAAACAAAGAGCTCTTAAAGGTGAATAAAAACTTAAGTCACCCAATGGAATGATGGGATCTCACATATATGACAAATATTTTCATCTGGTATGACATTTCCTCTTTGATTTTATTACTTTTGTGATTTTCACAGGCTTGGTGTTTTATGTGGTCACATCTGTACTTTTTTTTCTCTCTTTCTGTCACCTTTATGCTTAGTAAAGCATCCTTCATTCTGAAATGCATCTATTTGGCTTTGGATTGGGGATGGCATTAATTTCTGATCCATCTGTAAAATTGGTGTGTGGTTAAAGAATAAAAATAGACTCATTTTCCTAAATAATTAGGAATAATTGTTCCAGCTTCACTTATTGAGCCTTCCTTTCTTTCCCCACGGATGTGAAATGTAACTTTTATCATGTATTAAGCACTTTTGTGTGCTAAAAATAAAGTGTGATTTCGGTGTGTGTGAGTGCATGAATGTCTCAAAGGTGTGTGCAGGGTGGTGTTTGCTACATGTGCGTGTCCTTCCTTTTCCCTCTGCCCTCCCCGCTTCCTCCCCAGAGACTGAGAACAGAGGGAAGGAAGCCAGGTCAACATTAAACAGCTCTGCTGCTCTGGATAATGTCTGTGCAGGAAAAAAATGCGGCCCCTGCATCAAGCACCCTGCAGGGGACAGTCCCTGCCATGTCCTGGGTGCTCACTCCATGCCGGGCACTGTTCTGAGCATTTCCACAGATGACATCACTGCATCCTTATGACCATCCACAATGTGGGTGCTGTTATCATCACCCGGATTTTAGAGATAAGGAAACGAACACCCAGAGACATCATGTCACTTCCCCCAAAGTCATTTAGAAGGACAACAACCTACACCAGCCAATCAACAAAGGTGCTGGGATAATTAACTTCCTCCACACAGTTCCCCATAGCAAAGACATCAAGTGTTAACAGACATGTGGAAAAAGTCCCGCAGGTGGCACTTGTCTGGTGGAAATGATCCTGGGATAGAAAGTGATGGAGCCAGGTGATTATCTCGTTCTGAGAAACGTGGGCCACCTTCGGTTTCCAAGTACTTATCCACTCCTGTTGTTTTCACATCCACGCTTCTTCCCAGGAAAACTAAGACGGTCTTTTCCACTGTCTCCCCTACTCAGGAGGGCAGCATGGAACACTCACCACAAGATCATTCAGTAGCTCAGAGAATTCTGAATCTAAACCTTTGGAAATTAGTGGCCTCTGGGTGCTTTCATTATTTATAATCAACTAGAGGCCCAGTGCACAAAATCGTGTGGCCCTGCCCACCTGCGTGCGCCTCATTGTGACCACCTTGCTGCCCCACCCGCCCACTGGCCACCAGCCTCGGGCCTAAACCAGCAGTTGGACATCCCTCTCACAATCCAGGACCACTGGCTCCTAACTGCTCACCTGCCTGCCTGCCTGATCATCCCTAACTGCCCCCCCCCTACTGGCCTGGTCACCCCCAACTGGCCTCCCTGCTGGCCTGGTCACCTCCAACTGCCCCCTCTCCCCCACTGTCCTGGTGACCCCTCACTGCCCCCACCCTGAGGGCCTGGTCGCCCATGCAGCCTGCTGCTCAGTCATTTGGTCGCCCTGCACTAACCCCCCTGCCGTCCTAGTCACCCCACGCAGCCTGTTCAGTCATCCATTTGGTTGCGATGTTCGCTTAGGCCTTTATATATATAGATTGTTGAGTTAACAGACTTTATTGAGTGTCTCAAAGGGCCAGTAAGGTGACAGGCACTGGGCACACAGTAAGGCTGGGCTGTGGCTCCCTGGCCAAGGCAGCATGGTGACTTGAGGGGTCTCTACCTTGGGGACCCACTTTTCCTCTGAAATAGAGCTCTGTTTACATGGATTCAGGAGAACCAAACATAGCTCTGGATCGGGCCTCAGGAGTCCTGGATCCCCACACCCTCTTTGTAGCACACCTCTTCATAACCACACCCTATTTCAGTGCTCTTCTCTAGAAGCAGGAATAGCAGCCTGGCTTTGCATTCTCTGTAAACTGTCGTGAGCATCCCATGTAGGTGAGCGTTTCTTGCCATGTGCACGTTGCTATATAGTGGCAAAGTTTTACTCCTGGAAACCAGATATATGTTTAGTTGATTTGTTTTTGTGTTTTGGTTGTTATGTGCATATATGTTCTGTTGTTGTTGTTTTACCACCTTTGTTTGATCAGCAACTGGTTTGGCTGATCCGGACCTGATTGGCCTGTTGGCTCCATGTTAGTCTCTGGTCTGACCCTTGCCATCACTTCAAACTCCCTGAGGAGAAATGAGCTGCCTCTTTTTTCTTTTTTTTTCTTTTTTGTCAGTTCAAACCACATCCTGCCCATTTCCACTTCCAAAAGACAGCTCGTGACACCGGTGGTTTTAAGATGCAGCAGGCTTCGGGCGAAGCAACATGAGAGGCCTTTTTCACAGAAGTGAAAATAATTCACCCAGTGGTCAGCCTGTCAGGTCTGGGTGTCATACTCAACCCGCCCCCAACTTGATCCGACCCCTGATTTCGGGAGTGAATTGCTACTCAGCCTTCTCTCACTCTCTACTCATACTGCTTTCTAGATAAAAACGAAGCAGGAGGCAGGGGTGATGGAGGTGCCACCGTGAAAGGGCTGTGTGGCGAAGTCAGGACTGCAGTAGTTGGAAAGGACTTCAGTGATGCTCTCGTCACTTTGCAGCCTGGAATGGTACCTGGGGCTGGCGGTTCCAGGCTCAAGTTCAATCTAAGGAGACCAGGGGCACCCATAGCTGCAGTTCAAGGACCAGTGGCGTCACTGGACTGGTGAATTTGTCCTGGTGGGTGGATGGGGTCCTGGTGACTGAGGGGCACATGTCCCAGCTGGACACTGTTTGCCAAGAGCAAGACTGGAACTGACTCAGAGTTAAGCCCATCCTTGAGACGCCACATGAAATGGTTTGAAATCATTTGATGCTTGAAGAAGAAAAGAACGAGGAGGAGGAGGAGAAACAGCATTACTATTAATGATGAGAATATTAGAAATTTGTAAACTGATGGTTTGGAATCATTTTTTATCTTTCAGAACATGATGGCAGACACCACAATCTTTCCAATGCTCACAGGAAACTGGGCAAAGTAAGGGAAGATCCAGGGCCTGAGGCAGGGCTGAGAGGGAGCCAGACCCAGGAGAAGGGCTCAGGGCCAGCCTGCATGGCCGTGTGGCCCACAGCCCGCCAAGGCCCAGTGCATGCTCGGGACCTGCCCTGGTGCCTCTTTCCCGGAGGGCCTGGCTGCTCCGACCCCAGGACTCAAAGACATCTCCCCAGAGACTTCTGACCCCGGACAATGTTTCCACCAGGGTGAGGCTCTCCTTATCATTCAAGGGTCCCGGGTGGCCTATAAATGGTTAACTTACTAACTCGGCTTTGATTCTCTCTGGGAAGCCAAGACCGAATGCCACCCTCACTCCACACATGTGGCCTCCCGTTGTGCAGTCTCCCAGGGAGCAGAGCTGGGAGGGGAAGGCGTCCCTGGTGAGCAAAGAGCCAGCACCTGGAAGGGGCCAACCCCAGACCTGCCCCAGCGCGAGTCGGAGCTAACTGTGGGCCCGGTGTGGGGACAGTTCCCCTTTGTCAGTTTAACGGACGCGAAGGCCCAGATAAGAGGTGCCGCACTGGGCTCACAGGTTGCACAATCAACCACTTTGCCAACTGAGGGGAGAGAGGGACCTTTTCCCACCCCTCTGGTCAAAAACGACTTTCCTTCAGGGCTGTCCTCTCCACATCTCCCCTCCAGACCCTATTTTCAGCTTTCAAGTTGGTCTTAGCTGGGTGTGGGGTTTTTGGGGGTGGGGAGAGTGGAGGGAGATAGGTATTCCTTTCCCTCCTTCAAGCTCCGGCCTGGTATCTGCCTCACCTCCTGCTCCTTTCCCCACCTCAAGATGCGCCTGGGGCTGCTGTGCACTGTGGCCCGGGGCTGGGCGCCTGCGGGGCCAGACCTCAGGTCCCACGTGGGATGAGCTGAGGAGCTGAGCCGTGTGGCAAACAGTGACTTCGGTGCTGCGGCATGGCCAGCAGAATCACAAAGCCTTCTGCTTGCCCAAGAAGGACATTCTCTCTGGCAGCTGCGTCCCCAAACTCACACCCAGCAGCTCACCAGCCAATCGGGTCCTCATGCTGCCATGGAGAGCGAGTCGCCTTCCCTTTGATGAACTGGGCCAGCGCCCCACGTTCCCATTCCATCTGCACAGCCTCCCAGGCGATGGCTGCTCATTTGCTACCTCCCCATCACAGCCGTCTGTCTGAGCAGGTGCAAGACTTCAAGACAGGAAACGTGCGGTGTTACCTGATTATTAGCTAGTTCAGCCACGCACGCTTAGGCAACGCGGGAACCCCTAGTGCTTCAGTCTTGCCGTGGAGGAACTGTGTGTCCCATGGACCATCCATAGCAGGGGGCTTTTATAACTCAAAGGCAGGGTAAGTCACAGCTGCGATTGCACCGACAGGCCCTAATGCTCAAGGAAAACGTAAAAGACTAGGAGAGACAAACAACCCACAAAAGAGCGAGACTTGGAGAGAAGCAGGAGAGGGAAGACGGGTGAGGGGAGTATGGGAGGTGCCACCCACAGTTTGCACAAACTTCAGCCCCAGGCTTGTTGGATCCGATGCTGCAGCAGCCCATGTTGCAATGCAGCCAGACCCTGAGGCCAGGAGAGCCAGACTGCCAGGCACAGCCCACTGCCGCACCGAAACCACTCCTTCTCTGGGTCCCTGCCTGGGGTACTGCTGGTGTGGCCCCGGGACTGTGTGGAGAGGAATGACCAGCTCAGATGTCCCTTTGTTCCTTGATATCTGCTCCTCTGGGCTCAGGTGTAAGGGACCTACAGCCAGGCTCCCTGCCAGTAGGGCAAGGGGGACCTTGGGGCCCAAGTGCATGGTCATCTCACCTGTTCCCAGACATCAAGGGGAGGAGGCTCGGTGAAGCTCCACGTTTCTAACAAAATGGGCTTAGACAGATCCTGTGGCACATCCAAGGGTATTGAAGCTCCAAAGGGAATAAAGTCTGTGATGACCACACAAGGCTTTAGATCAAGCCCCATGGGGATATGCAGGTGTGAAGTACACATTGCACTCACACTGCCCCCACTTCTCACCCAGGGGACACAGGTGGGCCAGCCAGTGACCCTGACTGCCTGGTTCTGTCTCCCCCCTTGGCTATAGGCTGTCTCCATGGATCTGATTCCTGTTCTGGGCTGGGCCTGGAGCTGGGGGGAGGGGGAGGGAAGGTCAGCCTCTTCCCATGGGCTCATGTTTTACAGTCGCTGAATTTAAACAGATGTGGTCAAGAATGGTGGGTCCCCAGGTTGATCCCCTCCCCTTGTCCGCCCCCCCCCCTCGCTCTGCCACCCATATCTAATCCACAACCCCCACGTGGATCTCCTCTGGCTTCCTGTCCCCCTCCTATGGGACCACCAGTTGCTCACCAATAATTCGAAGCTGTTTTGTGACAGAGACAATAAGTGTCGGCAATTTACCTGCTGTGGATGATTCCAAAACTAAAGAGAACGAAAAGGTCGAGGGAGAGTGTTGATAAGGGAGAGTTCACTGCGAACCTGTGAAAGGATTCCTGGAAACCCACTCTTCACCTGGGATGGGGACAGAACCCACGTCTTCCTCAGTCTGAGTTCCTCTATCCTCCTGTGTCTTTTCCTTGTTGGGGTTTCTGGCTCCTCGTGGGGCACTGGGCCTCCTCTGCTTCTCGGCCTCTCATCCTCACTCCGATGCACAGGGCACCGACAGGCACTTGCCCATCTGTGCCCACCTGGGAGGGACGGCCTCTTGACATCGTGATGTGGGCAAGTACATGAACATCTGCAGGGGGAAAAGATCCCCCTGGGGTATGGCTGGTGGGAGTCAAAGTCTCCACATTTTAAATGAGCTCGTCCGTAATGAAGAGGCGCTGACAGATAGACAAAGAAATCCCTACCTTTTTCACCCACATTCCTACTAAGACTGTGTCAACTTGTCTGCACCTAGATAACTGGAAAGGAGGATGGTGTCACAGATTGGAATGGGACTGGGTGGGAGACTGTGTGTGTGTGTGTGTGTTTCTGTAGGTGTGTCTGCATTTGTGTATGGAGATGTGTGCATGCATGTGTGTTTCTGTATGTGCATGTGTATGTGTGTGTGAATATTCAAGGAATAGGGGAACAGTTAAACATGATTGTAGAGGGTGGAGTAAAGTATTTCAGAAGCCCTTGGTTAGTGGTCAGGTGGAGCCAAGAGAGAAGGGAAGGGGACAAGGTCCTATTGCCCAGGTATGGAGGGCTGAGCACAAGAAAGAAACCAGAAAACCTCTGTCTTGACTAGAACCTGGTTCAAGATGCACCTTTTGGATTCCTTAGGACTCCCATTGTGTTAGATAAGTCCTGGTTCTTTAAAATAGAAATTGGAGAAAAAAGCCTTTTGAGGGAAAAGAGAGAGAAGAATCAGGAGCTTCTCTGAGTTGGGAGAAACCCAAGCCCACATCAGCACAAACAGGTGACAGCTTCTGGAGTCTGCCAGCCAGGGAAGAATGGTCTCTCCACTTTCCTGGGCAGGAGGTCCAGGGGACCCTGCAGTGATGGAAAACTTCCACTGGTCACTTCCTTTTGGTATCAGCTGGGAAGCATTTTCTAATGAAACAACATGGTAAAATGTCAGAAAACACCTGAGGTCAAGACTGGCAAAGCCAAGGAGAGTGCCTGGATTGGTGCCACCAGGAGCAGAAACCCAGCTTTCAGGAAGGAGAGCCCTGGGAGGTGAGAAATGACTTTGAGCTGCAACCCCACGGCCTTGTCGCCCATCTCCTGAGTGTGTTCTGTGGGACGTTAGTCAGTGTCATTCATGTAAAGGAAGCTCTCCCTTTGCTAGTTGAGTTTCCGGAGCACTGGGTTCGCCATTGTTGGACTTCTCACAGCCTTTGCAATGGGAATGTGACTCGGCAAAAGGGAGATGTAACCTCTGGTCTTCCTCAAATGTATTTGACAATGGGACCCCATTTCTGCAAAGTGCCTCCTGAAGCTGGTGTTCCCCAGAACACTCTTGGGGAAACACTGCGGTGCCAGTCACTGGAAATGTAGCTAACTTAGAAACTTGAGTGCAGAGCCAAGGCTGTCGTTTCACTAATGTATGAAGTTTTCTTAATCTTGCTTTGAGAAGACAAGACCCCTCCCCGCTCCACCTCCCCCCCCCCCCCCTTCCCTGGAGTGGAGCCTTAGAACAATGCATGTGCTTGGTCTTGACCGGCCTGCAGGCAGGAGTGGGCCCACTTTGACCATGGCTCTCCTCTAGCTCTCCTGAGAGCATGAGGGAGCTCAGCCCACTTGGCAATCCTGTGCCAGGCTTGGGAAGCACTCTCCCCAGCCCACCGCCACACCTGCACAGGTACACCTGGAACCCACTCTGTCTGAATAACACTCTGCCTCGGGGAAGAGCGCCAGCAGGGTCTTTAGAACAGCCGAGGGTCACGGCCAGATCATAGTAACAATAATATGACTTTGTTGCTATAGAAGAGAATTCAGAATAAGGAGGATCTTGGACGCCATCCAGATGGTGTTAGTTACAAAGGAACCAGAAGCAATTCCTTTAGAGGGAGGGGCTCCTCTGAGGAGGTCCTGAGCCCGAGGCACTGCAGGATGGTGAGACTTAGGGGAGTGTTTAGGAAGAAGACTGGTCTGTCAGCATAGTTACTGGATGCACAGCCCCCGGTGGTGTGTCCCCCCTGGGAGACAGACAATTTGGCAGGTTGGGAATCTAGAGACCAGAACATCTAACCCCAGGCCAGCCACCGAAGAGCTGGCTGACCCCAGGGCAAATCACTTTGTGTGGTTTCCTCATTTGGAAAGAAAAAAATAAAAGAGATAAAATCTGATCTACCTCTCAGAGGTTTGGGTGGTTTCTGTTTTGCTTTTCTGTGAAGAGCAACTAATAAAAATGATACCAAACCCCTCTGAAAATAAATACAGGCTCCATGCATTTTTAGCAATAATAGCATGGACTCAAATTGGGATCGTGGCTCAATTTACCACGATAAAATCACTGGTAAATTTCTAAAAAGTCATACCTTCTCCATAGAAAATGGTTTTCTGTTAGGAGAAAATTAACGGACACTCCAAGTCATTCATTGGGGGGGTTTATGTATTTCTTTTCCCCAGTTGAATAGTGTCTCTCTCCGACTTTCCATTTTGGTCATATTTCAGAAATGGCTGAACTTCAGATGCTGAACTCTCACTTACTGAGAGTGAATTGAGAAAAATAATGAGATTAACAGATAAGTAAACAAACATTTTGATTGAGGTTGGAACCGTAGCTGTACTTGGGCTACAGTATGGAATTACATGTTTCCATATTCTTTGTTGGTCTGCATGAAACCCAAACCCAGAAGGTTATATTAAACATAATCACCTCACTCCGCGGGGCCCTAGAAAGAGTTTTAAACGGGGCAGCTGAAAGGTGTGTGATTGTGCTGACCACAATGGCACAAATGAGTGTTTTTGTTGCTTTTGTTTCTTTCAGGAAAAAAAAAATTAGTTCTTGAGGAGGGCAGGAAAGTACCACAGTTCAGACCCCCTCCCTGACAAAGGGAAAATACCTTGATGGACCTCACTGATCCCTTAGGAAAGGTAGAGTAGATGGAAGGAAGTCTAATGCAGGTTTCATTTCGTGAGAAGCTGAAGTCTGGCCCTCAGGGGTGCTTCTAAGAAGAAACTACACTTCAGTCCATATTTTTTGTGTAGTTAGTACATATTTCGTATCTTAAAAGCTTCTGATTGATTGGTGGCTGGGAGCCAGTTCTCTTATCTAACTGGACCAGGTTCCGGTGTTCTCTCCAAAAACCCAGAATATCCAGGAACAAGCAGAGCTCTCTCTGTTCCTTCTCAGCTGATGTCATGTTGTTGTGGTCCTTTCTCCTTTGGATTCTAGGTGGCATGTGCTTCACTGAGGCCTGCAGTGCCCCTTGCTCACCGGCAGAGGTGCTGAGAGCTCACTGTCAGCCGAGGAGCAACCTTCCATTGGAGGCTAATGGTAGACTTTGGTCACAAGGCCCACTCAGTGCAAGAACTCATCTTCCACCACTTCCAATTTTCCTGACATAAGGAGAGACCCTGCAGAGCTGCCTTGTCCAATACATATCCACTAGCCACATGGCTATTTACATTTAAATGAAATCAAGTTAAATAAAATTTAAAATTTAGTTCCTCGGTCCCACCAGTCACATTTCAGATACTCAAGGTGCTGAACAGTGGCAGGTAGAGAACATTTCTGTCACCCAGAGAGCCCTTTGGACTGTGCTGCCTCAGAGATTAGGCCCTCGTTTAAATTCACTGACTTTTAAAAAACGGAGACCCAAAAAGGTTAAATGACTTTTCCAAGGATTTTCCAGGGATTTGTGAGAATATAATTCTTGGCCATTTTGGAATGCTGGAGGATGTCCTTTATTTGAATCTTGATTGTTTTAAAAGAAATTTTTTATATTAAGTATATGTTTGATTTTTGTAAGTGAAATCATCTAATATAGAGATGGTCTTGTAGTATAAAAACACTGATCCTTTTTGGAGATGCTCAACTCTGTATAATCCATTATGTCTAAATATTTTCCTATTTTCAGTGACGGTGAATTTCACAAGGAAGTGGAAATCTGGGTTAATTTTGGAGACCGAGACATAGTGCTGTATTGATTCTCTATCCTGGGTTGTGCTGGCAACATTGTGATGCTGCTAAAGGCTCCAGGAACACTAGAATCAATGACATGAGAAGGCCAACAGGTCACCTGTGCCCCAGAGTCGCAGGACCTGTCATTGTAACATCCACAGTCAGTCAATATCATTGGTTAGACCTGGGTGAAAGGACCAGGCTTACTACAGTCTGTGTGTCCCGAATATTCTTCAGAGACACTTAGCCCACTTAGAGCCAAGGTAGACAATAAATGTCTCCTCCCTCAACCAGTTTCTCATGCCAGATTTCATGGGGCCAGAAGTCACAGAGGTCGGGAGGCTGAAGCCTTACTCAGCTGCAGAAATCAAATATGAAAGCATTAACGATGGGGAATTCAGGACTCAGGACTCTTGAAAAAGGTCCCCTCACTGTATGGTGCCAGGTAGGTACTTAACGTATCCGGGTGGGGAGAACAGTTTGTAAAGTATATAATTGTTTAACCACTGTGCTATGCACCTGAAACTAATACAAAATAATATTGAATGTGAACTTTAACTGGAAAATAAATTTTTTAAATGTATACTGTCCAATAATTTACCAAATAAAAAATATATACTAATAAAAATAGAGAGCCCTGGCCAGATGGTTCAGTTGGTTGGAGTGTCATCCCACACACCAAAGGTGCGAGTACCCTACGTTGGGCTGCCAGTTGTGAGTGTCCCCCCCCACCCCCCCGACGTCCCGCGTGGTTCAGGGTTCAGATTCAGGGTTTGGGCCACACACAAATGAAAGAGACTAGACAAGAAAGTATAAATTTGGGAATATTGGGGGCAAGGCGGGAGCCCAACTCAAGGGGAAGGACTTCACCCTGCTCTGGCCTTGCTATCCCTTTTATTAAGACTATGGGATACACCCATAGCCTTTAGGCAGGCAATTCCAATAATAGCTCCATGATAGCCCATCAGCAAGGATTTACATAAGACTAAAAGGTGGAAGTTGCTTTAGCTACCATTGTCTCAACTGAACAGTGGGTGGTTGGCTCTGACCTTTCAGAGCTTCAAGGTTGACCAGCCTTCTGGGTTCCTTGTCCACACCTCTCTGCTAGTGAAGACAATGGGCGGCTTCCAACACAAAGGTTGTGGGTTTGATTCCCAGTCAGGGCACATACCTAGGTTTCATGTTCTGTCCCTGGTTGGGGCACATATGGGAGGCAACTGATCAAAGTTTCTCACCTACATTCATGTTTCTCTCTCTCTCTCCTCCCTCCCCCTAAAAATTAATAAAACATATTCTCAGGAAAGGATTACATTTAAGAGAGAGAGAGAGAGAAAAAGCTCCCCCCAGAGAAAGGGCCCAGAAATGTCATTTGAGAGCCGCCTTTCCTGTTAAGCTTCCTTGTATACAATTTGTCTTCATAGAGATCAAAGGAAATTATGGGTAATTATTTTAAGTTATTAATTAAATTAAATTGATCTGCAATTATTCCAATGCTTAACTGAACCATGATATAGAAAGAAGATAACAGAAAGAATCCGGGCTCACCATGATCTTTATTAATCTCCTTGTTATAATGAATACCTCTCCTTATGTTCTTCTGAGCATGTGCAATAAGGATATAAAAGAAAGCAATGGAGCATCTCCTCTTGGCACAGTGGGTTGGGTTTCTCTGACTCTGGGGCCTTGACTTGTTGAAGAAGACACTATGAAAGGCCTGTGTCCCCATGGATGTGATTTCATTGAATAGACACTGAGAATTGGGGCAGTGGAAAAATTCTGGCCAGAGCTTCAAATGAATTCCATGATTCAAAGGTGTATTCCAGAATAATAAACCAACTTGTAAGGACCCAAAAGACAAGAGAGCAAGGTGAGGAAGACCAGATGAGGTATGGGGTATACATCAAATAGGTCAGGCCAAGTAAGGGCCAGAGCCCAGAAGGTCTGAAAATTAGCAAACTTGACAGTAGTATTCTGCTCTCTTTTGTAATTCTGCCCTGTATGACTGAGCAAGGGCTCACTGAGTTTTCCAGGAAGTGCTGAGGTGGGGCAGAAGGTGAGGCCTTGGTGGCGATGCCAAGAGTATCTTCCTCCTCTCCAGGTGAGACCTTCTGCCACCTGGACTCTGAAGATGTGATGTGCTGTGCCATGCCCCAAATGGGCCCTCTAGTCTATAACACCCTGACCATCCAGGTGCTGGTGTACTCCCATTTCTTGGAAATAATAATTGGTTAAACCAGATTTTTTCCTAACCCTTGACCTGTTTTAAGAAGGAAATGGAGGAAGGAAGAGCTGTAAGGAAGGCATTTTCCTTGTAGGCTTTGAGGACAGAGCTAGGAAAGAATTTTAAGTGGTCTAGAGAGGGAATGTGGTGGTGCATAGAAGACAGGAAGCAAGATGAATGAAACCAAGGAAAACTGCTGAGCTGTGGCTGTGGAAGTGAAGGCTGATTTTTAAAGAACTTGTCCCCACAGACGATGGTCTCTAGAGTTCCTGGATCAGGATGTGAGGATGGCCAGGAGCTGATGGCACAGGCTGATGGTAGTGAGGACCAGTATGCCTGGAGAAGAGCAGGGCTACAGATTCTGCTCTACACACTGGACACAGTGCTGAGTTTGGCCTCGTGGGCAATTCTGCTGAACTCAGAAAGGGAAGTTTTAGATAGTTAGAAAACTCAAACCTCAGCTACAGGACGATGAGCTATGAGGCTTTGTGAAAATAAATTTCTCTGAACCTCAGTTTTTTTAATCTATTGTGGCAAGTTGAATATGGTCCCCCGAAGTTGTCCATGTCCTAATTGCTGGAACCGAACCGGTGAATGTGTCACCTTAAGTGGTAAAATGGGCTTTGCAGATTGATTAAAGTAATGATCTTGAGATAGGAAACTATCCTGGATTGTCTCGGTGGGCTCCATGTCATCCCAAAGTTCTTATGAGAGAGATACAGGTGTGAGAGTGAGAATGAGAGAGGGGATGTGATGATGGAAGCAAAGACTGTAGTGGTGATAGGAAGAGAACCAGGGAACATGGGCAGCTTCTAGAAGCTGCCACTGGTTTTAGCCCAGTGGGACTTACGAAAATTCAACAATAAAGATACCCACCTGACAGGGCTTCTGTGACAGGTTAAATAAGACAAGTCTACAGCACATAACACAGTGTCAGCCAAGTAAGTGGTAGGTGGTCTTATCATGTGTTTTTAAAAATTGTATTATTAGTTCCTGGGTTGGATCCCAAGTCTGACTTAAAGCCCACCCATTACGCTGCACTAAAGCCAACTTGGGGTGGTTGGAAATGGATGCAGCTCTTCTAAAGACACTCTGGTGAAGTATTTTAGAATTATTGGAACCCAAGAAGATGCTCCCAAGTCCTTTATCTCAAAAAGCTTTGGGGAACCCCAGAAGTCCCGCATTCCAGCTACTCACAGCTGTGTTCTCGGCGGTGTTCACAGGGTTGCAGGCGCACTTAAGGCACGCTCTCAGATAATGTAGCAGTGAAGGCTGAAAAATGTCAGCAGGCTATGTGGCTGTGAAGTGGGTGAGAAGGACACAGAGGTTGTCGTTAACAAATGGCTGGCGGCTGCCAGGGTGTTGCATAACTCTGGTGACTTCACTTAATAACTTCCTGATCACTCATGTGGATCCCTTCTAGGTTCCTGCCATCCTCACTGGCTCTGTTTTGCACCTGAGAGACTGACTATACAAAAGAACAAAGTCCAGACCATACGTAAAAATTGAACTCTGAACTGTAATCCACAGCAACCAGCTCAGGAAACCAATCCAGTATCCACAATAACTAGCCCAGGAAATCAGCCTGCTCTCTATAAATCAGACCGTCGGAAGGCAGACCTCTATCGCTAGTAACAATTTAGGAAACCAAACAAGAACTACTGAAACAATCAGCCCGGGCTGGCCAGGATTCGATGAATAACTGACAGCTTCCCTGATCTTTGTCCCCACTTCCAATTTAGGATCAACTAGAGAAATATGCTCCCCAACCCATCACCTAGAATGCCTCATTTCTAGTTGGCCCTCCTATGGCTTCCCCAGTCCAACAGCCCCGAATCGGGGCACATCTGATGCCTTCCTTTTTTTTTCTCTGCAAAGCTTTTCCTCTCTTCTGCCTGCCTTTGAGTCTCAGCCAAACATAAGTGATGGTGCTGACTCCCTGCTATAAAAAGCAAGCTCTGAATAAACAGCCTTTGCTTGTTCTTATTTGGTTGGTATTCATTCATTTCCACACACCACACATGGCCAGAGTGGATTTTTAAAAATATATATTTTATTGATTTTTTTTTTTTTTTTTTTTACAGAGAAGAAGGGAGAGGGATAGAGAGTTAGAAACATCGAAGTGAGAGAAACATCGATTAGCTGCCTCCTGCACACTCCCCACTGGGGATGTGCCCACAACCAAGGTACATGCCCTTGACTGGAATCGAACCTGGGACCTTTCAGTCTGCAGGCCGACACTCTATCTATCCACTGAGCCAAACCGGTTAGGACCCAGAGTGGATTTTAGTGTGAGAACGTGCTCTCTGCACCTGGCCATGGACAGATTTAGTCATGTGATCAGATCAGAGTGAGGATGACTGTGGCCACATGAAGCCCAAGACCTCTCTTGGTTTCAGTCTTGCATTCACATGGCTTCCTCACGAGTAGGGGATGAGTGTGATGAAATAGTGACTGAGTTCTGTTCGAACTTGAATTAGTTCTGGTACCACTGGGTAGAACATAAAGTAAGTAATTAGTGAAGGCAAATGGGAAAAGCCCAAAACAGGAATTGCATTTTTAACTAACACTTGGGAGAGGACAATTTAGAAATGAAGACAACGTATTTCCCTAATCCCCTGCACACAGATCTCATTTTACAGAAAACAATGAGAAGGTAAGTTTTAAGTGGTGTCACAGGGAATGTTAGAAGCTACCGTTGCGAATAGAAAAGCTATCAGGGCAAGGAAATATCCAGGTGGTTATGGGGTAGAGATATTGCAGGAACTCTCTGTGGGCATCTCAAATTGTCGGTCTTTGAAAATAAGGTCCACGTGCAATGCTCTCTGCAGTGTCATTGTTAAGCTTGCTACTAAGTTTATAACTATGTATTATCAAGATAGATTCTCATGATATGTACCTGGCTCCGAGAACCACAGTTGATTATTATTCTGGAGGATCATCCCCCCCGCTTCCCCCCCGCCAAACACACACACCTCTGTATACAAAAATAAAAAGTCAAGATTTGGTAATGGTTAAGAAAATTGTTGACATTGTGGGTAATTATAGGAATTTGCTTCTTTAATTCAGTTTTTAAATTTAAATCCTTACTCTGTGTTTGTAGATATTGTGGGTTATTATTTTCTGTGGCTGCACAGCTTTTAATGGGTTGGAACAATAAATAATGTGATTTTGCCCTAGCGTGTTTGGCTCAGTGGATAGAGCACTGGTGTGGACCGACGGGTCCCAGGTTCGATTCTGTCAAGGGCACATACCTCAGTTGCAGGCCTCTTCCCGACCTGGGCCCTGGTTGGGGTGTGTACAGGAGGCAACCAATCGATGTGTCTCTCTCACATCAATATTTCTGTCTTTCCCTCTCTCTTCCACTCTCTCTAAAAATCAATGGAAAAATATCAAGTGAGGGTTAAAAACAAAAACAACCCCTCCACACACACACATAAATAAATAATAAATAAATATTGTGATTCTCCATTTTATTTTTTTAATTTTTGTGATTCCCCATTTTATATGGTACTATAACATCTTCACACTCACCTTTTTGATGTCCTAACACCCCTATCCCAGGAGGATGGTGGGACAGACAGTGTACCCATTTAGCTGGTGAGAAACCTAAGCTAATACTTTTAGCAAGCTGTGATTTGAATCCCGATCTTTTCTTAAAATTGAGAGGGAGGGAGGGAGAGAGGGAGGGAGAGAGGGAGGGAGGGAGGGAGGGGGAGAGACATGAATTTGTTGTTCCATTTATTTATGCATTCATTGGTTGCTTCTTGTATGTGCCTGGACCAAGGATTGAACCGGAAACCTTGGTGTATGGGGACGATGCTCTAACCAACTCAGCTACTTGGTCAGAACATGAACCCAGATCTTTTGATGTCAAGTATTCAACACCCATTAACAGCGTTACCAATACTTTCATTGAACATAATACAATTTTGTTTCCCCTTTCAACTGACAGCCAACGTTTCAAAAGTAAGAACTCTTTTGGGTAAGTCTGAATAAGAGGAGTTGAGGGAGAAGGAGGAAAAGATGTTTTGCAGCCTTAGCAAGTTAATTAGTGTGTGTGGGGGGGGGGGGTTGAGGGGGGACACGAGGGCAGACAGAGAAGTCATTTATTTTACAGACATGTTGTTTGTGTGTGAGCTGTAAAATATCGAGACACCGAGTCTAGAGCTGTGCAACCAACATGGTAGCCACTAGCCACTAGCCACACATGGCCATTGGGCACTTGAAATGTGGTTCATTTGAAATGAAATATGCTCCACTTGTCAATTCCGCACTGATTTAAAAAGACTTCCTATTAAAAAAAAAAAAGAATGGAAACTACCTCAATAATTTTATATAGATTAAATAAAATATATTATTAAAATGAATTTCATGTATTATTTTTAATTTTTAATATGTAACTCACATTTGGTGCTCACATTTTATTTCTATTAGACAGGGCTGGTCCAGAGGTTTCCCCTTTGGATGAAACAGTCACTGGGGAGATGAAGGGAAGTGAGGCCAGGAGGCTATCATTGCCTCAAACAGGACAGAGACTCTGCTCTCAGAAGGCTGGTCCACCCTGCCCTTGGGAATGGGGCCCTTATTTGCAAGACATTCAAGAAGCAGCAAGAGTCCCACGTGGCCATTTCAATGGAAATATTTTTAAGTTCTGAAGCCTAGTTTCTTTCCTAAACTCCCCCCAGGCAAAGTGGATTATTGCTTCCTGGAAATCGAAGCAGGGGACTTGAAAGTGTTTCATATTAAAAACAGAAAAGCTCAAGGAGGAGGAAAATAATTATGTTTCTAAAAGCTTTTTAGAACAAATGCTTGCTTGTGAGAAATAATTTTCCTATAAATATTTTATTCCTCCTTCTCTTTCTTCTGTCCCCCAGCTGAGGATTTCCACATGGACACAGGAGATGATGTCCCCCTTGGGAGAGAAGATCAAAGCCCCCCCTACCCCCCACCCCCGGCCCACTTGCCGCTGAGTTTGACGCACAGTCTTTGCAGTATCTGCTTCTACCCGCCTGCAGGGCTATGAGATGAAGTGGGCTCAGAACTTTGGAAAAACAGACAAAGAACACAGAGAAAAATTCAGAGCTACATCGCATCTGAGTCAGTTGTTTCAAACAAAAAGGTTCAAGACTTGGCTAGAGAGAGAAATGCTTATGGTTTGTCTGTGGGAACCTACCCATTCTGGAAGACGTTTAGTAGTGTAAGTGGTCAATTACTCCTGATTGATGCTAAAGATAACTAAAGAAAACAAACAGCCCATTAAATGGTGTTTCCCAACCAAAGTCCAGTGTGCCCAATGGTTTGAAAGGCCAAAACTCAAAACTCCAGGGTTTGGAGTAAGGAAAGGTTTACTGATGGAGAAGGTGCCAACAAAGACGATGAGAGACCTGGTGATGCTTCAGATCCATCTTGCTTGCTGGACCAGGCCAAGGGATTTTAATGGGCTGGGGGGACAGTATGCAGAAGTGGGTGAGTTTTAATCTGAGGACCTTGGAACTTGGTCATTTATGTAACGGGGCATCAACACGAGATCTTCCTGGACAAAGAACCTTTGGTTTCTGAAAGGGTTCTGGTGTTGCAGTTCCGGTTGTGTCCTGGTTTGGTTCCACATGTGTGTGGGGTGGGGGAGAATGAGGCTTTGGTTCCAGGTGCAGCTGGAGGTCTAAGTTCTCTCCTCTGCGCATGCGCCGGCTGTATGCCTTGCAGTATTGGTTTGTTGTCTCTGAAGAGCAACTCACTATCTCATTAAAAAGGATAGGACTATTTTGAGTTGGTTCTGCAGGCGCAATGGGACTTGAAAAATATTTAAAGAGCAGAAAACAGGAAAGGCACTAGAATAAGAGTTTCAGAGGCTAAAGACTGGACCTGAATAATTCCTAACACCTAGAGGCCAGCTCCATACCTGTCCTCAGAGTGAAGCTCAGCAAATGTTCAACCTATAAAGAGCTTTGAGTGGGAATGATGTGCCCAAGGTGTTTAACTTGGAAAACTGAGGAAATGGTGGTACCACTGATAGAAAAGGGGAAGCTAGGGAAAGACCTAATGTTGGGAGTAGATCATAACTTAGATTTGGTCGATGTGTTGAAATGATAGTAAATATCCTATTGCCCATGGACAGCAGGTAGCTGAAAAGAGGACTCAAGATTATCTTTGATGATCAGCAGCATCAAATCAGCTCTTAGCTAAAAAGCTAATCACATTTGGTATAACCCCTTTAAAAGGATGTTGATACATAAGGTGTATACAAATGGAGGAACTAGGGTGGTGTAGGGCTGAGCATTGTGGCCAGGACATTCAGCTTCAAGGAGCAAAGCTTACAGAAATATATTTTTGCTGTCTTTGCATGCAAGGGCCTGACCTGCAGCAGGGGTAGACTTGTTCGGTGCTGGGAGACCATCTTCATGGGTCACCCATGTTTCTGGTCATGTTGCAATCAAGGCATCGACTGCTCTTGGCTCCAGACTGTCTTTCCAAGCATGATATATAGCAAACAGCTTTGGGAGGCAGAGGTACGGTCTCCCTCCAGAGCAAAACACAGATTTGCTTACATCCTTGGAAGGCACACATGGTATCTTCTTTCACAGAAAATGGCAGACATGCTTACTGCTCATTATAAAAGATTCTAGTTTTCTAAGCTCTTGAACTCAGTTCTCTCCTATATCGCAACCCACTTTGTGGGCAGATGTCAGCAGATCCTCTTCATGTGGGAACTGGGGCTTGGGGAACTGGCTCCAAAAATGCTGATAATCTGGCTGCTGCAATTGCCCTGAGTCTTTTTGTCTCTGACCCAGGAATCTCATGTTTTCAACCAGCTTCCATAAAATGGTGGCAGGCTGACTTGTCTCAGGCCCTTCAGAGGTTTTGAAAGTCACCCTCAGGGATTCTTATTCTGGATCTAAGGAACTGTAGGAGACCCTGAAGGGAGTCTATAATTAAAGCCAAGTCAGGGAGAGTTCTTCTCTAGGCGATGAGAAAAGAGAGAAGAAAAAAAAGGGCCTCATTGCCTTTGGGCATGCCTTTCATATGGATGTGGGCTCACATATTTCAGCAGCGTATATTAAGGATGGTACAGGAGCATGCAACCCAAAACACACAGACAGACAAATGACAAGTAGGATAAAGTGGGCAATGGGCTGCAGGTTTTTTTGTTTTTTATTTATTTTTATTTTTTAATAATACAAAACCAAAGGAAAAAAAAGGAATTTTAACATAAATTTTGCAACAAAAATAATACATTTAAAATTTATTAGTCTCAAGGTGTTTTTTTATTATTTTAATTTTTTCATTAAATGCTCACTGTAAGATATTCTCTCCATTGATTTTGTAGAGAGAGTTGAATAGTGGGGGAGAGGGAGAGAGGAAAGAGAGACACATCAATGTGAGAGAGCTACATCAATTGGTTGCCTCCCACATGTACCCCAACGGGCATGAACCTGCACCTAGATACGTGCCCTTGATCAGAATCAAACCCACTACCCTTTGGTTCGCCAGCTGACACTAACCACTGAGCCATGCCAGCCGGTACAATCTCTTGTGTTGTTTTTTAAATAACAAAATAAGCCTATGCATTTAAGTGAATTTGTGTGGCCCCAAGGCTTTACTTATTTACTCTTTTGGTCCTGGAATGAGTAATTATTATAATTATTATTACCCAATTACCTGCTTCCTCAATGCTGACAGAAAGATTTAGTGCAATACAGAAGTCCTGCTAGGTCTTTGGGGAGAGAGTGTATCTTCTGCCCCTCCTATTGCCCCCACCTCTCCAGCCTTTACCCCCATCCACCTAGGACCTTCCAGTAAAGTCCAGAGGTGTGCTGAAAGGGGCATAGAGGGCAGGAGTCTTCTGAAAAGTGGCCCCTAAAAAAATATTATGTTGACATTTGAGTTTAAATTTAAATGTAAATAGTTGCAAAGGATTTAATTTCCAATGCATTGTTAGCAGTATGAAAGAAAAAATTGTCCCAAAACTGTCGGTGGCAGGAATTTATTTTTACGATGCAATTTATAGTCCTTTCCATAAAGTAATTATGATTCTGATAAAATGCCTGACTAATTTCCGGATAGACTTTAAGGGGATTAAGAAATCCTAAGAAGTTAGGGTTTCTCACTCAGCTATCTTAAAACTCATCCATCAATCAGACTTTGGCTATTCTTTGGTTGTGGCACCATTTCTTTTTTTCTTGAGAGATCTGTTCCAAGAGAGAATCACTGAATTGCCAGTTTGAAACAAAATTTTTATATATACTAATAACAACTTTACCTGAGAAAGTATTTTAACAATTGACACTTTAATTTTTTAATTAAAAAAATTTAAATTTGCTACAACACTTTTAATTATAGATGATGGAATCTAAATACCATAATGATTTTATATTCAGCATCATATACATGACAACTGTAGGAATAAAAGTTTATTTTTGAAACAAATTTTGAAACAAAATTTTTATATATACTAATAACAACTTTACCTGAGAAAGTATTTTAACAATTGACACTTTAATTTTTTAATTAAAAAAATTTAAATTTGCTACAACACTTTTAATTATAGATGATGGAATCTAAATACCATAATGATTTTATATTCAGCATCATATACATGACAACTGTAGGAATAAAAGTTTATTTTTGAAACAAATTTTGAAACAAAATTTTTATATATACTAATAACAACTTTACCTGAGAAAGTATTTTAACAATTGACACTTTAATTTTTTAATTAAAAAAATTTAAATTTGCTACAACACTTTTAATTATAGATGATGGAATCTAAATACCATAATGATTTTATATTCAGCATCATATACATGACAACTGTAGGAATAAAAGTTTATTTTTTGACACCTAAAAGTTTCAATTTTCCTTTTTGCCCCTCAAATTCATATTTCTACTCTCCATTTTATCCCAATATGATATTTCTTACAACTGAAATCTTAAAATTAAACTCATAATTTTCTAAAACAAAACTAAGTCTATAATTTTTTGTGACCATAAGGCTTTACTTTTTTTTCTGGATTGAGTAATTACAATTTTTGTTATTACTTAATTGATAAAAATGTACAAATGTATTACACATTTTGATAAATAATTATTAAATATAAATTTTAAATGTTATTGGAAATACACCTCTTAATTAAATAAATGGGGCTGGTTTATTCCAACTCCCCAAGAAGGACATGTATCCATAAATAGAAATGACCTATTACTAGGGAGAGCTAGGTTCACCATCAAGTCTATTCTTGTTTTTTTTTTAAATGTTGTTCACATAAGTACATGGGAGTGGAAGGAGTTTGTTATAGTAATATTACTCAACTCTTTGGACTTCTGAATTACATTCTGAAATCACATTTAAAATAACATATCTGCCAGCTGTCATGACTAGGTACTCTTTCAACTTTGTTGAAAGCAAAGAATGGGAAAAATGGTTTGCAATAGCATTAGTTCCTCTTCCTACGGATTCAAATCAGACCTTTTGGTAACTGGAGGGTTTTAATACTCAAGGGCAATGCCCAGGAATGTGAAGGTAAATTGGCTCACTGAGGGGGGGGGGGGGTGTAAAGGGGGAGGGGAGACTTACAAAAAAACCTCTGTCTTATAGGTTTTGCTCATATCCTTAGTGTAAATACTTCAATAACCACAGAACCAGTCTAAACTGGCCTCCTCTTATCTATCTATCTATATAAAAGCCTAATATGCAAATTGTCCCTTCGGGAGTTCAGCTGGGAGGTCGGGAGTTCGATCGCTTGCTATGATGTGCACTGACCACCAGGGGATGGCGTGGAATGAAGGAAGGCTCTGGCCAGCAGCTGACAGCTGTAGAAGGGAGACCCTGGCCAGCAGCTGGAAGGCCCCGATCGACCCTAATTGCCGGCCAGGCCTAGGGACCCTACCTGTGCATGAATTTCATGCACTGGGCCTCTAGTTTCTAATAAGATACTAAGTTGTTTTTCAGAGATGACAGAACAAGGCTGAAAATCTTGAAGTTGGACAGTAGACATGTGCAATAAAGAAAATTCACCCTAGAATAACTTTTCATCATCAAGGGCTCAAAATTCACCAGGGATGCATACTAACCACCCCCAAACTCAAATGTACGAAGTATGAAAAGCCGTGATTCCCTAGCACCTGTGCATTAGGCCCCCAAGCCTGCAGTGCATGCGCACTAGGCTTTTGTTGAGAGCTCCTTCAAACACATGATTATCCCTTGGAAAGGCTGTGCCTCAAGGCTCCCTGCGCAGCCTTTTGAAGACCACTGATTGCTCTGTGAGCTTCGTTTGCCAGATCTTGGCTCAGATCCTGCCTCCTGTAACTTGTAATGTTTGAGATCGTGGGCATATTGTTTTACTTCTATAAATCCCTGTTTCCTCCTACAAAATAGGAGAAGCCTATGCCTACCTGCCAAGGAAGTAAGAAGGGTGGTGGTATGTATATTGTGTTGGCATCCAGCAGATGTTCCACACATGGATGTTACTATCAGAGTCCTCTTTTATTTTTCTGTTAATCCTCACCTGAGGATATATTTTCTTTCTCTTTTTTTAATATGTTTTTATTGATTTCAGAGAGGAAGGAAGAGGGAGCGAGAGATAGAAACAGTGAGAGAGAATCATTGATCGGCTGCCTCCTGCATGCCCCCTAGTGAGGATCAAGCCCGCAACCTGGGCATGTGCCCTTGACTGGAATCAAAACCAGGACCCTTCAGTCTGCACTCACTGATAGGGCTGAGGATGTTTTGTTCCATTGATTTTTATAGAAAGTGGAAGGGAGGGGGAGTGGGAGGGGAGAAAAGAAAAAGAAACATCTATGTGAGAGAAACTCATCAATTGGTTGCCTCTCTCATGAGTTCTAACCAGGCAGAGATAACCTGCAGCCCAGGTATATGTACTTGATAGGGAACCTGAGATCCTTCGGTGTGTGGCCAATGTTCCAAGCACTGAGCCACACCGGCCAGGGCCAGAGTCTTAATAGAGTTGAAAGGAATATACTTAAGGGTTGATGCTTGGGGTATACATGCAAGGGGGAAACATAGGGTTGTGTTTTTTTTTCTCTCCAAAGCAAATGACTGCTTTGGTTATCTTAAAATGCTCACTTCAAAACAGAACTTTCAGCTTGTTTCTCACAATCTTTTATCTCATGGTTTGCAGGTGAAGGCTGGGATCGCCACTTGGTGTGGACAAACACACACAAGAACAACAATGGCTCTCTTTGGGAGTAGAACCCAAGTCTAGTCCATCTTGGACCTAACTAACCAGGAGGTTTAGTAACCAGGAAACAGAAGGGCCTCCTTCTAAGGTGGTTTCACCTGTAAGGCAATCCATAACCAGGTCCCCTGGGGCTTCATTAGCATGAGGTTTCTGGTGGTTCTCCTGGCTGGTTAAGGGGCTTTTTAAAGTCTTGTTTAATGACGATGAATGGCAGAGCAAAGTCTCGTCACCACATTATAAACAATTCTAGGGCACAACCAATATCTCACACTGTACTTTATTTTTCTTCACAATATTAACTGGACAGACAAGGAAAGTTTAATAGCAAGGTGGCTTTTTCTGATAACACAAAAAAGGCCTTTTCACTAATGCTGGTTAACTAGAGACTTACTCTATCTTAACCATCTAAAATATGCTTACCATGTTTGTGTGTGTGCGCGCACGCGCGCGCGCGCGTGTGTGTGTGTGTGTGTGTGTATGTGTGTGTGAACTGTTACAGGATAGCAGCCACCCCTAAAAAGTATTCAGCTTAAAAGCAGTCATGGAAGATCAAAGTGGAATTTTGATAACAAGAGTTTTCAATACAAAAACAGTTTTTACACACTTATTTTATTTCAGACAAAAATAATCTCAAAACAAAAGCAAAGCTTGGTTGAAAACTTAAGAAGACAGTACATTAAACACAATCACCAACACGTCCCCGAAAGAAATTTGATTGGCTATCACTCCTTCAAATGGTACCCCAAAGGGAAAAACTTAATAAAATGAGCTAGCTTGGAAGGCCCACTGCAGATTCCCCAAAAAGCTTAGGTATATGGCATTACTAAGTATCTACATCACAGTCATATTTGGTAACAGTCCCAGGATCTTTTGATGAAGGCTTTCTGTCTTACACAGGTGTTTTTGTTTGCTAGGCTTACATTGGTACCCAAAACAAACTCTCCATCAATAGGAAATTGGCTTTAAGTTATTTTTCTGCGGTAGCATGATGAATTGGTGTAATACCATTCATATTCTATCTGCTTTTCTTCGTGTCCAGTGGGGTGCATATTTCATGGTTGTCCAAGGTCTGTCCTATGAGCACAGACATGGAACAGATATAAATGATTTTTTGGGTTAAGGACAAGGGACCTATATTATCACTTATTCAATCGAGTTTCACATTTTTTTATTTGTTTTTATTTTCTTTGTGTATTGTGCATAATAAATACTTAGAAACAGATGTTCCTACCAACCAGAAGGTTTTCATTAAATATCCTATTGTTTAAAACTGCAAATTTATTGTTTAAGTGGCCATCAGACATACCCAGGCTTGAAATATATGCCATTGCTGTACAGAGCTAGATTTTGAGTTGTTCTGATGTCTCTAGAATCTAAACATTATCACAGAACTTTAAAATGTTTCTCGCTTGTTTTGTAAGGTCCTTCATGGAGATATGACATTGACCCCTAGCAAAAGGTCACACTTGTTTCCATTTCATACCCCACAGTCCTGGCTCTTCTGAAACCTCCACACCCTGATCCAATCTTGGGAATGTTGTGCTCTTTTGAAAATGCCTCCCTCCCACCCCTGCAACAAATGTCCTTTGTCCCATAATTTAAAAAAAAAAAATCTCTGGAAGGTCCAAATTGAATAACAATAAAGTTCTGGTTGGAACCTTCATAAGCCTGACAATGTAGAATTGTATTTTTTAAAAAGTGTGCAACCACATTTGTCTGGGAAGCAAAAGACACCACAGAATAAGATCAGAATAGAATTTCAACTGACTCCCTAATTTCCTTAGCATGGCTTGTATTTCAAGCCCTTCCTGTTTCTTTCTGATAGAGCAGGTGTACATTACTATTAGTGATAAGAAAGGATAAAAACAACCACTGCCTTAGAAGTACAATTGAAATGAGAATTTAAGTTCACATTTGTAAAGTAGTCATTTTAGCATACGTTTGATTACATGTTAGACTACTTGCAATTCTGTTCAATCAGTAGAGCCTTAATATGAAAGCCAGACATGTGTTGGGACTGCCTTATGTTTCATCCTGATTATTGTAACGCCTCTTGATTTATAATTGCTTCCTAATTTCCCACACTAGGCCAGGACTAGATCTTTCAATGATAAGCAATAAATATTTACTAATGTAATAAAAGTCATATCTGAATATGCAGAGATAAGTGGGCTGGGGCAGAATATGTTTTTGTTTGTTTGTTTGTTTGAATATTGAAATGTGACTTCCTTAATTCGAAATGTGACTTTAACCCAAATCTTAAAACATACAAGATTTTTCAGCCACTGTACAAACTCAGATGAACTGTCTGCTATAGTACATGTCGACTGTTTTGGTCTCTCTTTCTGAGTGCTTGTGCACTGGGGGCTTGGGAGGACCACAGAGGTTCTTCAGAGATTTTCTCCTCTGGTTCTGTTTAGAACCCTTGCCCCCCACTGGGAAAGTGCATGTGTTCTAGCTAACCTTGACCCTGGCCAACATATATACCATGCATTCGGGTGTGAATGTCTTCTCAACAAGAAATAAGTAGGAATGGTCCTCTGGTTGTCTGATCACAAAATAATTGAGACGATAAAAAAAGGAGAAGAAAAAATGACTAGTTGAAGCTTTTATATACATTCATTGCTTCTAACATGTTTTTAACAACAAGAAAAATGCAACATAACTACTCTTTAGAGTGAGTGCAGCCACAATACTGTACAGTTCTGGGGGCAGGCAGCTGGGCACGTTCACCATCAAAACCAGTAACAAAACCCCACAGCAAAGGAAACCAGCCAGAGGCCAACCCCTGGGAGTTTTTTTGTGTGTTTTTTTTAATATATATATACATTTTTTTGAATATTCTGCAAATCCCAGTTTGAACAATAACAAAAACAACAATAAAAGACAAACAGACTCTATATTTAAAACATCCATGTTCTTCATTGTTACTCTAAAGCAGCTTGGAGGCTGTCGCCACTTGGAGTGTACTGCAAACTGACTCCATTAAGATGATCTTGGCAGGATAGCAGCACAGGATTTGATATTCCATATTTATCACTTTTGATAATGTAAACCTTTCATAAAATAATATTTCTCTTAAAAATTAGAATCATTCAAAGGTCTGATCGTCCCATTCCCTGAGGCCTGCCAGGGAGGTCTGGCTTCATACCATGGGGTTTCCTGCTTTCTTGGTGTGGGGCATGGGACATAGTGCCACTGCATGTCAGGAAAAACCTGAAGGACAGCCAGGGAAAGGGCCCTGCGGAAGGAGGGCTCTGGGTGAGGCTATGTGGAAACAGGCCATGGAAAGCAATTCTCGAAAGGTCAAACCATCAGAGCCAGAATTTAATCCCCTGGTCACTTCCCATCTAGATTTTCAACTGAATGAACCTCATGGGTTTAACCAAACATGTACGCAAGCCTAAATAATGTGAGTTAAATTCTGATTTGTCCAGGGACAAGTAAACCCTCAAGGAACAAGGGCAAAGGGACAACAGGTATGTCCCTTGCAATAAACAATTATGTTGTCATGGAAGTGCACATAACTCCGTGGCCGGCATGCTCCAGGGTTTCTCCCGTAGCTGAGACCCGGGGCTTAGCTCATCTTCTCAGAAATGCTTTTAAACAATTAAGAGACAAGAATCTCAGATGGAAAAATGATCATTTTTTGCTAACAAAGAATGTAGAGGCCATAACTAAATACAATTTTTAAAAATGCTGAGATGCATGTTTTTTTTTAAAAAAAAAGCAGCTTTCGAAATATTAACCACAGCATTAAACATTGAACATAGTACATTCCAAAGTTAATACAGATAAATGGTATATAATGCAATAATGCCACAGTTATTCCACGTGTGTCTCAGGCTCTCTAAACTTGAAAACATATTTCCTAGTTTATCAGCTGAAGATCACTTCTTTCACTACTTCTCTAGAGCTGTCCACCACTATTTTTTTTTTTCCTTTTTAATGCCCAGGATGTACAGATAAACTCCACATTCCACACCTGGAACTTTTTTTCCCTCTGTCAGGTTTTCAAATAAAACCAAACTACAATGACAAGATAATGCTTTACATCGAAACTCCACAGACATGGGTCAATTAATCCATGACACTTCATCCCAACGCTTCCTTCAGGATTTATGACCCTCCCCTAAGTCATGTAAAGCCTTGCTCTAAACTGAACAGATGGGTGGGTGGCCACACAGTCAACTCGCATGCATGCGCAGCGGCCACACTGCACACGGGCTGCACGCACGTGCCTCCTTTCTTTGCTGTTCCATTTCGGTGGTGGCGCTCCAGCTTTCACCACCTCCCTCTGCTAGGAAAGGCAGAGTGCCTCTGTTTCCTTCCCTGCACAGTAACAAACATCTTAGGAGCGCTGGTTCCCAGGCTCCAGGCTCCACACTCAACATGGAAAAGGGCTTCCAGCCTGGAGGGCCTGGTGTACCAGGCCCCAGCCTGCTCCTCGTTCCTGACAGTGGAATTCTGACTCCTCAGCTTCCAGACGCCGGGAGACCACAGGCCTCTGTTTGAAATCCATGGAGCAGGCCAGCGAGTGCCCAGGCTCGGTTCCAGGACCAGGCCTCCCAACTGGGACCAAGCGGGACTTCCAACCGCGGCCTCTTGCAGAAAAGCAGGCACTTGTGGCGGCCTGATGCTTCTGTAACTGCAGCCTTCCTGATGCCGAAGGAGTCACTGAGACGTCCACTTCCTCGCATTCCCAAGGATTCTGTTTCACACACAGAGCCAGTTTTTGGAGAGGGAGCGTATCCAAAATATAAGAATATACACATCAGGGCTTAAGGTACTGGATGATTTTGTAGAAATTGCTAAAATGCTTCTCGGCACAATTGGTAGCTTAAAAAAATACTTTCCTATGGGTTAAGGGCATTTTTCCTACCACTGTCCTTCGGTGTGGAAATCTTGGCGGATACCAAGTCCATCTGAAGTTCCCAAATTTTTTTTTTTTTTCTGCCAACCAGGCATGTACCATGTGAGCCATATGCAAAATGTAGGTTCTTCTGGCCGGAAAAGAATGCACTTCCCTCCAAGCACCTCCCTCTATGAATATCATAGCCCTCGGGGGCAAATCAATGCAAGGAAAATGAACACCTTCTTCCAAACCTCCAGCAGCCAGCAGGTCGGCTTCTGGAACAGTCATGTTCTCCATCAGTTTGCCCTTCAGATGGTGAGTCAGCCCAGCCGCTAACAGGGAAAGCAAATCCGTTTATAGGCACAGGAGATCCAGGTGGAGCCACACCGGTGGAGCTTGGCAATGACTGGTAGTAGGCTTTCCAAGGACAGGATGCTCCATGGGACTGTCCTAAATAAATAAATCTTTTTTCCATAATGTAAAAAATAAATGGCATTTCCCTTTGGCAGTAAATAGCTGATTCGACGTGGAGCCTAAAAGCTGTTTTTGTTGTTTGTTGTTTGCTTGTGTTTAAGAGACCACAGCTCCGTTTCATGGTACATCCCAACAATGCATATATTTCTACTGCTTTCATGAACCTTTTGCATATTTGTTTGGGGCGGGCCTATTGCCTTCACTTGTGACCCAGATAGGCACCCAGGGTGATGCAAGCTCCCACCAGGGCCAGGCTGAGCAGTGCCTTCAGAGATAACCAGGAGAAATCGAACAGAGGCCGCATGTTGGGGCCGTACAGTTCCACAAAGGCGTCCTGCAGGGGAGAGAGGAGGGAAGAAAAAGAGAGGGTATTAGAGACAGAGAGCGGGCCCACTCTTTTCACTTTCATTCAAGAAATATTTATTGAGACCCTATTTATGTGTCGGGCACCCTAGAGAAACAGCAGTGAATGACATAGGTTGAAAGTTCCTGCCTCACAAAGCTTTTATCTAGTCAAGTGGGATGGATAATAAACAAAATAAATGTATGATGTACGTGTGTTAGAGACTGGTAAGTGCGAAGGGGAAAAATAAAACAGAAAAGGCGGTTGGAAATCTGGGAGGCTTTGCAATTTTCATGAGCATGGCCATTCATAGGAATAATAAAAACCCCACGACTACAACAATACTCCTTTATTGAATGTTTGCTATATGCCAGGCACTTGTAATGAATGCCTAACATGCATTATTTTATTTATTCTTCATGCCAAACTTAGGGAATTGTTTTGTTTATTCCTGTTCTGTAGGGGGAAAAACACTGAGAATCGCAGAGGTTAAAGGATTTGTCTAGTCAACAGTAGAGCCAGGATTTGAACCCAGATCCAAACCAGTGCCCTTCATTCTGCTGATGCCCTAACAACAGCTCTGTGAGTGCTTGGTCTGCCCAGGAGGCTGATGTGGTGGACACAGCAGGGCGGCCTCCGCTGGTTGCAGGCCTAGCCTCTGAGGTCAAGGCAGGGTGCTCCCTGGGAAAGGAAGCCATCCTAGGGTTTCTACTGGGAGTGGGGGGGAGGAGGGGCCGCGGTCAGACTGGATGACCACAACTTCACATTTAACTCAAGTAGTGAACTTTACAAGCATGTGGTCATTTATGGTCAGATTGTGTCAATGAACACACAGGTCCCTGGGCAAAGATGGCTCCTGGTTTCCCTTTGTACTGCTGCTTAGAAGCCAGGCCTGCAGTGTTTGTAGCAAAGGTCTCTGGGTTGTCTTAGCTCGTTCCTTAGATTTGTTGGGGAAGATTAGGTTCCACATTTGGACCCAATTATTATTTGGAGAACTCTGTAAATCTATCTAAATATATACATCAGTAAATAAAATGCTTTTTTACATGGTGTGATTTATTTAGGCATTTCAACAACCTGGAATCGGAGCACATGATTTCATTATGGAAGACAGTAACACGTGGAAACTTCTGACATTGCTGCGCAGAGGAGGTTCTGACAACCTTCACAGTGTTTTTGTCTGTTTGGGGCAAATACTGCAGTAAAGGGACCAGGTATCATCTTTGTCTCCCAGTGCTGTGCATGGTCGTGTACATGTAGGTGCTCAATAAATGTTCAATGAATGATTCAAGTTTTCTTGATCCATTCACTGGTTTGAATTCTCTTTAACCTAATACAAGCATATCAAACTCCAAGGCTAACATGGGCCAAATAAACCAGGCAGGCAGCCTGCGGGCGGCAGTTTACGTCATCCAGATGTTTACTCTGCCTGTTTGAAAGTGTGCCTTCTAAATACAACCACCTCTGGGAATTTTGGAGCAGTCTTGGAGGTGAGAGCTTAAGACATTAGGGGAACTTCCCCCATTATTAAATAAAGATTTACACAATTATTTTTCATGGCTGCCTAGTATTCCATATATATATACATGCTGTGCTTTCGAGAGCCAATTCTTTATTTGGGTTGTTTTAAACATTTACTAAACAATATTATGCTACATCTCTTACATGAATTCCTGTGTATTTGTTCAGATGTGGGGGTTTTGTGTGTGTGTATGTGTGTGTGTGTGTAATGTGTGTGTATTTAGACAAATTCCTAGCAGGTGCACACACTTGACCAGCCATCAAAATTGTTTACTGAACCACACCAGCCGGGAGATCACGGGTCAATTCCTGGTCAGGGCACATGCCAGGTTCCACACTCAATCCCCAAAAGGCAGTGGATCAATGATTCTCTCTTATTGTTGATGTTTCTCTATCTCCCTTCCCCTTCCTCTCTCTCTAAAATCAATAAAAATATTTTTTAATTGCTTACTAAAGTCACAGAAGGTTTCTGTGGAGTCATCCCCACCCTCTCACTAGTTGCCCTGGGACCAGTAACACCTTTTACAAAAGGCAAACAAGGGGTTAGGACAGTGGTTCTCATTGGTCTTGAGGGTGGTCTTGCCCCACAGGAGACGTTTGGCAATATCTGGAAACATTTTTGGTAGTCATAGTTTGGGGTGAGGTCATCTGTGGGTAGAGGCCAGGGATACTGCTCAACATCCCATGATGCACAGGGTAGCCTGTGAAGAAAGGTTTTAAAGAACCTTTGTGATCATGGACCACAGAAGACTCAATGGTCTATCTAGTGTGTCAACAGCACAAGATCAGTTGGTGAGCCAGCAAGTGGGAGATCAGGACCTCAGATGTACTAGATTAACTTGTACCAGGAGAGGGCGCAAGGGTTTTCTTCTTTTTCAATCTATTGTTAAAATGTTCCAAAATTGAGCCTTAGCAGAGCCAGGCTCTAACACAGTGGTGGGGAATGTCCCACCCAAGGGCCATATAAGGCCCCAGAAATCATTTGGTCTCTCCCTGCCAAGGCATTAGATGGTGAGTTCAGTAAAAGTTTGCCCAAATATAGCAGGCTAATTTTTAAGTTGATAATTTTGTATGGCCCATGAATGATGTTATAAATATCCAAATGGCCCTTGGCAGGAAAAAGGTTCCCCACCCCTGTGCTAACAGATAATGAAATATGTGTTTAGTGCTCTTAGCACAAAGCTGAGGTAAAAATCATGATTGCTTGTCAAGAAATATACCTTCCCTATATATAATCAGGGATAAATGGGGCAGAAGGGGGTCGGGACATATTTACAGGCAGGAGAAACTGCCCCTTGCAAAGTGCAGCCTCAGGTCCCACAGACACAGCCGGGGAACATCTCTGAGCACTCCCTAAGGGGTGGGCAGTCTAGAGCCCCCAACAGTCCAGCCAAAGGATGCCCTCTGAGCACTGACAGTAGGAAAGAATGTCTGTGGCTAGACTCCACATTTCCTTAGTTACCAATGGAGTTGTCTGTGGCTGACTATGAAAGAGACTAAGACTCTGGCTGTCTGACCTTTCTGGACAAGAAGCCATCCTGGGAAAGCAGAGGAAGCAGGGACACATAGGCTGGCATTCCCTCCTCATCTGCCTGGTGCACAGTCCGAGGGGGGCAGGAGAAATGCATGTCTAACTACCCCTTCCTCTCCTGGGCTGAAATAACCTCCTCTCCTGACACTGTGCTCCTAATGGGCCATTGCTGATGTGCATTACAAAGAAAATGCACATCTGGGGGGATGAGCTAACATAGCATCTCTTGACCCAAAGACCAAGAGCAGAGGCGCTGATGCAGCCCCCAGGGGTCTGGGAACAGCTCTGGACTTAGAAAGTCGGGGTGAAATCCCAGCTTTGACATTTTATTGCTCATGACCTTGAACAAATTACCCAATCCTGAGCCTCATTTACTTCACCCATAAAATTGGTTATTGTGAAGATTAACGTAGGTGATTCAAAGCCATTTGTCGATGTGGCCCAGAACGTGAACTAGTGGCAACATTAACTTGTTCTCTAGTCTGCTCCCTTGCAAACCTGCCGCAGGCGTCCTGAGCCTGCCCCTCCCTCCAGAGCAGTGGTTCTCAACCTTTCTAATGCCGCGACCCTTTAATACAGTTCCTCATGTTGTGGTGACCCCCAACCATAAAATTATTTTCGTTGCTATTTCGTAACTGTAATTTTGCTACTGTTATGAATCGTACTGTAAATATCTGTGTTTTCCAGTGGTCTTAAGCCACCCTATTAGCAGTTCTCAACCTGTGGGTCGCGACCCACAGGTTGAGAACCACTGCTGTAGAGCCTAAGACCATCGGAAAACACAGATATTTACATTACGATTCATAACAGTAGCAAAATTACAGTTACGAAATAGCAACGAAAATAATTTTATGGTTGGGGGTCACCACAACATGAGGAACTGTATTAAAGGGTCGCGGCATTAGAAAGGTTGAGAACCACTGCTCTGGAGGGTCCACCGAGGGGAGGGAAGGGAAGGGCAGGTTTTCACAGCGCACTTCACAAGCTCCCTCTAAAGATGCTTGGTGATGTCTATAGAAATTGTGAATTAAAATGCACACGTGAGGTGTTCCGGTGGAAGACAGGAAGTGAAATTACAATGCCCATCTGTACTTCCTCATCAATTGGTAAGTCAGGTTGCGGGCTGAGGGGCGTCATTAACCCCCCGAGGTTGATCGGGCCTCTGAGCTTTGCCCATCTACGTTCCAAAGTGCCAAGCGGACCCTGTGGGCTCAGGACTGAAGGTCCTAAAAGCTCCTTTCCTCCAGTCTTCTTGCCTTTCCAAACATCCTGATTAGGGCGATTTCCGAAGTCTGTTTGAACAGTCTGTCATTATTTGTTTAAGTCTGAAAGCTGTATTAAATAAACACATGCTCATTTTATGTATTAGAAGCAACAAAGTGGGAAAAAGAAAACCTGGGCTGTTGTCATGTGACTCAGACCAAACCCCAGTCTGTGTATTTGGAGGCACTGCCAGCCTGGCTCATGCCGGGACTGGCAAGGGCTCTGCCCGATTTCAGGGCTGCAAAGAGCAGGTCCCAAGGGGGGTCCTTTCTCCTTTTGCTGGCCCCTCACATCACAGAGGAGACAGGCGGTGGCCCAGCTCTTTCGCAGGCAGCTTCTCCACAAACCCCAAATTCAGAAGTCGCAGATGGTCTGAGTCTGAATTCCACCCTGGGCCTGCATCAACGGGACAGGAAGGCCCCACTCCCACCCCCAAACCGGTGCTGCAGGGCGGAAAGTGAGCCAGGGGGGTGTGGACCAGAACAGACCAAGCTCAGACTCCTAAGCTGGGGGGAGGGAGTCAACAGCAAAAGTGTCCTTGTCTCTCCTGCAATGGGACCAGGCCTAGGACCACTGCCACCCCCTTCTCTCCCTCTCTAACCCCCCGTTCTTGCCACCCTTACCTGCATACCTCCCTGGAGCCAGCCCAACCTCCAATATCTTTCTTTTCCTCTTAAGAATCCTTCAAAAAAATTTCACTTAAACCTGATTCCAAATGAAATGAGATTTAAAGACAAACGAATCAGATGAGCAACGCCGAGTTCTGTTGAAACCAATGGGGTGGGGGTGAAGGTGGGGGCCAGGTACTCTTACACAACTTCTCCTCCCTGAGGAAAGGTCAACGGAAAGACCTTCATGTATTTGGCAATGAGTATCAAAAACTTTAAAAATATTCCCCTTTTGGTTATTTATCTTGAAAAAAAGTAATTAATAAAATGCTCTGATTGTTTATAATAGTTAAAACCTGAAAACGACTTAAATGTCTGAAAACATGACTAGGTAAAGAACTTATGGCACATCCATAGGCTGGAATACGGTTCAGCCATTGGAACGTGTAGATTCACTGACAAGGAAAGATGCTCCCAACTTAAGATTGAGTGACACAGGTAACAGCTACACCAGTGTCTGCAAGTTCAAGCCCTGGTGTGGGTTCTCAGCTCTCCTTAGACGGTGGGGAAATTTAATATGGCTCAGTTGGCTATAAACACTTGAGACATTCAGCTTCATCCCACAATCTGTGAGCTGACTGTGGACACAGGCATTATATGATCATGGAAAGCCCAAAGGGGAGAAAGCCATCTTAACCTACAGAGCTTACGATGCAGAGAGATGCCGCCTCTATGTGCACCTCGGAACTAACCAAAACCCAGGTGTGCTGCCATTTTGTATCCTGCCCAGAGCACACCTGTCGGTGGTAAGAGGGAAGTAAAAAGAAAATCAGATGGTGCCAACAGGAAATTAAACACTGCTATCAAGTGCCTGGGTATTTTCCATTTCTCATGGCTTTATCATTTTGTCTCCATGGGAGTCACCTCTCTCATGACAATCTGAGAATTAGGGAAAGAAAAAAAAGGGCAAGGATGTGCCATAGCAACACAAAACATTGGCTGCAAGGACCCTCCAAGTAAGTTTAGATCTCCCAGATTGGTTTAATAATGCCCAAGAAAGATATTAGCTCTTTTTAAATAGGTGAGGCAAATGAAATCTAGACAGGTCAAGTATGTTACTTACAGTGGGTACTGATACTGAGAAGCTGATGTGAGGTGGAGGGGGAGAGGAGAGGCCTCCTGTGCTTACTGGGTTAGAACATCTACAAGCTGTGGGTTCTTTTCTCTCCCCAGTGCCTCCTCCTCGCTTCCCTCAACGTGCTTCCTCCCACCCTGACCCTCCTCTGTGCCCCAGCCCTGACCCCATCCCACAGCAGCCTCCTCTGGCCTTCGAGTATTGCCGAAGGAAGTCACCCAACCATGCAGACCAATTCGGCTCTGAATTCATGGCCTCCAAACTCAGTGAGTTCTTGAAAACACTTAACATACCCTTACCCTTGCTTGGATGCTTTCTCGGCTCCTTTTCATGATTATTCCAAACAGCCACCACTTTCCTCACATGTTCTCCTCGCTATTTAGCAACTGCTGTCACCTCTTTCTTCTCTGAGAAACTCGGGGTCATTGGGTGGGAATTATTGCAGCTTCCTATTCTGGAGCACCCATCAGCTTACATCGCTATCTGTCCTTCCCCGACCCTTTGTACCCTGCACCCACAGCCCACTGTCTCCCATTGCTTCTGGAACCTTCCTCCATCAATTGTCCCTGCTTTCAACGGCAATTTCAACCTCACCCTTCCTTCGGTCTCTTTTTTCCTTGGCATACAAACATTCAGATTTCCTCAGTAGAGAACATACGCTTCTGAGTTAATCCTTGAAGGACAAGGGAGTTGGGGGTATTTATCCACTGATGAAAAGAAAAGTAAATTCAGATTTCTTCAGAATGACTGTGCTGATGCTGTGTCCCATCCCGACCATTATCTTCTTTCTCTGCTGTTTTGGACAAGTTGCTAACCCACCTTCTCAGCTGCCTTCCCACCTTCATTTTAATCTACCCAGTCTGGCTTCTTCCTCCATTGTGCCTTTGAAACCACCACCCAGAGACCAGACAGACTCTCCGCATGGTTATATTCACTGGGTGCTTTACACTCTGGACCCCAAGCACTCTAGGAGAGTTTCCCCTGTCTCCATGGGCACCTCCTCCTCTGCCTGCTCTGATAGGTGCTCCATCTCCCGGGCTTGTCTGGACAGCCTTCTCTTCCTTTGGACAATCTCCTTCACTCTCGTGGTCTTAGATACCATCCCATGATGGTGCCTCTCACATCTTTATATGCAACCCCACTTGATCCTCTGACTACCAGATTCCAATCCCAGTCACTTTCTAAGAGGTGCCACTGGAAGTTACCATGCAGCCTGTCCAAAACTGGAGTTACTATCGCCTCCTCCAGCAAGTCATCTCCCTTCCTATCTTTGAAGTGTCCATGCTGTTAAGTAAACCTATACCCTGAGAGACTTCTAGACATTTTCCTCTTTCTCATCCCTCCCCCACCATTCATTCAATAGGAAATCCCATCATCTTGGGTGGGGCTCCTCCCGAAGCAGATCCCAAGACAAAGACTTGAATGTAATCAGGTTATTTGGAAGATGATGCCAGGAACCACTAGTAGGGGGTCTGGAAGGAAAGCAGCCATGAATTACCTTACCTAGCAAGTTGCTGCTGCTGGTAACTGGAACTTAATCCCGCTGAGAAACCTGGGGGCCAGTGCAGAAAATGTACCTTTTGTTATTCCACTAAGGGGCCAGAGAGCTAGGGTATTTATACACCAACTCTTACACTCGTTGGCTGTGGGTTGCTCCTATGGAGGCATCAATACCCCAGCAGTTATGGCCTGTCATGAGCACAGGCAAAGTGGGCTCTAGAGGCCAGAGAAAGCCCTTGGGGAAAGAGATGTAGAGGCTGTACCTCCTGTAGCTAAAGTTTAGCTAGATAGCACTGAAGTGAAGGGCAAGGGGACTGGACAGGGCGGTGTATGCACCACTGATTTCTCCATCCCCATTACCTTCTCTCTCCAGCATTTCTGCTATGATTCCCCATCTGAACTCTCTGCCTCCAGTCTGTGGCCTGCCATTCAATACCCTCTCCATAGAGCAACCGGGGTTATCCAGTCAGAATCAAAGCTGTCACTTCCATGTGTCAGTCCAAATTCTTTACTGTGCCATCCACGGCTCCCAGTGCTCTGGCCTCAGCCTAGCTCACCTGCTCGACTTCTGTCACCTGTAAATTGACTTCCGTTCACTCAGGGATTCAGTGCAATCATTTTATGCAGGCAACTTTCTCCAAGCCCCCAGGTTGAATTAAATAATCCTGGGCTGATCCCTGTTCACTGTATTATCTGAAGAGCATCTGTTCACAAGTCTGTCCTTTCCCGATTAGCACCTGGAGGTGCAGGAGCCACATTTTGTTTATCGTTGGATCTCTGGAGCATGTGTCTGTCACATATTAGGCACTCAGCAAATGTCTGCGGATATGAAATAAACTGATAACATTTACTATAGGACAGGTTTTCCAAACATATCTTACTAGATAATAATTTTTAAAGGGAGGTGTTCAAAGGACAAATAAGTGGTGATATACTAAAACAAAATCCAATGCCTTTTTTTGCAGCAGACTCTAGTCTCCCTATGAGGGGCTGATGCTCAGCCAATGCTAATGGTCAGCATCAAATTTGATTGGTCAGTGTCTGTGCCTTATTGGCTGCTACATAATTTGAATAACAGCCTAGTTGAATGCCTGTGAGTCTCCAAAGGCATTTTCCAAATCCTTGGGCCATCTACCTCTCTGTCAGCGAGATTCCTGCTGGGTTTAAAGACACCCTTGGAAAATGCTGCCTGGAGGTAAAATGCTCACAGGACAGGGGAGGTGATGGAGGTCCCGAGCTGCTTCTGGATGTCCTTGGGAACACAGGGATCCCATGTAACTAGTCCTGCATGCTACTCAGGGGGTGTGAGGCCCATTCCCAATGCTGTCTGTGCCGGCTGCAGCCCCCAGAGCCTAAGGACAGACACCTGCCAGGTGAGAGGGGAGAAAGAGAAAGAAGGAGTGAGGGATAGAGGGAAGCGAGGCACACACACTTTAGAGGAGAGGAGAGTTCCTCCTGAATCCCAGGAAGCTGCAGTTCCCCAGACACTAATATGCCTCGAATTAAAAGGGGAAACCAGCAGCCCCGCTGCTGTGAGTGGTGGCCAGCAGAGCACACGCGAGGAAGTGAGGACTCTTTCTGCCTGAATAAAGCAGCTGGTGAGGAAATGACTCCATTTCCCGCTTATCATTGGCTGGGCAGGATTTCCTCTGCAGCCGCTTTGTGCTGAATGAGTCCTGAGGACTCCTGCAGATCAGAGCCGCTGTGGCAGTGGCAAGCTTCTGTCCCCTGCTCTTCCTCTCACCCGCCTCCCTTACAACCAAACTATTGACTCCAGGTTTGGGGAAAAGGGAAGGAGAAAACAACAAGCCTCGAGCATATAACTGAAGGACACCCAGCTGTTGGCCTGCAGAAGTGCGGTGACTAGGCCACCAGGCTCACAAGGCCACCCGGAAGAAGCCATCTCCAGAGAATGGGGCTGGGTCTTGGCGCAGGCAGTTGGGCTAGTTGAATCACTGGCTAACGACATGAAATGAAACCTAATCTAAGTGTCATCTGGATGTAACCAGAAACCTGATAGAGAAATGGCAGGAGATGAAAAACCCAAACAAAACAAAAAACAAAACTTGCCCGCCTACCACAGTTAAGTCCAGGGACATTTTGTGAATGCAAATTGAGCTGAGGATGCAAATTAGACTGGGGCCCTCAGGAACTAGGGAGGGCCCCAAATGAGAAGCCTAGATGGTTCCTTCTTTTCCTGAGCAGGACACAATCTGAAAATAATTTGCAAAGGATTCTGATGCTCTGGGGACTCTGAAGCCAAGGAGCTGGGTCAAAGGCCGTTTGCTGGAAGAGAGTTGAGCCTGCCCCCAGGTAGGATCACAGAGATTCTGTTGGTCTAACTGCCTTCCAGGCCAGGGTAGGAGGTGCTCTCTGGAGGGAAGACCAGAGACAAATTCCCTGCTCTACTAGCCACGCAAATACTGCAGGGAGAAGGTACTCAGCCACCTGTGGGCTTAGTTCCCTCTTGCCAGGAGGTGCCAACAACCCAGTACTTCAAAGACCATAGGTGGAGCCCTGGCTTGTTGGCTCAGTTAGTTGGAGTCATGGGTTTGATTCCAGGTCAGGGCACATACTCAGGTGTTCAATCCCCAGTTAGGTTGCATACAAGAGGCAAACTATCAATGTTTCTCTCCTTCTCCCTTCCTCTCCCTCTAAAATCAATACATCCTCTGGTGAGGATTGAAAAAAAAAAAGACCAAAGGTGAAAATGGGTGACAATGTATCTATAGCAAAATGTGCTAAAAATATGTTAACACTTGTGCTATTTGATTCTTTGTGTTCATATAATAGACCAAAGCAGGAGACTAAATGCCATATCTACACTAAACCTTGAAATTTCATCTTCCGGTCGCGTCTTCATTCAGGAACCAAACACGTTTATAAGGAGCTGAGGAGGCTTAAAGCCAAATAAGACCCAGGCCCTGCCCTCTAAGAATTGCTGGGCAATATTCTCCTGCATTCACAGCAGCTTTCTCAGTACATTCAGAGCACTGTGGGTGTGTTTGGGGGGGTGGGGTATGCATTTATGCTGCAGGGCTCTGCGGAGGAGAGAAAAGACCCAGGCACTTGACCTCATTTTAAGGGTGCCTTCTGCTGGGTCGCACAGCACAGAGGCCTCAGTAACCTGGCTTGAGCATTTGGCTTTAAAAGAAAGTTTCTCCATTTTCCTTCCTCATTCCACTCCTTCTTTTGGCTAGAAGCCTCTGAGTGTCCTGCAGTTGCTGGCACTTGGCTTTTCCTTGCTCTGGGCTTACGCTGTTTTCACTGTTTTTGGGAAAATACTACTTTATGATATTGTGTCAGCATGAAAGTATGTGGAGTAAAGAAACTATAATTATTACATCTCAATAATAAAATGACAAGTAGCCCAATTAAAATACAGGCAAAGATTTGAATGGACATTTAACCCAAAAAAGACACACAAATGGCCAAAAAGCTCAAGAAAAGACGCTCAACATCACTAGTCATTAGGGAGACACAAACCCAAACCACGAAGAGATACTACTTCATACCCACTAGCCTGGCTATCATGTAAAAATGGACAATAACAAGTGTTGGCGAGGAGGAAGAGAAACTGGTGACCCCACACTCAGCTGGAGGGAATGGAAAATGGTGCAGCCATTGTGGAAAACAGTGGTGGTTTCTCAAAAATTTGAAGTTACTATACAATCCAGCAATTCTAGTTCTAGATATACAACCAAGGTAACTGAAAATATACGTTCACACAAAAACTTGTACACAAATATTCACATCAGCAAAGTGGAAACTACTTAAATGTCATCAACTAATGAAGAGATAAACAAAATGTGGTGTATCCATACAATGGAAAGTTAATCAGCCATAAAAAGGATTGAAAAAAAAGGAATGAGGAACTCAGACCACCTGGGTGAACCTTGAAAACATTATGTTCAATGACAGAAGCCATTGTGTGATGCCATTATATATAATTTCCAAAATAAGCAAATCCATAGGAACAGAAGTGGTTTAGTGTTTGTCAGGGGTTTGGGAGAGAGGAAAATAGAGAGTGATTTTTAGAGTTCTGGAAATAGATAATGATGATAATTGCAAAACCTTGTGAAATACTAAAAACCAATCACTTTAAATGGAATTTTATGGTATATCAGTTATTTAAAAAAACACACAAAAAACCAATTACATTTCCCACATTACACGAAGAAGGGAACTAAACTATTTTGACAGCACATGGCATTCAACAGAAGGACTCACAGGTTCTGTAATTCCTGCTCACTTGTGTGGGAGATAGGGCTCCTTTGGTTAGAGTTTGTACAATTCTTATCCTCCTCTTAATGAATTTTTTAAAATGTAGGAGGTGGCATGGTGGGTGAACACTGTTCTGGATGAGAAGTTAGGAAGGCTGGTGCCAATCTGGGCAACCAACTCACTTTATCTCCCAGGCCTTCAAGTTCCTTCATCTGAATGCTTTATGGGAAGCTCATTCCAAGGATCCTCTCTCCAATCTGCCATCCTGAGCTCCCACTGATAATGACCTTACTCTCCATCTTTTCTCCTGCATCTCTTAGGATGTGATTTGTGATATGCAGATGCATGCCAGAGACTGTCATCCCAACTACTACAAAGGACTGACTGGTCTCTGTGGGGTCTGCCTCTGCCTCCTCTGGCCTCTAAGATCCTCCTGTCCCTCAAATCCACATGTGGTCTCCATGCCTCCTGCTGTGCACTTCATCCTCTAGGCCTCAGAGAGGCTGTCCTCTCTGCAGCAAGGTGGCCACGCTCCCGTGCCCTCTGACACACCCGTGTGCTTCTCATCTCCTTGTTTTTATGACCACAATCCAGGCATTTGTCCCACAGAGTCCTCTGCCCCTGACGCCAGTGATAATCAGAGCTGGTGACGTCAGTGTGGCTGGGCACAGCTTCGGGAGCAGGTGGGACGCTCTGCTTCTCCTCAGACTCAGACAGGGCTCCACGTCTGGAGTGGGCACCGAATTCCTTGGGCAGATGCGGGTTTGGATTTTATCCACTGACTGTTCTTTCTTGGTTCTGGAGCCACAGGTGTAGCTCCCCTCCCTGCTCCCTCCCCGCCAGTGTCCACACCTGCCTTAGTGTATATGAGCATGACCTTCATTCCTGTGCACCTCCCTGTAGGTTGCTGCTGGGGCCAAGCATGCATGCAGCGCTCCACTGTACCTGCCATGTGGGCTGTGATGGCACGGCCACGGTGCTTACCCCCTTCCCTGCCGCTGCAAGAGTTAATTCATGAAGATATGCCAAAAATGGGAAATGAAAGCAGATGCTTGCTAAGTTCTGCGGCTTGGCCTAATCACTGTCATCAGGAGGGGCAGAGGGTCTTTCATTTATTAAATGTGGAGGGCCAGAGTTGGGGGCCAAATGTCTGATTCTCACTTGTTTAAATCAGCAAGTGTTGACTGAGGTGGGTAGTGGTGGTGGGGGGAATACAAAGAACCCGCATTTCCTAATAGGAACCTGCTGAAAGTGGCCTCAGACCTGGAGTGGGGGACATCAGAGCGACAAGAGCCAAGCAGAGGGAGTTTGGGATAGCAGCACCTCGTGGGCACCGCCAGCCTCCAGCCATGCCTGCTCTGACACTTGCGTTAGGACGGGCTGAGAAATCAGCACAGATGTCTTTTCTGGAAGCTCGGAATTGCGCTGGCCCCAGGGCCCTTGCCTTGATGACAGGCCTTGATGATAGGCTCAGACATCTGCCCACCACCAGATTTGCCCCCTGATGGTGCTGGTCGGGGCATTCTCAGTGTTCAGTAAATAAGCCACAAACGCTGTTTAAAACTCCCAGGCTGCTAACACCATGCTCAAAAGCATCCCAAGATATAACAAGCTTTACCCTGTTCCCAGCTCCCCAATTCTGCAGCCCAGAAGTCATTGTGTGCCCGTCAACATGACCAAGGTGATCCCCTAGGCTGCCCCAAACATGGAACGACCATCCCAAAGAGAAGCGCAAGTGTGCGGGCTGCACTGAGGGGACCAGGGCTGAGCACTATGGGGAGCTCGCTCAGTGGGCTCCAGATGGGCGTCCTAAGAAAAATCTGCTTTCACTTTGTAGTTTATGATTTAGCTCAGTTCACCTGGAAAGACTCAACATGAATAGAAACAGATGCATGTCAAGGCGCACCACTTGGCTCTCTGACAACCCTCTTCCTTCCACAGGAGATGGTCTTCCTGTGTCCAGGAGGAGAGCAGACCGCTCCAGCACAAGGGAAATGCAGTCTCTGTCAAGGGCAGCAGCTGTGGGGGCCCAGCAAGGTCAGCACCGTGGCTCTGGATGCAGGCTCGTGAACACATGGATGCAGGTGTGAGGTGTGGCCTCTCGTCTGAATGGAGATGTACTGTGAAGGACTTGTGGCAGTGTGTGCTCTCGACTGCCAGAACAACACAGGGCTACGCACACAAACGCACACAGAGAGAAAGACATACAGAGATGGAGATCCTGAAAGCATTCATGGATGAGCTTCAGGGAATGAGGAGACAGACAGTGAGACAGAGACAGGGAGAGAGACTCATAGAGACACAGAGAAAGGGAGAGAAGGAGAAAGACAGAGAGAGGAAGACAGACAGAGAGGCATGGAGAGACTCACAGAGACAGAGAGACACAGAAAGAGCTAGAGAAACAGAGACAGAGAGACACAGAAATAAACAGAGAGACAGAGATGCTGAAAGCATTCATAGATGAGCCTCAAGTGAATGAGGGGCTGAAACATCTTCCAGCAGCACAGCCTCCAGCAGGCCAGTTGACAGCTGGCTGACCCGGTACAAGGACACTCCCTTACAGTGAAGCGAGCCTGCTCTGGACATCGAACATCAACAAGGTTAGAGAAAGACGAGTGTGCTCTGAGCAAGGCCTGCCAGAGTGGCCGGCAGTGGGCACTTACAAGGAGAGAAGCTGTGCCCCCGGGAGCTCGACTTCCAAGGCAACTGCTCAGACACATTTGCGAAGCCTATGCGTTCCGCCTGCAGAAAGTCCTCAATTATTTGCCGGCTGGTCCCCAATGGGATCTGAACCACCCTCTGGGGCCTTACTATACTGACTACCCTCATGCAAGGAGCAGGGCCCAAACTTCATAGGTGGACCCAGCGGATTCACGTCAGTGCCCTCACCTCTAGGATTGGTCTTACAGCTCCTGCCATCACTGACACCTTAGAGAGGGTCAGCTCACATTGCATTCATGAGGCAAACATGTACTGCACCTATTCTGTGCACAGCGCTGCACTTAGCACTCAGGGAAAATGCAGGTGACCATGGCGTCTGTATGACAGCAAGCTCCTTGGACCCAACCACAGTGCCTCACTCAGATCAAGGACTCAACAAACACTCCTCCAGTGGGACAACTCCGAGATGCATTGTCTCATGGCAATATCGTTCACTCCTAAGGTCATAAGAAGAAGCTCCAGTTTGGGCTGGGGAAGCCTTCAGAATGGACTTTGGGTCTAGCAAATTGTTGTTTCCACTGTGGGAACTCCGTGGTCACCTACATGAATCATGGATCCATGTGTAACATGCTTTTCATAATAAAATTGGTGCAAATTTTGGATGGCTTTTGCTAGCACCACCTTTTATGAGGGTGTCCATGGTTGCTCTTGCTTTGATCCCTCCTTTGGACATGTCTGAATCAAGTCATCCAACCACAGTTAAATCACTTATCACAGTACTTACTTGGTATCTACTTCTGGGATGAGGAGAGAGAGCTAACTGTTGTGCCAGATCCCACTTTCTAAACGTCATTATACAGAAGAGACTGGGGTCAGAGAGGTTCCGTAGCTTGCCCAACGTCACACAGCTCATAGGGGCAAAGCTGAGATCTGACTCTAGACTGTGAGCTCCTAGGCATGCACTTTTTCCATTACACTTCACTTCTCCCGTTGGAGACAGGTCTAGGCCTTGGGGAGACAAGCGATGAATGAGAGGTTAAAGAGGAAGTCCTGAGAGTGACAGGGAAGGCCCAGGATAAATGTATGGAGAGTCCTGAAGATGAACTGGAGGGGACAGAAGGTTAGAAGTGGCTGAACCTGAAGAGCTTTGCATGAAGACAGAAAAGTGGGGATGGTGTTTTAGAGCGTGGAATCAAGTGGGGATTGGGGTCCTTTTATGATGGGTCCTGTGTGTGCAGGCCGAGCGAGCAGGATCACAGAGAAAGCACCAGTCACAAGAACCCCCCACCCCCTCTACACACCCAGGGCACCTGGGACCCTCAGCCTGTGGTTTGGTCCTGCTGAGCGACACTGCACTGGCCACCTCAAGAGTATTTAAAAATGCCACGTGGACAGAGACATGAAGAATTCCTTGCAAAGCTGCTTCCCAGGGAATTCCGGGATGTCAAGAAGAACAAAATTCCCTGTTGTCCACAAAAACAAGCCAACCTGAGGTCTCTTCAGAATATTAAAACAGGCGAACCAAGAAACTCTCCAGGGGCAATTGGATTTCGACCCGTCCAGTGGCTCCACTCAATGGTTCCTGATGAATCAAAAGCAACTGTGGCCCTGGCCGGAACAGAAGCAGCTCCCCCACCGCAGGCAGAGCCACTCACACTCCCCACCCGGCTCTTAGTCTGGCCAGCATCCCATGGTCCTCCTCCTGTAGGCACCAGCGGCTCCATCTCAGGACTAGTGACAGTTTTCTCTGCTGACTTAAATTTGAAAAATTTTCATCACTTAACAAAGCTGGGGGCCTTTCAATTCCTAGGAACCTGCCCACAGAGCATTTTACAAGAAACCATCTGCTCGCTGGGTATTTAATCCTTTAATGTTCTGTGTTTCTGGAAGGCTGCAAGTGTGTGGGGGCAAGTTCTTACTGCATTACAGGCCAGACAAGTCAGGAACATTCTCCTTAAACAGTTCAGAAGTTGTAGCTGCGAGAGAATGGGTTCAGGGCAGTGCCTCCAAAACGTGGCATCAAAGACAAAGGAAGGCAGTCACCCCTTCCATTCTGCCCAGTAGGTGTACGGGGCAGTGGGGTGTAGGGCGCGGATAGAGAAGGCGGGACCTGAGCTAGTCCTCAGGGACCTCCCTGGTGTCCTGACCCCACTGTAACGCACACAGATGCCTCCAAATCCCTTTCCCCCTGAAATTCCTTTTCCCAAATCCCTTTCCCCCTGAAATTCCTTTTCTGTTTTTCTCTCTTGTCTTTTTCTTTGCTTCCCTGTTTTCTCCTCGTCTTGCATTTTATACGCTGAAGTTTATTCTTCAGCTCTGGTTTTGTTCTTGGTCTCCATTTGCCCTGCTCCAGGGCAGGCTGCTCCGAGTTTTCTGGGAGACAGTGACGCCCGCCCTCTGTGATGGCTCAGTGAACAACCAAGGCCTCCGCAGTCATGGGAAGAGCTTGGCCACAGCTGTGTGGGGACCTTCGGGGAACCTCATCCTGGTGACAGGACCCTGGACGTGGACGGTGATAGGAGAATCTGGGCTGGTTCTGAAACCTGCAGGAGCAGGTGCGAGGTCAGGAAGCTTGAGGTCTGCCACGGGCTTGCTCTACAAGCCTCCACTAACCCTTGCAGGTGAAACACCCCTGACACAGTGATGGGGCAAGTGGACAGGGGTGTGTGTCCGACAAATGAGCAGCTGAAAATGTCTAAACATCATGTTCCTGAGGTGAGTTTTCACCTCTGCCAAGACCTTGAAGTTCTTAAGTCTTACAACTTTATGTGCCTTTCATTTCCGCCTAAGCCTGAAACATCATTTACATGTCCTCAGAGGCAATCCTGAACCTCTAAAACAACCCAAAAAAACTGCAAAAACAATATTAGGGTTATCCCACATGCCCCTGGAGGGTTTTTGAGAGCTATCTGACCCTGGGCATAAATTCATGATTGATGGATTACAGATTTGAATAGGTAAGTCTTACTAAATTGGTGCATCAGTTGGAAAGGGTAATTTTATGAAGGGTAATTTTAAATGTTAAAATATTATAATTTCACTGCCATCATATCTAAAAGAGCTTTCAATAAAAAAGTAAGAGTTCCAAGTTTTAATGTTTGACGATGAACAGACCCTCTCCGAGCAGGAGTTGGAGCAGAACTGTGCCTGGGCTCAGAGCTCATCACGCCATCCCCGACTGACACCTGTGTTTGTCTGTCCTGCTGTCCTTGTCACATCAGTGTGGCATCTAGGTGCCGACTACTCCTGCCTCAAGGGCGTCACCTCTCCAGGTTCCAAGATCCTCATTTGTAACAAGAGGAGAAGGCCCACGTGTCCTCTGAAGGCTCTTTCTGGTTCTAAGGTTACCTAACTTGTAGATCCTGAGACTTGGTTTTGTGTTTGTGCATGAAAAGCAGGAAGGATGAAAAGGGTTAAGAAATGGGGAGTCTGGAAGAAACCGGCCACTAGGGCATTTGGGTTCTCACTGAAAGCCCCAGAGTTGTCATTCCTGCCATTCTGGGTGCAAACGGAGGTTTGAACACGAGAGCTGGTTTTATAAGCGGGAACCTGGAAGTAACTGCCTTAATAGGGAAGCCAGGAATGTGCTTGATAGTCTAGACATCAAAAGAAAAGTGCCCAAACCTTCGAGGCACCGGAGAAGAGAACCCCAGGCAGGCTTCCGAAAGTCCTAACTGTCCATGCTTAGGAATCAACGCAACAGCCAGTTTGGACGGCAGTTCAAATAGAATAAAAGACATATTTCAATGATTTTAATAAAAAATTAAGATGATTTCATGAAAAATTAAGAGGTACCTTCCTTGGATGTGCCCTACTTACCACTCATAATCATCATTAGTAGTAAGTTTCAATGATAAGTTAATACACCAATCAAAGGAATTTTATGGTTTTCAGATAACAGAATCACCATGTTACTCGGAATCACCATGTTATTCCTTTTTGGCACCTCCAGCACTTCTTGGACCCCCTCGAACTCAAACTTTCCATCCTTAAGTCTTTCCCCAGAGTATTGTCTTCTCTCTCCCCCTCTCCCCGCACCCTCTCTGGAAATTACAGAGAAAATCCGTTCAGTCATCTTCAGGTTATCAGACTGTGAAAAATTTGTTTTTCGAGCTTCAGAAGACTGTTGAACTGCCTTTTTCTTTTTTCATTTCAGACAACTCAAAACTGGTCTGGATCCATGACATCAACCTTGGCATGTACAAAGAATCGGGAATGAGGACTTTGCCTTGTTTGGAACCAAAAGAGAGGAATATCCTCTCTCTCTCTCTCTCTCTCTCTCTCTCTCTCTCTCTCTTTCTCTCTTACATTTTTATTAAGACAGTATTTTTTTCCTTTTAGCTGGATGATGTATACTCTGAACATTCTAGGAAAAAAAGTGTCAGTGATATGCAAGTCATAATAAAAGAAAATCAAAAGAAATGCAATTACAAGGAACAAGGAACTTCATCATTTTTAGTATGAAATGCCCAGAGGAAAATCTAATTTTAAAAATTACCAGCACCATATAAATGAGAGGAGAATATATGAAGAGATTTGTTATTCTAAAAAAATTAACTCAATCTTTCATCTTTCTGGCTCCTGGGCTTTTATCCTTACTTTTAAAAGCCAAAAATGATCATTTGATGCTGGGTAAGGAGTAAACCTCACACTAATGCAGCATAATACTAGGAAGTGGCAATGGACCCTCCTGGTCTCTGGTCTGCTGCCTGGAAAGCAGTAGGACACCAAAAGAGATGCTAAATAAAGAGCAAACCATATTGAGGATGAAACAAGAGTCTTTTCTTTCCCCTGATTATAAAGGTACCTTTGTCAATGAAAGCAAATATTCACATGGAATACTATAGTTGATACAGAGCTTCCATATTTATCAACTGGTTTGACCCTCACAACAACAGGTAAATTATGGCTGCTGTCACCCCCACTTTACAGGTGACCAACAATAGGTAACTATTCCAAGCACAGATGGTTAATGGATGGCAGAACCAGGATTCAAACCCAGAATTCTGACATCAAATATCTTGCCTTTCCCTACTATCACATGGCTCCCAGCTAAAAGGGATTCACAGAGTCAGGGTGCTCTAAGCTTGAAGATAGCGGTGACTTGCCTATTTCTAACAGTTCTGTCTCTTAGAAGAAGTTTAAACTATAAGAAAAAAAAATAAGCTCTTCTTATATCATAAATGTTGGGCTGACATTAGGGGTTTTGACTTGTTTCTGACTGAGTCACTGTTCTAACCCAGAGAGATTTCACTCAACCACCCTCAGCCCATATTAAAAGAAACTGGAATCATTCATATGTTTAGAGTGAGAGTCCAAATAATAATGCAATAACACAGCCTCCCTGTAAAAGCCTTTTCTTGATGGAATCTCCTATTTTCCTTTTAAGCGTGAAAAACAACACTGTTATTATAGTGGCCTGGCAGTGGGTATGAGTGAGGCAGAGATGCGATGCCACCAATAATATTGATTTCTAACCGTTTATCTAGTTTTGTTTGGAATCAAACACAATGCTAAACTATATCCTGCTCTCCACAGAAAAGGTTCTCCTGACCTAAAGCTGACAGATTTGGGGAGAGAGCCTTCCTTTGTCCAGATGTGATCCGCCCCCCACCCCCCCCCCCCCCCGCCACTTTCTAGTGTTAGCCTGAAAATGAAAGACACGGCGATCTGGTAGAAAGATTGCAAAGATTTCTCTCTCCATCCTTCAGCATCACCTTTGCAGGAGTGGATTCTGCAGAAAGCACTCTGCCCTCCCCTTCAGCAACAGTGGTGAGCCCAGTAGGGCCCAAAGAAAACCAGGAAAAAGCATTGAAATACTTTTTCTTCTTTTATTGCTATGTATACTACTCTTTTTTTCCTTCTCTTACCCCTGTTAATTTACCATTCCCCCACTTTGCCTTGGCATTTGTTTTTGTTTCCATAACGCTTCTCTGTACCCCACAGCTGGACACAAACTCTAGAACAAGACTCTGCGCAGCCTTCTAGCGAGCTGTTTCAGTCTGATACTCCAGCAGTCGGAGGAGGGTAAAGACGAAAATTTAGGTCGGGGTTCCTCAAAATGCTGATGCTTAGCAAGCACATTTTGGAGATCTGGCAGTAGAAGTTCTGGGAATGTTGATTACAACATAAAACCTGATGCTCAGGAAAGGATTAGCTGGGTTTGGAGTGTAGGGATGGACTTTCCTCCTTCCTAGGTGACTCCTGCCCTATTTCTCTAGTTTGATAGGAACGCTCCTCAGAGGATGAAGCTGAATCTCCACTGAGAAGCCAACTGGGGCCTCTTATCATCCTGACTCCACAGAGCATCCTTTTAAGCTTCAACAAATGACTTGGTAAGTCATCTTGGTTTCCTCTTCTGTAATGCAATTAGGGGCACTCCCACTTCTCTTTCATCTCTCTAATTGTTCAGAGGGAATTTTCCCCTTCTAGTGCTTTTTCTATAAATTAGCCTTATAGGCTGGTCAGATTAATCTGTGCAGATTTCCCCCCAAAATTCCCTTCCCCGAACTTTCCCCTGTAGCCCATCTCCCTCCCACCATACCACTCTGCCCCCTAACTGAGGTATCCTCCATCTGCATTATTTACTGGGCATCATTTATGTGACAAGCATGACCTCACCTCCAAGGGTGGACTCCAGAAAGTTGCAATCATTCCTCTGCCTCTAGTTGGAGGCGAGTCTGTGGGAAACCAGGAGGGGACAACACAAGAGGGAACAGCCTAAGTGGCAGAACGTGTGACACGTACATGTGGGTCACAAGAGTTCTGAGAAGCACAAGACAGAACAGGTCAGTTCGTGTAGGCAAGGAGGCCATAGTGGGTGTGGGGGTGGGGTAGAGGGTGATAGCCCAGGCTGGGAGTGGAGGAGGAGATGTGTGCACGGGGCATGCCTGTCCGAGTGGGTTTCAAAACAAAAATCTCAGGGAAAGATAATTGAAATGAAAGTCAGAGCTTATTAAATTTCTGTAGGCCCAACCCACCTTCTCATCGTTCCCAGTCATGTGGATACATGCTAATTTCCTTGGCAGCCTTAGATAAAGCTCTTAATGTGATTTGAGTCCCTTAGAGATTAGCACTATTATAAATATAAATGTTCAAACATAAGCAAGTTGAAACCAAATGCCCCTCAAACACTGGCTTTCTGTTATGTGAAGGTTTTCAGTGGTGCATTGAACCCTTGAATAAACGAGCTAGAAAACAGAGTTAAATGGGCCCGTCGGCTAATTCTCAAGGCCAGGCTCCTTCTGGGGAAGTAACAAGCTTAGTAGCTGCTCTCTATGTATATAATCTGCAGCAGCTGGCAGGACAGCTTTGGATGACAATCTGAGAAATACTAAATCAGAACTTCAAGTAGGGGCTTGGGTAGGATGTACTGAGACCCTGATCCAAACAGACAGCCTTTGCTCAACAGCTAACCTGCAAAACATTCCCCTCATGTTCTAGCTGCTCCATATTGCTCAAGGGAGTCACTAACAAATAGTTATAAATAGACATCAAGGAGTTTGTTTATATAACTAAGAGAAAACGGTGTTCAGAAACATGCATTTGACACCAAACCGATGTAAATGCTTTGGGAGCAGAAATGGGGTGCTTGTACCGAGCCTGGGGTTTTTATGTGGTCATTATTCACTAAGCAGTGGCAACACCTTGTGTACCCGATGCTAGGTACTTGAAAATTTAAAGACATATCTCTTTCAAGAAAATTCTCAAGTAGAAGATTCTTTTCATTACTTTGTAAACACTTTCCCCAAAGTTGATCCAAATGCCTGGGATGTCACTCTCAAGTGAAGGCAGAGGGATTGTGATGACCGAATCTATTCTTTAACCTTCTACCATTCATACACAGGGCTTTTGCAAACTAACCAAGCAATCAATTACAGAGTGCTACTCCTAAATGTTCTCACTACTAAAGAGTAAAGTGCAAAGTATTCCCATGAGGCTAAACAACAACAACAAAAACAAAAAGCAAAAAGGATAACTCATGTGCCTGTCCTAGGCACCTACTAGAGGTTCCCTCCTTGCTGACAGATATAATTACTTGGGTTTGGTGAAATTTGCAGGATATCTACAGAATGGTGGGCTGGTCAGGTGATAATGACTCACCATGTCTTCAGTCTTAGTATGTCCTACCTATTTGACATTGGCTCCTTCAGCAGAGAACACATGAGCTATCACACCCATGTAACTTCAGCTCAGATTTCAGATGGTATCCAATTCCCTTGCATGAAAATCCATGGCCTCCCTTCTCTCTCTCACCTGAGGAAACACCTCCCTCAGCCTCTGATTGTGCACATCCACTTCCCACCCTCCAAGAGCAAGGGCACAGACTTAGAATGAGGCAGAACGGGACTTGAATCTTGATTCTGCAAATTACTAGCTGTGTCAATGAGTTGGGTGACTTAGTTACCTGTTTTCTTTCTTTACCTGGAATGCTTAAATCCAACTCATGTTAGATGATTTTTTAAACTCAGCCAATTTCTTGATTCATAAAACATGGAAAATAAGACTATTCTTGAGTTGTCATCAGAATAAGTGACTTCTGTGTGTAGCACAGGGACTGACATTTAGTAATTGTGATTCTCTTTCATTCGTCTCTCAGCTTCCCATTTAACTGTCAGAGATCTCAATTTCCCTTTCCTGGGGACCTTTTTATTATAAGGAGTGATAGGAAATGCACATATGAAAACAGTAGTGTGAAAACTTTTAAGCTGGTGAAGCTCTTTTTGCAGGGTTTGCAGGTTTTAATTTTAGAATCCGATTTCTTAACACCATTAGTCAAGGTAAGTTCTAAAAAAATAATAATAATTCGAACTAGACTTGATACCTTTGAGCTATCAGCTACAAACCTAGAAGAAGAGTTCTGAAATTAGTAGAAACCATTTCTTTAAGAAACCTCAGTGCAGAAAGGCCAACCTGATCCTCATAAGGAAAGGCTTTCCAATCCAACAGGAAGAATATCTGAGCCTGTGCTAAGCCATTAGGTCCCCACCTGGAATGCTCTGTGCAGAGATGGCTATTTCAAAAGCCAATGGCAGGTCCAGAGAAAGACAGACAGCTGATAGAGAGGGGAGAGGACCTTCTGTAAGACAATGATATTTAAAACTCAGGTGTAGCCCTGGAAAGAGGAAGCCTGAAGGTGGATCCTGGGGATATTCATAAACTCTCAAAGGTACAGAAAGGATAACAATCACGTATTCATCACCTACTTAAACCTTCCAACTCTGAGCCATTCCTATCAACCCCGGGTAGGTAGTTTAAGGTCAACGATAATGCAATACTATTCCACCAAGATTTATGGAAATGGCTGTCCCCCAAGCTGTAGAGATCTTACACCCTTCCTTGAGTGCAGCTACAATCTTGCTAAGATCCTTTAGGTTGATGCTTCTCAAATCTCTTATGAGCCTTAAACCCCAGTTTGGAACCAAATATACCCATATATACATCAGGTACTTCAAAGCCCAATATAACCTAAAGGGAACTCATTAAACTTTCATCGAACCTGCCTTTAAGAGCCCAGTCTCAGGCAGAAACACAGAAAAGTGATCTTCCATGTCTCCCTCGTCCCTCTCCACCATCACTGTCATCTCTACCATATGGATGGCTCCTCTTTCCAGCCACTAATGCCAGCTTCCATAGCCCCACTGCATTGCTCCTTCCCTTCCCTCATGGTGCTCCCTCCAGCTTTCCCTCCACATTGCTGCTAGGGGGTTCCTCTTAAAACAGAAAGCTATCCTGTCCTATCTGTTCCAATGCCCTGACTGGCTCCCCATCATCCGCAGGGGGAACTGACTCCAACCTTACCTCTCCCCATGCCTACCTCATACCTTCAACTCCACATAACTGGCAGCATCAGCCCCAAACCTTATACATCCAGCTGACCCCTACTCACAGCACACTCTCATGCCTCTGAAGACTCTGATCACACATCACTCCTCCCAGAAGCTTTTCTTGACCAATCCCCATCACCTCCTCAGCACACCCACTTCTTATCCTGCCCCATCTCTGCTCACTACTGAACTCTCTCTACTTGTCTGTCTCCTCCTCAAGGGCAGCGCCTGAGTGTTACTCATCTCTGTCTTCCCAGGTTCTTAGATTGCCTGGCACCTGGTAAAAGATGTGTGTTTGCAGAATGAATAAATAAGTGAATAAAATTAAAAGTATTCAATGAGCATAATCCTTAAATATGGTGCTATACTCAAGGAAGATGGGATCATTACACATTGGTTGAAGAGTCTTGGGAAAGTCTGGACTGGGGCAGCAATAGGGTGTGTGGAAGAGTCTAAAAAGGAGTTAGAGTTTCAAGTTTACTGCTTTATAGCTTTAAGACTTTGGCCCAGACGTCTAATGCCTCTGAATCTTAGTTTACTCGTCTATAAAAATCAAAGAATGATAGCATTGGCTGCAAAGGCTGGGATGAGAATGCCGAGATGGTGCCCCTCGGAGAGGATGCAGGGGGCAGGCAGCAGATGGCAATGTCCTCTCCATCAATCAGCAGACCTGAGCTGGACACAGACTCTGAAAGGCACTGCACTGGGCGTGGGGGAAACAGCAGGCCAGATTATAGCTCATGCTCAAGGGATGGACAGTATCCTCACTTGAAAGGTTGAGAAACATCCAGCAAGTCAATAATATTAGATGAGTCAGAGGCCGAACTCGACCCATAACCAGGTCAACGTGGAACGTGGGGTGCACTGAGTGAGGCTCTTTGGGGGTCTGTGAGTGTGGGGAGAGAGACTGGTAGAAGAGGAGAGTCTCTGAAAAGTCAGCCTGCTGAGGGAGGGGGCGTGGAGACAGGGCGCTAGGTGAGGGGGTGGTTCAGAGCTTAGCTGCATTGCTTTTAGACTCGTCTGCTGCTCTCTGCTGCCCCCTGTTGGTGTGGAGAGGGAAGAGCAGATCGTGGCTGGAGATGGGAGAGGGAAGGGCCACAGGTGAGGAAGGGAAAGAGAAATGAAGCAATGGGGGCAGGTGGTGGAAGTGGGGAAGACTGCTTGTCACACTGTCCCCCAAGCACCCATTTCTCTTTGCAGGTTTGAGGCTCATCCTCTGTCTCCTAGGACTCAGTGTGGACCACTGGTGTGACCAAGGTGAGATGTAAGGCCAGCAATCATTTTAGCTCGGAATAATGCCCAGTAATAGTCATAAGGTTTGTTGAGAAGAAAAAAAGAGAGGGGCAAAGAGTGAAGGGAGCAAGAGTTGACACAAAGCTTCGTTCAGCAGCAAGTGGCAGTGGATTGCCCCTTGAAAGTGGGGGTGGAAAGACTGCAAATAACTTCCCATTCGTATCAGCCCAGTGCCTTCCATTTACAAAATGTGACTAGGCTGTAGGACTTTTATCAGTTGATATTTTGGGATTGATAATTCTTTGTTGGGGAGGGCATAGAAGGATGTTTAGCAGCATCCCTGGCCTCTATCCACTAGCAGATGTCTCCAGACCTTGCCAACTGTCCCCTGAGAGGCAAACTTCCCCTCTCTAAGAAGCCCTGCCTGGGAATATTGGGAGGCCCAACCCAAATGCCCACAGGTGTATTTCCCCATCTCCTCCTTACTTGAACACTGCAAGAATGCTAAGTCTATCTGCCCGTCCACTTGACATTCACAGGAATGCAAACAGAGGCTTCATCTGGAGGCCCGGGAATTGCAGGCCCTTCTCAGCTCCATAACTGCAAACCAGGGTGGACTCTGTGACCCCAAAGGGCCTCTACGCCCAGAGTTCCTATATCGTGGGGGTACAGAGGTCCAGGTAGAAGCATTTGCCTAAGGGGCAGCTCTGAGGTTGGAGGTGTACACCTTAGAGACTCTCCTCTCCCTCTCCTCTCCCCAGTTTCTCCTCCATCCTCTCCACCCCTCAGCTGGTGCTCAGCAAGAAAACACCAAGGCTACTCATGTGAACAGGAATCTGGGGCCACCGTCCTTTCAAATTTAGACAGCAAGTCCTAGAACTAATTAAGAAAGCCTTTCCACAAATAAACAGTCAAGGTAACTGTGGGTCTGACACTTTTATTTTTTCCTGAAAAATTAAGTACCCAAATGGGGTAAGGTTCCCAAGCTGAGTGCCTGTCCAGAAAAACCAGAATGCACGAAACTGAAGGAATCAGGTCCAAGTCTCTTACTTTTTTAAGTGATGAAACGGAGTCCTGGCTAAGCGAAACGAGAGCCAGCATGGAAGCTGGGACCAGGCATTCCATGATGCCTTGTTCCAAGCAAAGTTCCCACGGCTCCCTTCCACCGAAACAGACTTTGGGAACACGCCCCCGGGAGGGCGGCCCTGGAGGGCATCCATAGAGTGTCACCACGCATGCCTGCACCTCAAGTGATAGCTTATTTCACAGAAACCCTTTGCCTGGAACTGTTTCCTAAAAACCACCCAAGAAGGAACAGGACAGAGTCCTCTAGAGGGGCACCTAGCCTGGCTCTGTGGCATTGTTTTCAGTGAAAATGAGTATCAGCTGTTTTCAGCATTAACCTTAAACTCCAGCTGGCTTTATCTTCTCTCACGTATTACAACTGTAACGCTGTGCACACTGTAAAGGTCACACCTGTGTTTATACACCATGTGCTATCATAATACCGTGAAGAGAACACTATGTGGTCTCTATCAGAAGGTCAAAGAACGATGGGGAGAGGCAGGCTTGACTCCTAACGGGCCAGGCCGGCGGCAAGGCGACGACCGTGCTTTGCTTCCAGGCCCACAGGCACTGTTTATTGACAGAGAAGCAAACAGGCACCTGTCCGGTTTCAGGATGACTAGGGAGTTTCCAACGTGGACATGAAAAAACTTTTACACTGTACCCAATCATTCTTTTTTTTTTTTTTTTAAAGCCAAAATTAGAAAGAAAACAAACATTCAGGGCACAATGTGGCAAGAAAAGAAACTCAAAAGTCAAGACATTTCATAAGAAAGGCTCTGACTGGGTCTGAACCCACCTGGCTTAGAATTTGGGGTTCCGTTGTCTAAGGCGGGAAACAGGCTGCAAAGCCCAGAGGCCTGGGAGAAAGGCAGTCCCAGGTAGAGGTCCCTGATGTTTCCCATGCTGCAGGGATGCACGGGGAGGATGTTGGGGAGTATTTTTCTAGACTAACCGAGTGGTGCCTTGAGGTGCAATTAATAAGTAACTGCCAAGAGCAGCTTGCAGTGAAGGCATTTTGCCCACTGCCTCCCTCTGCCATCGACAAAATAACCTGATACCTGGTTATTTTACCTGGCCTCAGAGTGACCTGACCCTAGGAGGGACTTCACTAATTAGCACAGTCGCCCATCGCCCAGCCTCTGGACTGGCTGTCACACACTCTCCCACATTCCAACCACCAGTCTACACTGGGCCCTCGGAGTCCCCCAGGCAGCCGGCCAGCCAGTCCCAAGACCAGGAAGATCCACCTTCCTCCAGGCAGCCCTTCTACCTGCTGGACCCGTACTGCCCTGTCCACCTGGGGCACATTGGATACAATCCTGTCCCAACATCAGCATCCAAAGCCCACGTCCATCTCTCATGAGGCATTCCTGAAGTTGTGTGGGGAAAAAAGCTTTTGGTTTTAAAATAATCTGCATTACACCGACTTAAACAGGTTGGTAGGCTTCAATTTAGCCACGCTGTAACTGGAACTGATCATGGACATTAACATGCAAAATGCCAATAGACATTGATAGAGCTGCCTGTCCACCCACCATGCAGGCAGAGGTGAGTCACTAGGTCATGGGAAAGTCGCCAGTTTATCTTTTATAAAGTTAATTATTTAAAATCACGTGGATATAGATTTAGGCTCAGGTTATCTACTTTTTACAAAAATTGCTATATTGAGCTCTTTTAACCGAGACAGTGTGGATCCAGTCATCCTCCATCCCACCTTCTCTAGCCCCACGCCCGAAAGAGAGCGGGGCGCATGCTTAAGGCCACCAGAGGTGTGGCTGGACAGAGAGATTTTCACCAAAATCACAAAAACACAACTGAAAAGAACTATTCTTAAGACGACTCATGTACCATAAAAGGGGAATTTCCAGAAGCCTCTGCTATTAGCAATTCACCCTACCATTCCCTTCCTCTCTAGTTTCAAGATGAGATGATGAAATAAAAGAGTGACTTGTCACCAAAAAACACGAAACTCTGTACAAACATGGAAACTGACACAGTATAATTTGTGGGAATTTCCACACCTGTTCTTCTGATTTGCCACGAAGAGGAGGGAAGACAGAGAGAGAACAAGCAATGGTACCTTTGCCCCCGTCCACCCACATTCAGACACAATCATGAATTCATTTTCTGCCTTTAAAAAATAATTATCACTACTTATGAAACACATGTTTTATTTTTCTCCTTGGGCAAAAATCATTTTTTCCAAAGTAAAAGTTTTGAAATGGGCTTTTTAGAAGCAAAGCTAGCTGGGAATTTTCTCAGTACTAGTGTAAGTATGGATGTTTCTCTTTTCACTTTCCATTTTTACATATGCCTTGAGGGCCAACATGCACTGGCTAATTTCAATAGAATGTTCCAGACTGAGGGGCAGCACCCCATCTCAGGGGATGAGTGGACATTTATTGAGCATTCACTTTTTACAGGCCTAGATATTAGGTTCTGTGGGGGAGTTATGTTCAGGAAATAGAAGACAAAATCCAATTGAATAGGGAAATTACCCAAACAAAAATGGACATATAGATGAAAAGAAAAAAACACACCTACAAAAACACAGACGTGTGCATATAACCAGCTGTCATTTCTATAAACGGGGCTGAATCTGCCCACCTTGCAAAGATTTCCCCGTGCGGTGGGGACTGCCCACATGCATTTCTTAATTTCTGCTGGCCAACTCAAAAGTTTCTAAATCCTTTTTAATGGGGCCATTTACAGCATGTCTACTCTTTATTTTTGCCAAACTTCAGCCACTTTATTGTTTTAAAAACTTCTCATGAAGGTAACATTGACATACTGCAAAATGAACATGTTTCCTGGGTATAGTTGGATGGATATTCACCAAAGCATATACCCCTGGAGCCCACACCCCCATCACAATAGGAGGCATTTTCACCCTCCCAGAAAGATTGCTCAAAACCACTTTGTTATTAAATTATTGGCATCTGAGCGGCTTTGCGTGGAGATTATCAAAGCCAAATGTGTGGGCAAAGAGCCTAATCATCAATCATCCACTACAAACACAGGTAGTGAAGGCTGTGGAGACGGGGCCTGCGCCTGCACAGACGTGTCTGCAGGGATGGGCGCTTTAATTACATGCCAAGAGCCTTTTCAGGGACAGGCACATGGGCCCCTCTCGGCAGCCCTGCTGGCACTTGACCATGGAACTGAGACCAATGGGTTTATTTTCTGGTTTTGTGCTTTAGGCATCAGGCAGGGTTTAGAAAGAGGGAAGTTGGTCTGGATAGTCAAATCTACCATATTCTCAAAGGAGCTAATGTTCTCCCATGAGGAGGGTACAACCACAGCTCAGAGCACCGCTTTCCAAATTCTGTTGCAACATCGAAAGAGGAGTTCACATGACCAGGCAAATTAGAAATTTTCTTAACATTTCCTGTTTCCCAAATTTCAGAGGAGACAGACCTTCAGGGAATGTCTGGCCCACAGTCCCACTTTAAGGTTGAAGGACAACGTCTCCACTTTGGCAAAATGTTGCTCCAGAGGCCTGTCAAAGGTGGGAGGGGCAGGGCTGGGAGGAAGACCAAGGCCAAATGCACTTCCTTTGTGGCTAGGGGTGGGGACACCCCTGGTCCAGCGAACAGAAATTCTGGCAAAGGGATCAAGAACGGAAGACCAGATGGATCAGGAGCCGGCACCTCTCCACTTTTGGGTGTGAGCTTCTTATGAAAGATTAAGCTACTTCATGGACGTTTGAATTGTGTGTCTTTAAAGCAAAAACAGAATAAAAAGCTAAAGTCCCAAAATATTGTGCAGGAAGTAGTATTTTTAAAAAAACATCACTTTTCCAAAATGGTACCCTGAGGTAATCCTTTCTTAAGTCTCCCAGCAATCAAAACAATGTGGTTGCAAAAGTTTACAACTTTAAAACCTTTCAAAGGTCACTTCCCTGCCTCACCCTCTCAAATTAAGAGCATAACGGATATTTTGAGTCACATGTATTGTTCTTTGTTCATTTGCATTTGGTAAAATCCCTCCTTTGGTCCAATTTGGTAAGCAGTGCCTTGGGCTTCCTTGTGACTGTCCTCTTGCCTGTTACATATATGTTTCTTCTGTCAAAATAATTTAGACTCCCAGTGGATAAATTGAAGGTGCAGACTTTGCCATTTATACTTTCTTTTTGTTCAGGTGGTTTCTCCATCTTGCTCGGGATGGCATCTCTTTTCCTTCATGACGAACTATGCCCTTCAAGGCTCAGATGAAGTTCAGGCTCCATGAGGCTCTTAGACCTCTCTCCTCGCCCCCACCCCCTTCCTGACCTTTGGTTGAACTGGCATACTTCTTCATATTTCAGGCTCAGATGGGTTGGTCTGCACCACTACTGCCATTGGAGGCCTTAATCAAAGTTCTAGTGCCAAACTGAGACTGTAAGAGAAATTGGTTAGATAGAAGATTTATCCCGAGCACCCAGTGCCCTAGGGCAGGGGTTCCCATTGACAGAGATTCTCACCTCCAAATACAAAGCACAGCCAAGAACTCGCAGGTCCAGGACCCCTTCTTCCCACCACATGCACCCTGCTCGCCAGCTGTCACGGGAGGCCTGAGTGCTTTATGAGGCTGCCTGCGCACTCCCCCGGCTCCATGTGTAAGCCAATGGTGCTGGCTTTTAGAGCATATTTCTTTCGCTATGAGTAATTTAAAAGTGACTCATGCTCAGCTTCCCCAGCCGGTACATGTGACCCACAGTGCTGGTTGAGTGTATCTATAGATGTGTAAACCAAAGCAGTTCTTAGAACACAGATTTCCCCCCTCCCACGTGCTGTTTACCTCCTTCACTTCACAAGGACTGAACCATGATACGGATGAGCTGCTGGGGACTGCCTGCTCCTTACTCTGCTGCTGGGCTCAATAGAGGAAACAAACATCATCCGACAAGAGAAAATAAGAGAGACCTGAGGAGGAATGAGACAGGCAAATGACCTAATACATTTATTTTGTATTAATAGATTATCAAGAAGTTCTAAGAAAAAGTCTTAAAAATATAACACAATGAGTACCCATATAAACAAAAACAATTCCAAGTTTTATCTCTTTCTGTCTCAATAGAAACTTAGACCCAAAAAGTAAAGAACGCACTCACACATATCACACAAACCACTATTTCTTCATTTCTAAGACAGAAGAACATTCCTGGGATCTGCTGTGGTTTGACTTGCTAATTCACATATATGAACATGCTTTTTATTTCTCCAACCATCTTTATTCCTCCATCACTGGACAATGGACACAGCCAGCAAGGACACCATCAGTGCAGGAAGGACACAGTTGGGTGACAGCTGCCGAGCCTTCTAGATAGCGTTTCCTACCTCCTTCTCACTTCCTTTTTTCTATTCAACCAAATCTAAAAACTCTCTTGCGTTTTTAGTGAAGGCCTCCATACTCTCACCTGTCTCACTTTATTTCCTAGCACTGTCTATGCTAACTGTGCAATTTATCCTTGGCTACGGCTGGTGTCTTCACTGCCCCTCCAATAAACTGAGTCACTCCCACCCCAGAGTTTCACCCATTTCCTCCGAATCCCCTCCCCCCAGATTCTCATCACTATCCATCTCTTCAACCTCATGGCACCTTCTTGCCTTCACCACCTGAGTCTTATCCCAGTCCTCCAACTCAGCTCATGCCAACTGAAGACTTTCAATGAGGTCTTACCTGACCATTCAAGTGGTCTTAACATCCAGGTCTCCTAAACTTCTCTTACACTTCATGATGTCTGTTCTCTAGTTTTATTTTGTTATTTGGCATGTGATAGTCAGATTTTGTCAGTTTACTCCTGTATATCCTCACAGTACCTAGCCCCACAACAATGGGTGAATCGAGCTTGCAGAGGGGAAAAAAATTGTTTTTGCCAAAAAGTGTAATATGTAAGGTCTTTCTAACTTTTAGCCCTTTGTTAAATCAGATTGCATGTCAGCTGAAAGATAAATTTTACTATTCATCCTAGTTGGAGGCTATGTGGAGAGGAATAAATGCATTGAATATTCAACAAAATGACAAATGGAGGAATAAATGTATTGAACATTCAACAAAATGACAAACACAGGCAATAGCAGGCATTTACATAGCACTGTGTACAAGCATTGATGTAAGCATTTAACAAACATCAAATATTTGAACTTCATACTGACCCAACGGAGGAGATACTATGATTACCCCCACTTCACACAGGGGGAGACAGCAGAGCAGGTACTAATAATTAGTCCAAAGTCACATAGCTAGAGAATGGCCAAGCTGCACTCCAATTCAAGCCAATGTGGCTCCAGTCTGTGCTCTTAGGTGCTATATTCCTGCCAACAGGTGTGATTTTAACTATCTGCATTCTACATGGATACCTTGTCAGTTATGTAGAGTTATTAGAACCATCATCACTCAAGTGCAATGTAAAGAGAACTGATAGATGTCATCTTTCAGGGAAATTTTAAAAAGGAGCATGGCTGTGTGGGAGCAAAATAAATAGTATCTTTTTTGAAGTGTAGGGGATAAAAGCTGCCAGTTCATCCTTAGGACCCTACAAAATGGCACTGCCCATGCTCCACAGAAATACCAGGTTTGAACCTTGGGGCAACCTTGAGGTTGGATCCCCTTCAGCCCAATGTTACTACACACCCAAATCCTTAATTTCTCAAATTAAAGAAACCCAATAGAACCCAAATCATAGCTGTACTTAGATTTGTTGACTATCTTTTAGATAAGATCTTGCAGGCCCACACACGGCATGCTTGAGAATTCCAGATTAAGTACAAGAAGAAAAACCTCATCCTGGTGGTCAAATCATGACAGGAAATGATGCCACCAGCAATTATTCATCTATTAGCAGTCACTTAAGTACCATAAGGCTTTTAAGGGAAAAGACTGCGAGGCAGTGGTTGGAAACGAAGCCCCAGTATTAATGTAGTCAAGCTATTCAGCTGGATTCAATAAAATAAAAAGCCCTGCCCAGACCAGTGTCTGTAGTAGAAGATGCTAAGAGCTGTTTTTAAAAATCTGGTTTTATTGAATCCAGGCTTTATACACAGCATTCCTTCTTCCTGAATGGCTGAAAAACCATCCCAAGCCTTTTAAACCAGTGGAGAGGAAATGGACTTAAGCTGTGTCAAGAAAGCACAGTTATATTTAAGGGAGACAACTTCATAATGTTCAAAGTGATCAAGACCTAGGTAGCCCCTTGAATGTATTGTCAAGAAAAGCTTGACAATATATTGGGAAATTCTCTTTCATCAATTCAGTTCAGACTCAAGACCATTACTGAGAGCCGAGGCCAGGCCCTGTGCAGGCTCCACAAGCCCCTGAGCACATCCAGATGAACAAATTGCAACCTCCCCCCCCACCCTGCCCACCGCTCGTGAGGAATTTACACCCCTGGGAGGAAGCAGGAGCTCCGGGCTAGTGAGCAATGAGAGAAATGTTGTGGTTTGGATGAACATCATTTGGTTTAACTGTCTGTCTGTGAGTCTGTCCCTCTCTGTTCATGTCTCTGGCTCTATCTGCATTGTTTTGGGACTACTTTGTCCCCAGGCCCCAAGCCTCAGATCTCCCTGGCTAGAGAGGCCACAAGCAACTTCTGTGTTTATCCCTCTAACCACATCCTAAGCAAACTGCTGCTCCTGTCCCACCACCCTGCCCAGCAGCTCAATTCAACTGGTCAGGAAAGCTGGGGGACCACTCTGCCCCTAATCTCCCTCATACTACTTCAGTTGCTTCTGAAAAGAAGCCACTGAGGAACTGACGCCTTGGGTGATGGCATCAGGCTGAGGCCGCACAGTAGAATAAGACTTATGGATTCCTGCCTTATGGAGCTCACTTCAGCCAGGGAGACCAACAGCTAACAAATTCTAATGCAACATGGTAAGATGCTACAATGGAAGTATGTGGAAAATGCTATGGCCACACAATGAAAAGTGGCATCTATTTGCAAGAGGTTTTAGAGGACTCCTCTGGCAAATGATTCTATAATAAATGTTCCTCATGTCTCATTGCTAGGGGTTTAGCTGTCTCTCAGCCATCTATTCATATTCTCTCTAACATCTATTCATCTATCTATATCTATCTATCTATCCATCCATCATCTACCTATCATCTATCTATCATCATCTCATCTGTCTATTTAGAACATTTTAAACCACATAACTTTCTAAGGCAGGTTCCTCTTCTTGCTGCAGGGACAGCCTAGCCACCAAAGATCATTCTGCTAAAGTGAAAACTGACAAAGGGGGTTTGAGTTGCTTCTTTAGAGGTCTTTAAAAACAGGATTGTTCTCATTGGCTGGGATGGTTGGGTGGACCTGCCCAAAAGCAGTGAGGACGACTAGAGGACTTTTCAAGGGCTCCCATACATTCTTGTTTCACTAATCGCCAAGAACCCATAAGTCCCCTTGGACCATGAACAACTGCTACCTTTTGAATACTGGGACTGGCTGCCCAGACCAAAAGCTGGAGTGAGGAATGGTAGCCTTGAAGGGCGCATTTCCATAATCTTAGAGGTCACCGTTGCAGCTGGCTGCAGTTCTAATAGAGACTGCCAACTCTGCACGGAGAGTCACAGCAGGGTTATAATCATCCATAGCTGACATCAAGAGCCAAAAATCCATGCGATGCTTGAAGTTAGCATTTGTTATGTAGCTTGCATTTTCTAATGCCCTAAAGCTTCTGATCTGTTTCCAGCTGGAAGGAAGTGCAGACTGCTCTGTTCATTGGTAAATCTGGCCTCTGTAGCACAAAATTCCAAAGGTCCCCTCATCTTCTATTAGGTATAACATCCTCCCAAATGTCAGAGCTTTTTAGGTGATCTGTGTGTTCATGGGAAAAGGAAAGGTAAGCCGAGGGTGGTATCTAGAAACATTGTTAACTGATGGTTAGTGCCCTTGCTCTACTGGAATCCAAACCAAAGTGCCAGCCACCCGCAACAGCTAAACAACAATGCCACCACAGCCTACAGACAGAATCCATGGTCATGAGTCTTTATCTTGGGCCTTAACTGTCTTTGAAAAGAGCTGCTCATTGGCCTAATCACATTGAATCCAGAGCTGATTCTCACTTTCTTGGAGAAGTTCCCATCGCTGATGCTGCAAGTCTGACCAGGGCTCCACAGGTCTGCAGGCACAGGAGGCCCCCAATATGATCTGCTGCCTTTCATTCCATAACTGTTTCCACAGAGGACTTCTTTGGGGCTGTCAGAAGCAACCAGGCTTTGTTTTCTAAATGCATTTTGAGAGGTAGATACAGTGACCATCAACAAGTAATTTCAATCCTATTTTGGGGATCAGAGATGATCTGTTCATAATCTTTTACATTTTTCAATGTTTTCTTTGCAATTATAACAACCAAACTAATAAAGTCAATAGCCGTATTATGGTTATAATCAGTGATCAGTACTGAAAAGGAAGCCTGATATGATGACTAAAAGCATCCTGGCTCAGCCAATTACCACTGCCTAATCTTGAGCAAGGTGCTAATTGTCTCTGTGCCTCAGTTTCTTCATCAGCAAAGTGGGGATAATGACAGTACCTATCTCATTAGGTTTAAATGAGTTAGTATATGGAACATGCTTAAAGCAGTGCCAGACATGCTCTGTTAGCTACTATCATTATTATTAGGAATGAATAAATAGTGGAGCTAATTAACACCAAGCAGAAGAGGCAGCATCTAAGAAGATGGGTTCTCAACGGGATTCAATAACACAGCAAAGAACGTGGTGCATAGTACCTACACATAGTACCAGCAATGTATACCCTGGGCACCTGGACCCCACTTTTATTTGTAACAAATTATATTTGAATTACTTATTTAGATGACCTTAACTTATCCTTGCAGAATTCCACTTTGCATTTTGCTTCCTCTCTGCTATTGTTGGTATTTGGAGATGCGGAGTTGTGCTCCCATATTTGACCAGTAAGTTGGGTCCCATTGTGGAGTTCTTTCCTCTCCTTCACTGTCCTGAAGTCTTCAGATCTTGGAGCCCTCTGTACCTTTTGAAATCTTCATTTCAAATACTTCTATTTTGCACATCAGGAAACATAGGTACAATGATAATGAGCTAATCATGGAAGGTCACTGTGCTCCCATGGATGCCTGTCTCACATGTTGCTGTTGGAAGGGGCTGGGCATCAGTACAAAGAGAAAGTTACCATTCCAGTGCCTTCTTCCAAAAAATTACCATCAGAGAGGACAATCCTTTCATTAGGAATTCTTGGTAGATAGACTCTTGTTGAGAACCTCAGAAAAAGATTAATTTATCCTTGAGATAATGTTGATAAAATTATATTATAAACTGAATTTCTGTGAAACATTTTCACTGTTAAAATTAATGTCTTCTGTTTTGAATTCAAAGTGAACTTTTTTGTATAAATTTTAAAACCATGTTTTGCCTAGGTATTCAGAGCCACATGAGATGTGTGTTGACCACTCTGCCCATGGCTAGAGTTTACTGTATACTTTCCATGTTTCAGACCTATGCCAGCTTAATGGGTTAATAAAAGAGACCACCTTAATTTCAAAGCTCTGGCCTTTTAACCTTTTAGGAAATGAAAGGATTTAAAGAGCCTGCTGATAGATTGCACAGTGTCTACTTTGCATTTCTACAAGCAGGGTGTGAATGAGCCTGATTCACTGCAAGGGTTAGGAAGGTTAAGAGATCCTGATAAATTCAGATCAAGTGTAATGAAAATGCTTAGCAACTGGGGGCCCAGCAGGGTTCAGAAGGCTTGCAAGAGAAAAGCACTTATAATCATGAGATGAGAAGGGATGTTAATGACAACAACCAACAGACTGATAACGTCATTTATTCTTGTACCAGTATAGTTAAGTGCATTCACAAAGAGCTATGCAATGCAATGGGTAAGATGAGACTGGAAAACCTTTTGGAAGAAAGTGAGTCCAATATACATGCTTCAACTTATAGGAGATCAACAAAATAAATACAATGAATAGAATAGAGATTTTAACTCTAACCTATAGTTGGGATAACATATATAGGCACTGAGTATTCCAACTGACCCCCATAAGTCAGAGCAGTGGGCCCATTGTCTATGTAGTTAAAGATCAATAAATGAATGAACAATTTCTAAAGATAGATGAGGCACCTCCCTGGGTAATTACTTGATTCGTCCTTTCATTCATTTACTCACACAGTGAATTCTGTTAATTACTCATGAATATTAACCCACGTTCATCTGGTAGTTGAACAGCAGCAATACAGACATTAAAGATGGTGAGATAAATCCTGCATTTTTTTTTACAAACATTATTGAGTTATTTTTAGAGAGAGTGAGGAAAGGAGAGAGAGAGATTTGTTGTTCCACTTATTTATGCATTCATTGGTTGTTTCTTGTATGTGCCCTCAGCAGGGATTAAAGCAGCAACCTTGGTGTATAAGTATGATGCTCTAACCAACTGAGCTACCAGGCCAAGGCTTGCTTTTTAATAAAAAAATAATTATTTTCTCACGTTGGATGTTTGAGGTGTCAAGGATCATGCCCTAAGAGTAGGGATCAAATGGGAAGCAATGAGTTTTAAACCACCAATTGCATCTAAAAATTTAAAAAACCTCCTATGAGGTCATGAAGGCAGAAAGGTCTAGTTTTATAGTGCATGAATGACTCTTTTTTTTTTTTCCTTCGGAGAGTCACCTCTTTATGGTGACTTGAGATAATGGTAATGAAGCATTCATTCCTCTTCTAGCTCATCTTTTTCTTCATTTGCACCATTACCTGCATTTCCACTGGTTCTGCATAGGATGTCTATAAATAGCTAATTAAAAACTTGGCAAGGGGGGGGGGGGAAGAGTTCAAATTGCTTCTCAAAAGAAAAGTTTAGTTACAATATAAAAGTTGTGATCAGTTGTTCTCTGTTTTATTCCTGAAAGAAACTGGCACATGAAGAAAAAATTCTGTTTCCGTGTATATCTTCCTGGCTCACTGTTAAAATACGCAAACACCAAAAATATCGACTCTACCTCAACAGTTTGGGTGTTATTTGTTTAAACATGTTTGTTTTCTTAGTTAAGTTAAAAATATTTTCCCCTGGTGTTTCTAAAGGGACTTATAAAAATAAAAATAAATGTCATGTTTAAAAAGTTATATTCATTAGACCTGGACCAGAGCATAGAAAATGAATAGAGGAAGTGAATTTCAGGACCTGTGTAGTACTTTTCCTATTTCAGTTGCTCTAAATAAATGGGGAAAACCAAATTGAAATAATAAAGTACATCACCACCCAGTACAAGTGAGAAATGAAAACGTAGTCTTTGTATCAAGTTAAGCTTAGAAATGAATTAATATATGCCCATGTAATGATTTTTCCTGTTATTATATAGCAAACCCTGTTACTATGAACTATAATACCCCCTTTTAAAAATGTTTATGGTCTGCCATTTCATCTGAGACGTCATGTTGAACCACAAATTGAAGTTAAGGGGGATCTTGACATTCGATATAAGTCTACCATACTTTGTCAAAAGGCAACTTCCTCAAATTATAATCTTCATTTAAAAGGTCGACATGAGTCACCTTGTAAGGTTCAGATACAGTTCATTCCCTAAATCCTGGGGGAGCCAAACTAAGACCACTCATGAAAAAGTACTGGATAGAAATGTTTGAACCTAAACGTTGCAGTAACTCTCCTATCTTGAGCCTCAAAAGATAGATATAGGCTCCGTATGGGAGGCAACCAATCAGTGTGTCTCTCTCACACCGATGTTTCTTTTTGTCTCTCCCTCTCCCTTTCACTCTTTCTAAAAATCAATGGAAAAATATCCTTAGGTGAGGATTACCAAAAACACACACAAAACAGACAAAAAAGATTTAGGCTCCAATTCAAAGATTGTTAATTTGTCAACTAATAAGAAAAATGTATGTAGGGAATATATTGTTAGCTAGACGTGGAAGTGGTGACCACCCAAATGCCATAGTCCAGTGGTCGGCAAACTGCGGCTCGCGAGCCACATGCGGCTCTTTGGCCCCTTGAGTGTGGCTCTTCCACAAAATACCACGGCCTGGGCGAGTCTATTTTGAAGAAGTGGCATTAGAAGAAGTTTAAATTTTAAAAATTTGGCTCTCAAAAGAAATTTCAATCGTACTGTTGATATTTGGCTCTGTTGACTAATGAGTTTGCCGACCACTGCCATAGTCGAACTACCTAAGGGTATTTTGTATTGTCTAAAAACTCTTTTAAATAAAGTATCTCCAGGAGCCATAGTCAAAATATTGAACAAGCAGCCTGGTGTGTACCCAGTCCAATCAGAACAGACTGCAGCCAGCTCTAAACACTGGCAGATCTGTGCGGGGCGGGACATCCAGGTGAACTCCAGCCCTGCTGAGTTCATCTGAGGTCCCTGTTGGTACCAATGGGTTTAAGAAGAAACTTCAAGATGAAGAAACCCAAGTTCAGAGAAGTTAAGAGGTGGCTGGTCCAGGGTAGAGATGAGATTCAAATTCAGGTCTGAGCACTGCTCCAGCCTCCTGCCACTACACAAGTGACCAAAAATGTTCTCCGGGAGCCTGCGTTGCCTGGAGCCCCATGCCACATGGCACAGTGAAGCTACTGGGACCACTCAGGAGGCAATCTATTCAGACACATTTTTAGAGCCTGTGGGACAGGTAACCTCCACTCTCGAGCTTTCTGTGGAACTTGCACCTCTCAGATGGATGTTGAGTCAGAAGCACCAGTTCCACTGGAATCCCTGAAGCCTGAGACAGGGAGGCACTCACACCAGAGATCTGACCAGGGATAACGTGCAGGAAGTTGACTTGGGGAGACAGGCAGGTGAGTGGAAGTTGTGAATGGCATTTTCAAACAAAGGTAAATCTAAAAGTGATCTCAGCTCCACCTACCGCCTCTGTCACTCAGCTCTGTCCTTTCCCAGACAAGTGTTTCAGTCTGCTCTGGTCAGCAGTCTGCATGGCCCATGGACAGGATAGTACTTTATCATATCAGAGGTGGGACTGGAAATGAGTGTTTTGAGAACTTGTGACAAAATCACCTGCAGACTAATCAGTATTCTCCATAATATTGAAACCCGGCCTGAAAACCATCTGTGTCTTGTCCTCTCTCCACATGTTTCTGACACTGGAGACCCAGTGGGCGTGAAGAGGGAGGTCCAGGAGGCCAGTGTGGGTGGTAGGGCACGGAGAGGACCAGGGTTCTAAAACCTTCCTGCTGTTGGCTCATGATAGGATGTTTGTCTGTCTAGTGGTGCCTCGAGCAAAAGTGCTTGCTTGGGAAATGTTTGTTGACCAAATGAGTGAGTGAATGAGGGGAATAATGAATGAACGAGTTAGAGAATGAGTGGGTGAGAATGTGGGTAAGTGGCCAAGAGCAGCAATAACTCAGGTTTTAGTCCATTCCTGGAACCCCTCGGGAAGAATGCACTAAGCATGTCTTTCCTAAGGGCAAGGCCAAACATCCAGCCAGACCTTGGCATCTCTCATCTAATTCACTGGACTGAGATGCTTCTCCACAAAATGAAGACCTGGACAGAGAACACTTACAAACAAAACCGGACCCAGGGCCTCTGAATGCAGGTACAGTACCCTCCATGATAATATGTCAGAGGGTCCCCCTGCATTGCTCTGAATGTCCACCCTGGGCCTCCAATTCTCATGCTGTCCACTCAGCCTGAGGGCCCTTTCTTCCCTGTCACTGCTTTCCTAGAAAGCCCATCCAGGAGGCCGGACAACTTCACATCGCCCAAGAGGCCCTCCTCCCGCACTCGTCCTCCTCCACCTCTCCTGGCGTCAGTTGGCTGCCTTGGACTGGACTCTCTGCTTATGTTTAAGTTGGATCATGACTCCTCCAGTTGGATATTTGATGATGAATAATGAACACATTACAAAAAGTTAGATTTTTCCCTTTAAGTATTTCAGCTTTTACATTTTCAGGGACCTACAGGAAACAGAGCCCAGAACCCTTCGGTAAGAAGTGAGGGTGGGCTCTCAGAGAGGCCGAAGGAGCAAGGTCACAGAACAGGTCTGGGAAGTCGAGCTTTCACACCAACCTGCCCACAGACTGACGATTCACCAGGGAAAGGCTGGGTGTGGGTTCCCCCAGTACATTCTCTACCTCCAGTACACTCACTCCTCCAAAGAAAGCACCACAAAGCCAGCCTGCACAGGTGCGTAGCATCTGCACACCTCTCAGAAATTGTGGCCTCCAGTCACTCCCCTAAGCTCACAGTCCTGATGTGCTGTAGGTGCCAGAATAGAATTGGGGCCTCTGGGGTTCTATTCTGAGCAACATGGGCCTCATGATAAGTCAACACAACATGAGGGCCACAAGAGAGCTTGGTGGCATTAACTCCCACAAGTCACAGTCTATGCTACTTGGCTTAAAAATGGCACTGAGTAGCGGATTCTGCCAATGCTCATTCTCAGGAGAACACCCAGCCGCTCAGTAGGAAAAAAAGTTCCAAGGTTCCAAGACGAAAAGGTGGAGACTGTTGTTTAGAAATGTAAATGGGCCCTAAACTAGAAGCCGAGATGGAAATGCATGGGGAGGAAGGGAAGGACACTCTGTAATGGGGCCTCCGGGTTGTTGTCCTCTCTGACGCATGAGGCGAATACGAACGGTTTATAGATGTGGGCGAAGGTTCTCAGAGCGAGAATGTCCATTCCATCAGAGATTAACATGCAATTTGGGAACACAATTACCTGCCTGGGACCCTGGGAAAGTAAAACTTCCTGGTGTGTCTGCCAGGAAGAGCGATTGTAAGACAAGGGCTGAGAATCTCACAAACAAGACTTTAGAATTTTATCCAAACAGCTGCAGTTCACCTTCAAGGAGCCCGGACTCGCTTGGGTTGGATGGATGTTGCAACACCAAGTTAGAGGTCTCCCCAGGCTGGTGCCAAGAGCTGGCCCCACGGGACAAAGAGAGAACAGTTGCTCTCTTAATGGGAGCAGAAAACAAAACTCCCTCCCCCCAACCAACCTCCCTGTTTTATTGTGAAATTGTCACTGTGCCTTTGAGGAGAGATTAAAATCCGAGCCATGTCCAATTTAAAGGGCAGGTTCCCAGGCACAGAAGGGAGAGGGGTTCGAGGAGGGGAAAAAGTCAGAGGCAGCACATTTATGGAGGATTTGAGGATCACAAAAAGTCATGGGACTTGACTCAATTAAAAATAATGGAAATCACAAGCCCACAATTTTAAAAATCATAGTAAAATAAAGTGGCGAGGACAGTCTAGCTTGCTCTCTGCTCCCATGCTCAACCCTGCCTGGGAACCTGGGAGCAGTTTCCTGAGCACAGCACAGCATGAGTGCCGAGCGAGCAGCTGTTTTTACGCACTTTCCTGCCCTGACACACAAAGATTCTGCAGTGGCGAGTGAGAATGAATGGTCCACCCACTGCTGAACACTTCCTGAGAGCTGGAGGTGCTCAGCAAAGTGGCTGGAGTGGGGGACAGAAAAAGTATAGCATTCTTAAGACCTGGGCAGAAAAGGTGAGAGAGCCGGGAAGAGGCTGTATGAAAGCTGACTGGTTGGCAGCTTTGCCCGATTCTCGACATAGAGAATCCCCCCCCAACCCCTTCAATCCCCGGGCTTTCCAGAAGGATTCCCAGCCCCCCCCCCCCCCCCCAGTCTCTCATCTGGTTCCAAATCTTTGGAAGTGACCATGCCTGCTCTACACAGGAACCCTTCATGTGTTCTCTCCAGGGGCCACTTGTGAAGATGAGGGAAGAGGGGTGATACCAAAGCAGTTCTAATCCCATGGGTTTGTGTCCCAGAGAGCCACATGCTAGGGTCCCCAACTTGACTTTAGAGGAGGAGCACATCCTAGCAAGGGGACTGATCGTTACCCAGTCTGGATAGTACCATCTCTGGATGACACTGGCATTGAAGAAATACTCCTTACTTGCTCAAGTCCAGAGATTTTTCAAGTCAGCTCATCCTCCTAAGACGAAGATAATAGAATATCTGTAACTCATAGGTTAGGGTCCCTGTGAAGATGAAACAAGTAGACATACACAGTGCTTCACGCAGAACCTGGCACCTCGTAGATGCTCAATAGCCTCTGAGGCCAGTGTTTGCTGTTCATTCATTTGGCTTTTTGTTTCCTCAGTGAAATTTCTGTATTTTGACACAAGTCAATAAGGTACTTTGATAGGTCTTGCATATCCCCCTTCATTCCTGAAAGAACTCCAGGGTCCCTAGCTAAATGAGCTTATGGCAATCTATGCTAGTCATTTATCAATTAAGCACAATGTTTCACATGATTAAAAAAAACATATTTCTGCAACATTCCTTCCTCCCTTCTCCTTCATCTCCTTTCCAAATCTTCTAAAGACTCCTGGCAGATATTCCATTAACTACTGACAGGTTATGGGAAATGAGTTTCAGTAAAATGAAGATAGATGTCATGTATAAAGTTGCTTTTCTGAATCAAACACCAGCACCCTGGCCAAATCGTGCAGAGCAGAGGAGAAGAAAAAGAAAGGAAGGAAGGAGGGGAGGGAGGGAGGGAGGGAGGGAGGGAGGAAGGAAGGAAGGAAGGAAGGAAGGAAGGAAGGAAGGAAGGAAGGAAGGAAGGAAGGAAGAAAAGCCTGCCACAAAACAGAGCCCTTGGTGTTGCTAGGAATTCTTATCCTGCAGCAAAACCTGCAGCAGGAATGCCCTCTCCCCTTGGTAATGAGCCACTTGTCAGGTCCCTTGCACTTGGGGCTCCTGGGCAGCATTTACTCCCCTGAAAAGAGGGGCGGAGGCGGGCTGTCTGCCCTCTCCGGAGTCCAGGCTTCGTCTCCATGGTGTTTTCCACTTTCCCAGACCAACCGGAGCAACGGGAAGGATTTGCTGCCAGCCACTTGAGAGGCTAGGCTAGGGTGAGAACTCTCCCTCCCAGATGCTACATGGGAGAGTAGGTAGGCCAGGTAGGCCACCCATCTATACCTCATAGACCCCCTACCCCCACTTCTAGCAATGGGGCTGCAGCATCCAAGCTCCACACCTTTAGCTCCTGGGTCCTTGGAGTAGGGCCCCTACAGTAGCTGCTCCTGTGGGCAGACACATCCTTTTTCCTATTATAGTTACAGCAAAAACAATAAGCAGTAAATCCACCAAGGGTCCCTGTAGGCTCCCACAGACCGACGTTCTCACACTACCCATGGAAACTTGTCAATGCACAGACCCCGTGATTCATTGTAGTCCAAGGGGCTTCTCACACTTTACAAATAAATATTAACACTGAGAGGGTGCTTTGTTTCACTTTGACTCCCAGAGCTGATGATCGAAATGAAACGCTCTCAGGGAGATCACGGATAAAAAGGGTGTGAAATAACTCATTTCTGCCACTGCAGTCAAAACCGAAAAAGTTTTCGCCTTGTTGGCTGGTGGTTACTAATTTGGAGGATGCTAGTTTTAGAGTTGAGCTCAGTTTGACTTGTAAATGAAAGGTGTAACCTCGCCAAAATTACCCCTCTGTGAGCCTGCCTACTTCAACACGCCTCACACACCCCTCTTTTCTATGTTGGGGTGGGGTAGAAATTCAATGAAATCATTAGAAAGTTCAGGAAACCAGGAGGTGAAAGGCAAGCAACTGAGCTTGGTGAAAATACAGATGCCAGGCCCTTCCAGAAGCCCGGGCCTCGGTCCTTTTTATTTGCCTTCCTAAGCCAACATTTCAGAACCACTGCCTTTCAGGTGAGTGGAGAGAAAGAATGGATGGGAAACATTGGTCAGGTTTGCAGAATGCCTGGCTCAGGCCCAACTTCACCATCATTCCATCAAATCTACATCCCTACCTGCAGATGGGATTGAACCTTCCTGTTTTGTGGATGAGGACCCAGAAGCTAAGAGAGATTCAAGGGAACTGTAGGTCTGGGGGTGTGCAGCTGCTAAGCAGTTTGTGTGAGGGAAAGACCAGATGCAAAATACCACAAGTGGATTCAGCTCTCCTGTGATTCCTCACACTCACATCCCGGGGCTGGGCTGTGGCCCTTCTGCAGGGGAACACCATGTGGGGGTACCACCATTCTCCACCACACCTGGGCAGCTTGTCCTTTCTTCTCTTCTTCCCGATCATTCTCTCCTCCCGTCTTGCTTTGCCCTGACCCTCTGTCTTTTCCCATAGACCAGTTACTCTCAGTCTTACCAACATGGTGACTCCCTCAGCGAGTCCTGGGGCCCACCCATAATGAGTCTGATGGAGCTTGTTCAGTATGGAGCCTGGGCATCCGGACTTTTAAATATTCCTGGGGGGTTCTAACATGCAACTCAGACTGAACCAACCAGACACAGCCTGCAGAACCTGGAAACCCACCTGGACATGCTCGGGTTGAAGAGAAGGCTGACCACTGGGAGAGCCTCCAGTGACCTTCCAGCCACATTGGCTGAGAAGAAACCCGAGCACATGATGTGGAGAATCTAGCATTCTAAAGGGCAAAGGGTGCCTTGGCTGGTCTCCAAAGAGGGACTCTGGGAAAACACATGTTGGTCCCTTGGGACCAGGGGACGTCCAAGGACAGGTGATAGAAGAACCTCCCTGCAGAGAAATAGCTTGAAACAAGGAGTGGCTGTGCAAACTTGGCTCCCCATGAGATCAACCCCACAAGGTAGACCATAAACCAGGCTTCATTAGCCCCTTCGGCAAACCAGCTCCCACTCTACCTCTCACACAAACACCCTGTGTAGGACAGAACGTTCCACAGCCCTGCTCTGCACAGTCTCCTTAAGGAAGGCAGCAGCACGCCTCACATGTCAGCCTGTAACACACCTCCTGTTCCTTCCTTGGGTGCTAGCCTGAGGACAAGAACAAGGCATGGCCAAGGGTTCCATGTATAATACAGACTGCAGCCCACGCAGGATGAGCAGACTGGACACAGAAGTCATGGTACCCCTGCAGAAAGCATGTGTTGTATACGCAGTACGTGGCACGAAGCTGGAGTACACAGGTCAACAATGAATGAGCAAAAGCACGTAATATTGAAAGTGGGGCTTCAACCCACTGCTTGCCACAAGCAGGAAATGCTGGGGAAGGATAACAAACATGACTTTCCTCAAGGAGTCAGATCTGCTGGCAGAGCGAGCTACAGCACTTCCCGAGTGCAGGCCCCAGGGAGTCTGGAAACAGCCCTCTGGACAGCCCTCTCCTTGGCTGTGGGCCAGGATCCAGGAAGAGAAGAAGAGTTGGGGTGTCTGCTCCTCCAGCTCCCAGGTGAGCTGAATAGGGCTCCTATAGGAGCTGGTGTTGTGGGGCACGCCCTATGTCCCAAGAGGCTGCATGTTAGCTGAGCCATAGCCACAAGGGGTGTGGGGCTCAGAGATGGTCAGGGACAGAGGCTTCCCTCGCTTGGTTGGGACAGCTGCGCCTCATGAGAGACAGCTGCAGAGGGGGGCCCCACACTTGGCTGCCAGCTCAGCTGTCTGTGGGGACCTGGGAGAGATGAAGCAGCTTTTAAATGAGAGGAGTCTCAAAGACATCAATAATTAAAGCTACCCTGAGAAAGGTGACTGAAGACAAGGGGTGGCATTAGAATGGCTACAGGTGTGGCAGGAGTTTAGGAAGGGGACATCATGACATCACCCTCCACATGGCTGTGGGGGCCTGAAAAATGTGTCTGAGAACTCGGTATAGACATCTGTAATCACACAGTTGGAGCAGTAAACATGAGCTTGGAAAGAATCCCTTTGCTCTCTTCTTCCTACCTCTGTGTACATTCAGCCATGTAATTTATTTTAGCAAAAATAACTGCACTCTTTGCCTGTTGCTGGACTTTGAGCTTCTTCTGAAGGCAGCTTCCCTGGAGCGCCAACGCTCCACTCCACATTGTACACCGCCTGCAACGTGCCCCTGCCCCATCAGCACACACTGTCTCCAGGTTCACACAGGTTCAGACACGTGGTGGCCAGGGCAGAAAAGAAAGAGGCATCTTAAAGCAACAATGGATCAAATCCTCCAATGTTTAACCACAACCTGACAGATACAATCCTACAATGTTTAACCACAATCTGAACAGAGACTTGTCAATTGTGATCAGTGAGCTGGGGAGGTCAACACTGGCATTGCCTACACCAAACATGGCCAACTAACCAAAACAATCTTAGGAGCGAGTGTGTGACGCCATCATGGTGCCATTACTTGACATCAATCCAGTCTCCTAACTTCCTTTGTTAGATTCAGTGTTCACCAAACTTCATCTGAAGCCCACCTGGTTTCCCAGAAAAAAATCAGCCCACAGAGAGAGCAAGGGCTAGGGCAGGAAAGCACACATGTCTTGCTGCAAATGAATACCCTGGCATTCTGGTTCGAACACCTGTCTAGTGGACTGTCAATGAGAGTCAGCCCCTACGAAATGGATCTGTCCTTGGGGGTGGACAAAGCAAGTCTCTGAGGTTCCGTGACAAGGTCCAGACCCTGGATTGGGGTGAAGTCAATAAGTCCCTTGGGGGTCATGATTAGTCATTCCCTAGTAACAGCCCAACTGAAAGTCTTCCATGGCCACTTACTGCATTTCTACACTTCTTAAATGAACTCCATAGGTTCAGAAATGGGCTGAGTTTGACAGAGCCTGGGTGCTGTGAATGACTGTCACGGTGTTAGAAACAGTGGGCACTTCTGTTCACTTCTTAGCTACAGGGCAAGCTTCACTGTCGACATGAAATTTGGTTTTTGGGGTGTTGTTTTTGTAGTTGTTATTGTTAATCCTCACTGGAGGATATTTTTTCTGTTGCTTTTAGAGAGAGTGTAAGGGAGGAGGGGAAGAGAGACAAAGAAGCATTCATGTGAGAGAAACACATCAATTAGTTGCCTCCCATATGCTACCCAATTGGGGTGGGGAACCTGCAGCTCAGGTACATGTTCTTGACCAGAATAGAACCCAAGACCCTTTGGTAATGGGCTGACACTAATCACTGAGCCATGCCGGCCAGGGTGGGTTGTTGACATCAATTTAGATCTGTTGAATCCTTCAGCCATGCCTGATTTTGATGTAATCAGGCTGAAAGCCAGTCAAAGGTTGACCAGAAGGTATAAGACACCTGCTCTCAAAGAGAGCAGGACTTGGGGAGATGTAATATATATATATGAAATTATCGGATATATTCAACATCACAAATGAGTGGAGTTCATCTGGAAAGGCCAGAATTGAGTGGAGTTCATCTGGAAAGGCCCTCTGAAAGAATTTCTGAGGAAAATCAGCTTAGTGTCACGATAAAAGGATGGGTTTTGAAGTCAAAGAGACTTGGGTTCCAAGGCTTGACTGTGATCTCACAAAGTACCGGCAAGACTAAGCAGGGTGGGATCAAAGTGCCTAACACATGGGAGGTGGCCAAGAAAGGGTCACGGGAAAGTATTTACGCAGAAGGGAAAAGGATGAGGATGAGGTAAGGTATGAAGAGACTTTATACTCTCTCTGCATCAGGCACTATCTAAATGCTTTATTGTATTAACTCATTTTGCTTTCACAACAACCCTGGGAAGTAGGTACTATTATTTACCCCACTGACTGGTAAGTAAAACAAGGCACAGGGAGGTTAAGTAACTTGCCCAAGGACAACACAGAGCTGGGACTTGAATCCAGGCAACCTGCACCCTGAGTTTGGAATGTTAAGCTATTTACTGCCTTTTCCCATTATGTACACCACACCGCCTTATCTTTGAACCATATTTATGAGCAGTCAAAATTGTCAAAGCAGCCTGGGTTTTTAGGATGAATATGTAAAATATTATAAATCTCTTGCATGTCGGGGAGTGGTCATTTGGTACAGTTTCTGTTGATCACTCAGTCATCTATTCAAGACAGTGATGTGTATCAACTATTTTTGTCTCAGTTAACTTACAGCACCATGTAAACATGGACTCAACTGGAGTGCCCGAACAATAAATTACCACCAGCCAAGTGCAAAATAGCACTTGATTTCTCTCTGCCTGAGCATGCTATCTATTTATACTTTGCTTCTGTGGAGTTCAAAGTGCTTTACACACATTTCATCAGTGCTCCACTTCTGTTGATTTATTGCCTTTATTATACCCATGTGACGAGGGTACCCTACCACCACGCTTGATATTTACTACAGGATCCTCGGTTCTCAACTACCATTTTTTATCGAAGTGATTTACTGACTGCCCTTAATTTATAATTAGTGCGAATTAGTTGACATTTAAAGGATAGCATTTTACTGCTTCTTCTAGATAAATTAATTTTGCATCTGATATGACCATTTTTGTCCCTGAATATTAACCATACCTAAATTTTTATCCTTTCTTTCCAATGCCATTAATGGCTGCCCTTGAACCAAAATAGATGTCATTTTACTTTATTTTTATTTTTTCCTTAACCAATGACCAGTACAGTGTCAAAACCCTCCAACTTCTTTTTTTGAACTGTATCCTTATTGTTTAAAGGATTACAGATGTACCCTTTTGTTCCCCATTGACCCCTCTACTCGGCTCCTGCCACCTCCCCAGGCCTTCACCTCATTATTGTCTGTGTATTACAACTATAAGTACAATTGCCTTGTTTTACTCAGTTGACTTTCTGAAGTTCATCGTACATATTTTTTTCAGGTTGATTCATGCACTGGTACACATGAATTTCCAAATTTGTTTTTTGCCTTTTTATATTCATCAGCAAAAAATAAACTTATATGATGAAGTAGAGTAAGGAAAGGAACTCCATGGCAAGGCTTCCTTGACTGGCTGGAGGATAGAGGACAGTCCAAACTAAGGGGCACACAAGCTGGAGACCAGCTTATGCAAGGCCACGAGTTGATAGGGCATACTATTTAGAGGCAAGCCTTCATGATGCATGCATACAGAGAAAGAAGAAAGATTATATGATATTTCGTCAGTGACAAATAAAAATAGCCCCAATGCCTAGCCTCAGGCTGGGTGTTCTGTTTTCTTTTGTCCTCCCCTGAATATCCATCTTCCTTATTGAAAACAGAAATCCCAGCCTTCCCCAGCTTTAAGCACTTCCCTGTTTTTGCAAAAAAGATACTAGACCAATAGTCCCTTTACAGACACCGGTAGTTATCATTTCATTCTACACAAGTCCTTAAAGTTTCACCTTGCCCAGGTGTGTGTGTCATCGGCCAGTGTGGATGCAGGAAGATGGGACAGGTATGGCCAGATACGAGAGGTCAGAGAGTCATAAAACCCACGGTATCAGTCATGGTGATGGAGGAGTGTCTAAAACAAAGTCACTTTTTCGAGGAATGTTTTTGTGCCCTAGTCATGCTGATGTGATGAAGGTCAAGGACTAATCTGTAGTAAAAGATCCTCATTCAAAAGAGAGGGTCAGACACGAGGAGACTCAGAGCTGTGCAGATGCCCGGAGGTTTCTTTTACCCCTGGGCTTCTGCATATTCGATTCTCTCTTCCTAAGTAACTGGGCGCCTCTATTGCCTTCAGGACTCAGTTTAGTTATCATTTCCTCAAAAAGCCTTTCCTCGTGCTGGGTGGGATGCCTATTTTGTGGCCATAGCTCCATAGGCCCACCCTACGTATCTTACTGGGCTGAAAATCCAGGATCTCGCCTTCAGATAAAAGACGGGGTCGCAGGAAAGAGCTGAATGAAGACTGGGTAAAGGATGGCAGGAGAGCCAGATGGTATCTGGGCGTGGAAGGGCCTTCCTATGACTGGCACTGTTACTCCTCCCTGGCCACCCTGGGTGCACCCTACAGAACTGTAGTAACCTCTTAAATCGAAACCAGGCTAAGCCTAAAATGAGTTCAATTAATAAAAATTACATTACTTGAATGTTTTCAAAAGCAGATTTTGCCCTTTTATTTTCCTTTGTTCTTTATTTCAAGAACATAAACAATGCTATAGCATTCTCATATGAAATCAGGCCCAACCCTGAAGGCTGGAGCAGTTTTGAAGGCTGGAGTGGCATACGGCACTTGGCCCTGCTAACACAGGGTTGGCGTTCACACTGTGGAAATGTCAGCAGAACCAAATGGGCTTGGGAAGTTTCCCTTAGCTGCATAAGTCTATGTTCAAAGTTCAGACAGATGTGAAGCACAGGACAAAAAAATAACACTGGTGAGTGGAATGTGCTAGAAAGCAGGAATAATAGTAAACAATTAAAGCATGTCTTCTGTTATAGCTCTTTTCAAAATTCTCTATTGCAACAGCAGAACAGACTCTCTGAGAATTCATTCTACCAGCACCGTATCTCAGGCAGGGACATATGGAAACAGCACGGTCTTTGGAGTTAGACTAGTTTGGGTGCTGGCTCCCAAACCTCCTGGCTCTATGACTTTGGCAAGTTACTTAGGTTGGAAGAGCCTCCATTTCCTCATCATCTTTTCAGAATTTGTGAGATTTAGAGAAAATACAAGTGCTTAGCACATAGTGGGGGGGTTGAATAAGTCATGGCTAGTGTGGTCACCATCATCTTCAACACTGTTGGAAAAATGGTAAAAGCATCAATTTGGAAATTATGAATGCCCCTGAGTTGGACAGAAGTGTAATTGCATATGTCAGAGGTGGGGATTGTCTGGCCCAAGGGCCATATAAGGTCCTCAAAATCATTTCGTCTGGCCCAGCAAAGGCAACTGCAGGCCAGACTCAAAATTCAATAAATCTAGGAGCTTTTTTTTTTTTTCCCAAAGCAACATAAATTTATATTAAGTGAATGATGTTATAAATATCCAAATGACCCTTGACAGAAAAAAGGTTCCCACCCCTTGTACAGGTGATGTGCATACAGGTCTGAATAAGCAAATTAGATTGCAACTAGAAAATACTTAACAAACATAAAAAGAGCAGACTTTTAAGTAATTTTAATAATACCCATTTTACTATAAAAATATGTTTATATCAACTAATCTTATTTTTTCACAATTATTCATTTTAATTTATAGTACTTATAATTATTAAATTATATTAACAAAACAGTATATTATATATCCTTCCAGAAAATGCTATGCATATACACGCATACATATGTGTAACTAATTTATTTTTCATCTATGAGACTTCAACTTTTTGACTACAGTAATCTCAGGTGTCTTCCTAAGTGAGTGCATATATATGTTGTGTTCTTTATCAAATGCATTTTATTTCATAGTGTCAGTTTACCATTATTTAGCCTGTCCCCTACACAGCTATTTCTCCCCTCCCCAGGTTGTTTGTTGTGTGGGTTTTTTGTTTTTGTTTTTGCTTTTACTGCAAAAATAAAATAAATAATGCTACAATGGATGGCCTTACATATATGTAGGGACCCCCCACCACCCGAAATGAAACTGCCATGTCAAAGGGTATGTAAACTTTCAAAATTAAGGTCAAATTATCTTCCAAAATGTTTATTAGAAGATATCCTCCTTTTTTCACACTTGCTTCTCCTAATTCTCTTTCTAGACTTGTCCCAGAGAAGAAGGTATAATAGTAACTGATTTAAATATTTACCCTTAATTCATGATCATTTCTCATAGTTCTTATCTGCAGATGCTTCTCATAAAAATATAAACAATGCTGGGGATAAGAAAGTTTCTGCCTGTCCCCACATCAGTATACAGAATTCCTCCTGCCAAAAGGGAGACATAGGAAGAGCTCCCCAACCCCACAAAGGAAAAAGCAACAATAAACCACACCAATCAGAGATAAACTCATTGAACTGACTTTGCATGTACTCAAGATTTCTCTGTTAGGCTCAGCACTAGATACTTTACAGACCTTATCTCACTTCAGGGTCTGTGTATTTGTGAGTATTTATAAGCCCAATAAAAGCCTCACAGATTGCCTGATGAGACCTGGGAAAATAAGAACTGGCCTTCACCTCTGATGAACAGTGGAGATGATATCAACCCCTCCCCCTCCCCCATCCTCCCTGTCCCCACTCCCATCCCCACCCTTCACCCCTCCCCCCCCCCCCCCCCCCCGCCCCTCCTGGGGCCAGGAAATCAAGTGCAGCTTTCAACCAGCAGTTACAGGCCAGCCTTCTATTTGCCCCCAATCCCTACTAACTGGCCACTTCCGAGATAACTGATGTTCTTAATGACCCCGAGGCTTGGTGAGGTCCTTGAATATCTTCTGAATCATTAAAAGAGACATACGTGTGTCGGGTATAGATTTGGTGTTTGGTATATTTTGTTATACTTGAATTCTATGGAAATAGGTCAGAGAGAGCAGTGTGTTGGTACCTCTAGACCTCTAGCTTAAACATAATGTTGAATTAAAGGGAACCGCTCACTCTTCTTCTAGCTAACTGAAGAATTTACAGTATTTAAGATAAAGTGGCATTTACCATATTACTCACCCCTGATCTCACCATCAAAAGTTCTTCTTACTCTGTACTTCCCTCCTACTGTCAGACTGAGCAAAAGAACAGATACCTCCCTACCCCCCCAAAAAAAAAACCCGCCAAAAACCCCAAAACAGCTAGTTCCCATCATCCCCCCTTGTCAGAATTCAACGTAACTGTTAAGTCCACCCTTAATAAAGATGCCCAGTTAACAGCTACATCACTGAATTAGAAGTAATTGGCCTAGACTGCAAACCTTGGCCAAATGACTCTATGCCACAGTATAGTCTCTGTGATTTGCTGATATAGAGGTAACCCCTAATTTATATTTTTAAATTTTTTCAACTTGATCTACATTTCCTCCCCAAATTAATAAGGTTACACCCCCAAGTACAAAGTTATGTTCCTAAAGTACCAGAAGCTGGACACCAACAGTGCTGTGGGACTTAAGCCTCCACCTACCGGAGTCCATGTCTCACCTGGAGATGGAAGAGCCACAACCAATGCCTGAACCCTGCAAGGGAGTAAGGCCCCACTGCAGCTCTCCCCACCCCCAACTTCTAAAGGCTGAGCCCTGGAAGCCATGGGCTGCCCCAGCAAATGAAGCCACTTCCAGAATCTTTACTTTAGTCTCTATAAATCCCCTTGCTCTGTCTATGACAGGCCTGTCTTGACTGAATTCCACTTCTTAGCCAGAAAAATTTTCGTGAAGTTCCAGTGTATTCAGGAACAGGTCATCTCTGTTTCAATAGTGTCAATCACCTACTCAAATGAAAAAGTGCATTTTGTATGTGTGTGAAACACATCAGACTTGAAATGCCAGAGGCAGGGTCCTGTGGAATTATTCACTATGAGTCTCTGTGCAGACAAGCTGCTCAGTGAAGAAGTGAAACTGACCTTGCAGTTCAGGATACGCCCTGATGGTTTCTGAGGCACCAAGAGGGGATTCCGAAGTCGATGTCAGAGAGTAGGAAGGCTTTAGCACACTGATACTCTCTGGAATATGCCTTTGTACTACAGGGTGGAAACCTTATTAATTTCGGTAGAAAATGTACATTGAGTATCAAAAATCTAAATCTTTTGCAAAACTTTTAGAAAACATTTTAAAGTATAAATTGGACTAAAGTATAAATTAGAGAATCACAGGGAACGTACTGTGGCATGAAACCATTCAGTCAAGCTTTACATTTGTGTTTGCAAAGTTTAAAAGAGCAGTGCATTTGGGTCCCCTTAGGACAGGCTGTGGTATGTGATGAATTAATCACTGACCAATCAGAGACTTGAAAGGCAAAAAGGAGTGGCCCTGGGATAATTAGGAGGAGTGCAATCCAAGCAGAGGTCACAGGTAGCACAAGGCCCCGAGAGGGGACAAGCTTGCTATGTTGGAGGATCAGGAATTCAGCCCACGTGGCCTGTGAGCAGTGGGCATGTGGTAAGAGAGGAGGCTTGAACTGTGAGAGAATCAGGCGGTGGAAGACTACATCAGACCGAGGCATTTGGATATTATCTGAAGAGTGACGGGAAGTATTAGGGGTGATGAGGCAAACTGAACACAACCCCTCTGCAGAGTCCAAACTAGAGAGATGACCAAAGTGAGTGGGGAAAAGAGACAGCTGAAGTGTACCTATCTCCTGATGCCCTTCACTTAATCAGTGGGCTCTGGGAAGTGCAGATGGCAGCTGGGTTCCTGGAATAACATCAGGTGTGACACCACTGTATCATACATGCCATTACATCAGCAAGACCAAAGTCAGCAAAAGACCTTCTCCCTTAACCCTGCCCCAGGTCCCAGACTTAATCCAGCATCTTGCTCCTCCCCAGAAATACTGCCCCAGTCTACTCTCTGTGCTTAGATGTGCCACAGGGTTTGGGCCCCCAAGCACTGGCAGATTCCATACTTTTCCTGTTAACCACTTTTGGGGACAAAAATACAGGGAACTATCTCTGAAATTCTTAATGCACTTCCTCAAAAAAACAGGCTTAATCAATTCTGCAGCCATACTTGGGCATGTTTCATGATACGAAGAGGAAAACGCCTGAATATCAGCACCCCAAGGCAAATGTGATACTCAACCATTAAAGACCTATTTTTAGCAAAGTTAACCACTAAGTGCCGAGCCAAATAAAAGTTCATGTGATATCTGAGAAGCACGTGTTACTGTGGTCATCAAACAGCTAATCCGGGTGAAGGGTTCCATGGAATATGCTTGTTATGAAAGTAGAGCATCCTATAGTGATTACTTCTCTTCAGAAAGTTAAATAAATTGGCATAAATGGCAAAAGGAACCTGGACTGAATAACTAAATTTTAAGTGGCATTTCAGAGTCCAATGAAATGACATTACCTGCTATTTATTATTAACGTTGGCAAAAATGTGCCCTAAGGTTTCTCAGCTTATTTTTCCATGGTAGTGGTGACCACACATCAAATACATGGTACATCAAGTACATGGTTCAACAGAAGTGATAGCATCTAGCACGGTATTGAAAAAACCTATGTATTCCTTACTAGCATGACCTTGAGCAAGATACATTCTTTTTTTAAAAATGAATATATTGGAGTGACATTGGCTAATAAAATTAGACAGGTTTCAGGTGTACAATTTTATAATACATCATTTGTTTATTGTATTATGTGTTTACTACCCCAAGTCCAGTCTCCTTCCATCACCATTTATCCCTCCTTATATCCTCTTCTACCTCCTCCCTTCCCCCTTTCCCTCTGATATCCATCATGCTGTTGTCTGTCTATGAATTTGCTTATTTTTGCTTTAATCCCTTCACCTTTTTCACCCAGCCCCACAAACCACCTCCCTTTGGGCAGCTATCAGTCTGCTCTCTATCCATAAGTCTGTTTCTATTTCTCTTGTTAGTTTATTTTGTTCATTAGATTATGCATACGAGTGAAATCATATGGTACTTGTCTTTCTTTGACTGACTTATTTCACTTAGCATAATGCTCTCCAGGTCCATCCATGCTGTCTCAAAGGATAAGATTTCCTTCTTTTTTTTTTTTTTTTTACAGCTGAATAGTACTCCATTGTGTAAGAACAAGATACATTCCTAAACCTTGTTTCTTCACCTGTAAAAGACAAAGATCATCATATTCATCTTTCATAGGGTTGTGATAATTAAAAAAGATGATATACTCAACACAGCACATGGCAAAGTTGCAGACATCCAATAAACATCAGTTCACTTTCCTTTAGCTTTCTACTTCTTACAATACCCCATATTTTTAGCAAACTAAGAGTTTTCTTTTTTTTTTTTTTGTACATATATCAACACCATCCAATGGCATATAAGCAAAAGGGCTGATTATAGTAGGTGCTCAATAAATAGTCATTGAATGGATGAATGGGAGTCTACAGCGACATAAGGTTGAATTTGAAGGTGAATTATCTCGAGAGCTGAATTGTCTGATATGTTTTTGATGGAAGAGATATATTCTGAGAGTGCATTCAGATAACCAACTAGCAATTGCAGCCAACTTACAAAATAAATTATCAAAATCATAAGTACAGTGGTTCAACTATATATATGATACTTCCACCTCAAATAAAGCATTAATGAGAAAATTCTGGTCCCAAGCGTTCTAGGATCAGCAGGAAATCAATGATCCCCATGAAAGTAGGAACCAGCATTTATAAGATGTGTCTTGAACTCAACTTCAACCTAGCTGAGGGTCAGCCTGCACGGGCACCTCTCCAGTCCTCACCTCTCCAGGGCTTGGGCTGCCTCAACATCCGAGCAGTTGGGAGTTAATCAGAGAGACCCCAGAACAGAAGAAAACAGGCTAGGGCAAAGAAACGCATCTCAGTCAGAAAACTGAGGACCAGGAAATGGCTCTGCCACCAAGAAGCTGTGTAGTTTTGGGCAAGTCATTTAATGTATGGTCAAGTAGGCCTTGGTTTCATCGTGCTCAAATGTCCAACCATAGTGTATTTTATCTCTACAAGTTGAAAAATCCCATGCGTGGACCATGGTGGCCCCATGGCCTTGCTGTTGTAAAAGGTCATGTGTAGAAACCACAGATGATAACAGGGGGAGTAAATAAGAAAAAAAAAAGTCACTCCTTCATCCTTTTTTTCAAGAACTACTGCTCACGATAGTTCACATCTGGCATGCCCCAATGGTAATCATTTGCAAGGTTCAAAAACCTTGAACCTTGAAAGTGGAATAAGGAGCTTTATCTTCAAAAGGGAAATTAAAGGCCTGGAGCAGACCACTGGGGACCTTTTTATTACACCTGGATAATGGCAGGTATTACTACTCTATCCAGCAGTACGTTTTTATGAATAGGCTAACACATACCCTGAGGCTATAAAATCATGCTTTAGGATATAACATGTTGATTCAGAAACAAAATAAAATACTGTTTGCATGGTAGGTTTTTAATGAAAAGTCTAAAAATGCATCTATTTAACAAACCTCTTATTTTTATGGAGCCGGCCTAAAAAAAAAAAAAGCCTGCTTTTAAAAAGAAAAAAAAATCTAACTATGGGTGGTCTCACACCTAAAAGTGGTACAAGAATCCTTTGTCAGACCAAGTGTCTTAATTTTGGGTATGGAAAATGTGGTCACCGTAATTATAAGCCGGAGAAAGTAAAGAGTTTTAAAAATTCTATTCAGGAGGGGAGTAATAATTCGTTAGCATTCAATAAAACTGTAATTTAACCAGCTTTTAGGTATGTAATAATTAACATTAAAATTATAGCACTTGACAATTTTCTGTTTTACCTTACGGCTATTTTTCAAAGTATCTTAGTTTCTCAACAAGACTTAGGCTCCTTGAGAACAAATGCAGTGTTTCCCATGTCCCCATACCTTCTACTCAACCCAATATATAGTTTGTTTTTTGTGTTCAATGAACCACAAAGAATGTTTCAGGAAAATCAGGCAAGAAATAATTCAGGGTAAGAGGAAATCAATGTGTAACTTGTCTCAAAGCTCTTCTCTGAGGCTTAAAGATATTTCAAATACATACTTTCAAAGGTTCAGTTATGGAAAAAGTTCATTGGTGAGGGTTCTGAAATGGGATTGAGCCCAGAAAACAGTCAAAACTAATTAACTATTGATAAAGGAGGTAGGGGAATGTTTCATTGGATCTTTGTCATTTGATTACGAAAACCAGTCTCATGATCGAAAGTCATAGGGAGGGTCTACACCGTGATCCGGTTCTCTCTATAGGGTTTTGAGGGCCTTGAAATGAAAAGATCAAAGCCCAATGTGGAAAATTAATGAGAGCTGAGCATTGCATGCAGTTAATATGCTTAGTTAACTTGGGCAGCAGGAAAGAACTAAGGGGCCTTATCACATGGGATAAGGTACCAACGCAGTTCCAGAAGGCTGGGCGGAGACTGCCTCTACCCTTGGAAGCATTACAGCAATGGATTCCTCTAGGCCAGTGGTCGGCAAACTGCGGCTCGCGAGCCACAGTTTGTCGTTCTGTTGACTAATGAGTTTGCCGACCGCTGTGTCAGAAGTTTTGACTTCAGGTTAAAGACATTAATACATTATTAAAATGTTTTTTAAGTGTTTTTCCCGAAGGCAGCGGTTGGCAAACTCGTTAGTCAACAGGGCGGCAAACCGCGGTTCCGAGCCGCAGTTTGCCAACCACTGCTCTAGGCTAAGATTTACTCCGTTTCTTGGATTTCTTAAATTGCACATTGCAACCTTCTTTTCCTCTTAACCATTAACATTACACATGTAATTATTCATATAAATCCCAATATTTTAGCATATAAACTCCATCTCTCAGCCTATACCTCACAACCAGAAGTGGCAAAAAGCAATTATTTGTATCTTTCCATTTCTTGGAACAGAAAATAGGATGATTATAAATACAGGTGAGAAAAAGTTTCCTGAAATAGGTCAGGTAATTATGGCTTAGTGGCACGTGGCTGCCAAACGCCTTCGGGTTGAAAGTGATTTTACAATGTCTTGGGTTCGAAGGGCTGGGCTTCTTCTAGGGAGGCTGCAGTGGCCAAGGGCATGGCAGGTGACTCCAACCTGGGCTCAAGCCCCACCCTGTCCTTTTAGCGCTGTGCCACTGTCAAGCGATCATTCACTCTCTCTGAGCTTCGGCTTCCTCCCCTGGGGCTGAAGAAAGGGTTTGTACCTGCCAGTGGTTTTCAGGACTGAGACAGTGAGTGCAAGGCAAGCAAGCACTCAGCCTGGTGTCTGGCATGTGGTGAGGGCTCTCTACCTAGTGGCTATTTCTGTCACCATGGTCTGCTGCTGTCTCTCCTGTTGGGCTGGTACAGGATGCAATGGCCTGCCCACCTGTGCCTGCGTTTTCTGTGACGTTTCCTGGGGAGGGGCTGCCTGGGAGGAATAGTGACTGGGAGGTGAGGGGCAGCTGCCAGGAGAAGGGAGAAGGAAGGGGGAGAAGGGAGGAGAGCTTTCATAAAATAATGCCATAATCAACCCCTCATCCCCATCCTTCTCCAATCATCACCAAATATTTTAATTTCAAATAAAAACCATAATCAGCAGATATGGAGAGGTGAAATGTGTAGTTGGAGAGAGGCAGTCTCCTGTTGGCCAGTGGGAGCAGGGGGTAGAAATGAAGTACAAACAGGCAGAAGACTCCAGTTAAATTGGCCTGGCTTCTTCGGTCTGCTGTGGAGTTTTCTCCTCAGAAAACTCCTGTTTTTTAATATTGGGCCAAAAGTGTATTTTATTTGAGCTCTTCAGGTTATTCGGTCTTTATTTGGTAAGAAAGCAGTTATGTTTGCTTTAACAACAAAGCAAAGTAGTTTCAGGTTAAGGAAAGGAGAGCTGAGATGCTAAAGGAAGAAGGCTCAACTTGGCAATGATGTGTACCTGCACTGCGCCAATCCATGCACAGACACAGACACCGAAGATATGCCCATACACACACACACAAAGACATGCACTGATAGACAGAGACACACACAGATACATGCACAGACACACAGAGGTAGATACACACACAGTTACAGATGCACACACACAGACACACTCAGACACACATGCACATACACATAGACACAGGCACACATGGGTAGACCCATACACACACAGGCACACACACATAGACACAGACACACATGTATACACACACATCCTATCCAGGTTTGGTCCACCTATCCTATGATGTGGGTGGCAGAGTCTTACCTTCCCTCCCCTTTTTATCCAGAAAATCCAGACATTTCCAACCACACACGGGGTAAATATGGTAGTAGAACCAAAACCAAAACAATAACACCACCAAAAAGACAAGAAGCATCTTTTCAAGCAAATAGGTCTCCCAATGACATTTTCAAGGACCAATTCAAAACCTTCACTACTCCAGAGCACACACCTCACTGTCTCGGCCATGCTCCCGTGTTGTTTGTTTGGGTTTATTTTCACCTTTGCTATGCAAGGCCTTGCAGATGTGACACGGTGATTTAATTCTGCACAGACCTCGCCTCCCTCTCAGTTCTTAGAATGTAGGTAGATACCACTACCGGTATTCTTAGAGCTACACAGCCTCCCACACCCAATATAGTGAAGAAAACCCACATTTCATTAGAATCCCTACTTTTAGTTATTTGCAGGTTTTTCTTTACAACACAGGAAACCAAATATGAGGCACTGTTGTAGATACTGATAAATGGGCTTCTAAAATGTTCTCTGTGGCTGGCCAAACAAAAACTGATTCCTATCCAAAAAGGGACATCATGGTTTCCCCCGTACACCTTGCAGAGGAGAGTAAGAGTCTAGACAGTGTTGTCAGGTGTCAGAACTTACACAGGATAACAGATGCAGTTAAAGGCACCTGTGAAAGGACTCGCAGGTTTCTTTCTACCATCCCAGGTGGCAAGACAGTCAAGAACCAAAGAGGAGAAAGACCTGACAGTGGGCCATGTGATGGATGGAAAATTAAGCTGTGAAGGGAGGGGTGGCATTCACACCAAGGGGCTGCATCTGCTGAGTCCTGAGCCCCCTCAGCAGGGTGTTCAGAGTAAGTTAGGCACCTGTCACGTGCAGTGGGTGGGGAGCAGGCAGTGCTTTGGGGCAGCGAGGAAAGGTGCAGACCACCTCCTCAGTGATGTCTGCTCTGATATCCAAGTCACAGAGGGAAGGGAAGCCTCTTGGACTCGGGCTGACTTTCCCAACCAGGCTATCTGCACCTTGACCTTGAGTGTATGACAAATAAGAAAAGCCCTTTTTTTTTTTCTTCCATCTAAGTCTGATACTTAACACTTTCCACAAGATGGCCAAAGTGTCTTCAAGCCCAGATTCCTAAAAGTCTTTCAAAAGATACTAACCATAAGTCATCCTTATAAATCCCGCTTTCCCCTCCACCCCAACACAGGGTAGCTGGGTGATCTCCTGAGATTTATAAAAAAGAAAATAGGTGATTCTGTGTGACTTCTCTAAATGAGCGGGTTTTGAAATAAGCTTCTTTCAAAAGTAAGTTCATTATTCATTCATTCACTTAATGTTAGCAGCACAATTCTATGGCGAAGAACTTTACAGCATAATTCTATGGCTAAGATTTCCAAGACGTGATTCTGTCACTAACCAGGAAAACAACCTGAGGCCACTTACTTAACTTCCCTAATCTTCCTGTGTCTCAGTTTACTGATCTCTAAAATGGTCAGGTCTGGATAAGATGGTTTCTCAGGGTTCAGCCTTAGCACTTTGGGACAACAAGTTTATGTGGATTTTACTCTACGAAAGACACCACGCTCAATGCCACAAAGAAGCAAAACATGCAAAGACATGGAAGCGACCTCATCCTGTTTACAGTGTCATTGCTTGGGTGTGTTTCCAAATGTCCATCATAGGTTATGTTGACTAGGCATCAAATTTCTGACTTTCTTTAAACGTATGCCTCTCTTTGATGTTGAGAGATTTTCAGTCAAATGGGCCCACTCTGATCTGCACAGGCAGGGCCCAGCATTCCCACATTCAACTGGCTCCCCATTTCCTCCGCAGCCTGGATTTCATGGCACCAACACCATCAGGAGTTCTCTCTTCAAGGACTACATGGGCCTGAGCTGCCAGGTTGGGGGATTCTAGAAGGCGGGGTGATTCTGAGCCTCGCTCCCCAAAGTGGATCCTCTCTCCTCCCTCAAGAACAAGCGTCCTGGCCCGCAGCCTGCAGCCCGGAGATGAGAAACTTGTTTTAAAATCTGTGCATGTCGGCCCTGTCACCATGTGGGCTCAGGCAAACAGGCTGCCCTTGGGCAGAACAGCTTTGCTAATCAATCATGCTTCAGGGAAGCGGGTGGTGCGTCCACGGGCCCACTTTGCCATGACCAAGCCCGTATGACAACGTCTGAGTGTGAATGAAAAAACAACAGTCTGCCTTCCATGTCCACTGCAGGAGGGCCAAGACACGGTTTTATTTAAAAATAAATCCTCTTTCCCGAGCACTGAAAGCAAGCCTAGGGCATCAAGAGAATCCCTCTTTCAAGATTTACTAGTGACTGAGATCAGGAAACAGAGGTCTCAACTTGGACAGTGATGTTGCACAAAGAACAAGATTAAAACTTGAGGGATGTGCTGCAAGTATTCAGAAATAAATGAACTATTTCTAATGGTTAAAAGAGAGCCTCCTGAGAAGATATCACATGGGATTGTGCTGTCTGAATGTGGCAACTAGCAAGCAAAGCAAATTAATGTCATTTGAAGCTAAAATGTAAGACACAAGTCCCTACTAATGAAATGCAGTTATGGGAAGAGGTCAGGTTTGTTGTCACAGGCTGGGTGCGCATCCTGGCTCTAACCTGCTAGTTGGGGAAAATTGTGAAACTTCTCTAAGTCTTAAAAAATACACACACACACACACACACTTTATATATATATATATATATATATATATATATATATAGTGGGGCCGATATACCTTCAATGTATAGAACTGCTGTGAGAATTAAGTGGCACACTATACATAAACTGTTTCTATGCTATAAACACGATAGAAATGTAAAGATCTTTACTATAGACATATTTATTCAAATGCATGTCACTTTATTCAAAATTATTTGATTTCTAATATTTTGTCTTTTGGGTTATTTTAGGGATAAGTTTCTAATGAATTCAGTTTAGATGCATTTCTTATCTAAACTATTTACACATTTTCAAAGCTCCTACACAAATGACAGAAGAACACAAGCTTAAAATAACCAGAGAAGTGGCACCACAGAAACAGATGACATAGATCATTTTAAAAGTATTTACCCTTTGCATACTTCTGGTCATTTATCCTGCTCACAAGTGAACTGACTACTGAACAAGGTTGTCCATTGGGGCATTATCTGTAATATCAAAAGATTGGAAATAACCAGGTAGCCATCAACAGGGTGGTTAATATGTAGAAGATAGTTTTGTAGTGACCTCTGGTGAATGGCTCCTCTCACAATTCACTCCCTCAGGGAGGTCCTTCCCACACTGATGCTGAGCTTGGCCCTGTGACCCAATTTAGTTATGAAACATTAGCCAAGCAGAGACTCCACTGCCCTTCAGGATTGGGGCATAATCCCTGTCTGCTTCTGGAATCCAGTCACCATGTGAGGAAACTTGGGCTAGTCTCCCAAATTCCAGCTGGCAGCCAGAATCTACGACTGACAAGTGAATGACGCCATGGTGGGCCACCTAGTCCCAGCCAAGCTGCCAAATGGCCTCATTCATGAGCAAATCCACGCAAAACGACTCAGCTGACCCTGTCCAAAGAGCTCACCCCAGGCGTGTGAGTAAATTAAATCACTGTTGTTTAAGCCGCTAAGTTATGAAGCAGTTTGTTGTGCAGCAATAGATAAATGGTATCCTACCTCTGAAGAAAGAAAAAGGATGTACTCTATGGCCTCTCCCATGCTAAGGTCTCCAAGATAAAGTGTCAAATTAATAGGCTAAGTGAAGAGCAAGACCAGTAGTATACTGCCTTTTGTTTAAAAAACAACAACAACAAAAACATATATATTTTTTGTGTGAAGAAACACTGGATATATACTCAAGAAATTAACATACATAGTTATGTGTTTCAGTGGACAATGGGGTAGTGAATTGGGTAGATGGGGACATAGGTGGAAGTGAAAGTTATCAATATATATCTTTCTAAATTGTTTCAGTATATGAACCATGTGAATATATTACCTATTCAGAAATAATAATTTATTTAAAAGTGAAAAACCAGGCTAAGCTAAGATAGAAATGACAAAGCTTGAATAAATTGAATTTCACATTGATTATTATCATCCTACCATGATGCCATCCTTCCTAATTGTCTTCCTTTGAACCCAAATAACTGTTCCTTTGCAATACGTATGGTTATTTGCACACACCTTTTACTTTCTCTGATAGATTGTAAGTGCTGTGCAAGCAGAGACCACGTCTCATGCATTTTTTTGTGCCTTCTGCAACTGATAAGCATAGTGCAGGTACAGTAAGTGCTCAATAAAGAAGTGGTTGTTGAATCAAAGAAATAACATTCTGACACCACTAAATGTCTCCATTGTTAATGCTAGTGAGTTATATGAAATCTTCAATAGCCTAACTTCTTCCATCTGTTCACACACTCCACACACCATCTTTGAGGGAAATGATAAGCATTTAGTATGGATTAAGTCTTGCATCTCTCACATATATACTTAGATCTGCTGGGCACAGCACATACAAAAGCTAAATTTGAATGCCACGAAAGGGGGAAAAAGCTAAGCAAACCCCCATTTAGAAAGACAACAACACCCATTTGACTAGAGGAAGTCTAGAAAAAGAAAGATCTTTTATTATTTCTCATAACTAACAAATTTCACTTCTGTAGTTGAGTAACCAACAGCCTGTAAACTCTGCAAAGCAGACTGGGGATCCAGATAAGTGGGGCTGTGGGAATGGAGAGCTGGAGGCTCCCTGTCCGACCCTCGGGGCCCTGGAGAACTCAGCACTCAGGCCATGGTGTAGTTTTTCTGTTGTGACTTCAGCATTTCTACGAAAGAGGAGACCACAGCTTTCTCTGTAACCCATTTCGGGGTTTGACAATTCTCGCTGCAAATCCTCACTTACTTTGAACCTGCACCCTTCTCACTGTGCCCTACCCGCTTCCCCTTCTATAATAGTTCACTGTCTCCAAGTCTGATCCCTGGGGAAGCATAACCTCTTCGAGGAGGAAGTCTGGGTTACCTCTCCCTCCCTCCAGGATGTGCTGGGCCAGTGTGCAGAGCCATCCCAACCCTTGTGCATCATCGACTGAGCCACCGGGCAGCATCACAGTCTTGGCACTCTGTCGGGGCTCCATGAACACAACACCATGGGCGATGACGAGGTAGGAGGTAAAGTACTTACTATTAAAGGACATGTATGAATAAGGGTTGAAACTAAGGGTGTGGACACAATGGTCTTGACAGAGGCAGGGCATCTTCCCCCTATAAGCTCCCACCATCTTAGTCTCTCTCATATCAAATCATTCCTATTCCTTACCTTCCCAGATTTCATTTCACAGTTTATTTTATCTGCTGCACTATTTTCTGCAGTACTGCTCTCCTACCCCCCAATAGCTATGGTAGTGGAGCCTCTGTCACTGCTGAGGTCAACATTTGGAGGTTCTGCAAGGGAAAGAAAGGTAGGAGGAAAGCTTGGGTTGACAATGTAAAATCTAGGCATGCTTTTGCAACACAGATCAACAAGCATTGGCTATGGGCCTTCTATGTGCAGAGCTGGGTTAGATGCTGTCTAACTTGGAGAGATAAAAGAGTAAGACATCACCTGTGCCGCTTAGCAAGGGGGACATCCATAACATGGGATTTAAAGAAAAGACTGTTGGCCTGGATCTGCAGAGCTCACTGGAAGGGTAAGGCAGGTTGCAGCCATCAGAACCAGGTAGAATGGAGACCGTGTGAATGGTGGAGGAGGAAGCCCATGAGCAGGCGAAGGAAGCCTGAATGCTGACTCCTGGACACAGAGAAGAAAGGGGAAGGTGACCCAGGAGAAAAGGAAAATGGCACCACTCCTGTCAGAGGCAGAGAGCACCCACTGGGAGCTGGTTGGCTCACTCATGGGACATGTTGAATTTTGGAGAACACAAGAGAAAATTGAGTACTAAAACAGATAAGAAAATAGGACTTGGGATATAGTTTTATCATTGAAGCCATGAAGAAAAATAGCCTTTTTGAAGAAGCAAGGAAGGGCATAGAGAAGAAGAGGACAAAGAAATGGCTCTGGGGACCTCCTCTCAGATGGCCCTCTCAGCTTTGAGGGCTCAGCATGACAGTGGAGGAGGGAGAGGCAGTGATGTCAGCATGGGAGGAGGCAGGGTCCCCTAAAGGGCAGGGCCTGTCCCATTCATCTTTGTATAAATCAATGCAACTGAGCACCCAGTAGGTACTACATAAATGCTTCTGATTAAGTGTTTGTAGGGGACATGGAAATGCAGTCCTCAGAGAAGTGGGGAGAAAACAGTAGCAGAACCACACCCCACACATCAAAGGAGAGTTGAGATGATGAGGGGCTAATGCTGTGGGGAGAATGACAAGATCTGAAAGCCAAGGGTCACAGTGAGGGCTCCAGCCGGGGTGTCACCAGAGCGCTGGGCAGGTGCAGTCACAGGAGCTCGGCCTGGACGTACCATCTGCACACACCACCAGGGTGATGTTGCCCTATTTAGTGTGAAATAAATCCCCAGGATTTATCACATTTTCAATTTAATTTTAACTGTGAGATCTGGAAACTTCGAACACCAGTCTGAAAGGAAACTTGAAATATTCAACCTTGCACAAACTTCATTGACACTGTTTGGTTATTCTAATCTCGACTTTGGAAAAGGGAGAAACTGACATGGGAATTACCTTAAAAAAAGATTCGAAGACACTGGCAGTTTATTTCACACGGAGCGAAGGTACTCGATTAGAGGGATTCTCCACAAAAAGAACTGAAGATCTAAGTCAATATCCCCACCGGCTCCTGGTCCCGCCACGGGGCCATTATGCCTTCTGCTCTGCCGCCAGGCATCCGCCAGGCAATTCTGCCTTATTTGTGCAAGTTGAGAGGCCACCTGTCATGGAATAGACTCACGCATTAAACAAAGTGAGCAGTTCTTGTTTCTCTGCTCCCCATATGATTTTTTTTTTTAACACAAAGCACTCACTTTCACCTTGAGCAGGTTTACAAAATGCTGACTCGGAAGAATTGGTGCAAACAAGGCTATCTTTTGTTTATGAAGATTGTTAACAGCCCACTCCTCGGAGGACCCCTCTTTTCCCCCAAGACTGGTGAATTAATCCACCCACACTTTTCTGCTCATTTCCCTGGCTGTTCGGAGCTGAAGTGGAGAAAAATGGTTTTACAAGGGGACAATGTATATTTGTGCTAAAAACAGGCACCATGCAACTCCAAGTAAGGGAGCCAAAAACAAATACCAGGCGCAGGAAACAGCGTGAGTAAAGGCAAAGTCGAGAAGAAGGAAAGCATGCCATTTCGGAGGACTCTGTCTCAGGGTGAGGAGGGTACAGGGTAGAGAACTGGATTGAATACTTGCAGCCAAGAAGGCTGGGGAGAGGGGAAGGTCTTTGTGGAGTATGTGAATGAACGGGCTTGGGCAGGCCAGCCTCTTCCTGAGAACCGGGACCAGGGAATACAAAGGTCGCAGACAGAGGACAGCAGCCCGTAGGAGGTCCCAGCAGCAGGGCACAGCCAGCCCCATCGGCTTGCACAGAGGGTTGAGGGAATGGACCCACAGTGGAGCTAAAACTCCAGATAACCTCCATAAGTCCCTGCTCTGCCTGGGGGCCCACAGTGACGTTTGATCTCAGAATTAGTGTCAGTTCAGTCCAGTAATCCCTGAAAGGTCTGTTTCCTCTTCCCCAGTGTACATCACCCTGGTGAAAGGCTGGGAGAAAGATTAACAGCATGAATGTCAACAGTGTAACAGGGTCCTCCCTCAAGGAGACCCGGCTTTCCCCTCATTCAAGGTGTTTTGGGTCTGTAAATTGACTCAGGTCTGGGAATTGATGAGGGACCATGACTTTCTGTCTTTATGATCCAAGTTAGGCATGTGTTCACTTGGTTTAGAACTCTTCTAATTACACAGATCAAATAAGAATTTAGTAGACTGATCATCTATTTCAGTTGCCCATCTATTTCATCAGGAGCACAGAATTTGAGTAGAAGAAAATGAGGTATTTGTGTTTGGATATAGAAAAAAGTAAGCCTGGGCAGGTAGCTCAGTTGGTTAGAGCATTGTCCCCATACGCCAACATTGCAGATTCAATCCCCAATCAGAGCACATATAAGAATCAACCAATGAGAGCATAAATAAGTGAAACAACAAATCAATGTCTCTCTCTCTCTTTCTCTCTCTCTCTCATCAATTTTAAAAAACTTTTTTTTAAAAAAAGAAGAAAAATGAGAAGATGGAACCCAACATGACTGAGATGTGGGAACCAGAATGAGGTGTCCACATTACCAGATTCTAGGAGGGCTTGGTTTGGGGGAGGAAGAGGCAGAGCCAAGTTCAACCTGGTGGTGGATTATCACATACATGGATGTAACCGCAGGGAGTTGGGAATATGCGATGGAAATAGGAGGGCTCTCGGGTATGGAGTTGAGGGTTTTGGAACAACCTGCATACAAGTAAAAAAGGTTTAGAGGAAGTTGATGAGATCCCCAGGAGAGAGAAAAGAGATAGATGAGCATTAGGCTTGCGTGGGAACAGATGTCTGGACTGACCCCAGTGGGAACAGAAGGAAAAGCTGGTGTGTTGGACAGAGATGGGCTGGTTGGCAAGATGAGAGGCAGAATCAGGCTTGTGTAATAGAAGCGAGAAGGCCTAGTGTTTAAAGAGAGACGTTGCCCCGGGTTCCAACTGCTTCAGAAGAGGAAAACAGCATGGCTCTGGAGGTCCTTGGAAATTGGTGTGTAATCCCCTATAAAACAGCTGTTTTATTAGACGACAGAAACAGAAGGCCCCTGGCGGGGTAGAGGAGGGAGGAGCGTGAAGAAGCGGGTTAGAGAGAGATCACCAGCTTTTAAGAAGCTTAAAAACATGAGGAGGAGACATGAAGGCCGTCGAAAGGGGCAACAGAATTAAAGGCAATTTCCCCCCATGATTTCAGAGCCTTATGTACACTTGTGGGCAGTGAACGTTCTAGAAATAGAAGGCTGGGGACCCCTGGAAGGACCTGGATTACTCCAACGCGAGGACAAGAGGGAGAGATGGTTCGTGGAGGCCTTAGCAGGGGAAGGCTTCAGGCCCAAGGAAGAATAATCTTTTATTCCTTACAAAATAGTCACTGTAAGATTAGCACCGAGTCTTTATTATTTTATCACTGGCTTAAAATTTCATTCCCATGTCATGCGCTCCAAGTACGTCTGCTTAAAACTCCCTTAATTTATAACATCCTCATCAGCATTTCCAGCCACAATTCTATGAGCAAATATATTCATTTAAATGCCTATTGCTCTTTTGTGAATGAATTACGAAGAAACCGAACTCCTAATGAAAGACACGGGATTACAAGATAATTATTTTATCTGGGTTTCAGTTCAGTCATATGTCTCCGAATGAGCTTATCTTGCCCATAAGGCTTCTATTTTCCTTTCAGTTCATTCCCCCACCCCCGCACGCGCGCGCGCCTGTGTGTGTGTGTGTGTGTACACACACACACACACACACACACACACACACACACACACACACACACACACACCCCGTGCCATTCATACAGTGGGTCAAGTTTTTTATTTTCTTGCCATTCCTTCTTCAGGACTCCGCTAAAGAAATCCATGGCTTCCCACAAATCTTTGAAGATTTGGCCCCTCCTGTCACTGCTCAGAGCCCACAGGCTCCATCTTACCCATGATCTCATTGTTTCTGACCCAGTTCCCAATCTCCAGCCCTCTCTTGACTTCATTCACCTGGCCCCAAATATCAAGTTTTACGTTCAAATGTTGCTCTGTTCTCCCTGTGTCCCTTCGTCATGTTGTGGCCTATTTCTTCGAGTCTTTCCAAAGCTTTTAGAAAACTGCCTCTCGAGAGTGACTGCTCTTGTTTTCTTTTGACTCAAACCTGCATCTTGACTCATGCCCTCAGGAATCTCTGTGTGGCATCCTTTATTTCCAGTTTTAAGCCCTCTCTGTTTTTTAAGTGGTCACTGTTAACCTTTAACTAAACTTCCCTTTGATGGAGCACTGTAGTTTTAAGTAACCCCTACTTTCTACGTTTTATTTTAGGGCGTCTGGCCTCACTTGAGTCCTTCAGACATGTACAGTGAAATAGGCACTTCACAGCGTGGCTTCTGGCCTTGTTCTCACTTGGTTGTCATCTCTGTCTTTACATAGCTAATGGCTCACTCAACAGAGCCTGCTATGCCAAGGCCCTCTGACAGCGGCACCGGCACCGGGGGAAGCTCTCCCACCATGAAAATCAGGGGATGCATCTCCTATGACTATCCTGTCCTCCCACAAGTTTTATCCCAATGCAATCAGGTTTTACCAGAAATGGAATCTGTTTGCTTTGGGTGGTGATGGGGGGGGCGGGGGGGAGGGTGGTGGTAATGAATACGCTGGCAGAATATGGCATTTCTAGTTGCTCTCTACTGTTAGGGACAACTCCCAAGTGGCCCTAAAAGTAGTGCACTTAATAGTTTTGAAAATTCTGAGTAATTCCAAAAGAAAGGAAGAAAGGAAGGAAGATGAGATGCTTGGAATAGCCATATGAAGTAGGGTGTCCCATTTTGGGGATCAGAAAACCCAGGCTAGACAATGACTCTCCTGGTAATAAGTGGTCATGAGCCACACCTGGGACCCAGGTACGTATCTGGATCCCAAAGTTTATCAAATGTATGTCATTACATTATGTGAAAAAGTATGGAAAGGAATTGTAGGAAGGAGCTGTGAGAGAGAAACAACATATGGAAATTTCAAATCTGTTAAGATCCATGTCCCCTCATTTATACATTGCTCTTGAATAGGACTAAGCTGCCTGAATTCTTACAAGCAGTGAAAAGAAAAAGCAGGTAAACAGATCCATGCTGACTGTATATGTTACTTTCCCTCCCCAAACTGTAAAGGTTGGTTTCAGATTCTTAAATAAAAATATGTCAAAACAGTAAAACAGGCCAATCTCTCACTCTTACAGCGAGTCACAGAGGCTGGGGTGCTTTCCTTGGCAAATATTCAAATATCACACGCCAGCGTCACATGCTTAATACTATTTTAGTCAATATGACTTGTGTTAAAGTCACCTGAATCGGGCGATTGTTTGATGTTACTATCACCAACAGGTCCTTACACAACACCCCTCACTGCCAATGAACTCACGAGAAAGGCTTTAGTTTAGGAAACTAGTGTTTTCTTAGAAAAGGGAAAAAAAATAAAAGCAGTTCTCAGTAAAAGGTAAACCACAGAGCTACTGCGTTCAGACAAGTTGTACATATTAAACCACATACAAACTGTATCAAACAATGTTTAGGCTCTGCCTGATCCACAAATGCGAGTCAGTTCAGAATTCAAGGAGTTAAGGCCAGGATCCTACCCATGACTTTCCCTGACATTGAGGATATATTGAAAAATGATGAAACTATATTCCAGATGACCTCACTTGCTCTCTATACAGCTCTGACAACCCATAATAACCCAGAGGTTCTTTCCTTGGTGGACAGCACAGCCAGCATTCCTTCGGAGAGCAGGCCGTCAGAGCTCTCAGAGATGCAATCCATTTCCATTTCCAAGTACAGGGAAGCCTCAGGCTCTCGGGGACTCAAGGTCCCAACATGACATCAAATAAAAAAAATTAGAGGGGGGCCTGGGAGAAGCATGCCTGTCCAGTGGAGAGCCTATCAACAGGAAAGTTAGGGATGAAAATAGCTAAGCCAGTCCAGCCGGCCCAGTGGTTGAGCGTTGACCTAGGGACCAGGAGGTCATGGTTCAATTCCCGGTCAGGGCACATGCCCAGGTTGTGGGCTCAATCCCCAGTGTGGGGCATGCAGGAGGCAGCCAATCAATGATTATCTCTCATCATTTATGTTTCTATCTCTCTCTCTCCCTTTCTCTTCTTCTCTGAAATCAATAAAAATATATATATTTTTAAAAATAGCTAAGATAGGCCAACGACCTTGAGATTGTACACATTATAGCATGGGAGATGGGCTTGCTGGCCCCACAATGCAATCTCAATGGCTCCAAAGGCAAGCAAGCCTCTCTGTGGAAAGCTGAGTAATATGGAGAAATGAAAAGGAGGGGCAGAAGGAACAAAGAAGAGAGAAAGCGAGGACAACAAGTGGTGGCAGATATTGGCAGCCAGGATGCAGGCAGAAAGCCCCAGAGGGTCTGAGACTTAGGGAACAGGACTGTGCTGCCATCTCAGAGGAGAGGGGGTGAAACAAACACCCCTGCATCAGAAGATGGTGTGCAAGATCCAACCCTTCCTCCTGTTTCTGAACTTTGAACTGCACATCAAGAGGTATTTTAAAAGCATCTAAAGTATAAACCATGCTCATGGGAACTCTCAGTCAGATCTCAGCTTGACATCCATCCATCTGCGTAGTTTCAAGGTTGACTCAAATGTTCAGAGATTGTGTGTGATGTGTTTTACTGAGTTCTGACAAAAACTGTAAAGAAGCAAATTAAAGCCAAAAGGGAAATTTCTAGCTGCCACGCTAACCAAATAATGTCAGGTAAAAAAAAAAAAATCATCCTAAAAATAAAATAACACCTCAGGCCAAGGGTTCATTTCTATTAATACTACTTCCCCAGAACCCAACTCTAGCAAAGCATGATCTCCTCTTAATGAATTATCATATATACTATATACTAGTATATATGTATATATTTATGTGTGTATGTATATATATATACACACATAAATAGATATATACACATATGTGTGTGTCCGTGTGTGTGTGCGTGTGTGTGTGTGTGTGTGTGTGTGTGTGTGTGTGTGTATAATCATGATGGTCTAATTATGGCCCCATATCTCTCTTGAAGTTTGGGGTTTTCAAAGGGACCTGCTCGCATGCTCCCCTATAATTTAGAACCACTGGTCCTTGGCTGTGACAATGCCACAGACACAAAGCAGGACACCAAGAAAGGTTCTTTTATACACTGCTGGTGAGTACAGAAATTGCTGCCCCCACAATCTGGAAATATCTATTCAAATTTAAAAATATCACCATTGATTAAGCCATCTCATGCCCACATGAGCACAGGGATATTCACTATTGTTTATAGTAAAATCATGTAATAAGCTATGCTAATCAACCAAGAAATAGTACACAGGCATGAAAAGGAAAATGCAGGAATTTCAACAACGAATCACCAAGTGAGAAAAAAGGAAGATGCAGATAGGGATCTATGGTCTAATTGTTTTATAAAACAATGACAAAACACATTTATGTGAATAGCTGTAGCTATGTCTATGTATCTAAATGTTTGATACAATTATTTGAACGTGTATTAAGCATGGAAGAGTATACAAGGTTGATAACACTGGCATCACTGGGAGAGGGATTAGAGTGGAGGGAAAGAAGGGAGCAGGAGGAAAGAAATAAGTGAAAATGAAAGAACATGTCAACCATAAAAACCACATGGACACTATGATCTCATTTATCGGAAATTGTGTGTGTTTACTTAGGCACATGTATATAAACAGATGACAGGATGGTCTACAAAATGTCAATGGTTTTTATTTCAGGGTGTTGATATGTTTTTAAACATAATTTTCACTTTATTCCTGATATGTATTTTTAAAATATTTACAACCACATGTATTATTTCTATAATTAGAAAAAAATTCATTGAGGGGGAAAAGATGAAAAGCCCTATGCAAGGCACTCCAGGTCCCAGAGAGAAAGCAAGCAGGGAGACTGGACTTGTAAAGCCAGGCTGGGACCAGGGTGGGGAGGTTCTCAGTGCCTGGCAGGGACAGGCAGGGATGGTCAGGGATGGGCAGACGTCTTGCAGGCTGTGTACCAACTCATTAACAACAGGTTGGGCTTTTTTTTCTGGTGGTGAATTATGAATGATTTCTTCTTCTTTCCTTTTTTTGTGCCTTTTTATTTAATTTATTGTAGTTAACAAAATTATACAGGTTTCTGGTGCACAATTCTACAACACATCATCTGTACACTGTATTGTGTGTTCACCACCCTAAGTCAAGTCTTCGTCCATCACCATTTGTCCCCCCTAACACTCCTCCACTTTCCATTACGCCCCCCCTTCTATTTTATTTTCTCTGTTTTCCAGATGTTATGCAAAAAAACAAACAAAAAAAACCACCTTGTTTTTGTAATCAGAACAACAGTATTAGTTTTAAAATTATGCTATGAAAGCTCCTAAGTGGGAGGGGGTAGTCATCAAGGTGGCATTTTAGGAGATTAAAAACCATTTATGAAGCAATGGTGTCAATGGGAGTTGATAATGGCCCTAAACAAGGAGGGCCTGGTAGAAATGGAAGGAATGGGTGGACCTCAGATGTTTGCTAACTAAAGGGATGAGTGAGTGAAACATTGCTGAAGAAGAGTTGCTAACTCTCAGTGGCCCTTGTAAGGTTTATAAATTTCAAAGTCAGTTGATCTGACCCCAAGATTACAGAGAGCTGTACTTGTTTTAGAAACTGGCCCATTTTCACTGTCACCTCAAAATGCAGCCACCTCTGGGAAGCCATATTCGGGAAAGCTGCAGCACTCAAGGAGAAAGACAAAAGCAGGGAAACCACTGAAGATGAAGAGAAATTCTGTGATAAGATGAGGTAAAAAGCTTCCCTCCACACAAAAAGGACATACATCCTTGACTAGCATTGAATCACATACACATACACACACACACACACACACACACACACACACACACACTGGGATTTTGCAGATCAAAGAAAAACATTCCCAGGTAACTTCTGGCTTGCATTCATTTTCTACTGCAGCCAACAGAGCAAGCTTATGACCAGTGTTAGGAGAAATTAAACGTTCCTATTTAATTGTGGTTTGCCTTTTTCTGAAAGCTGTCACATTCTGAGAACTCCCCTTCATTAGAAGTATTCAGAAAGAGGATGGGTGGCTCTGAGCTAAAGGAGGGGGCCATAGAGGCTTCCAAAGACGTTCCCGGCTTCAAGAGTCTCTGGTTCTCAAGATGGGATGGGATGCCAACTGCCAGATTTTATGCCTCCCCCCTCTTAGAGGCTCCAACGGAGGTAGTTTACTAAATAAGCTGTGTTTATGTGTTCTGGCATTCCTGGAGCAGATGTAATGCAACTGAAAGCAAACAATTTTAGTAATGCAATTCATGCATTGCCATCTAAACACCGCGTAATCACAAAACTGAGATGTTTATCCAATAATCAAAGACTTAGGCAAAGCAAGCAAAAGGCATTTTGTAAGACAAAGTACTGGCCAGTACCTCCAACAAAAGGATTTATTGAGTGTTTTCCTGAAATGGCTCCTCAGAAAAAGTCATCATGACTTGGTTTCTTAATCACACAAAGGTCAGAAAAACTTCAGGAGGAACTGCGTTGGAAACAGGGTTCTCCTGATAGTTTCAGGATATGGTTGTCAGAAAATAAGCAACACCCTCCTCCATATGCCCCGCTTCACCTCTCATGACATTTCTCCACATGCAAACCTACGTCCAAGGTCATCTGCATCCCTCTTGTTCCCTATGTGCTGGCTCCTGCCCTCTTTCCTTCTCCATTGATAGGCCTCCTGACTCAGTATGGCCTCTTCATCGTCCCAATTCTGTCTTCCTCCAAGCTTGGCTCAAAACTCTCCTCTGTTTGAGCCAACAAATTCTGGCCTTTCATTCTTTCTGGGTCCTCTCCTGACTTGTGCACATGATTAACATGAAATAATTAGCAAGTTTGTTGACAGACACAGCCCCAGTGAATGACTTCCACCTGATCCCCTAAAACCCTAACGATCTCCCCCTGACATGGCACAGTGTGGTCAGAGCAAAAGCTGCTCGCTCCCTTTCTTTTCTTCCTTCTTTCAATTTAGTGTTTATTGTACACCAACTTTGGGCAAAACACTGTTGAAGGTTTTTCCCCTCACATTTTTCACTCAATTGCTTCACACCTCCCTAGATATCAAGAGTGGCCCTTGTGATAAGATGAGGTAGAAAACTTTCCTGCCCATTGAATTTTGCTCCTCTCCTGCTTTCTAGGTTATTTTTGCGGTGTCACCATTTACTCAGCTTCTTGGTGTCATGCTTGGTTCTTCCCTCCTCCTCATCCCTTCCTCCAAGCAACTGCCAATCCTGCATCTCATGTCCAGCTCCTCCTTTTTATCCCTCTGTCTTCATATCCTCTTTACAGTTGGCCTCCTGCTGTGAGAGTATCTTCTAACACGTGAATCGGTTGATATCACTGTACACACCCAAAACTTCATGTGATCCCTGTTGTCTACACAATATAACTCGAGTTCCCCAGTTTGACATTAAAAGACTTCCTCCTTTCCCATCCATCACCTATTGAAGCTTATCTTCCCAACACACAGGACTTCTGGTTCCCCAAACACGCCAAGCATTTGTTAGAGGTTTTGTTTGAGCAGGTTCCCACTGTGTATAGGGGCCTCCCCCGACCTCTGTCCTAGAGTGAAATCCTACTTTTCGAAGCTTGCTCAAATGCCAGCAAACTCCCCACTCCCTGTCAAAACTGATTGTTCTTTCTTCTGCACTTGTCAGATTTTGTTGTTTACAGCTCTGAGGCTGCTTCTAGATCATAAAATCCTGGAGGGTAGAGATCCTATCTGCTTCTCTTTGCACTCCAACATCATGCCCCAACCATGGTAGTATTCTCTAAGCATAAGCTGAAATGAAATTTACTAGCACTGGTAAGTGAATTTACTAGCAACCATCGTCTTCCAACAAACGTTTACATGTTTAATAGGTACAGACCACTCTGCTAGGAGCTGCAGAAGGAAGCCAGCTTGTTAGCTGTGTGCTTAGACGCATCCTTTTAAAGACCTACCTCACCTGACTATGCTAAGCCACCAAGCACAGTATTATATGAAAACATCTAGTCTCGTGGATCAGCAATCATTCCCAGATCTTCCCTCCGTCACTGGACATCCTAGCAGCAAGATCCCTGTTTCAGAAAACACCAAGAAAAGAAAGCCCAGGCTCTGGAAATCAGGGCTGTGCTTTCCTTCCAGGACAGAGTGGGGTTGATGTGGAAAATAAAGGTGTTTGCCTCTTAGCAGTACTAAGTCTCAACCTCATAATTTACTTTAACTTCAGTTATCATGAGCATTTAAAACCATGAGAGTAGCTGAGAAAATTCGAATGTCTGGGAAAACGAAACGTTTGATTGCTGGTGGATGAAAACTTTAGGAAGAGATGATAACTTTTTTTTTTTTGGTTTAAAGGTTGGTATTTGGATAACAGCTGTGCAAATTTTTCTGAAGAGCTCAAGGTGATGTATGACATAAGGTGACCACATGTCCTGGCTTGTCAGGGAGAGCCCCAGTTTACACCTGTTGTCCCGGCCACATTATTAATAGTGCCCTCTTCACTCTCATAACTGCCCCGGTTTGAGTGATAAATTACATGACCACTCTATCCATGTGTAGTGTCCGACTCCACTGCCCATCCATGCGAGGGAAGACCCTGTGCTCAAATCCACCAAGGAACCGAGGCTGAGAAACACAGCAGAATCCAGGCTTCCTGACACCAAGTCCAGGCTCTATCTCAGAGAACATATTTCCTCTAAGTTGTTTCCTCATCAATTAATCAAGAAAAACACTTTGGGAAATGGTCTAGATGGCATCAGCATGGCTTCTGCAAACTGGCACTTACAGTGTAGCCGGGGAGCTAAACCACTTACACATTCAATCATTAAACAGGGTCAGCTATAGTCATAATACAAGGCCAGTTACATGGTTAAGTGACCATTTCAAAAGGAGTTAGAGAAGGAGAAAAGCCTTTATGGGCTCAGGCTTCAGGGAAGCTTTCTGGAAAATGATGGAACCTCAACTGAGCCTTAAAGGAAGAAAAAGAAAGAAAGAGGGAAAGGTATTTTTCTTTGAAAAAATGAAAGCAGAAAACAAAGAACACTGGGATAGGAATAAACACCACTTAAGTGATTCTACAAGCATTAATGCTTTATATGCCAGAAGATAAAAACAAGACAAAACAAACACAAATGGTCTGTGTGGCTTTACCCAAATCTCGCAGGGAATGAAGGCACAATAGTCACCAGGTTGAGGTGTTTACAACCAGACAGGTACCAGCTGCCAGGTGACAGCGCTCGACCCTGTGACGTGATGAGAAAAAAGGGGCCATGTTTTGAGCTCTAACCCCAGATTTTCACTAATGGGCCACGTGTCTGTAGTCAAGTGGCTTCATCAGTGTTGAGCCTCAGTTTCCTTATATACAACGCTGGGTGAAGTGATCTCTGAGAACCTTTCATCTCTGGCAATCCCCAACCCTTTACAGTCACATCCAGGTCTGGTTTAGCATGTTCTGGGCTTAGCTCAGTAGTGGATGTGAGTGTTCATCTCCAGCAAAATGGCAAACATGGGGCTGATCCTATGAGTCTCTTCACTACAAAGATGTGACATGCTTAAGACAATGTCACAGAGCTAATCTAGGAAGGGAAGGAGAGAGGCATGGGCCTCAGGAGGAAAGATAAAAGTGAAGGCAGAGCTTTGACCAAATGTTGATTCCATGGTACCCAAGGGAGTTCAGACCTACAAAAATGCCCCTGGGGATCTGAGGGTGGTGATTAAGCTCTAATGCTCTGAACAGACATGCATGAGGGGGGGTGGGGAGAGGGCGTAACTGAACCCCTTTCATAAATCTCAAAGCCTTAAAAAGTCACCCTACCCTTGAAAAGAGGACTAAAAATACTCTGCCCGCTAGCTCAGAGATGAAGAGCAGCAAATTGCCTTATATCCAAAGCTCAGGACACAAAATCTAAACAAGAGCCACATTCAGCTGTAGGATCAGAATTTACATTATTTGTGTATTTGGGTGTGGGAGTTCCATGACAAAGAAGTGAACAAAAACACAATTCTAGGATAACTGAAACTCCTTAGATTCCCAGATACAACAAATATGTGGCCACTATGTAGAAATAATTTCACAAGTCAGGACTCACAAGATTCCCATAGAAAATAAATCTCTGTGAAGATGAATTTGCCAAAACACACACTGTGTGCAAGCACATGCACATGCACATACATACAGGGAAATAAAGTACCAGGAGAGATAGTCGCAAGGGGCATTTTTAAAAATTAAAATCCTAAGAACTGAAAAGATAAAAAAGAAAAGTAGATTTGAACAAGAACAAAATAAAACTCCTGAAATTAGCACAGTGGAAAAGTGAGACAACAGAGTAACACAAATATAGAACTGGAAAAACCGATTTGAGGACATCAACCAACATGTAACATAAGAGTTCCAAGTAAAAATGAAGACTTGAATACCTCATATCTAACATTGGTCTGTCCTGGAACTAGGACAAGTGACCACTTAAAAAACATAAACTCATGAGGAAAAGGAGAACAGGTGAAGAGATAATAGTAATAAGATTTAGGAGCCAAAAAATAGGTGGACAAGTAGTAACAGAACTAACAGACCAAAGGAAGCTGAATCCCAAATTGGGATTAAGAAAGTTAGGAACCAACCAGCAGATGCTCACAGGTACAAGGACAGACAGCACTAGTTACCTATACGGAGAGAGGTGGAGTGACTAAACTACGGAGAATGAAAGCTGATCAAGAACCAGCTATATCCCTAGACCCCATGTCTCCTCCATAACTTCACCCCACTGGGCAGCAGCTTCTATCCCAACTGGCAAAACCAGAGGTTTGGTCTCTGGAGACAGGGTTCTTGGATTGGGAGATGTCATACACCAAACAAAATAGAATATTGCATACTGAATGCTGACCCCTCCAGTCTTTTTTTTTTTTAATATATTTTATTGATTTTTCACAGAGAGGAAGGGAGAGAGATAGAGAGTTAGAAACATCAATGAGAGAGAAAAATCGATCAGCTGCCTCCTGCACAACCACCACTGGGGATGTGTCCGCAACCCAAGTACATGCCCTTGACCGGAATTGAACCTGGGACCTTTCAGTCTGCAGGCTGACGCTCTATCCACTGAGCCAAACTGGTTTTGGCTGACCCCTCCAGTCTTATTCCTCACCTCAGCTCTCAGCACTGAAACACACAGACATTCACCCTCCAGGGGTGAGTTTGGATGAGTGCTCCCTGGAGAATCTCCAGTTCCCCAGTGGGAGACTTTAGGGGTTGACATGAGGGGTTCCCCAACAAATGGCATGAACATATTATTCTACAGCAATGCTCGAAGTCGACAAGCCCCTCACACATCCTCAGTGCTTTCAATAAGCTTATTAGTTCTTCACTCTTAAATATGAGCAGACAGCCAAAGATTAGCAGACATGCAAGGAAGGTCTCTACAGGAAAGACAGGGCTCAAAACAAAGAAAAAGGCAGCATGAGGAAACAGAGATCACGAAGGGAGAAGAAAATTTCAAGAGAATAAAATTTATTTTTCAGAAAGTGAAGAAAATGTCACACACATGAAAACAGAACAGAATGCTTTGTAAAACAAAAGAAAAGTATTTATAGATTTAAAAAAGGAAAATTAAAATAATAACAAATGAAAACTCAATAGAGGTTGGAAATTAAAGTTGAAGAAATTGCCTGAAAAGACAGCAAAAGAATAAAGAGGTGGAAAACAGGAGAGAAAATCTAAGGAAATTAGAGGACTGGTCTAGAAATTACAACACCCAAATAATAGGAGTTCTGGAAAGAAAAACTGGCACTAACAGAGAAAAGCAAATATCGGTCGATTGAAAGGACATAACGATTGCTCAGTACTATAGATGAAAACAGACACACAGAAAAATTGCCATGAAATTTAGAATCCTGGGAAAAGAAAAGATTCTCCAAGTTCCAGGGAGAAAGAAAGAAAGAAAGAAAGAAAGAAAGAAAGAAAGAAAGAAAGAAAGAAAGAAAGAAAGAGGTCAGGTACAAAACATCAAGAAGAATTTTTAGCCTTCTAACAGCAACGCTGGAAGATAGCATAAAATAGAGCAATGTCTTCAAACTTCTGAAGAAAATTGTTTTTGACCTAGATTTTCTTCGTGCAAGGCATCAAGTGAGAAGGGAGGATAAAGACCTCTATGGATACTCAGTGTGCATGCATTTCTCATGGATCCATTTTTTCCTAGGCTACTGCAAGATGAGAGCCACAAAAAATGAGTGAGTGACAAAAAGAGGGAATTGTATGTGATCCCACACAGGACTAGGGCAGAGGGATGATGTGGTGAAGTGACCTGACAACCGGGCCCTAGGCACACAGACCAGTCCTTCCAGGTAGGACAAGCCTGGCTGGTGTGGATCAGTAGCTGAGCGTTGACCTATGAACCAGGAGATCACGGTTAGATTCCCAATCAGGGCACATGCCCGGGTTGCAAGCTCAATCCCCAATGGGGGTGTGCAGGAGGTAGCCAATCAATGATTCTCTCTCATCACTGATGTTTCTCTTTCTCCCTCCCTCTCCCTTCCTCTCTGAAATCAATAAAAATATTTTTTAAAATAGAGAAGGACATAGTGAAGGCCACCACTGCCTCAGGTTTTCACTCTGATAGACTGTTGGAGACTGTACTCCCTCAAACAGTGGAGTAAATCAAGAAAGGAAATCCAATTCAGAAGAAAGGCAAAGGAAAGTTCTAGAAATCCCAACATGACAGGTGTGCACCAGGCCAGAGAAAAGTCCAGATGAAAAGGAAATGGAAGTCTCCAGGAGGGATATCACCAAGAAAAGAGTGGTCGAACGAACAGGTTACAGATGCCATCAGCCTTGTGGAAAGAGCACTGTGAGTCTATAAAAGACACGGGAAATCTGTAGGAAGTCCAAAGAACACTAAGGAAATGAGAAACAAGACTGATATTAACTTTGTAAAAATAAAAAGTTCAGCTGTTCATACAATTAACATAGGGAAAATACTAACAACTGATGTAACCAAAAATTGCAATAAAATTATATTGGGCAAAAGGGGGAGTGGAAGCAGTGGATATAGTTATGTAAGAAAGCTAAATCTTTATCTATTTTAATAGGAAGTTAAGACATCATGAATAAAATTGATAAAACAAAAGATAATAGCATGCACATTATTTAGAAATGTGGAGATGTATATATGCCAAAAGAAAAAGCTAAACTATAAAAAATGATTTCTTTGGGAAGCAGGACTGAGGAAGTAGGGTGGGTAGAATTTCTTCCCACAGAAACTAAGAAACCAGCACACAAGTAAATATGTACAAGGCTGTTTTTGTCTGCAGTGTTTGTTAGAGACATGAAACTGAAAATAACCTAAATGTTCACTAATATGGCTGAATAAATTATGGTACAGCCATATCACAGAATTTACTTAGCTAGTTTTTAAAAAATGAGTTAAATTGACATCTACTTATCTTGAAGGATATCCTTAATGTACTATTAAAAGAGAAAGACAAGTTGTAAAGTAATGCATATGGTATGTTTGAATTTTTTGCAAACAATAAGACACTGTTATTTAACTAATATGAATACACATGTACATGTATTTATATGAACTTGGAGAAACATTTTGCAAATGCGATGCTAACATTGATCACCTTAGAGGGTTACGAATGAAAAGGATAAGGGAAATCAAGAAAAAAAATAGACTACAGAAAAATAGAGACATGGGTGATACAAAGGTTAAGAGATATGAAGAAGAGAATCACAAGATCTACTATACATATAACAGAGGACTGAGGAAGACAAAATAAAGAGAGCCAGGGAGAGACAATATTCAGAGACTACAACTGAGAATTTTTCAGAATTGATGAATACTAGGAATCCTCAGATTCAAGAGGCATACTGAATCCCAAACAAGATTGTGGTGAAACTACAGATCATCAAAGACAAAAATAAAGATAAAAAATATTTAAAGTAATTAGAGAGAAAAATCATATATACCTCTAAATGAATGACAGACTAACACTAACAATACCTCTGAGTAGGCATCAGAAGGCAATGAAATAAAACTTTCAAGTTCCCAGGAAAAAAATATCTAGGTAAAATTCTATACCTAGAAAATGATTACTCAACACTGAGGGTGAATTAAAGATATTTTCAGATGGAGACAGAGAGAAATCATTTAAGACCCCCAAATCCTTGATGAAATAACTCCTCAACGATGCACTTCTGTAAGAAGGAATCTGAACTAAGAAGAGAGGAGCAGAACCCAAGAAGCTACATCATAACATTTATTGAGGGCTTACCCTGTACTTGACTGCACAGCAGCATCATTCTAAATGATTTACAACTAAAATGGGATTCAAGGAAGGCAGTTTGGTTCTTGATTTCATACTCTCAACCACAATGCAAATAAAATTGCATCTATTTTGAAACATTTAAAAAAGTAGATTTGTTAAAAAATTGTATGGGAACAAAAAAGAAACAAAATGTAGATGATAAAATATTCAATAGTGTTAGCTCAAGAGAGAAAAGCTAGGTTAAAGTGTTCTAAGCAGTCTGCATTATTTTGTTCGGGTAGCAAACAGAACAGATAAACTTAATTTTGGACTTCGTTATTCAAATATAATTTTTAAGAATTAAGGGTAACAGCTACAATAACAGAAAAAAACATACGTTGCAAAGCAAGTGGAAAACAGTAATAGATTTTTAAACAGTATGACTATATTTGTTGTGCCTGGGAGGCAAGGTGAGGGAGAAACCTTAGCAGGAAGAAGGTGGAGGAAAGTCAGGAGTCCCTGGGAAGAGGCAAGAAGGTCCTGTAGAACCCATCACAGAATGAGAGACAGTTCTCAATACATCATTCCCTTTGTTTCTCCCCTGGGATTCTTGAGCTTCTCAAGGTTCTTCAGGATGATGTCATACAACACAGCACAAGTGTTGCAGATATACATGGCCATTGGCCAAGGTCCTGGAACCTCTGCCTCACCCAGCTTGCACACCAGCTTTTGATAATTGTGCACATGGGGCTACTTGGCTACATCGCCCCGCTCAGGGGAATCCTTGGAGATTTGAGTGTGGAAGCCTTCCAGCTTGGTGTGAAGGGTGATCTTCAGCTCAAACGTTCACCTGGAGAATCCCTCCAAGATTGTTCCCATCCTCAATACGAGGTAGCTGGAGCTGCAGCCATGTGGTGATCAGGGTGACTACTCAATGACATTGCTGGTCTTAGCTGCAGGTGCTGCCAGAGGACCATGATCTCCTTGCCATTCAGTGGGCTACCAGGAGAACCTGTGCCTTCATTTTTCCCTTTTGTCTTTTCATCCTCGTTTTCCTTTTTCAATTCCTTCTGCTCCTCCTTCTCTTTCTCCTGGGGTGGGTCAGGCACCAGGATTTCAGGTTGCTCAGGCTGGCTTCATTGAGATTTAGCTCCTTTAAAAGCATCCAACTCAGAAAACTTGGGGAAATAACTCCCAACCAGGTTCTCTGTCTTTTACACAGCTCTTCATTGAACACATTCACCTGGGATTTTGGGTTTCAGGCTGGACCCTGAGTGTGGCCATGGCCAGGGGGCCTGGTGCCACAGAAGCAAAGAGTAGGCACAAGGAAGGGAAAGTGAAATCAGCAGGAAAACTCAAGTAATCTAACAGAACACAGAATAGGAAGAAAAATATAAATACAGAGAAAGAATGGCATATATAAAACATTTGGATTCCTAGTGAATTCCAAACATAGACTAGTCATAATAAATGTAAATGGCTTAAACTAATCTGTTAAAAGAAGTCCTCAGATCAAATTTTGTACAATTCCTGGTGCTTAAAAGAAAGAAGCCTAAAACATGTCACAACAAGGATAAACATAAAATAATGTATTCAAATAATGTGTCCCTATAAGTAATAAATGTTCAATAAATATTTGTTTTAACTGAATGAATGAATGAGTCTAATAAAACGGACTTTACAGCCAAAAGTATTTGGGGGAATAAAAAGGATCATTGCTTAATGAGAAAAAGATACATTCACCAAGAATCATTCTGTATTTCTACCAATAAAGTGTCATATATGTATTTAATTATATGAAAGTAACAAACTCAAAAACTAATGAGATTTTAAAACATATCTCTAAGAAATCAATAGACCAAGCTAAGAAAATAAGACAAAAAAATAGATTTAAATAATGCATATTACAAACTTCATCTAATTGATATGAAAAGAGAATCCTCTACCCAATAAATAAAGAATACACATGAAATGTTTATAGAAATTGATCAGGTTCTAAGCCACAGAGCATGTCTCAACAATTTCCAAAGAACTACTAACATTTAGACCACATTCACCGACCAAAGACAATATAAGTTGAAATCAATAACAAAGCTACAAACCTGGTATATTTTGAAATTTCAAAAGCACACTAAGATGTTAATATGAAATCAAAATGAAAGTAACAAAGCATTTAGAACTGAACAACAATTAAAACCCTAGATTTCAGTAGAAGGAATGTTTAGCATTAAGTACAATATCTGAAAATAAGAAAAATGTTAAATTAAGAAGATAAAGAGTAATAAAGTAAACTCAAAGACAACAGAAAAAATTTTTTTCCCACAAATAGATAACAAAGTTAACAACAAATCAGTAAGATAAAAACAAAGAATATAGAATAGGAACAAAACAAAGGTTGAGTCTTTCAGAAGACTAATAAATTAAGTAGATATTCAACAAGAATGAAAAGGAGAAATAAAAGAAAGCACAAATAAACACCATTAGGCATGAAAAGGGACCGTAACTATGAATATAGTAAAGGGTTTTGTTTGTTTTTTTTAAGTATATGAGTATTCTATTCTCTACTTTAAAGCAATAAATCTAAAAACAGATGATATGGAAAAGCTCCTAGAAAAATGTTACCAAAATTGACATAAAAAATAGAAAAAAAGATACAAAAACTCTTGAATGTATTTTCATAAATTCAGTCTAAAGCTAGATTCTAGCAATATGGTCATGACTGCACAATGATGTTTTGGTCAATGGCAGACCACATATTATAATGGAGCTGAAAAATTCCTATTGCCTAGTGACATCGTAACCATAGTAAAGTCATAGCACAACATATTACTCACGTGTTTGTAGTGATGTAAGTATAAACAAACCTCCTGACCTGTTAGTTGTGTAAAGGTACAGCGTACACAATTATGAACAGTACATAACACTTGATATATTAATAAATGACTATGTTACTTGTTTATGTATTTACGACACTATACTATTTAATCAATATTTTAGAGTGTATTCTTCCTACTTATAAAAAAAAAAAAAGACCTTACTGGAAAACAGAATGCCAGTTACGCCAGCAGGAGCCTCATACTTCTCATGTTTACCTCATCTCTTCATTACATCATTTTCTCTAGTGCTTGATTTATCTCATGTTGGGTTTTTTGTTTGTTAATTCTCACCCAAGGATATTTTTTCAATTTTTTAGAGAGAGTGGAAGGGACCCAGGGGAAGAATGAGAGAGAGAGAGAGAGAGAGAGAGAAAGAGAGAAGAAACATCAATTGGTTCCTTCCTGCATGCACCCAGACTGGGGCAGGGTTCGCACTTGCAACCCAGGTACGTGCCCTTCACGGGGAATAAAACCCATGACTCTTTGGTGCACTGGCTGAGGCTCTAATCACTGAGCAACACCGGCCAGGGTTCTCATGATTTTTTGTACAGTGACATGCTAATAGGTTTGTAGCACAGAAACAATAGGCTAGACCAGTGGTCGGCAAACTCATTCATCAACAGAGTGGCAAACGGCGAATAGAGCCTAGGTGAGTAGTAGGCCACATGTGTGCAAAGAACATGTGCACATTGTAGCATTGTCCGTAACGTCAAAAAGTTAGAAGACAACTTCACTGTCTTTCACTTGATAGAATACTACATAGCACGGAACATTGATGAAGCAGTGTACAGATACATCTTACATATAAAATGTAGAACACAAACCCAATGACATTATGAAGATGATGTTTTAAAATATTTTCAAATATAGCACATATTATCTATGGATACTATGAAATCCATGCATGGTAAGAACAAGCATCAAATTTAAACTGATCCTATGAAGCTTGGCGATGGGGCAATGGACCTGGGGTGCAAAGATCTGAAGCAAACATGGCATAAAGACATGACAAGATGATGGTAGGACACACATGGGCTTGCTACCTTATTCCCTATATTTCCTTGAAATATTTCATGATTTTAAAAAATCACTGCATGTTGCACATTTTTAAGATGTCAGTGGATACTACATTTGCTTTTCGGAGCCCCCAAGGCAGGTAGGGCAAGAGTTATTATCACTTGACGGATGGAAGTGAGGGAGGTGCAGGTACTTGAGCACATGGTTTATTGTTCAAGGGCTTAAGGCCTCATCATGGGATTGTGATGCTCACCCCACTCATTCAGTAATTTTTGTAACAGGAAATGGGATCTTGAAGCAACTTAGGGTAGGCGGGGGTGGAGGGGTGGAGACAACCTCTTCCCTTCTGGAGCAAACCACAGCCGGGGAAGAGCAATGACATAACTGGATTAAAAGGGAAGAAGCCAGGCTGCCCCGGTCATCTGACCGCTTCTCAATGAAGCTGTCACTCGCTGAGGAGCTGACTATTCACTGTGCACCTGCTGAGGAGGAAGAAGTGGCCGGAGGAAGTGAGAAAAGTGACCTCACTTCCAGCATCATTTCGCCTTCAGAACACAGCCTTCAATGAAGGAGGGACAGGCTGCTGCGGGTGTGGGATCTGCGATCCAGCCTGCGGGTCGGTCCCTCACACACTCTGGTGTTTAGGTTTTTTTATTGAAATCTGAGGAGGTGGACAACAATCTCAAGACCACTGAAATTCTAGGATCTATTTCCTTTATGTTTTTTTTTTTCCAGGTTTTTTTTTTCTCTTTTAAAACTCAAGAGGCGCATCGGCATTTAATATCGACATGTGGTTTGAGGTTCAGCCCCTGGACATGTCACAGCTACATTCTTTCCCCCTGGTGATAAACACACAAAATAGTCCTCGCACCTGGTACCTGGACATTGAAATAAATGCTACTCCTCTGCCCCACTCCCCAGCACTGTTCCCACTCTTGGAGTCCGCCAACTGTTAGGCACCAAGGTCAAAGTGATTGTAGATTTAACTAAGCATGTACATTGCTCCATCCCATCCTGGGAGTAATACACAGTGTGGGGAGCTGGGGCGGTCCTGATCGATAACGTATCCCCCCAAACAGCACTCCGTGCATAGTGTAGGCTGCAAATAAGGACCTCCTGCCTGTCGGAATTGCCAAATAACAGGGTGGGTAACCAAGGGAGGCTCTGGAATCTGCTCTGGAGATCTTTAAAAGCCTTAAACAAGCTCTTATATCTGAGATTATTTTTTGCAATCCCGAGTACAGACAGATGGACCTGGTGCCTATCCTCCAGGCATCGGTCCTGCCTCTAGCGTTCCTCCACTCTTCTCCATATTATACTATATGCCTCCTGCACATTTTCTTCCCCTTACTGCAGCCCCACAGGCTTGTTTTCACCCGATTCCTGCCTCCTTACACCTTTCCTTGTTGTTCTATGAAAATCTGGTCAAAGGTCAGAGTTGCCCAATTACCCACACATAGTTTGCTGGTAGCATCAGATACCCAGGCAAAACACGCCCCTGTTCCTATTCCAGCAACTCCAAAGCTGGATGGAAATGCAGAAAATTAGCTGTTGCTAACAATCCGTTGTAAATGAAAATATGATCCCAGTAATTGATTTTAAATAGATTTTTAAAAGAATCCTTGGCTGTATTTCATCAAGAATACAGAGTTTCAAAAGCGTTCGTTCCAGGGATGGATTCCTCCCCACTCCCGTCCCCCCCCCCGCCCCCCATTCTTCTGGCTTAAACCCCAAATGGCCAGGATCCGAGTCTGAATAAACAGTGTGGGTGGTGACTGTTCCGTGAGGCCCAGCAGAGGATGCAATCACTTTCTTCCTCGGTTCAGCATTAAATCATGTGAAACTCGCCTGATTACTGCACGTACGTTTTCTCCGGTCATGGAGGGCAACAGAACATGTACTCTCTCTCTGCTTCTCAGGGAGGAACAAAATGAATTCTCCTAACTGCGAATGTTTAATTATGTATAAAGTTCATTGACCTCACAGGCGGCTGTCAGATGATCCAGTGGAGGCCTGTGAAAGGCATCCCAGGAATGCAGTGATGTGGGCAGAAACGGAGTGGATTCCTGCCACTGAACGCTTCCAACAGGATGGAACCGCAGGGTCCAGAGTCTCCAGTGCAAACACACAGTATAGTCGCTCACTTCATCGCACCTGAGGGTTTTCAGGCCTTCCAAAGGGATCCTCGTAAATGAGAAACTGGGGAAAAGTTCTGTGGGGATGGGGCCTGGTGGCGGGGCACAGTGTGGAATTCTGTCTGCTGGTGACTGCCCGGCTGCTGCAAATGGACACATTCACAATGTCCTTTCCCCATGTTAGGGGTGATGCTCTCTCACTTCCCTGCTACTGGCATGAAAAGACAAGGATGAAGCAAGCTCATTCATAAATACACGTGGGGCTGGAAGGAGACAGCGGAGGTTGTGTTTATGGAGACAGTTTTGATGGAATACAGCACACACATGTATGCAGGGACTCCACCTATTTGTCAGTAAAAAAGTGTGTTCTTCATTCACAAGAGCTGGCTTTTCCTCTTTGGGCAGAGGGAGGGAAGGGAACGAGCAAGGTGAGCTTCCAGAACACGTCTCCCTTATGGAGTCTCTCTATGGGGCAGCCCCAGAGGATGGTGAAAGCACAGCAGTAAGGAAGCATTTGAAAATACGCTGGTTTGGGCTTCTTCCTAACAGGAGGCCGGAGCCCCAGGGCACACACAGTCCTCACTTCCAGGCCTCTCCTACCCAGAGGGCAAAACTGTGAAATATTTGGGCTTTGTGCTTCCTAAGATATGAAAATGACCTGTGGGGGAGGGTCCAATCTTATTTTCTTTTGATAGCTTTCTCGCCAAACACATTCACTTTATCAGTCAAAATATTACACTTTCAGTGGGTAAAACATCACAAGGCCATTTTCTAAAACCAAACTAAGCTGTGTTGGCTCCGGCATGTTATCATTAGGAAGATAGAGAAGGGGTGGCTGGAATTTGGCCAACACTTTTGATCCTCTGATGGGAGCAGAATGAAAAGAGTCTCACTTGTTTCATTTTTAGACAAACCTGAAAATCTGAAGGGTCTTTACCAAAACCAGCCACCTAGACTTTCAATGCACAGTATCTGCCTACATTCAATCCTTATTACTTCAAGGAATATTTAGAAAATGCAAATAATGAAGTAGGCGCTATGGGCAATACAGAAATCCAAAGCGCATGAACCCTGCCCTCCAGCAGGTCATGAACAACTAGGCAGACGTGAATCCTGACTGGAGGATTCCAGAAGGCTTCCTGCATGGATTCGCCCCAGGGGGAGGTGACATTTGACCTGAACCTTCACTGAAAGTTCCATGCACACTGTACACTGCAGCATTCTAGACAGGAAAGAGCTAGAACTGTCACTGAGCCGTGCTTCTCTGTGGCTGGGGTGCTATGTCCAGATTCCTTTTTTGAGACCTCAACCATTGTCAACATAAGAAACATCCAAACCTGTGTAAGAGTTTATTTGAGCCAAACTGATGACATATGCCGAGGAGCAAGATCTCAAATGCTCCTGAGAATAACAATTTTGCAGTTTCTTTTATGCATTTGAAATTAAGGAGGGAATGTAAGAAGATTACATGAAAGTGGAAGAGAAAAGCAAAGCAGGAATTAGATTACAGGATAGTTGGCAAGATTATGTATTCTTTTGAGGGTGGTCACGCTCTAGAAGGAGGGGTTTGAAAAAGAGGCATTTAAAATGTATGAACCTAGATGTACAGAAACAATGGACAGAACTTGCTCGAGGTAAAAATATACCTTTTACTAAAAAAGTTACACCATGACCTGCCCAATTTGGAATTTATGATCTGATCACCCTGTGAGGTTACTTTCCTTCAAACACTTTTTTCCCATCTACAATATTTAATATCACTTTGTTCAGCGAACAGTCAGTAAAAAGAAAAGGAATTCCCTGTCTTTCCCACCCTGAAGTAGGAAGCCTTCCTTCCAACCTTTAAAATTTCTCTAGAAATATGATTATCCCCATAGTTACAGGGGAAATAAGCTTCCAGATAAAGAAATTTGGATGCTAAGTAATATCCTCAATCACTTCCACCCTTTGGGTACTACAATTTATAAAATTCCGTGAAGGAAATGACTCTCATTTCTCATGAAGTTCCCACGGGGAAATCACCGTGAGCCACAGTTATGAAAGTGATATCCTTTTGCTTAACCCAAATCCTCCCCTTTGTCAAGGGCCTTTGCCATCTCTGCACAGCAAGTCAGTTCTTTCTCGTCTGGAATACGTGTTGCAGGCCAGGTGGCAATGTGAGTGCACGACTTGTCTCTGTTACGGTCTAAGTTCTTGGACACTAGGGACTGCTTTATTCAACTTGATATTCCCCAGAGTGCCATTAAAAGAATAAATAAATGAGTGAGTAAATAAATATTATGGAGATATCTATGACAGAGATCAGAAACTTCTGAGTAAAGATCTGGATAGTAAATATTTTAAGGTATACAGTCTTTATCATAATTCCTCAGCTTTGCTGTTGTAATCGGAAAACAGCCACAGACAATCCATAAACAAATGGGCATGGCTGTATTGCAATAAAACTTTACTTACAAATATAAGTGACAAGGCAGATTTGGTCCACAGACCATAGTTCTCTGACCTCTGATCTATGGTGCTTATTTTTGCCATAAATCTCAGTATATTCTCTAAATTTTCATATGGCACCTGTGCTTTTCAATAATTAGATAAAGTGCAGAGTATTTAAACATTCAAGAGTTTTTTTTGGGACTCCACATGAATGAATTCACTAACATACACACAACAGGAAAACACATACAGAAATTAGCTATTACTGTAAGTGTATTTCACAGTCACTTATTTTGTACATCATATTCCTTTAAATGGAACAATTCTTATCCTCAGAAATGAGGATAGTCATTTTGCCATTTACATCATCATTATTAAATAAACTTGATACAAGATCTCAGAGCTATTGGGGGAAGAAAGGGTTTTGGGTTGGGGCCCTTTCCTGGAAAGAGGGAATGAACGCCCCACTCCCACCTCACACATGCTGTCTACCAGATCATTTGGTCTCTGACTTTACTGCTAAGTTCTTTCCAAAGGTTATTAATGCAGAGCGGGGTACTCCTTTCTCTTGATGACCCTTTGGAAAACATCCAGCTATAGAAAGCACAACAGAATCTCAAAAGCCCAGCAAACACACAGAGAAGTAAAGGGCAGCTACAAGAATTTGATGAAAACAAGATGTCCCAGCCTGTCACCCTGGGCTGATTAAAGAGTGCCCCACCCATCATTACTAGTCCCCTCACCATCAGGCTACCTTTTGTTTAAACTACAGTTTTTTAAAAAGGGGTTAGATTTGGATTGTGGTGAAAACACAAAGGATGCAAAGTCCTAAGGTTAATTGCTTGATTTGGGAAAATTTAACTTTTCCTTTCAGGTATGAGGAAATGCACAGCAAACGATGTACAGATGAGCTAGTCTTAGGTGAAGATCTTCAAACTGCGTCAGTTGTCCCCAGGGAGTCATGCAAGAGTTCTAGAGATTTCTTGTAAAAAAGGTAAAAAATGAACTTTGAGCATTTCCAATTTGGCAACTTCTCCTCAACACCGTGACGAGGTACAAAAAAAACAAGAAGGCTTCTGTGCTTTAAGAAAACAAGAAACCATTGAAGGTACCATTGGGTAATCAAAAGGCAAGAGTTCAGATCTACCACATTCAACTTACAGGACTTGAGGCAAATCATCAGACTTTAATGTAACCTGTCCTCATTTTTAACACAGGGCTAGCATATACACATTGTGGAAAAATCTGGAAATCAGAGTATATACAGTGGCCCAATTTATTTCTACAAATGTTCAGAGCCCATCATGTGTCAGCGCTGGACAGTGGGACATGGAGATGCCACAGATTCCGAGCCCTAAGAGCATGTGATCATCAGGGACAGCTCCTCCCTCCCCCGCCAAACACTCTAGTGCCCAACTGTCCTCAGTCCCTCTCTTCTGTTTATTGAATTTTCTCCCCTTCGCCTTGTCACAATCCCTTATCATCAGTCACTCCTCATTACAACATTCCCTCCTCCTCATTGTTCAGAACAGCCCTAGCAAACATGCACCATGTACATGAAGCGATGATTGACACCAATTTAATTCATATTTGATAAACTTCCAAATGGCTTAAAACACGTGGCTATAGAGCATAAGAATCTTAACTGAAATCTTGGGTTGGGGTAAGACATATAAACATAAAGACAGGAGTTAAAAAGAGGAATAGACAATGAAAGGAAAGTATAAAGCTAGAGAGTAAAATTTCCAGAAAGGCTGTCCACTTCCTCCACCTCAGTCTTCAGGGAACATGGATTGGATCATTTGTGAGCTTCAAGGGAAAAATCACTGTGAAGTACACATGTGTCAGCATCCCCCTGGGAAGTCTAGGTGAGGAGGTATCAAGAAACAGCATATCTGTGGAGAATACCTGATCTCTATTTTCTTTAGCCTTGTACCTACAGGATACAAACCTGAAAAATGACTCACGAAAAAAAAAAAAACAATGCACAAATCAAGAGACTTATTCAACACATTTTAAATTGAATCTATCTCGACAAAGATGCCCTGCATCACTTCTGAGACTTCATGAGACCATTATCTGCTCCTTCCTTCTGGTTTCCAGCTTCTTTAATACTGAAAACTGCTACTCAAAATACATAATCTTTGAAGAGTCCGCCTCAAGATTTCCAGAGGTTTTGTGGAGCAAAGTTAATGGGCTCATCTGAACCCATGTGTCTGGAACAATACCAACAAAATGCCTTTAAATCAACCATTCTAAAGTTAGCGTCTACGGAATGCTACTTCGGCATCAAGGAACGGGACCCTCTGCGCTTATTTCATCAGTCCCTGGCAGCATTCTGGGTACAACGAACAGAAAATCGCGAGGAAAGAAAACTTTCAGAGCCTGCTTTGGGCCCCTTCGCATTCCTTTTTTAAGCATTACAAGACCGATCCTGGGCCCCAGATGCAGCTTTTGGATGTCAGATGCCGCAGGCAGATGTTTTTCCTTAAACCCACTGTCTCTCTCAATCTGTTTATAGCTGTTTCCCTTTTACTTGCACCTCAAGTTCTTCCTGCTCACTGCACGTCCTAAAAGGTTTCTTCCCTCCACACGCACAGGGGCATTTTTCTATCATTTGTTCTCCTTTCTATAAGGCATGCATGCACCCACTCATCAGGTAACCTGTCCACCCATCACTGAGGTGTTTTCTTCCTCGGCTATCTTCAAGAAGTATTGTAGTAGAAGTCCCATATAGATTAACTCCCCAGCCCTAGCCAGTTTGGCTCAGTGGATAGAGGGTCGACCTGTGGACTGAAGGGTCCCAGGTTCGATTCAGGTCAAGGCACATGCCCAGGTTGCAGGCTTGATCCCCAGTAGGGGACGTGCAGGAGGCAGCCAATCAATGATTCTCTCTCATCACTGATGTTTCTATCTCTCTCCCTCTGAAATCAATAAAAATATATTTTTAGATTAAGTCCCCAAAGGTAGTGGCAACAGAAAGTGTTTGGTTTTCCTAAGAAGGAAATACTGAGGTCACATGACTGGTATTAGCCTCTTAAATCAACTGGGTATCAACTGTTGGGTTCCCACGATGAGGTTGGAGCTCTTTATTCACACCTGCATGTCTTTGTTCTGGGCTTGGGGGTGCTCCTCAAACAAGTCAGACTAAGTTTCTTCATTGTAAGTCAATTACACACTCCATGGCAGCCAAACCAAGCAGTAGATGTAAGACACTTATCCAACTGCACTATGGAATCAAACAGAATATGATCTAGATGAGAAACAGGATGACAGGTGTGGCTATTTCTTATCCACGAAGGTGCCAGGGGACCGGGGATTTTCCTGGTGGTAATGAAATAGTTCTGTATCCTGGTGGCAGATTTTGCTCAACAAAAATCATCCCCAAAAATCATCTCTCATGGCTTCTCCTTATCTTATAGATCTGGGAGAAAAGCAATATCTCCTGCGACACTCTGGTTGCAATTCCTATGCTCCCTTCCCAGTTAGCAGACATCAACCTCTGGTATTCTACCACTTTACTTCCTGGCTTACTTATTTATCATCTGTGTCTCTGCATTCAAATATGAGCTCCATGAGCAGCTTGTCCCTGCTTACCAGTGTGTCCCCAACACTGAGGACAGTGTAGTATTTGTTCACTGGCTGACTGAAGAGATGAATGAAACATGTCCAAAGCAATGGCCTGTTATCAGACTAGGCAATTCTCAAACACATAGATCACTATGAACTGATGCAGATCATTATGAAATGACAAGTGTATCAAGATCATCTTATGTTTGGCTAAGGGAACACACATGACAAAAATTTGAGTGGTGTCTTTAAATGCTAACAAGAGTTATGAGAATCCCAACGAAAAGGGAATTCTTATTGAATTTTCTGAGGTAGAAAGACCAGCAGGTAAATGGATAGTTGGGAAGATAGGAACAAATGTAGACATCCAAATACACATACCCATTTCCTCATCTCCAAAGATGTAATGGGATCTTGGTAGTACTTCCTGTACTCTATAAGTCATCCTGCAATGAATGGGAGTCCTCTATGAGGACAGAGGCAGAAAAGCATCAGGGAGACAGGGATGGCAGACACAGGTAAGCAGAGAGAAGAAAGAGCCCCTGTGTGACACTGACAAGGTCTAGAATGATGTCATCACCTCACCATGCAGTTTCACAAGGGCTGTGAGAGGTCAGAGTGAGGGCTGCCCTTTCCACCAAGTCACCAGACTAGACCTCGCCTCCAGGCTGCTGAGACCTGACAGTCTTCTGACTTATTCTTGAACCCATTGCTTCATGGTACCACAGACTCCCAGAAGGTCAGGTCTGGAAGTGTTCTTAGAAATAATCCTACAGTAAAGGTCAGCCCTGAAATGGGGTCTGTCTTCCCTGAAACGAGTCACATCACCTTTCAAAACAGGCAAGGCTTCGGACAACCCACCAGACATCAGAAGGAAATTCTTAGCGGGCTGTGCTTTCAGATGTGGTGAAATGTTTTAAATAAATGGCTAACCTTACATGTATCTGCTTTAGGGAGGGGGGGGAAAAAACTCCCCCAAAAGACCTCTTAAAATCCCGGGAATAAGAACAAGGATGCCAGTGACCCACTCACTCTGAAAGTATACTCGGAGCCAAGCAGCCTGAAGTGAGTCTTCTGATACCAAAGTCAGCCGTGCTCCCTGACTCCCCTTCATTTCACGCTTCTCTTAAAAGAAAACAGGCCAGACTGTTTCAGTAAATAACAAAAGGTCAGAGAAGTGCTACTCACAACATGAGCAAAATAACGGCACAACCTGCCAAGACGTTTCCTAAGGCCTAACAGGCGGAAAAAGCCAGCGGTGCAACAGTGCACAGATCTGACTGATGAGGAGAAAGGTTCGTTCCCATAATATCTGCCCTAAGCAAAACCTGCTCATATTTCATCAATAAGAAATTCAAATATAGATTCCGCCAGCAGGTTCAACCAGCACTTCACTATCACCCCCCTCATAAAGAAGCAGGGTGCCTACGTGTGTGGTTTGTTGTTTTAGGCTCCTCTCCTTAGGTTATTTTTGACTGTAGAGCTGAGTGTCAGTGGGGTGGGGAAACGATGATGTCCTCAGAGCTCAAGCTCAGTCAATTTTGTAAAATCTCCTCCTGGGTGAAAGGTGCAGCTCGTCTCACTCCAACCACCTGACGGTGGGCCCTGCATGTGTGTGTCACCTTCAGAATTTCTCTGAGTTGAACAGGATGTAAATAGCATGATAAGAGCTTGAGCGAGAAGAAGAGAAAAAAAAAACACATCCAGGGCAGAAACCAGCTCTCTTCACCACAGGATACTGCCCCAGCTGATGCTGCCAGATGTCATCTCCCTGGGCATCCCTGTTCTTAGCCGCACAGACAACGCCCCACACGAAGCCTCGTGGGCAGACTTGTGCAATGACTGCTCTTATTCATCTCCGGCTTGACAGGGCCTTACAAGTAGTCGGCGCCCAGCACCTTCAGTGGGTTGATTCAATGGCATCCATATTGTACCACATTCCTGTTTTAAAACTAAGGGGCAGCATTTTTGCAAATTAACTCCCAGGAAATACTAGCCTGGCAAGATGTTACTTGGGTGCAACATAATTCTGATTCCATGATGAAATGCACTCGGGAAATGCTTCATACAATTACTAGATGCCACCACTTCGGAATCGTAATACATATGAGCGTAGGAGAGATTCTGAGGCTTGCCGGGAAGAAACCTGTTGAAGTTAGCATTTCCCAAGTGATTTCAGAGACCTTTTATCAATGCATACCTATCAGCATCCTAAGGAACTAGTGTTTGGTAGAGGACATAGTCAGGAAAGCTACCTTAGAGCAATTGCTGATACATGGCTAATCATATGTACTCTGTCCTTTTAAGTCCAATTCATTCTTTCTTCATGCTATGTCATTGTGGTTGGTACTGCCCACATAACACCCTATTATTAGTTTCTTATTCTTTAACTTATTGCTTTATAATATCACAGACTCCCAGATCTGGAAGTGCTCTTAGAGATAATGACAAGGTAAAGGTCAACCCTGAATTTAACAGAATTGTTAACCAAAGCCCCCGCGATGAAGGGACTGGCCTAGGATGTCACAATACAATACATTTGGTTCCCTAATGGCAAGGGTGTTTTTCAAGCTCCTATGCTCTGTCTCCCCACCCACACTGTAGACAGGGGTTACAGCAGTGGGTCCCCAGTGGTCAAGAGAACGGACAGGATGAGAAGCCACTTGAACGCCCACTGATGGCCATGCACTTGCACCCCATCCTCTCACTTAATTCTTACACAACTCCGTGGGTTGAAATTTGAAAGATGAGGACGCTCAAGGCCACACAGTAAGCAAGTAGCTAGGATTTGAGCCAAGAATAGTTTGACTCCAAAACATACTCCTGCTAGTATATGAAACTCCTTCCACAAAGAGGCCCTCAATAAAAGCACGTTGAATTACATATTAAACCGGGAATTTGCATATCTGAAATTAGAGGCAGAGACTCTTTCAGCTAAGGCTGCAAGGACGCACATAAAGCGAGCCTTTGTTCTCTATCAAAATCTTCTATCATCTGTGAATATAAAGAAGATAGGGCATTTTTTAATTCACTGGTAATGAAGTGAAAGTTTTTAATTAATGAAAGTTGAATCGAGTTAATCAAGTAATGAGAACAAAATTCTGGTGTTATTGAATATCACAAATAATATGATCATTTAATGTTAGAATTTATTGACTTCTTTCAAGTGCCAATTCACTTGGTTATGGTTCATGAAATCTGTGATGGGCACAAGTCCAGTTAATATGATGATGGTGGTGGTGAGTGGTATATTTCCATTTTATATACAAAAAACATATACTATCTAAAATTGCTATGGTCCTAATAGAAAAAGGAAATTTTATCCAGATTTAATCAACTGATGAACTCTGAGAATGTTTTTTTTCATAGTCATCTCATTTTTATTTAAATCCAAATTTAAAAATTCAAACAGCTTTATTTTAATTTTTGATGTATTTTGAACATTAGTTAAGTGATTTATTCTACTTATTGGTAGATTTACTGTCTTTTGAAGAATTTCTGAAGCAACATGTGGTCCACACATCCAAGTAAAATATTAAAATATTTAAAATGACAACAATAAACCAACAACAAGTAATAGTAGTCACAACTCCACGAGTAATCAATTTAAAAAAAAAAAACTGGTTTGGGAAGATTTATAGTACTCTTTAAAATAATTAATGTGCAATTCAGCTTGGATACCATAGACTTTCAATATTGGCAGAAGGGGATTTTTAACGTTAGTATTTAAAAGTCAGCCATGATTGTGTAACCTTAAGAGAAAGAATGACCAAGGATGCCATTCTATATTTGAATGTCATTTTTCAGTCCGTGTTAGGTAGTGAATTTTAGCAATATGTTTGCCATCAGGAAATTAAAAACAGAAACAAGTTACAAGGGTAAATTTATGTCTCTACCAACACTTTTTTTTCCTGAAATCGGAGTAATGCCAATTTTCCTAATACTTCAAAAAAATCAATAATATCTTTGTTCACTAAGATTATTAGATACAATGACGTGAAAGTTCACGAGGAAACAGAGCTTATTAAACCTTGATCATCAGTGTTATGGTTTATCAACAGAAAATTTACTTTCAAGTGAACTGACAACTGCTACTTGACAGGTTCACTTGCTTCATGAACATCCCAAACTCCCTTTATTCGCTCCCTTTCTGCATATGTCCTCATGTCTTAGTGGAGGAGCTCCTATAAGAAATAGCATTTGCTGTGTGGCTCAGTGCTTAAGCATCGACCTATGAACCAGGAGGTCATGGTTCAATTCCTGGTAGGGGCATATGCCCGGGTTGCAGGTTTGATCCCCAGTGTGGGGCATGCAGGAGGCAGCCAGTTGGTGATTCTCTCTCATCATTGATGTTTCTATCTCTCTCTCCCTTTCTCTCTGAAATAAAAGAATATTTTTTAAAAATTTTAAAAAAAGAAATAGTCTCTCAATTCCTCCCATATCCAAGTAAACTGACAGGGTCAGCTCTGCACAGATTCTGCAGAGAAAAAGCCATCAAATCTATATCTGGGATAGAATAAGTAGCAGCAGAAATTAAGAAGGAAACAGAAAAGGCAAATAATTAGCTTCCTAGCACCTGCTATTCCAGATCTGATTTTTTAAAGTGAATGTACAGACAACAGATACCACCTCCATAAACAAAAACCTATTTTAACAGTGAATGGAATGATTCCTGCAATGAACAGTCTGAATTTCCTCCTCGTTTTCCAAAATATTAACTGCCGCTTACAGAGTCTGTAGTGCATGCCAGGTACTGTTCTAAGAACTTGGTTCATGTTAACTCACGACAACACTTATGAGGAAGGTGCTTTGTAATATGCACTTTGCAGATGAGCAAGAGGAAGCATCGAGAACCAGGGAGGAAAGAGCAGAGATGACATCTGAATCCAGAACGCCTAGTTTGGGTCCATGCTGCTAAGACCTGACACTTAATGACCGATTAGGAAGTTCATTGGGTTTACTATTCTGACACGTTTGGATAAGAGGCATGGTCAAGGCAGTTAATAGCAGATTCCCATATAAGAAAATATTTCAATACCCAGAAAAGGGTTAAAATAGTCTGTGATTCTGTCACCGGAGCGCAGAACCAGAGAGACCTCCCCAGGAGCTGTCTGTGGGCTATTTCAAAACATCAGTGGCCAGGGTGAACCCCTCCTTCAGCACATGATCCATTTACAGTGTCCATTCCAGATACGAATAATTTAATTGCTAGAGTTAAAGACTTGTCTGTGTTTTAGGAAAATGAGATTTTTATTTGGGATTCCCCAGTATATTAGAAAGATGATTCTTAGTATAATTGTGGGCAAGAAGGAAATAATATACATATTTGTGGCTATGAGCAGCTAACCAGAAAGAAAAAAAAAAAAGGAAAGAAACTGTCTGGACTTGCACAGCTCCAGAAACGACTGGATGTTTGCTTTTTTTCCACCCGAGTAAGCACTTCTTTCTTATCGGGGAGGATTCATTTCCCACCTGTGTCTTTGACGTTCATGAAATGCATATAAAGTGACTGTTTATTTTCCACCCATGGAAAGCTGAAGTTATTCTTTCTCTGGGCTTTAGTTTTAGGACTCAAAATTTGTTTGGCAAGCTTCGGCGTGAGAGAAAGCTTCCTTTTATGTACAGCAGACTCCCGACGACTTAGAATGTTTGTTTGGGAGTTAAAGGGATGCCTGGTGTTTTTCTGTTTTATAACAATTACCATGTACAACATGACCGGACAAAAACCAAAATGTGCTCCAACTGAATTCCATCTTCCTCGTGAGTACTCCTCCCCATGGGCACCATGATCATCGACGCCTGATATTTTTTTTTTAAGTTCAACGTGATTGCTTATATTATCAATTAATACATATATTCCAAATATGGGTTCTGGAAAACATGCCGCCTGTGGCAGTCTGAACCTTTGAGTTGTGCTGTCCTTATACTTCACACTGCGTGTTAGATTTCAACTCAAGAGAAGATTGGATCTTTAAGAGAACTGCCACAGGCACCATGCTGATGGCACAGGAGTGGCACACGCCCGGTATCAGCGCAAAAACCCCTGGATGGGAACAAAGACAGCAAGGCAAGAGGCCTTCCGAAGGTCAAAGGGAACCAGGACAGAGATGAATGGAGAAGGGGCAGGATGCCAAGCTAAAGAACACAGGCCCTGCCTGGAAGTGCATAGTCCTAAGGAGACTAGGGTTGCAAGTCTGATTCCTTGGAAGAGCACCTAGAAGAATCAAGCACTGGGAAGGTCTGGTCTGATCCCCTGCATTTGGCAGTCAAGATCATTTCCCCCATTTTACTGATAACACAGCTGAGGTCCATGAGAGCTAAATGATGCAGAGCTAGAGCAGTATAAGGCCAGTGCCTTTTCCAGCTCCAGAAATGAGAGCCGGGGCTTTTCTGGGTCTTGTGTTATGAATCACCAATGAAACAGGATGGCACTGTGGACAGCTCCATCCAGAGCATTACTTCTAATAACCAGAGCAAACTCTGCATTGCTGCGGGTTCAGAGCCCCTTCCTCCTCCACCGAAACTGGGCTGTGCCCAGGAGCAGGATAGACATCTACCTCCATGGCTTGGAGCACAGAGACCCCGCGGGATACAACTCTCTGTGCTTCTAATAGGAAAGCCAGGTTTGATTCATTGGACCATTCAGTTCTTCAAAACCTGATGTGGCCTAGTGTGAATCCTGAAAGTCGAGAACGTGGATCCAGATAGAGGCCACTTACTAGCCAGGATAGGTGCCGTGGCTCTAAGAAACTGGGCTTCCTTTTCTCACTTTGCAACTCACTTGCTGAGTAAACTTGGGCTACTCGCTTCTTAGCCTTGGATCCCCCCTGCATAAAAAAGTGGGAAAATGAAGTCTAACGATCTCTCAGGGGTAGTATGAAGATGGCCCAATTGATGTTTTAAACCGCATGGTCCTAGGACAGCATGAGTGCTCTACAGGATCTTCCATTAAAACCGTCTGTGGTTGGTTATGGACACACACACCAATATTTCTTACCAAGAAAAAAAAAAGGGCAAGGAATTAATTCTGTTTTTGTTTGGGGGTAATTTCACAAAATGTCATATTAAAACATTAACATTCTGAAGCCTAAATTCCACTGAATGTAGCAAAGGAACATAATAAAACTTGGTAACAGCAATATCCCAATCTGCAAGTTCCTTAATGAGATGAATAAATTAACCAGATGGTTAATTAATCAAGTATATTTGATGGGACAAATACAGTCACTCATCTCATTCTGTTTTAAATTTAGTTTGAGAACACTGTAAAAAAATGCTGCCATCCTGCATCTGTTGAATGCTAAGTTTGCCAGTTTTTACCGTACCTCAGTTACAGAATATATATGAGCAGGTACTATTTTGTGATCACATTATTTAACTTTAAGATATTAAGACAGGGTTAAGCGGTGACTTAATCAAAGGCTACATATGCAAAGATGATAAATCTTAAATTTCTTTCCTGCCCAATACCCCAAATTTGTGAACTGGCTAGTTAGCCTGCAGTAGGGTTACACAGTTGGGGGATGGGGTCTATTATAGCTAGGGGCCACAAAAAAAGGTGATAAACCTTTCTACCACACACAGGGCCTGCCCCCTGGTCTTGAGCATCTTCCATCCCAAGCTTTAATGAATCCATTTAACCAGCCACAATATAAGTGGCATAATTAACCGTTGTGCTCAACATCCATTAAAACCAAGTACATGTCCACTAGATAGGGCTGACCCAGGACAACCTTCCTCCAGACTGTTTCACCAGTCTACCCAAAATGGGAAAAGTTAGAGAAGATAAGTGAAGTTTTTTAAAGATGAAATTCATTCAATTTTAAAATATATAGTGTAATTTTTATTCTGAGGTTATGTCCTTCCTAGTTTTTGGTGTCCAATGTTCTTTTTTTAAAACATATTTTTATTGTTGATAGTATTACAGATATCTCCCATTTCCCCCTATTCACCCCTCTCCTCCTCAATGTTCTTTATTTTACCAGTGAAAGTAAAGTAGTAGATAATTTCTGAATATCCCAACGTGGCAAAGTAAGAAGTTAGCATCTCTATGCTGGCCCTTAAATTAAAAGAAAAAACAAACAAAAGTTTGCTGATCACTGCCTTAGAATGAGTCACCTGCTGTTAACTACTCATAAAGAACAGAGACCCACGTGGGTATTTTTTCATGTGATCAAATATTTAATCCTAGTAAGACACAAAGCTCCATTTCAATATGTAATGCAAAAGGATTTCAAAAGCTGTACTAATAAAAGGGATTTCCAAACTGAGCTAGAAAAAGTGTGCTGCCATCTAAAGTCAAACACAAAACATACTATACAAACATACATTACATTGTCCTTCCTCATATGGTACAAAGCATTTTAATTAAAACCCACAGGGCATACAAAGGCAATATAATCCAGCAGACATCATCATAATAATAAAGAATGAAAACACTGTTGACGGGTTTGCCACCTGTAGATGCCCTCTATGGAAGTTGTAGACAAATATCGGTTCTGCATCTGAGGACAGATGGCAGAGGATTTAACCATGCAACCAACCCAAAGGAACCCAGGTGTTATCAATCTTGGCACTAGTTGACAGACGCTAGGAGGTGGGAAAGGGAGGGAGTCAGAAGAGCTCATGTTTTCATTTTTTCAATAAGTAATTATGTGATGCTCTCTATGGTTAATAGAATAAGAAACGAAGCTGCAAAAATTTGTTTGAAATGTAAGCAATGTCCTTTAAGGGGAGGGGCTAGGAAAGGTGACACATACTATGGAGACCAGCAGCTCAGGGAAGAGATGGGGCTGAATAATGGAGAGAAACCTCATCTATCCTAGAAGGAACTCAACAAAGCCAAATGCTTCTGAACTGGGAAAGAGTGGGGTGATGGGTTGAGTTGCATCCCCCAAAAGATATATCCATGTCCCAACCCTGGTACCTGTGAATTCAACCTTTATGGATAAATAGGATCATTGGGGTGGGCTCTCATCCAATGAATGGTGTCCTCATAAGAGGAGGAAAACACCATGTGACAATAGACACAGAGAGAGAACAGTTTGTGGTGACAGAGACAGAGACTGGAGAGCCACAGCTGTGAGCCAAGGACCAAGGATGGACAGCCACCATGGCAGGGTCCTTCTCCGGAGCCTTCATAGGCAGTGTGGCCCTGCCCACACCTGGATTTGGGACTTCCAGGCTCCAGGGCTGTGGGAGAATACATTTCTACTGCTTTAAGCCCCCTAGTTTGCAGACACTAGTATGAATGGTATACATATATTATTTAAAGATAGGAAGGCAATCACCAAAAGAACTTTAAAAAAGAGTGGGAGGGTGCTTAGGATATTGTCTGTGGGAAGTGGGTCTGAGGGAGGAGAGGAGAATACAGAGGCCATTATATTTTATTAATAAATACCTTCCGTACTCTTTGTACGGAACCACACAGGTATTCCTTTGATCTTAAAAATGTACAGATAAAATATCGCTGGGATGACCCGGTCAGCTTTCTCCATGTCCCCCTGGCCTGGTCCCTACCCTCCAGTGGACACTCCCTGGACACGGTCCCCAGCTGTCTTCAGGGAGGGATGGAGCCGAGCAGGGAAGGAGGGAGCCAGGAGGCAGTGTCTGAATGTGCTCACACGCCTGCTGTGCACATCTCGAAATCAAACACAAAGTATTTTGGGACTTTCTTTGGGTTTGTATCATCGATGATGGTAATTTTCCCTATTAACTAGGGTGATAAAGAATCAACTATAATGAAAACAGAGAGAACATCAGAGAGCTTGTCACTAGCTTCCTTTGTAGATTATCATGCAAAACAATGCCTGACAAAGATTTCAGTGATGAGGTTATGCACTATCAGGAAAACCTCACAATAGGCCTTCGTCACAAATGTTTGCTCATCAAATTGTATTTAACCCACAAAAGCAATGTTCAGTGCTCCCCCGTGGCCTGGATCTTCGATCTGTGCTGTGGGTTGTGAGTGTTCCGGCCCTAAGAAGTCCCATGCCCTTTGCTCACTCTGAGAAGAAAGCTCACATTGAACTCAGTAGCCTGTACTGTTGTGACAAGCTATGTTGTCACCTCCCCCATGAACAAGCCTATTGATGACTGTGGGACCTAGAGTGAGCACCAGCCCCCTTTGCAGAAAGAGCAGGAGGCGTGTCAGTGTTCCTAGCACACGCTAGAGAGAGGAAGAGGACGCAAAGGACAAACACGCTGTGTGGACATGGGGCCTCTGCACAGGCCTATCTGCACGCGGCTACCTGAAGGCAGCTGGGGAGCACCTTGCCATTTGTTGGCTGGAAACAATGAGATGTCTAACAGCTATCACATGGATGAACATTTGGGAGGCGGAACAAAGGGGCGGTGTTTTATCAGGAGCAACATCCTAATTGCAGTTAATACACTGCCCAGGGGGAAACAGTTTGCTTTCACCATCAGCCCAGCCTTCAGCTTCCGTGGGTAACATCTCCCAGCCACCCAGGGGGGTACCTTCCCTATCCACTAGGCTATCACACATCCACACTCAGCAAGTCTTCCCTTCCGGGTTGCAAGTGCCAAGATGAGCCAGGATAGGCTTCCCATGAGAAAACAAGTCACAACCCACAAAGCCACTGCACATGTGCATCAGTATTGGACACAATGCATAGAATGGCTGTTTTCATGATGTGACCTCTCATAAAGCTCTCCCTCCAGCCCCGCAAAGGGAAGGGGCTATGCATGCACCTAGAACTGATACCTTCAAGTGCACACATCTGCTTACAAATTGTTTTGGGTACTGTTCTCCATAGTTGGTCTCTTCTCCTTTCTTGCTTTAAATCATCACCTCTCAACACACCATGATGAAGATCAAACCCTTAGACTCAGATGTTCCAAAAACCTGATCCATTAGATGTGCTTTGATCACATCTGGCTACTTCTCATCCGCTTTGTTCTTGGCCACATTAATGCTGCCGTAAACACATTCTATCAATCAGGTTATGCTGTAAGCCTAACCAGTCTTTGCTAGTACATAACAATGGACTATCTCACTTTCCTCATTCCGCACATACACACGCATGCACGCACATGCACACACACAGCCATGTATCATCTGAGGACACAGGCTGAGTTCCCTAGCAACATCACTGAAAGCAGGCCAATACCCTGTCGAATTCCAAGTCCTGGGTTTATGATGTAAATTAAGAGGCACATGATGATGGCTTCACAAACTCATTTTACCAAGAAGAGATTTTAGTAGCTACTGTTCTGTAGAACTTTCTGACATGACAGGGCACATCTGTACGGAGCAGCCCTGTTCCTGAGCCCGGCTCACCTTGGCCAGCAGGGGTAGATGATGGCATAGCCCCCCAAAGAGACATCCAGATCAGGACGGTCACTCAGTCCTTAAGAATGAACATGAAACAGCTCCTTAAGGGTCAGATTTACAACTAATGAGGCTCCATCCACATTATGTAACAAACTCGCTAGGGAAAAGGTGGCTATTTCTAATTGATTTTAAAGGGCGGGGGGAGGGGAAAGCCTGGACCAAGTGTTCCCATCTCCTCCCATTCTCCTGGCAGACGAAGATGAGGATTGACCAAGTGGGAAGAATATGAGGAACAATAACTGTATAAACAAGAAGAAATAAAATGAAAAAGAAAAATAAACATGAGCTGGATCAGGGGGGGAAAAAGGCAAAACAAGCAGAAATGATCTTTTGATAAGAACGGTATTACATAATACGGTGCCTACAACATGTAAAGTCACTTTGCCCGACAAATCGCTTTTCTATAAAGAATTAAGAGAGCAGAATGAACGCAAAAATCATTTAAGGTCCAGAGAAGGGCTCCAGCCCCCTCGAGGGGCTTCTTATCCAAACACTGACTTCCTAATGCAGGTACTGTCGGGCTGTCTACTGGAGGGTATTTTTTATTATCACTTGAGCTTGTCTGTTCGGAGAGTCCATTTCCCGTGTTAGTGCACAAGAAAAGGTTAAGTAGGAGAAGCAGAACGTTCATCCACTTAGGAAATGATCCAATGCACCCCAGCGCCAAAGGCTCACAGGCCTCCTGTGGCGCATCGGCTTCCAAGGAGCTCTCCTGGCTGCACCCAGCACCCAACAGTGCCCCTCCCTCCAAGGGAGACCACAGCACCCCCATTCCAGCCCCTCCCATCAGGGACAAGGTAGACACAGAGCAAACCAGCACAGAGCTTGGCCCACAGGAATCACGAAATACATTTTCGCTAAAGAAACTAGGAGCAAGAAATGGATGTCTGACCAAAAGGATTGTTGAACGCCAGAGTGCACATGCTCCTGATATGAGCCACACAGGGCAGCCTGGCCTCACGCAGGACAACTCAACATGCATTTGTCCAATGAATGAGACAAAGAGAGAGCTTTGAAACTTATGCAGAAACATAAACATACTTGGGGAGGAATTTTTATAATATGGGGTTTGCCTAAAGATGAGAGCATATATACTAATTTTGAAAAAGTACACATACTCTGTACAAGCACAACATAAAGGAGGATGATCCAAGGAGCCTGAAGGTGAAGGGTGTTTTACCAATTAGGATGTGCAAATGGGGTGTGTGGTGAAAATAAAACACTGAAGGTAGGGAACTCACGCCAGGGTCACAGCTCAGTGTCCTGTTCAGAGTCAGTGTGGGGTTTTTTTGACCAAATTTGGCCTTCTTAGACCTCCAGGGCAGCCCTTCTGCATTTCCAGGAAGGAGGTGGATAAGTGGCTATTTTGGTCTGTCTGCCCATCTGGTCTCTTTGTAGCTGGCTAGCTCAGGCACTCAGCTCACCGTCAGGCCAGCCAGTTAAGTGCCTTTGCTGACCACTTGGCCATCCCACCATGACATGGGACACTCACTGGAGACAGCAGACGCCCCACAAGAAAGTCCCAGGGGGTAGGTACCCGCTCCTCCCCTTCACAGTGCAATTCCAGACTGTGTGTCAGCAGCATCCTTGACACTGAGGAAGGGAAAAGCACATCAGAACCTGACCGTATTGTGCCCAAATAAAGAACTCACATCAACAGGGAGTATAAAAATGTTATTTAGAACTTCTGTTCTCAGATGTATAATACAAAGGAGAGCTTGTTGTGCCAGGGAACAAAGTGATCCAATATTCACAAAGCAGGAATTCTCCCACTGCACATTTTGTTTCCAAAACACTTAGGAATACAGCAAGATTTCAAGTTGGGGTAAAGAAGCTCCTTTTGGAAGCGAGAGAGGAGATAAGTGAAATCTTTCACAGACGGGATGAAATCCTTCCAAGAAAGCTGTACGCCTGCCGTGAATGTCAGCATTTAGGGGCACCCCAGTGTGGATGGTGAGAGGCTCTGGCCCTGGATACATGGCATGGGTATGGGTGAGAGGGGAAAGAGGGCTGAGAGTTTTTAAAGCTACCGAATATTCTGGCAACATATCATGGGAATGCAGGGACCTCAAGCATTTTTTTAAATTAACCTCTTAGGCCTAGGGTTCCAGGCAGACCAGGTAGTTTTGCTTCCCCTGGGATTGCTGCCAGAAAGGAACAAGCAGTGCTTCTTTATTACATATTTTAGAAACCTGTTTTGTTACCTGCAGGCGAGTCAGGTGGTAAGGAGACTTCTTTTATCAAGCTGGGGGCTGGGGGAGCAGGCCGGCTGGGGAGCAACCTTTCTCTCCTGAACGTTCACTGCATGACAGAGCTCAGAGCCAAAACCCCAACCAGAAAGAAAACTTGAGGGGAATCCATATGTTCCTCTTATTTTGATGTTATTAGTGTTACTTTCCCACTGCAAACAGTCACCCTCTCCCCTCGGCTGGAGTTAGTTCCTGGAAGGTGATGCAATTTGGCCAAGGAGCCTGGGCTTGGAAACCAGGTTCACCATCTCAACCCCAGCTCTTCCATCACTATGGGACCCACGTCAGCTTCTCTTCAACTCAACTTGTCTTCAACTCAACTCCCATATGCATAAAACTGGAATAAAGATGCCCCTCTGACAGGCTTGCTGCAAATATCAAATGTAAAAATGAAAGTCAGGTGCTCAGCATGCAGTGGCCCTGCCTCTGAGTGCAGGGACTGTGACTGCCTCATCTTTGTGTCCCCTATACCACATGTCCCTCAGTAGGGCTCCTGTTAAATTGAACAAAATAGTTAGATGAATTATTTCCCCTGTTCTTTTCTCTCATAATCTGTCCTTTGCCCTTGCCCTTAAACTCACTGACTGCGCACGCTTCAGACCAGCCATGATTGACATTTGATCCACTCCACTGTAAAGCCAGACACTTGTGCTCCAAGCATTATTTTATTGATGGCAAGGCTAGTGGCAAAATTGAATAGAAGACGATCTGACTGCTTCGAAGCATCTCCTACCACTGGAATGTCAAGGGGCCACTGCTAACAATGAAGATACAAAGGAAATACTTAAAGAGGCAGATGAGGATTAAAGGGAGTGAGAGATGAGAGTCAGGAAATTCAAGCCAAACTCGCAAATCTGACACCAAACTACGGTATCTTTGAACAGCCTGCATATTATTAAACATTCTTAAGGAATGTATTAATGATAAGTAAACATCTATGACATCTATGACAAGTAAAACTGTGTCAATGTTAACAGAAGCTGATATCATGGAAATTTTCAAGGTGATTATCTACTAAAAATTGTATTATCCCCCTTTGTATGTATGTGGTCAATGGGAATGGAGATCTAGTCAAGTGACTTATGGCTCTTACCATCAATACCTATACCCCATGCCTCTCACTTCTCCCACTCGTCTGGCCACAGTATTTACAACACCTGCCGCGTGGACTATACTACTCTGTTTCAAGTCCCCTCAGATGTGAATGAGAACCAGGAAAGGCATCAGCCCACAGAGATTCAGCAACAAGAGATGAGGTGACAGAGGAAGAATGTCCATAGAGTAGAAGGCATGGAGGCAAGGGGACTCTACAGGGCAGGTGGCTGCACGGAGTCAAAAGGAATAATACAAACTCTCATTGATGACCCAGGAAAAAAACAAAACTTCAAGGTCCTGCAAAGTACCAGGGTCCTTGAGGGGCTGCAGGAACGGATGCGTGGCAGGTAAGGACTCTGGAGAAGCATGTGGCCCTCCAGATGGTTCTAGCCAAAACTCCAGGCGTCTCCCTCTCAAATCCACATTATCAGTGAAGCAATCAAAATGACCAGTCATGTGCTTCCAGAAGAGCCCGTGTTAAGGTGAGAGAAGGCTGGGAGGGGCCAAGCATGATGGAATGCAAATGAAAGAGGAGAATGGGCTTCTGTCCTCATGCAACTATTATTGCATATGTAGAGGAATAACAAAACAATAAAGGCAGCCATAGGTAATTAAACACAAGACACTTCCCTATGGTGTCCCATTTAATCTTCCTAGTAACCCTAGGATAGAGATACTAATAACCCATTTAAACATTTCATCCAAGATTACAGAACTCAATAGAGATGAAGCCAGGGCTAAAAGTGAAGTCGGTCTGACTCCAGAATCTGTTTTCCAAGCTCTTCCACTCTACAGATCCTCTCTGAAACAACTTCACACCCACACACGTATTCGGAGGAGCATTTTATAATCTAGGCATAAGGGCAGGCCCATCGCATTATGACTCAAACCCCACAGGCTGCAAAGGAATAAAACTGATAAATGTGATTACATGAAAATAAAAATATTCTGCTCGGGGTGGGGGGAAAAACCATAAACAAAGATAAATGACAAAGAAGAGAACTATTTGGAACATAAATCATAGACAAAAGGCTCATTTCATTAATACATAAGGAATGCCTATAAATCAATAAGATCCAACAAAGCCAAATGGACTGGTCAGCTAATATAAAAGAGAAATCAAAATAGTTCACAAACACATTAAAAGATACTAAACTTGACTCACATAAGAGTCAGACTAAACGTATTAGGATTGGTGAACATCAAAATGTTTTCTTGTACCGCACTAGTGAGGGTATGAGAACAGAGGCGCTCTCATAAATTACTAATGAGAGAATAAATGGATACATCCGCTCTGAAGACAAGCTGGCACTATCCATCAAAATTATAAATGTACTTAGCCTCTGACCCCAAATTCCAATTCCAGAATTTTATCCTGCAGATAAAACTCATATGTGTGCAAAATGATGACTGTAGGAAGCCAATCTTTGTAGCAATGTTTGCACTAGCAAAAGTTGCAGAATAATTTAAATATCCAACAAAAGGAGAACGATTAAATAAATTATGGCATCTCCCTGGAATGGCCTATTATTTAGCCACAAAAGGGAAGAGGAAGCTCTTCATGTATTGATATGGAACAAGCCCCAAGGAATACTTCTAAGCAAACAAAGCAAATTAAAAATGGCAAGCAGAATATATTACCACAAGTGTAAGAACTAATGGTACAGTGTTTACTTATATATTTATATGTAGCCCCTGGAAAGATATACAAGAGACTGGCAGCAAGAGTAGCTTCCAGAGAAAAATGGGGGAGATGCAAGGTTGGGAGAAAAACTTCCTAACCTTGGTCTTTTGAATCTAAATAATATATGCGTATGTTACCTACTCAAAAAATGAATTACATATATTTATATGTGTATATTTATAAATATATATGTATATGAGTATACATAATTTATTTTTAATAGATTACATATACACACATAGAAAACATCTGCATAGATATATGCCACATACAAATTATATATTACACATATACACATTCAAATTGCATATATACTCACACATATACTAGTATATGTATAGATATAAGCCCCAGACAACAAGATGCCAAACAGTGGCCAAAGCTTCTCTGGCCCAGCCTTGCAGCCAGTAGGTCAGCAAGAGAAGCTACAAAAGAGCATCCAGGGCCGCCCCCCGAAACCAGCCCAGCTGAGGGGTTAGAACATAGATTCCAGAGGGAGCTCCCCTACTCACAGTGGTGTGACCTTGGGCAAGGTACAGCACTACTCAAACAAGGTCTCAGTTTCCTCATCTCTAAAATGGGGATAACCCTTCCCTCCTGCTGAGGTTTTGGGGAGCAATGAATGAATATATATAAAGCCCTTAGACTAGCGCCTGGCACTCTATAAAAGTAGGCATGTATTTGTTAAATTAAGTTTACTTGGTTGGTCAGGGATGATGTCTCTGAAAAGTACCATCTAAACTATGATCAGAAAGATCAGCAAGGAAAAGGGAAGCAGAATGGGCCATGTAGAAGGAATAACAGCACGTGCAAAGGTCGGGGGTAGGAAAAGCACTGAAGCCCCCAAGGAAACAGGTGTAGCTTATGAGGATGGGCCCGCAAGAGACATGGCTAAAGGAGCAAGCATGAGCCAGTAGGGACAGCTTCTCTGTGGGAGGACGGCTGCAAATGGAGCATTTCAGGCAGGGGGATCCCATGGTTGGACAGCCTTTCCTAGAAAGAGTAATCTGGCTACTGTTGGGAAGACAGTCGGAGAGAGGCAAAAACTGGGTGGCAGAGAGGCCACTTGGGGATTGTTACAGCAACTCAAGAAGAAATGATGAGGCTGTGAACTAAGAAGAGGCAGTAAGTATAAGAGGAGGGAACTGATTGACAACACCAAGTGGAATACGTGGGGCTTGTAGACCAGGAAGGGGTGGGGTAAGGGGGGCAATGGAACCAGGGATAATTCCCATAGTTATGACTTGGCCAATTTGGAGGACTGTGATGCAACTCAATGACATAAGGAGTTCAGACAAAGGAACTGGTTGGGGAGGAGGTAGGAAGGCAGGTTAAGTCCTATGTTTGTTGAGGTTCAAGTGTGTCATAGGTAATCCTCAGTTAGCTATAGATGTCGGAACTTCAGATGAAGGACTGGCGTTGGAAATACAGTTTTGGGAGGTACCGGACCATTGGTTACTTTGGTCCAAGAAAGAGACTTCTGAGAAGGTACATTACCTGTGATGCAGGTAAGACTCACGCCCCCTCTCTCCTTCTCTATCTCCCTTCTTACTTCTCCTTCTCTCTCTTTTTCTTTCTTCCCCTTGTCTTCCTCCTTCCTAAATATATAATAATAGTTCTCATAAGAGGAAGTTTCCTTAAATGCTTCACATAAAGCAATCCATTTACGAACAGTACCGGCATATTTGTGGTGATGCCTTTATTTTCCCCCCCAATATTCCTGCTGTGAACCCTGAGGGCTAACTAGGCTCAAATGAAAACAAACAAACAAACAAGCAAACAGACAAACAGAATACAAAAAAAACAGAGCCTAGCAGCCATTTCTGCACAGGGGTCTCACACACAAACTGTACTTCCATAGAAATGTGCTAACCTGCTGGCCTCCGCACTGAACTGCCTGTCTATACTGTGTTTCTGCCATCTGAGCCTGTCCTTAGAAAGGAGTCCTGGAGTCCTATTTCAACCCATAGGACTGAGGCTTTCCCCATCCAAGTAGAGCTGTGCAGCTTCGACCAATCAGAGCAGCTCTATTCTGCCGAATTCAGGGACCAGGGGCAGGGACTTCTGTCTACACAAGCTAGCTTCTCTCAGGCTTTGGGTGCATTTCCCACAGAGAACTGAAGGTTGTGTTTCCCTTGCAGAGCAGAGCTACCCATTGAGCTGTTTTCCCCATACTCCGAATTGGAGATTTGAACTGGTGCAAATGACCATTGACTGACATTGCTCTCCTTTTGCTTGCCTCTTCACACATAGCAGAAGTCACAGAAAGTTGTCCCTGCCCTGTAGATGCATGTCCACAACACAGGGAGAATCCCTGAAGACCTTATTTTCCCTTACACCTGTCTTAACAGGCGCACTATCTAGGCTTTTCTTAGAAAGGGCAGCCTGTGGTTCTCTCCAGCTGTGGGTGTTCAGCAAAATCATCCTCCCCCTTAACAGTCCACCTACTCAGGGTTTTGCCAAGCGACCTTAGAGCTGAGTTCTCAAAGAGCATGCATTTTTCTAGTAAAAAAAAAAAAAATCATGTTTAAGCAAGATTTCTGGAACAATTCAGCCAGGTGAATGAAGTCTGGGGCCAGGATTCAAGAGTGCCAATTATGTTACTCACAGAGATGATTCTAACCTCTCACTTTTGGCTTCCTTACCTGTAAAACTTGGATTTGCTGCTGGGTCACCTCCAATCTCCTCCTGGCTCTAAAGTTTTATGAATCCAGATTTGAGGGAAGACTGAAATTGGTTTCATGACAGGAATATTTCAACAATTCAAAACTGCCATTAAACATTCCAGGTAACTTGAAAAATTTTTTAAATCCTCCCCAAGGATTTCTTTTTTAGAGAGAGTGAATGGGAAGTAGGAAGAGGGGAAAGAGAGAGAAACATCAATGAGAAAGATACATCGATTGGTTGCCTCCTGCACATACCCTGGTCTGGGGCCGGGGATTGAGCCTGCAACCAAGATACATGATCTTAACCAGGAATTGAACCCAAGACCCTTCAGTCCATGGACCAACACTCTAACCACTGAGCAAAACTGGCCAGAGTGAGGCAACTTCATTTTTGAAGACTGCTTGACTTCCTTACTGGGCAATAGAAATAGTCCCATTTATTATTCACAAAGTTTGTGCAACGGCCAGTATATTTTGTGCAAAGGGAAACCCCTACTATGATAACATAGCAGGTGCTCAGTTTTGAAATGTCATACTTGCCAAAGAAGCCATCTCTTTTCATGGCCTGGAGAATCCACGGCTGGAACCCATAGCAGGGTAAATGGTTTTCACACCATGGAATTATTATTCAGTCTGTAACCGTGTAAACAATTGGCTTACCTTTTTAAAATAGAAAATAGAAAGTTCAGTCTACCAAGAAATGGACAATGTCTTTTCCTATTTGTAGATATTTATGTGACTTGTGAGAGAGCAAGGAAGAAGCATGGACCAGCAGACTTAACGCTAATAACAATCCTGACTTCCCTTTCTCAGAGGTCACAGGAGCGGCTAGATGAATTCAGTTATGATAGCAAGGCAACTGCCATCACAGTCAGGGGGGATTTTCACCCAAAGCTCAGCACAAAGGAAAATATCAGGAGGAGATAGCCATTTTTTATCTTTAAAAAAGAAAAGCATTTTTTTTTCATCATGTCTTTCAAAATGTGATTTCCCTAGAATCTGGGTACTTTTAGTAAAAAGCAACATATGTCAGAGCTTAATTGACTTAAAATATTGTATCTTAAAAGATATTGTGTAATGTACTCTCACAAACCGAAGCCAGATTAGATTAGTTTGAAATACATTATTCTTAAAATTTCCCGTTGAAATTTGATTTCAGCAATATGCTTTTGGTAATTACATAAAGAAGAATATTAGGTATCTTCCCACAGTTATAGCATATGTACTGTTAATAACACAGCAACATGGAAATTAGATATCTAATTTACTAGACACCAGATATCATTTACTGGTGTTTTGAGGGGGTGGAGGGGGGAAGTGGAGAAATAGGCATCTACATTTGAAATATATATGAAGCCTGACCGTTGTGGCTAACAAATTTCACTTTAAATTGTTCATTATACCCAACATCACTCAAAATAAGAGAAAGAACAAATTAAGCCAGAAACCGAGATAGCTTTTTCACCTGTTGTTTTCACAAATGCACAAAAAAAAAAAAAAAAAAAAAAAAAAGGCTGCTGACTATTCACGCTGCTGGGGGGCTGTAACTTCTAAAGGACAGTTTGACAGAATCAGGCACAATAACAGGCATGCTCACTCTGGGTGGCAGCAATTCTGTTTCTAGAATTTCTTTCCTGTAGACGCACAAAATAATGTAATACAAAGCTATTCCCTGCATCATTGTCTATCCCAGAAAAATGAGAAACAGCCTAAATAGCTATTAATAAGGGACTAGTTCATCAGCCATAGTACTTTGATCCAATGCAGCTTTACCAAAGAAAGAGAAAGCTGGCTCCTAACATTGACATGCACTGAATTCCAAAATGTATTTAAGTGAGAAGCACATGTGCAGAACATGTTTGCCTTCCTCTGTATAAAAAAGCGGAAATGAATATATACACATATATAGTTTGAATTTTCAGTCCTGTGAACATGTTACCTATTCAGAAATAAATTAACAAGTGTAAATAATAATAAATTGCTCACTGCAAAGCAATAAATACATACTCCTATGTATTTCTGCTTAACAAGAACGGAAGGAACACATATTTTAAACACCAAAACATTGAGGCCAAGACTGATTTTTACAAGAGCTATATGATTAAAGCTATAAAGAATAAAAATGAGGTGCTCTTTCTCTTTCCATTCCTATAAAATAATAAATGACATATAACAGTTTGGAGGAAAACTAATTAAAGGGACATAAATCATCATTAACCCCTTCCCTAGAAGAATGACAGAGAGACACATGTCCTAATTAACACTGAGTAACATTTTGTTAAGAGCAGTTTGCAATGGAAATGAACAGATGGCAAACAAGCATATGAGGTATTGGGGTGTCAGAAAGAAAACTTGATCTGACACTGAAAACTGCAGCCCCAGAAGAAATCATACCTGAATGAAAAGTGCTCTAAAAATAGGGATGCGATCCCCTATCCCACTTTCTCCAGTTTTTAGGCCCATCCAGTTAAGCTGCTGTGCTTGGTCCCCATGAGACAAATGATATTCCACTTTCACATACAAAAACACTCCCACATACTGACCAACCAGACACCTTTTTACAACAGAAAGATTTCCTATCCCCAGGCCACGAATGGCTCAGTTATTTCAAACCAATCTAGCATTGCAGTTCAACAAAAGGTTTCGGACATCATTGTGGTGTTTGATGTAATGAGATCTGACCTGGAGGTTTATGCTTTAACAACCTTCTCTTTTCTTCCCTTTGAAACAGATTTATGACAGGAGGCAGAGAAAGGGACAAAGATCTCAGGGTTGAGGAAACCCTCCTGGGACCCACAGAGCAGGGACCCAGGGGGTGGTGGTGCTTCTGACTTCTTGTTGCTCAAGTGCAGAGGAAGGCAGCATCTCTTCCTGACTTCAAGTTCAACTCATTTTTATCAACTTTTCTCTAGGAAGCAAGGTTGCCAGGAGCTGTGGCAGTTTCGTTAGCTGAACACTCAGCAAAGAACGAGTGACTGACCCCACACGTGGGAGACTTCAGCACAGCTAACAGATACTATTTCTCTCAGTCCCCACTGACTCAGGCTGGGAGACAGCACATTTCAGACAGGATGCCCTCCCAAAGGCGTGATGCAACACTGCAAAAAAAAAATTAGTTCATGATCTGGTGTCTGCCAACTCAGAAGGACAGAGACCAGTGGCTAAAATACTGTTGCTACAGAAGGTACATTGAATTTACACATAGTTAACATCAACCAACACTTCATAGTCTTGTGTCTTTGATTGTTTTACACATGTATCGTGTTTTAAATGTACATTCTACAGTGAACAACAGCTGGATAAAAAAAAAAAACATACATGCTGGAGAAAACCTCAGATACAGTTCTGGCTCTCCTTGCAAAAAGCGGAACGTTTTTGGTTCGATTGATTTTAGAACTCCAAATAACAACTCAAAGGAGCAAAAAAGGCAGATAGTGGGATAATCAGATTATCCTTAGCTATATCAATGACATTTAAGGCTAAGACTTATAAATACAAACAATTTGTTCATCAAGATTTTTGGACTTAAACTGACACCTTAATGCAAGTGTTTGAGAGGAATATACATATTATGTATTTATAAGGGTACACAACAGATTTATGTATACATTTTATACAAAGCAGACAGTTTCCACTGAACTATTATTTGAAGTACTGGGATCCAAACCCAATTCCATTCTCTGAGACAACAGACTCCTCTTGTTTGAGGATATTTTTAAATATAAAAACTAATTACTCCATCTCACTGCCTATAAATTCAATTTCTATTTCTGAGGCTGCTTCTGTTAGACATCTCTTGGTAGCTCCTTTGCCTGATGGCCTATTTACAATCTAGTCTCAAATCACAGGAAAGACTGGGATCAAATAAAAATAAGCTTCCTAGCCTTTCAGGAGGGTTTGGTAATGCAGCAACATTTCCATAATGCTATATAGAGAGCAAAAATCAAGTCCATTTTCCATAAAAGGATAGTCCTTTTTACCTGGCAAATTTTATACTCAAAAAGCATTGAGTATAAATTGAATGCATGAGGAGTACAGCTAATGCCAGTGCCAGAACACTTTCTCTTGTTTAGGTTTTTCTTTTTTTTTAAATTTCTTTATTGATTAAGGTATTACATATATGTCCTTATTCCCCCATTACCACCACCCCCATTCCCTCCACTCATGCTTGTTTAAGTTTTTCCACAAAACCAACCAACCAATGCACATGGAGTATGCATCATGCAATCTTTGCAGACCGGAGCCCCGGTTTTGCATCGAGTTAACCTACTAAGAACTTCCAAGGCCATTCTCATTGACCACAGGGTACAGGTACAATGTGCAACAAACACTCTCCCTTCTAAATCCTACCAATTCCTTAAAAAGAGAGTCCTTCACAAAGAGGTCAAGGAAAGCAAATGAACAACTAGTTTATGCCTACCAGCAGCAGTGGTAAAGGTCAAAAGCAAACCAAAGTAAATTGACAATGATAAAGAATTAAAACAGCCTTTGGTTATAAAAATTTAAAAATCCTTCAGGTCTTTTCTGTTCTCTCAGTGTCAGGTATGTGAGCCTATCTGAAAAAATCCAGAAAGTCCCTCCATAAAAATCTGCCCTTAGATTCTGAGCTCAGCCACCAATTAGCTGTTCAGCCTCTGGAAGTCTCTCTCTCTCTCTCTCTCTCTCTCTCTCTCTCTCTCTCTCTCTCTCTCTCTCTCTCAATTTAGACTTTCTTTTTCTTATCTATGAAATGAGGGAGTTGAACAAGGTGACTCTGAGCTTCCTTTCAGCTCTAACTGTCCATGGTTTATGATCAAAGGCTGTGGTCACCCTCTCTAACTGACTCCCCCAAAGCTCTGCCTGACTCATCTCTCCTAAGCTCTGTCTACACTGTGTTTTCTGGACCCAGCAGGTGATGGTATTGAACAAAGATGAGCTCTTTTATAGACCTTCCTGGTAAGATGCTTTCTGTTACTCAGTTTTATAAGCACCTCACACCAAATGAATAGTAAGAAGATAAAAGGATGAACTAAGATTATTGAGGAGATAATAAAAAAATCTCTTTTCTCAAAAAGAAAGAAAATTTGCAAGGAGGAAAAAGCCTCCTCACAATTTTGGAGACTCTCTGGACTTCTCTTTTTCAAGAAGGGATCTAGCGAAAGCCATTTGCATACTTTACTCCCTCCGTCCCCATTCCTAAAGCTCTGATTCTTATTTTCTCATCTCCCTCAAGATCAGGTAAGATGAAAAGGTATGTCCTCTGCCTTTGATTTGGCCAAATTTGGATCATTCCTTCATGCCTAGAATTCCATAGCCTCGTTTCTAAGATTCTGATCTACCTTGATCAAGGCCCATCTACCATGCGAGCTGAACTTTTGTAAAGCTATTTGAAATAACACTTCCCCACACTGGATATCCACAAAGGTCAATATTTGAATTCCTCCCACCCTTATTTTTGAAGCAATAAAGTTTTCTTCAACCTGCCGCACAACAGCAAAGGCACTGTGCGGGGAGCCTGCAGCAAGCCTCACCTTCCTCCAAAGGAAGAGCCTTTCAGGCACTTGGCTGAATCCAGGTATTTTTCAACCTGTTTAATGCTCTAAATAACAGCTTAATTTTTCAAACAGAAAATTTAAGTCCGCCTATGCCTTAGATGTAAAGAATACAGTCCTGCTATTATTACATTCTAGGATGCAAACCTTTGTTCATCAACACACAGATTCTGCCTTTGTAATTCCATGTGTGGTCCCTAGGGAAGCATTTATTTGGCTACTATAGTATACACATTCACTACTTCACTCCAATACCCTGTTATGTCCAGAAATCTGGAAACAGTTTTTGAGGGCCAAAATTTGGGTGAACTGCAGACCACTGAGTTATTGAGACTATGATAAATAATGTTATATGTCATTAAAACACACACAACATTGCCCAGCTGGTGCGGCTAAGTGGTTGAGCATCAACACATGAACCAAGAGGTGGCTGGTTTGATTCCCAGTCAGGGCACATGCCCGGGTTGAGGGCTCAATCCCCAGTAGGCAGAGGCATTCAATTGATGAGTTACTCTCTCATCAATGTTTCTATCTTTCTATCCCTCTCCCTTCCTCCCTCTCTAAAAATCAATTAAAATATTTTTAAAAAACACATAAACAAGAAAAACACACACACATCAATAATACCTTTCACTCCTGCCACACCTGCTCCCAGGCACAATAGGTTACAAGTGACATTGCCCATATTGTCCCCTCCTGGACAACCTTGAACCCCTTGGGAGCCATGGGATGGCAGAGAACTTGGGCCTGTCTTTCCATTCTGGTGCAAAGCGTGATCTAGCCCCAATCCTTCTCTTAAGCAAACTCTGAGAGTGGCAGGAGTTCCACCACTAAAGTAGTTTCGTTGTTGTTGGAAAATAAAGGACTTGCTTAAGTAGTTTCAAGTGTAAACAGCCCAGGTCCAGTAGTGTGCCCACTCCATTATGTGGCGTTTTTCTTCTTTATTGTTCGCAGTTTCCAGTTTAGGCTTTATCCAATTATCTATCTATTGTCTAGCAGGCCTGCGCGGGGCATTGGAGTTACAGAAAATGCTCCTGTGATCGCAGGCCCAAAGCAAACCCCGGAGCAGATGGCGCCATATCCACGAGGGGTGGGTGTGCGCCAGAGGCTGGCTCCAGAGGGAGAGGCTGCCTGGCAAAACAACCCGGTGTGAAGTTCAACTACAAAGCTACTTCTGACCACTTTGCTTGGATCTGTTGTTTACTGTAGGAAGGGGAGTAAGAACAGATTAGGGGTGAGTATAAGGGTGGGGGAGTGATGCTGTTGAAACCTGTCTGGGTGACAGCCTGCACCTGCTCTTGTAAACGGTTTGGGGTGCAAAGGGCACCAAGGGGGTGCCACGCTGCAGTGGACAGCATGGTTCTGCTGAGATGCTCACAGAGGCCCTCTGAGGGGTGACTGGACAGCTCTGGGGCAGACAGACTACTGGGCAGGACTGTCAGCTCAGCACCTCTGTAGCTCTCTCTGGGGAACAGCCCTGGTTGAGAGACACAAAAACCTCGGTCCCATTTCATTCCAATCATCACTGTCCACTGGCTTCCTATCGCACACAAAACAAAATCCAGACTCTCTGCCGGAGTCCACGGGGCCCCACTGACGTTCTCGATGGGAACAGGACTGCCCCAGGGCTTTGGGGAAAACCTCGAGGACCATAAATCACGAGATAACTGGGGGGTCATTAGTGGCATTTAGAGGGTGGACAACCTGAAATGCATGGGATGGTCCAGCGTAATTGAGAAATGTCCTAGGTCCCCCATGACTATCCAAAGCCCACTGGACGCTCCTTCAGGTGAAAAATTTTACACCATTTACAAGTCAACACAAAGCATTTCCTCTGTGATTGTCATAAATACCAAATTCCTAGGAACTCAGTAGGGAATGATGAACTTTGCTTGGTGTAGAACACTGCTAAGTAGTCACCCCTTCAGAACTGTCACATCACTAAAGGTGCCACTGATTGTCATCGAGTTGCCATTATAACACATCCGCAGCCGTCTGCCTTCTTTGTGGCCACGTCCCCAGCGATCATACCTGGGGATGCGAAACATGACCATATCGCTATGAATGCCAGGATCAACACTGGTATGTTCACATACTCACTTTATTATAACTGGCTCTATTTTTGCAGCATTTTTTTTTTACTGGACAGTTAAGGCATTATAGCGATGATTTGTAATGATGTGGGTAGGTAGGTTGTATTTTCTACAGATTTTGTTGCAGGAGAGTAAAAGGAATGTTTCCCCTCCCTCTCTGCTAGCCTGTGAAACAGCCCAGCTCCTGCTCCTGTCTCTCAGACTCCAATGGCCACCTCTTCCTTCCCTTTTATTGCCACCTTCCCTCTTTTATCTTTCTATAGCATTTATCATCCCGACATTACATTTTTAAATTAATTTTATTAAATGTATTGGAGTGACATTGGTTAATAAGATTATATCAGTTTCAATTGGACAATTCTATAATACAGCATCTGTATATTGCATTGTATGCCCACAATCCAAAGTCAAGCCTCTTTCTGTCACCATATATTTGACAGCCCACCCCCCACCCTCGCTTTACCCATTTCTACCTCCCCCCACCTCCCTTCCCCTCTGCAGTGACCATTGTCTTTCCCAAAATTGTCTCTTAGTGTGTTTATAAGGTTTTTGTTTGTTTTCTCAACATTAAATTTTATATTTAATTGTTTATTGACTTTTGCTGCTACTAGAGTTAAGCTCTATGAGACTAAGGAATTGTCTGTCTTGTTCCCTAGCACCAGGAAGTATGCCCAACACATAAAAGGCACTATTAACATTTGCTGACAAACAGAGCAGCAAACAAACAGACAAACTGAAGTTTGATCCTAAAGGGCTCAGCTTCCCTGGGAACCAGCAAGTCTTCCCATAACCGTTGCTGGAAAGTGTGCCCTTTCTCCCACCCATCGTATTTCTCACACTGCCCCCTCACCTGGTGAGAGAGCCATAAGAGGGAAAGGAGCCCGTGGAGAGGAGGAGGGTGACTGGTTTTACATAACCATCTTTCAGGACAAGGTATTTTTGTGGAACTTGATCAACTGAGCCAAAAGGGAAGCCCAAAAGGCCACCTATAGCCAGGATACACCTCAAGAAAAGAAGGTGAGGCAAAGAACTTATTCTACTGGATGTCAAGACCTCCACAGGTATAAAAATTAAAAGTGTCACAGGCACAGGTGTAGGCAAACAGACCAATGAGATAGAATAGAGAGCCCATAATCAGACCCCACATATACAGAACCTACTTCTTGAAAATTCTAACTGCAGGATATTAGGAAAAAGATGTTTTCCCCCAGTAAATTGGGCCGAGTTGATTGGACATCCATATTAGAAAAAATAAAACTTAACATTCATGTAAGTCAGTTCCAGGTGCAATATATAAATGTCAATGTGAATGGCAAAATAATAAGACTCTCAGAAGTTAATATTCAAGAAAATCTTCATGACTTTGGGATAGGAGAGATTTTTCAAGCAGGATACGATAAGCACTAACCATAAAGGAAGAGTGATAAATAAGGCTACATTAAAATTAAGAACTTACTGCCATTAAGAGACTGAAAAGGCAAGTCTCAGAGGAAGTGGAGATTTCTGCAACACATATGTCAAGTGAAGAGTTCAGTCCAGGAGATATAAGAATTCCTACAACTCCAAAAAGAAAAGATAGGCAATACAGCTGAAAAATGGGCAAAAAACGTGAATGGGCATGTCACAAAAGAGGATGATCATTAAATATATGAAAAGCAATAGTAATCAGTAATTGGTAATGAGAGAAATGCAAATAAAAACAAAACCCTCAATGTCATGCCATTATGAACACATCGGAATGGCTAAAATAAAGAGACTGAAAAGCCTAAGTTTGGAGTTTATGCAAAATATCAAGAACTCTCATGCACACCTGGTGGGAGTGTAAATTTATCCAACCATTTTGGAAAACCAATTTGCATTATATCTATAACAAGTCCACTGCTTGGAATGAACCCAAACAGTATATACATGCAATGGAACATTAGTCAGCTTCACAAAAGAAATGTGGGCACTACAACACAGATCAACCTTGAAGGCATTATGCTGAGTGAAATAAGCCAGCCACAAATAGGATTCCACTTACATGAGGTCCCTAGAATAGTCAAATTCACAGAGACAGAAAGTAGAATGGCAATTGCCAGAGGCTAGAAAGGGAAGCCTGGTGACTTCGTGTCTGATGGGTACGAAGTGTCTGTTTGGGAAAATGAAAAATGTTCTGGAGATAGGGGATTATGATGATTGCACAACTATGTGAATACACTTAATGTGATTAAACTGTACATTAAAATGATTAAAATAGTAAAATTTATGTTTCTATATGTATGTATATATATATATAGCACATACTAGTAATTTTTAAAACTACCACAAGTTTTAAAACTACCTTCAAATAAAAGTAAATAAATGACAACAATTGTTACTGTAAGGCACACCCACAAACCAGAGAGGTTCATATTAACGCTAAGAAGAACGAAGACAGTACATCCACCATAGGTCAGCATTGTTTATCTGGCTGTTGGGAGTTGTAAATATTTTTATCACCTTATGCAACAGTCAGTTAACAATTTCCCTAAGCTATTTCATTTTTCAACATAAATACCAACAAGAATGTCTAATGGCAAAGAGTGAACTCAAATTAGTCCATAGCAGTAATTAATAGTATCAGTTTACTATCAATATTAACTAAGTATACTATTTGTCGTTTGATGTAGTCCACAGCCCTCATTAGGTAAGATGAGCTTAATGCTGAGCAGGTAAATTAAAGATTAGAGTTGATTAAAAGTGCATTAATAGTACCTGACAATTCATTTCACGTAAGACTGTTCTAAGTTCTTGACACGTATAATTAAGGAAGTTAAGCTACGGGTCACTCTTTGATGAAGTTTAAGGTGAAATTCTGATTATCTTTAAGCTGAAATTCCAATCCATAAACTGCAACTAGTACTTATTTGCCTCATTTGCCAAAGGATCAAAAGTTTATCAAAATTGCTTCCAATCTACAGAAACCCAGATAGGCATAAAACAGCCTACTGTGACCTTGGCAATGATAGGCCCAAATACCCACGTTAGCCCATGATTTAAGCAATAAGAAACTTGACTTCCTTCATTAACTTTTCCTTTTGCCTCCCAAATGGAGGTCCAATTTGTAAAGCATGTGAATGGAATGGAATCTTATTTTCAAGGTCAGCTTCAGCATACATCTAAATAACATTTCAAATGTCACTAAAGAAACACCGAGTCGGCATTATGCCCCTTCCATAATCTACTAATGACTCCCACGAAAGGCACTGAATCTTTGTAATCATCAAAAGTAAGATCATGAATGTCAAAACACAGGCCCTGGCTCACAGAAGAATGCTTAATAAATGGCAGTAAAACATACAATAACAGCAAGAGTTGAATGTGCATGGTGCATGTAATCTAAGTGTATTTTAGCTGAGCAGATTTTAGAACAGTCAATGGTTCCATTCCGTTTTGTAAATTACTGAGCTGCACCAATTCAAAAATTATTCTGAAACTCAATTCCCAGGCATTTGGCGTTTGTTCCTGGGATTTCCACTGCTTTAGAGGATCCAGCTTTAATGGGCTCTTTCTGAGAAATCCTCCATCGGTTCTGAGAAGTACTTTTATTGAACGCTCTATTTAACTTCATTTTGCAATTAATGAAACTTTTAAGACATATTTCCCCTCCCCATTTTTTTTAATTCCAGTTCTTTTTTTCTTGCCTTTGGGTAATTAGGAGCAGAAAACTACTCCCACTAAGAACTAAAGGCAATAAATATGACAACAAAAACACCAAATGCCAAAACAAATGTAATTTGCAGAGTTCAGAAAAGCCCATCTCTCCGAATTAAAAACATTCTGTGTCACTGCTAGAGGTCTTTGGTCGCTAGATATCAAATGGATCTCTTTCTGATTTCAGTGACATTCAACCAATAGTAGAGCTTTTCTGTCTTTAGTCTTCCTTGACCAGAATGCTTAACCTTTTCCAGTCTGGGAGTTAGACTCCTGCCTGTGCAACTCAACCTGTTTCATAATAAAACAAACCACCAACTTCGTTGTTTATTTTCTAAGCTTAAAAATGTTTGTGTGGCTAACTGGGTACAAATGTACTGACCTGCTCTTCTTCTTTTTCAGTTTTAGACAAATAATCCCTGGATAGGACCAGCCAGGAACAATCTCCTGCTGGTAAGATGCGCATCCCAACCCAGAAACACCACAGACAAGGGTGCCATTTACAAAGACTTGTGGTCTCTCCAAGTCACTTTTCACTGCGTGGTAAAGAAAAAAAAAAGTATTTCAAAATCACTGTCCCAGTCACCCAACGCACGGCCCCAGAATTTCCAGTTCAATCCTATTCCTAGGAAGTCTCGGGCCCCTTTGGTAATGGGTCAAACCATAAGGCTTGGTTCTGAGGAAGCAAAGATGCATTCAAATGTGAGAATAAACTGCTCCCACGGGAGTCTTTACACTTCCTAGTTCTAGGTAGATCAAGAGCTTCTAAAATAAACTTGGCCTTTGTTTCCTACTCCAATGGAAAATCTGACTCCAGGCTCTGCAGTAAGAGAAAAGAAGCCCTACTTTTCTGGGCAACCAGAATCCAGCTTTTGTCCCCGTCACCGCAGCAGGACAACAAAAGGGGTACCAATGTGCCGTTGAATGCTCGGAAATGAGATGTTGGCGGCCTTGGCCAGGGAGCACCTGGGGAGCTTTAATTCCGAGTTCCACCCTCCACTCCCATATGTTCTGATTAAATTGGTCTGAGATGTGGCCTGGGCACTGGGACTTCTAAATGTTCCCTGGGTGATTTCAATGTGCGGCCAGAGTCGAGAACCCCTGTTTCATAGTCTGCTCGGCTGCTAGAACAGAATCTCATAGGCTGGATGGCTTATAAACAACAGCACTTTGTCACAGCTCTGAGGCCGGGGAGTCCAAGGTCAGGGAGCCACAGGTTTGATATCTGGGTTCCCAGACAGCTTTTCTCTTTGTCTGCACCCCTGGAGCTCTGTTATAAGGATACTAACCCCATTCATGAGGGCTCCACCTTCATGACCTAATCACCTCCCAAAGGCCCCACTTCCTAATACCATCACATGGCTGGGATGGGGGGAGGGTGATGGTGGTGGTTAGGATTTAACATATGAATTTTGTGGAGACATAAATAATCTTAGCAACCAAAAAGTTGGTCAAGATGCCCCTATTCCTTTTTAAAGTAAGGGCCTTGGGGGCTGCCTGTGGGCGTGGCGCTCACTGAGGCTGCGAGGGAGATGAATGAAGTCAGGATGAGCTGAGGGTACAGGTGCTCCTAGAAAGAGAAGGAGCCCAACCATCAGCCACAGGCCCCTCCCTACTGGGAAGCCTAAGAATCCCCCAAACTAAGAATTCTGCAGGGACCCAAATGTCACACTGATCACAGTCTCCCCTATTTGGGGACCCCAGAAGCAAATATCCCTAGGATCTGAGATGTCCCAAAGGTGCCCAGACTCTTCACAAGGGTCATGCTCAACAGGAGGCCTTTGTCAGGAGGCCCAGGGCCAGCTGCTCCAGTGGAAGGACCAGCGCCAGGGGCCTGGCCACAGGCAGGCTCTGCAGTGGTTACACACCAGGCTCCCAACACGCAATGGAGACTTTGAACGAGTTCATTATTTTGAAATTTTAAGTCCAAGAAAGGTACCTTCACATCCATGATGCAAGAGCACAAAATTTCAGAGCAGAGATCTCTGCTACCCTAGTAGGTGGGGCATTTTATTGTCAAGCAGCCTAGGGACATCTTGACGAAATTTTTTGTTGCAATGAATTCTGGGATGAGGGTGGGAGAAATGTGGGGTTTCACTCAAAACCATCCTCCCCTGGCCCCAAGTCAGGCTTAGGCAGCTCCAGCTCCAGACTATGAGAATCGGGAAGGCCACAGGGCTGGCTCCTACCGGGCTCCACTCCAGCGAGTGTAGACACCAGGAAAGGGGGAAAAGGGCTCCCCTGGCAAGGAGTGAGGGTTGTAGTTCCCTGCTGAAGTTCGCTGCCCTGGAGATGGCTGGTGGGAAGAGAAACGCCGGGGGGGTTGAGGGGGCTGTCCTTGCTGTGTTCTTCCTCCAGCTGACCTCTGGAACCGAGCCCCAGGGGTGGTGGGGCCCTTGTGATTCTCCTGACATGGCCCCTAGGATGTACGGCCTTATGTGGAGCTGTAGCTGGGCAGGGAGGTAGCACCCTCGCCACAATATGGGGGTGGTGGTGGGGGAGAGAGACACGTGCAAATACAAGACGGGGGATTGATGGTGAGGTGCTGGACAGAAGTATTTTTACATATTTTTTTATAGAGTTCAGAGAGGAAGGGAGAGGGAGAGAGAGAAACATCAGTGCTGAGAAAGAATCATTGAACGGTTGCCTCCCACATGCTCCACATTGGGGATTGAGCCCACAACCCGGGCATGTGCCCTGGGCATGTGCCCTGACCGAGAATTGAACTGTGACCTCCTGGCTCATAGGTTGATGTTCCACAACTGGGCCACGCCGGTGGGCAAGACGTATTCTTGAGACTTACATGGGCCACAAATTGAACCCACATCAGCCGTGTGCTGTGGATCTTACAAAGGGACAGAGTTCTGAGCTTGGATTTTGGAAACAGATTCACCGTGCAGGGCAGCAATCAGGATGTGAAGGTGGTGAGGCTTCATGTGGATGGCAAACCTGGGGAGGGGGGAGGCTGCATCTCAGCCTAGGTTTGAAGGAAGATACTAGAAGTGCACTCATTGAACTTTATTAAGCAAGTACGTCTTTGTGGTCCCTGCCCTCTCTGGCAATGTAAATCTGAGAGCACGCAAAGTATTTGATGGGTATGTGGGGTGGTGCAAGGGCGGTGGGGAGCCTGGCTTTGTCGGGGAAGGGATGCCCGTCTACTCTGGGTATATTTGGACTGTGTCCTAAAAAGGTCACCTGAGGAACTCAGACCATATGACAGCTGTTTGAGAACAGAAACCTGGAAGAGGAAAACCTGCCCCATACAGGCAGGCTACCTGATATAAAAGTGAGAGCACAATGTAAAGGACATGCCTGCTGTCATTACTGAGAAATTAATTTCATTTAACCAGATACTAATTGAGAACCTTTTACACAGCTCCCGGGGGATGCCAGAGACATCAATGAATAATTATGGCACAAACCTATTGTGCTTTATATAAACAGAAAGCGAATGTAAACAACGGAGAGGCTGATTCTGATGGAAGGGGAAACAGAATTCAACAGAGCAGAGTTGAATGCAGCTGGAGCCCAAGATGGGGGCAGAGGGGATGGAGAGGGGTCAGGAAGTGGACAGGACAGAGAGAGAGAGGTGAGCTTGGTGCCAGCCCAGAGGTCCCTGCATACCAAGTTAAAGAGTGAGGATTTGCTGACATCAGGCCCAGATGACTAATCAATCCCCCCACCTAGCACTGACCAATTAGTAGAGGCCACAGCCCTCACTGGACTCCAACTCCTCAAGTCACCATGATTATGATTCTTCCCCTTTATAATCAATCCCCTGGAAGCCACTGGGGAGCAGGTCTTCCAGCATTAGCTCACCTGTCTCCGGGCATGGGTCACTTCCTAAAACTAAACCCTTACTTTCTTTGCTGGGGGAAAAGGTTAGGATGTGAGGCAATTTGGGAGTGAGGGGTGGAATGTGAAAGGAGAGGTTGGAGATGGCACAGAACCACGGGAAGAAGGTCACCATGTCCTTAGTCCCAAACTCTGCCAGGCCAGCGTACCTCATGAAACCTTTGTGATAACCCCATCGAGTAGAGGTTATTATTCCCACTATGGATCTGGGCCTCCTGACCCCTTTTCAATGTGGAGACCCATTCAAAAATAACCCTCTCTAGCTCTAAAGGGGGGTGAAGGAATGCAAGTCCCTAATGCAGGGTTCCTGAGGGTACCTTCCACATCTACTCTCCTCCTAAGTCTCATCTGCAAACACTTCTTCCCCCAAGTCTTTCTTCCTAGTGGTGGCTGTTCTCATCTCTCCCTCTCTTCTTTCTCTCCTATCCCAACAGTTCCAGGGCACCATTTCTCACTCACTGCAACTTACTGCTTCTTTGGTTTCCCCATTAATCATTCCAATTAGCAAGACAAAGGGTCCTCTTCAGGAACCACCCTTCTTAGAAAGTATTAGAATTCTTTAGGCTAATAATTTTGTAGTCTTGCCCAGCCACATATTAAGAAGGAATTGGAAGCTCAGAGAAAGTAAGGATTAGAACAGGTATTAGGTAGATACCTGTTATCTACCTAATGCCTGGTGGGGGGATTGATCAGTCCATCTGGGCCTGATGTCAGCAAATCCTCAGGTATCTGAAAGTAATGATTAGGTAGATATGATGGCACTGCCAAAGAAAATGGAAGGGTTGGGAACCGGTGCTTGAAGAGAAAGAGACCAATTATAAGTCATCTCTTCACCATGGATGGAGAAGAGTCAGAGGTTGCCAGGAGCTAGAAACTGTTTTTGTGTCCTGATTACAATGGTGGTTATGTGCTGGGACTGACCGGCAGACCCTGAGCGACCGATGAATGGAGTACTCTGACACATGTTTCTGTGAAAGAGAGGGCTAAGGGACTGCTTCACTATAGCAACCAAATAGCCCCCCTCCTTAGGCTTTTATTGTAACAACAGCTTGAACTAAAATCAACTATTAGATACTAGCAGCAGGGTAAGCATCCTTGAGAAGACACATGCTTCTGCAAGGTCGGGTCTAAAGACTAAACATAGATATTCCAGTAAAACACCCAGGGGCTCAGACTTATTTGGAAAAGTGAAGGCAGGGGCTGCCACCTTCGTCAAGGTCCCCCTAGAGGCCCTCGGCTTTTTGGAGATTCCTTCTTACAGACTTTCCAACCAAGTCCCCTGCTTCCCCACAGTTATATTTCTAAGCATTTGTCAAAACTCACCAAATGGTAAACAGTAAGTGACTTTAACTGTACGTCAAAAATGACAGGGAGACTGTCTGAGAGAGTATAGAATAGTCAAGAAGTAAGAAGAAGTTGAGTTACAGCAGTAGTAAGATTAAAAAAAAAAAAAGAAGGGGACCTAGCTGGGAGAAATTTCAGAGGTGAGATTCAGATGTGTGGGGAATATGTGTGAAGAAGGAATCACAGAAGATAGACTATGGATTTTTAGAGTTGGAAAGTTTCTTAAGAGATCATCCAGAAAAGTTCTGTCTCACAGATGAGTTCAAAATGATTTCAGGGTTTGGGTTCTGTCTGGGTGGATGGTGATATCATTAACCAGACAGAACAGGCACGGAACAGCCGGCTCAGGGAGGAAGTTGATGAGTTCACTTTTGGATATTTTGAATTTGGAACATTTATGTCACCAAGATTTCTTTTTTTAGATTTCAGGAATTTGAAAACAAAATGGTTAGGTTTTGGCATGAAAAGCAGTATCTTTCCCCAAATACTGTTTCACTGCAGCTACAATAAAAAAGAACTCATGGCTGTGGAGTCCTGCATGAAGATGGCACGTGAGAACATTCTGAGTTTGTGTACATGTGACCAACAGTCATTGAAAATCACAAATAAAGAAGGCTACTGATCCAGTAAAGATTTCGGGCACATGCTTCATTAATGTGTTTGCCATTAACACGACCATATGTTCATGTATCAATACAACTGAGTTTGTTCTTCCTTATCCATAACATACAGACCAAACACTGAAAACCAGTTGTTTCCCATTCTTATTGATGCCAGGATGTAATTTACTGCTGGTTTGTTTGTGCTTTTGTTTTATCACAGGTAGCAAATAACCACAGGAAGGGGGGCATTAACTTACTACTTAGTCAACCAACAGCAGCGTAGCAAAAATGTCAGTGCTGCAGATAGGACTGGAATCAAGGAGACTTTTGTCACTATTTCAGAGCAATTTGCAAAATGATTTGATGTAACAGGCAGGGGAAAGAAGTACTCAACACCCTCACAGCCCCTGGGATATGTAACCAATGTTAAAAACCAGATCCTCAAAGTTACAAGCCAACTAGAAGGCATAGTGTTTTTGGCTGTAACATTCAGCCACAGAATAACAAAATATAAAGTTAATAACATTTAAAATAACTGCTTCCTGTTTTTTCAAGAGCTGAGTAGGGTGAAGGCAAAGATGTGAGTCTTAGGTAGAAGCTAGAATGTAAGCACCTTGAAGCAAAAATCTTTGCTTCATTCAATGAATTTGCTTCATCCAATGCTTAGCACTGTTGCAGGCTTTCCATGTGTAATTGTTGAATGAATGAATGAATGAATGAAGCTAGGAGAGACATGAACAAGTCAAAATGAGAGATGGCAAAGCCACTATACTTCACTCATGCATTCATTCATTCAGCAAATATCATTGAGCGCTTAAATAGTGCCAGACCATTTTCAGGCATGATGGTGGATATACAAATGCAGAAGACATGGCTCTGGGCCTCAATATGTTTATAACTTAGGAAAGGAAGGGAAAAAAATGGTAGCAAACATGTGTATACCAACACAATATCAGAGAGCATGCCAGGAAGCTTGGAAGGGAGGCACATAAAAGGCGGAAAGGGTGGTAGAGATTTAGAGGTCACTGGGGTCCCACCCAACAGGGACACCTTCATCCAGGAGGTCTGAACCTTAAGGGATGAAAAATTTTGTAAACCTTGGACAGAAGCAGAGCATTCGGATGTAAAAATAGCAGGGGTTTGGGCCGGGGGGGGGGGGGGGGCGCAGAGGGGATATCCCAGAGCAGAGAAAACAAGACAGGTTTAAGGAATAGTAAATCTTGCTAAGGAATACCACTGGATGCTGAAAATTCTCAGCCTGAGAGGAACCTGAGCATCAGGCTCCTTTGTCTTACAGGGGAGGATAAGCCTTTTTTATTTTTTTATTTTTAACCAGGGAAGAATTTTAATCAAATCTGTTACAAAGCATAGGTAAACTGGAGTGAGGAGAAACTGGAGCTGGTTACTAAAATCACCTAGGCAATAATTAGCAAGGGTGGTGGCAGCAAGATTAGGGAGAAATGGAGAAATGACAGGGCTCTTATCTCCCTGCATAGGCAGCAAGCGGAAACAGTAAAAATGCATCCTGAGTTTTGAGCCGGGGTGATCAGGAGAATGGTGGGGATGTGAAGAGACACTGTGGGGTCCAAGAAATGTTTTGGAGGGATAATCAGTTTAGTCCTGAATTAAATGTTTTGACTGTATGTTACATTTGAGCTGCCAGAAGGAAATCCAGGTGGAAAGGTGGGGTAGTATAGAAGCAGGACAGCAGTTTGTAGAAAACACCCATTTGGAATCAGCTGCATATAGGTGATATTGAGACTGTGAGGACAGAGAAGGAGAGAGAGTAAACAGTAAGTATTAAAGGACCCACCGAACCATTTACTCAACATATTCCCTCAGAACATGTTTTTCAAAGCAAAAGAGAATCCCTAAAACTGGTTTTTAACTTGAAGTAAAGAAAACACTTCATTCATAAGAAGGGGAGATCAACTTTTTGGAATTCTACTGAAGAGAGAGAGAGAGCGGGCAAGAGGAGGGAATACACCCATTGCTTCAGACAGCTCTCCTCTCCCAGGCTTAACTCAAGTTTCACTCAGTGGGAATAAAATAATGGAGGACTCCTATAAATACTTCTATTTGGTAGAAGGCAATGGAAACGAATAACCTAGCTCATTTAACCTTCAGTCACCACAGCTACAAAAACAAGAAGAGATATGAGCACCGTGTAGGATGAATGTTTCTTTCTTACTCCCACCCTCATCCCGCCCGGCTCTCCTTCCCAGGTCTTTATCAACACATTTCAAACGCCTCTGAGATGTTGATAAGGCAGCACCACAGCTGCGAACTCCTCCACAGAAGAGAGAGGCGTCTCAAGACCAAACCTTCCCACCTTTGCGTGGAACCAAAGCCTGACTTCTATCCTCGGCACCCACAGCTGTTTTCCACAAAGAGAAAGAACTCTGCCGACTCAACCGCCTCTGTGAAGGTCGCTGTCCTTTTCCTGTGGCCTAATTTAGCTGCAGATTGAAAAGTGCCATGAAAGCAACAAGTGGATACGGTTTTCAAGAGTTCCTTAGTAAGATGAAGCTGATTTTCTTCTAATATCACATTCTTGGTTTCCATTCTTCTTTATTTGTTGAAAAAATCTCTAAATAATCCCCGATATGTATAATTATTATTTGGACTGGAAGTTCATGGTTGTAAAAAATTATTCTACATTTTTGAAAAAAGTCATCACTCTTCTTATCAAAGACTCATAAGACAGTGTTGACGGGAACATGGACAGCTATTGTCACCCACAGCTAGATGCTCTTCAGCAGATCATTGCTCACATGGAAACCAAGACTCACCAGGCATCTACAGCCCTGCACGGGCATCGCTTACAGACAGTAAAACAGACAGAGCTCCCATCCTCTTGGCGTTTGCAATTTAAACCACAGAAGCCTATCCCAAGCCCTGACAGCCCTGGAAAGAGCAGTCTGCAGCACAGAGGTGAGCAAAGAGCCTCTGAGTAACGCAGTTCATTGGGAACCCTTCGGTCACACTATCAAACAAGGTAGTCATGGGTATTTTTTTTTTTCAACAATTTTTTTTAAATGCTGAAGGACATTTAGATGCACTTCTTTCTCACGTAGGAAAGATAGAAGGCAACCTTACTAAGACGCAGAATCTAGCTAACATCTCTTCATCCTATTATTAAGAATCCTAAACAAAGAAATGAATTTCTAAAAGAGAACAATCCCATGGGAAGGAAGTTCGGTTAGAGCCCAAGAAGGCTGGAAGACATTTTAAATCAGTGCAGAGCTCACGGAGAGCCGATGCAGTGAGAAAATGCAATGTGGGTGCATCATGAGGGTGGAAACAGGGTCTGGCTGAGACCTAAGGAAAGACTAGACAGGGCAATCATGGTGGTTCCAGTGCATGTGTTCAGAGGGTGGTTTATAATGACACAGGCACCTACAAAAAGCTTATTTGGTTTTCACAAAAATGCGAGGACCCAGTATAAAACCAAAAATTAATCATGATCATGCCCAATTCCTAAAAAGAGAAGACGGATCTGTCCAGGATTACTATCATAGAGGCCAGCTTGCCTGGGACCATCCCGTTTACCCTGCTGGCTCCGTGTAATCATTAGGAACGCCGCTTTTCACTCTCACAAGTATCCCAGGCCGGATGATAAATTGTATGTTCATCCTAGATACAAAAGAATGGCAAGCTAATAAACTACGGTGAACACTGAAACAAGATACAACATTTTAGAAAGGCTTTCCTTCTGAATTGTGCAATATACTTAGTAACTAACCCAGACTTTCTGTATTGCACTCACATTCCCAATTCTAGGTTGGGAGTTGCCTTCTGACACTAAAGCATGGGGCTCACCCTGAGGGGAGGGTTACTGCGTGGCCCCAGGCAGTTGCCCTGTAAACCAGCAGATGAAACGGTCTTCGAGAGAAGGCCAACACAGACGATTTTCACCAAACATCTTAAATGAATGATGGTTCTTCAGCCACAAGATAGGAAACTGAGGAAGGCTTGCAGTTCTCTTTGATTCTGTGGGTGCAACAGGTGTGTGTGTAGGTGGGAGGAGGGAACATCAGCAAAGGCTTCCGCTACAGGAATTTTCACAGAGTGAGTGAAGCGCTCTCTAACCACACGCAAGGAGAGCAAAGCGAATACTCTAGTGCGTGCCGTGGGAAACCAGGCCTAAAGACAGATTTTCATGACCTGCGCATCTGCCTCCTGTTGCAGGTGACAGGTAATATCAGTGATAGCTCTTGCCTCCCCTGGGTTGGAGGTGTGCTCTGACGGGGGAAGCCCAGAAGGTCAAGCTGGGCTCTAAACCACCTGTGAACAGGACAAGTGCATTGGACGACCCCAGGTCCTGGTGGACCAGCCCTCCTTCCTGCAGGGACAAGCCAGGCTCTCAGCAACTGCTCCCCCAACCACCCAACCCACAAGAGGGAATGGGGACAGGAGGTTTAATCACATGAAATCAAAACACTTCTCCAGGAGCACTGCCCGGAATGAAATGCTCTCTGATCCACTGAACATTTTAAACCAAAACATACTCAAACCCTGAACACGAGCCATGTTTGTACTTCTCTTTTTTGGGGGCTGTGAAGGGAGGGTGAGGTGCTACACCGAATAACAATGTTCAGCCCAGGAAAACCCCCAACACACAGGCAAACACCTGCTTCGGGCACATTCCGCCCAACCCAGTGAAGTCATCACAAACCGTTCTTGATGAGATGTCCTCCCCAGGTTCAGAGATGAGAGTGACCAGGAAGAAAATGTGCATGTGTTAAGGTGATGTGTGTGAGAGTGGGTTGTGAAAGGAGTATTCCTGGGGAAGGAACGACAGGCTCAAAGGAAGGACTGCACGGGACAGCCGGACAGCAGGGAATAGCACGGCTGCATGACATGTCTGGAGGACCCTGGATATGTGGAATAGTCATGAGCGTGTGTTTGTTCATGGCCAGGGGGAGAATAAGTACATACAGAAATCATTACCACCTTTTCTTTAGTCCACACACCAAGGAAAATGGGATCACACAGTAGCCGGCAACTTCAAAAGTCCCATTCCAAAATTTAAAGTACTATTTCAAAATGGAAAATGCTTTGACAGAACATGCACGTTTATGGATACACTTCCTCACCTGCTCCTGGTCGTCTACAGGTACAGATGATGAAACAGCCCATCCTTACATCTTTGTTAAGAACAAGCTGCCTACCAGACATCTTCACTTCTCACTTCTACACTTTTTTTTTTCAAATCTAGCATCTCCTTTCCATGTGATGCCACGATGCTAAGAGTTGGCAGAGCAAAAGCCTGTCATTCTTGAAACATGAAGAAAATAATTTGGCACCTTTTTCCTGATCTCAGAGAATGTAATTAATACTCCGGCTGCCTTGGTATGTAGACCAAACCTTCTGCCACAGTGTTTTACAGTACTATTGTCTAGGGAAGCTCTGCCAATCTTTTCATTCCAACAGAAACTATGCCAGGTTTCTCAGAGCTCAGCAAGGTATAATGAAGCTGAAGAGGTGGCTGCATCCCTTTGTGGGGGAATGAATGTGTTCCTGGGTGCTTCTCTACAAAACACAAAGCTATCTCAAGATCCGGGGGCTTCTGTCTCCCCACAACCACTCAAAGCAATAAAAAAACAGACTTTACAAAGGAAAAGTAATTATAATTATATATCACTCATCTATGGCTTTTTAATTTTTAGGAAGAATAAGGCAAAGAAAATAATCATGGACAGCAGTGATTTACGAAATCTGATCAATGTGGGGGAATTACTGCCTGCATAACATTAGACTCTCAAAATATAAAACAAGACATAATTATAACAAGGAAGTTTAGGGATAGGGACAGCAGAGAGAGACAAGAAAGACCAAGTCTAAATGTGTTTAGATATTACACTACAATACCTGTGTATTGGCTCAGCTATAAGATAATCCTAGACCCAGCCCCTGTCTCAACCAGGGCTAAGTGAATGGTCCAGACCAATGATGGTATTTACCATGAATCTCACTGCCCCCAAGTGTATTAGAAGAAAGAACAGCAGTAAGAACCAAACCCCTGTGCTGTCACCAATAGCTTGGTAATACCATTCTTGCTGACTCTGTGGCCTTCAAAACTCATAGAATCACAAATTTTTTCTCATGAGAGACTACCCTAACCCAACTCCTTTGCTTGCAGATGAAGAAACTGAGGCTCAGAAGTGTGTGATGTGCACCAAACATCAAATTCCTGGGGGTGCTAGAAAAATACAAATCAAGCCCTTGACCCTAAGTGCCCAAAATACTATGCTGATCTCACCTGTCATGCCCAACTCCTATTCTTGATCTTGACAGCTCTTCTCTTCTTCCCTAGAAAAGTAGCTCCCCATCCTCTGTCCGTATTGGGTTTGATATTAGGATATAATAAGAAATATATATATATCTGGTTCTCATCTCTGGTTCTGGGCACAGAGCTGCTAAAACCCTTGTCATTTCCTGAGTGATAGGGGTGAGAGAAGCATTTTTTGTTATATTTGGTCTTGGTCCCCAGTTTCTAACATAAGAGCTTCTAGGACTGTTGGATGCTCCAGAGTGATGGGTGTCTTTTGTATGCTAATGAGATGACTGGTGGCCTACATTCCTAGTTAGCATCAGGATGGAGGCTGGTCACCAGAAAGACAAAGGCATGATGAGAGGGTTGGAACTTTCGGCCCCACACCCCACCTCCCCACCTCCAGGGAGAGATGAGGGACTGGAGATCTAGTTAATCATTATTGGCCAGGGTCTTGATCAATTGTGCCTACCTTATGAAACCTCTATTAAAACCCCTGAACTATGGATGAACAGGTCAAGGTGATGAGAAGATAATGAGTTCCACACCCCTTCTTCCTGTGCACCTCTTCCATTTTGCTATTTCTGATTTGTATCCTTTATAACAAACCAGTCATCGTAAGTAAAGCATTTTCCTGGGTCCTGTGAACCAGTCTAACATGAGGAGGGGGTCATGGAAACCTGGGGTTTATAGCGGGTCAGTCAGAAGTATGAGTGGCCCAGTCTTCTGACTGGTTTTTAAAGTCTTGCAGGACTGAGCCCTTTACTTGTGGAATCTGATGCTAACCCCAGGTAGTGTCAAAATAGAATCAAATTACAGGACATCCCATTGATATCCAGAGAGTTGGAGAACTGGCTGTTGGTGTAACACCTCTGGTATTAGAGTGTTGTAAATAAAATAAGTCAGTGGTGACTTCCTGGATCCGATCCCTTGCCTCTTTGGTCCAGGGTACCTGCCTTATCCATCCATCCAGTGGGGGACTGACCTCAATCTCAGACCTTTCTGACAGGTGAGATCCACCAACCTTGCTTCATGATGCCAGGAATTTTACATGACAATAGCTGGCTCCAAACAGAAGAAACATCCTTGTCATGGCAACATGCCTACCACCCAAGCCTGACCTTGACCTGATGGCTCTAAAATTTCAACATGAGTCCAACCTTTTCATTGAAAATCAGCTACAGTTTTTGATGAATGTGTCACATTAGCCAGCTGCAGGACATGCTTGTGTCCATTTAATACATAAACACATATCAATATTTACTTCTAAAGGGGACTCTGTCCTATTATCTTTGGTACAGAAACACAAATATTTCCATGGGTAATTATTAGTATATTTCTAACAGAAGTTGGACTAGAAGTCAAAACTCTGAAATTCTACTCCCAGCTCTAACTCATAGAGCAGGTGAGCAAGCTCCCTTCTAATACCTCAGCATATCACCTGCACATGTGTGGCCAGCCCTTCCCTGTCTACCTCACTGGACCAACAACAGCATCAACAAGAACCTGGAAGTGAATGCCATGAAACTGTCTTAACTCTACCCCATCTATGCAAAAAAGAAAGTTCTACCCTCTTATTATATCTAAATATGGGAATCAAAAGGTGACCACACTGCAAAAAAGGGTTAGCAGTCTAAACCAGTGCTGCCCAACAGGAATATCATGTGAGCCACAGACGTAATTTAAAATTTTTAGGTGGCCGCATTTATTTTATTTAAACCAATATATTGAAAATATAATTTCCACATGCAATTAACAAAAATTAGGAATAAAATATTTGCATTCATCTTTTCATATTAAGTCTTTGAAACCTGGTATGTATTTTACATTCCAATCACACTCCACTGGACTAGCCATATATTATGTGCCCCATAGCCACACATGGCTAGTGGCTACCGTACTGGACAGTACAAATTTTAGACACAGCGTACGTACGGATGATGCATGAGCCCTTCTTCCGTGCCTAGCACAGTGCCCTATAATGAGTCAATGCCCAATCGATGTGTGGGATGCTTAGGTGTTTGGAGATAGTCTTGTACCATGGAACATCTTTGGGACAAGAGGAGGAATAAAGAACTGAGAAAAACATCAGGTCTCTCTCTGTTGACCTTTTTCTGTTCTCAAAACACAGAAGTCTTGACTGGCAGGCTGCTGAAAGGCAAGCTGCTAGTCATGATGAAATTCTAAGCGTGGAGTCTGCTGATGGAGTGACCAATGCTCACCAAACCGTCTTTAACATGCCTCACTCTGGACTTGTCCTAGCCTCTACCGTGGCCACTGTCAAAAGCCCAAGGAAGCTGCTGGAAAGAGATGAGCACTTGTCCCTGGGTCCCCGGTATTACTGTGAAATCATCTGTATGCTGTTCAGCGAATTTGCATAAAATTGGAGCCAAAAGATCTTGGCTGGGTTTCCAGGCCCCACTCTTTCTCCTCACTGCTATGGCCACCACTATTTATCACCATTTATGAGGGGGTAGAGCAAGACAGACCCCCAATTAGAATCAGCATAAAAATGGAATCCCTTCCCCACATGACATGAAAATCAGAGTCCTCAAGGGCAAATTCAGATGTAATCTGGCAGCCGCATCCTTTGTTATGACAAGAGTTTATTTTATATGACTCTGACCTGTGACATGAAAACACAGCTTTGGTTGGGCTGTAATGATCCATGTCGGCACACACACCTGAACACCTCGGAGCTTGATGCCGGCCCATGGGCCACTTGGTAAACCAACTCACCACCCTTCATTCCAGAAAGCCACAGGCCTCCACCCCAAACGCAATGCTTACCCTAAAGGACCCTTCTCCTCCTAGCCAGCCAGGTATGTCGAGGGGCAGACCCAAGGTGAAGTGCATCTGCCTCTGGGTACTCACACACCTCTCTCTTCCTTTGTGACCCAGCGGCCCAATCTACAGATGGCAAGTGCACAAAGTAAAGGACACAAGAGAGAAGGTGAGTGTGGAAGAAAAAACACAATGTGCTACAGTTCACATTTTGTTATTTTATCTCAACTGCCTATCTCTTTCTAGGACTATTTCCCAGAGAAATTCCATTTTCATTACAAAACAGGTTTCTTATGCCAGGGTAAAGACTGCGGTGCTGTTATTATGGCCACTGTTATTCCTCCGAGGTTATCTCAGATGGTATGTCTATGTCAGATAAATGGTTTCCTAAACAGGCTTTTCTGCATCCTGCCGCTGCTCGTGTCTGCCCAAGTCATTGCTTTTGGGACCTCGATCGAAGCGGCTTCCTGCAAGCTCCAGAAGAAGACAGGCGACAGAGTATTGTGACTAAGAGCACCAAGTACCCTGCGGACGCCTGAGTTCAAATCCCAGCTCAACCACTGAAGCAGCTATAACTAGTCACATCTCCAAGCCTCATCTTCAAGACAGTAAAACCATGCCAACCTCCCAGGACTGCTGTAAGACACAAATGCATTAATGTAGACAGAATGTTTAGACAGTTCACACCTATGAACATCTGTATGAACATCTGCTTTACCACCAGGAGAGCCTCTGTGCCCCTGAAATGCTGCCAGTACCACCCGTAACTCATGCAGAAGTATAGCAAAATGACTGTCCATGCATTCAATCAATCAGTCAACATTTATTGGGCACCTCCTATGTGCTTGCACTGCACTAAGCACTAAGGATCCAGTCATGATCCAATCATGTCCATATTCCTCAACTCCAGTGAACAACTTTACTGATTCTACCATTGAAACGTCCTTCCCAGTCATGCCATCCCAGTGGGGCAAGTGCCCAGGTGCAGCTGCTCAGCCCATTCCAAGATGGATACCTGCCCCATCTAGCCTCCTGATGCCATCTCAGCCAAAAACAAAAACCACTACCTTGCTGGACAGCTTAACTGCTCTCCACTGCACGAAAGATAAAATCCAAGTTCCTTGAGGAGACACACAGGACCCTGGGGAATCAGCCTCGGCTAAGCCCCCAGCTTCACCTCATTCTTTTCTATACCATATTCCCTATATTCTGGTTGCACTGACCTTGGTATCATTCTTGTCAGACCCTTCTACTACACTGTTTATTTGCACGTGGCACCCTTTCCTACTCCCCATGGGGGAGCCTCCTACTTATCCTTCTCGACCCAGCCCAAGTGGCACCTCCTCTGGGAAGCCACCCTTCACTTCCGCAGGAAAAACTCACTGGGTTGCAATATTTTTGTTTGTGTGTGTGTGTCCCCAGGAGGTTGCCCTCTGCAAGGCTAGAGAACACATCCAGGAAACCCTGCAAGCACAGGGATTGCTGAAGGAACACATGAGCACATTTTCTTGTACCAAAGTCTCAGTTGAAGCCATGAGGCAGATGTTCAGAGTTAGGGGGGTGCAGGGCAGCTCCTACGCATCCCGCAGCTGGAGAGGCCTGCTATTCTAAATATGCGAACAATGCAGCCCTGCACAGGAAAGGTCATTTAGATGCAGCAATACGGCAAAAATTCCCCCAGAAATAACAACATCTATAGTGACTGAGTCACGTTCCTGTGAATTCTCTACTCGAAAAAGAAGTGAGGGAGGGAAAGAAATGGAACAGGTAAACAGGTGCCATTCAAAGTCTCTTAGCCTCTGTTTTATTTCATTTTTTACACTGTGATTGCTTTGCTTCTTCTCTTTCACTATATTCTGGAATGAATCATTTCACTTAAGTGGATTTTTCAGATGACTGAAGCCGAACCTTTTTAAAAATTTTAAGCATTTGGAATGGAGATATTTCTGAAATGATAACTCTGCCTCCCTGAACTCTTCAACTCTTCCTATGGAAAGTCACCCCGTCTTGAAGACCCAGCAGCATCATTAGGACTAAGGAAGACGGTCCCGTGCCACAAGCCAGGGATGACCTCAAGGGCTGGTGACATCTCCATTATTACTGTCTGCCTCACAGCGGGGAGCCTCCGACAGCTGTGTTTCTTAGTTCCTGAACCAGTTTTAATAGCATTTCTCTCTTCTTCCTTACAATTAGACTCACCCCATAACTTTTCTAATAATTTGTAGGTCTCTATTACCAAAGCAGCACCAGATTATTATATTTAGTGTCTCCACTGACTGGAAAAATATGATAACCAATCTTGAGAGAAACTATATATATATATATATATATATTATATGTATATATATATATATACACACACATACACACACACTATATATATGTGTATATATGTATATATGTATATATATATATTAACAAATTGGGTAGAAAATTATTCAGCCTTAAAATAAATGAAATTCTGATACATGCTACAACATGGATAACCCTTGGGTACATTATGCTCAGTGAAATAAGCCAGACACAAAGGATAAATACTGTATGATTCCACTTATATGAGGCACAGAGAGAAGTCATATTCTGAAAGACAGAAAGTAGAATAGTGGTTACCAGGGGCTGGGAGGAGGAGGGAATGGGGAGTTACTATTTAATGGGTACAGAGCTTCCATGTGGGGTGATGAAGAAATTCTGGAGGTAGATGTTGGTCATGGTTGCACAACTATGTGAATGTGCTTAATGACATGACACTGAACTATGCAATTAAAAATACTTAACAGGGTAAAGTTTATGTTATGTGTATTTACATATATATATATATATATATATATATATATATATATATATATGTAAAATCTTTTTAAAAAAGCAAACATGTTAAGAATTATGTGCAAGCTCTTATGAGTAATCAGTGTGACCTTTCGTATGTGAACTTTTGTGATATCTCTCTGCAGAGCAGGGGCTGAAATTACTTCCTGGTTCCATCACAGCTGCTAAACAGAGGTCTGCAAGGTGTTCATGGACTCTGCAGCCATAAAGGCCTTTTCTTCACAAATTACAATACAGCTGACAGGCAGGTGCTCTTCGCTTCCACGTGGACATGATAAATACTCTCAGGGAGAACGGGGCAGAGAAGGGGCAGCGCTTTCTCTTCTTTGCACTGGAAACCACTGAGCCCGTCCTGGGCACGGAATCCTGGGCACGGAATCCACACCTCCCCTCCTATCCTGAGATCAGACCCTATAACCAAGAAGTCCCATCTAAAGCCCTTCAAGAACAAAGATCCTAATTATCTGAAGTCATTAGGATTTTAAGGATTTCTAAAAATACATAAAGCAGCCTTTTAAATAGTATACTGTTGAGTTACAGAGTATAAATTAGACATTTCAGATTCTATTGGACCAACATTTTTAAAGCACTCTGATCCATAAAAGAGAGAGGAAATGGCTGGGGGCGTGTTCAGTTCCACTAACGCAGAGCCCAGAGTTTGGGGAACCTGGTGTTGAACTCTGTCTCGCTTAATGAAAGGTTACTATTGTCCCTCTGCCTGAATAATAATTTCCCTTCCTTTTTTGCTTCCTTACGAAATACCATGAAGTTCTACTCTAAAAGTCATAACATCTTGTGCCTGGGAGAAGTGTTTAATTGATTTATTTTTATTTATACATACTTTATTAAACAAAGCCCTTAAAATAGTTCTTTTTCTTCTGAATTTGAGTTCGTAATTCAGCACATGAACTTCACATTCATTAAATATTCAATCTATACCTGTGTACTGGCACAGAGAGATACCTCAATTAATGAGAAAGCAGAAAAAAAAAAGAGAGAGGTTTCATAAGGAGCCTCGCAAGACTTTCCTATCTTGTCAGAAGTTCATGTTTAAGTTTCTTTAAGAAAGTAGTTTCCTGGCCCATGGTGAAACTCCCTGAGCCCTGCGAATCAACAGAGCAGCATCCTGTGGAAATGTTATTATGGAAACACTGCACTGTTCTAAGCCAAACTATCCAAATTAAACCGAGGGGATGGAAATAACTCTCCCCTGGTACGCCCATGTTGCTGAAGGTGGCTTTGTTTATGAGTAGAATAAAATTTACAGCCAAGTATAAAAACAGATACATCATCATCTTGTGAACTTGAGTAACATGTCATTCCACTCTGGACTCGGGGGAAAAAAACACAAAGGCCATGCCTAAAATAAGAACGGCCAAGGCTGAGGATCACACCCCAGGTAAAACCGCAGACTTCCCACCTTCTGATTAAGGCAGGAGGCTTGTTACAATTGGACAGTGAGATCATTCCTCTGGAACCAGGAGTGCCCTGTGGATGTCTTCTTCCAACACACACACACACACACACACACACACACACACACACACACGCACGCTGACCCCTGGAGAGCTTCTGAACCAGGTGTCTGGTCTTAGTATGAAGCAATTTTTACTACTTATTTTTCAAAGGCTATTTATGCAGACGCTTGGAGCCAAAGAGGAGAGAGACAGAAACAGTGTTTCTCTCTCTTCTTTTAAACCAGGGAAGCTTTTAAAAATCAACTTCCCAAAATAAAGATAGCTAATTGGTTTTCTAAAGAGACCCCAAAGTTATGTGCCTCAAATTGTTATATTTGATAGATTTCTGTCTTAAATGTTTAAAAATTTCTTTAAGTTGCAGAGGACATCAGTTACCACCCTGGTTGCCTAAAAAACTTATGAGGCCAAGTTACTCGACTTTGCAGAACCTCTGTTTCCTCATCTATAATTCCACTTCCTACCTCCAAGAGAGGTTATCAGGGTTAAATAATCTCCTGTCCATAAAAGTATTACACCCAGAGTCTGGCACATATTGGGATTCAAACATGCTAGTTTCCTTCCTTCCTCCCGACTCTCAGTGACTGTGGCCAATGACCAATGTCGTGATAAATGAAAATGGGGAAAATGACAGGATCAGTAGGGATCAGGGAGAAGTGCTCTAAACATTTTAGCCAAAAGTAATAGGTCTCTAATTCTATACTGTGCATGGTACCCCATTTTAAACTAATGTGTAGGCTGCATTATACTAAAACATGAATTTTAAGGTAGAACACTATGTTTTCAGCTGTTAATTTAAAGAAGCGATTCAACCTACTCACATAGCCACGTGACCTTTAGACTCTAGAAATCCTACTGATAGAGGTTCTCCCTTTTCTAAATTCAATAGGCACTTCACTAGCGAAATTTGTGTTGGTTACTTAGAGAGAAGCCCAATTTTCAAAGTCAGCGAAAGCCCGGCCACTGTGGCTCAATGGTTGAGCACCGCTCCATGCACCAAGAGATTGCCGGCTTGATTCCCAGTCAGGGTACATGCCTGGGTTATGGGTTCGATCCCCCGTGAGGGTGTGCAGGAGGAAGATGATCGATGCTTCCCCTCTCATTGGTGTTTCCACCAACTCCCTTCCTCTCTATAAAAATCAACTAAGAAATCTTTAAAATCATTGAAAATGTGGGTTGCTAGTTAGATGCCAACCATCATCTATGTTCTTATAATTCTACCTTTCCCCTGTTGAAAAGGGCTGTTTTCCAGAGCTCCGATGTGGAGTTTTAGAGATGCTCACATCCATCACACTCCTGTCCCCTAAGGAGGCATTACACGGTCAAGTCCACCGCCCACCTCAAATGCACACCCATGGGCTCCTGAGTGAATGTGTGGGGATAAAATGACAAGCAGGTGCGGGCCCCTCTGCAGTAAACATAAGACACACTTCAAAAGCTAAATCAAAGAAGGAAAACTAACCTGAAAGAAAAGACTACATTTTAATTTTCTGAAAAATTTTAGATAAAACGCAGGGGATGATACATTTTTTAAGATTAGATATACTCGATTCAGTTTCTATGGAGGAATCTGGTGTCCTTGTGATAACACACCCCAACAGGCAGCACAGTGTAAAGAAATAGCTACAGACTCCAGTCTGGGAATGAATACCAGCTCTTCTTGACTTACAGCCTCTCACATAGCTTTGTTAGGCAAAGTTTTCTCTTGGGAGGGGTGGGATGGGGGGAGGGGGAGATAAACAAATAACAATAAGGGTGTGGGGAGAGGAAGGCAGAGACAAGTGGGACTATAATAGCTGCCTTGCCTAGGGTTTGTTCTGTAAATCAAATAGGCCAGTAGATATGAAATGTCTGGAAACTTTAAAATCCTCCATGAGGAAAAGAACCATTGTTGCAAAATTTTCACCTGGAGGAAAATTCTATGAACTCTGCTTTTCATAATTGAATTTTTTCTTCAAATACATTTTTATTAACTGGTTGTTAATGAGGATTTATTAATGTGAATTCTAAAAAAATAAAGTTTTTCAACCAGACAGTGTTAATTTAAGAGAATGGGAAAATAAGGATAAAACCTCCTCACATAGAACCATAATAAGGACCACATTTCACAAAAAGGATTGTAGAAGAAAATTTACTGACATTGAAGAAGAAATGAGCAATGTTTCGAAGCATTCGGTCAATCACTAGGTCTTCCCCCAAATCCCTCTACTCTGGTAGTAATCATTGCCCAAAGCTATCGATTTCTTGCTGCCCCCACTCCAATCCTCTAGGTCAGGCCTCAGGTCTTACTTAGCTGACCTCCTATCTGTCAGTAATCCCTCCCCAGTCTCATTAACTGGATAAAGTGGAGCCAGAATGACCTTTCTGGAGTGCAGCCCTCCATGGCAGTACATCTCCAGACCATCTTTGTGATCTGGCTTCCTCACTCAGGCCAGGCCGGCCCTCAATTCCTGCAGCTTACCCCCTGCTCTCTCGCCTCTGGCCTTTGTTCTCAGGGTTCTGTCTGCTGGCCACACTCTGGTCCTCCTTCCTACTCTTCCAGGCTAATTGCAGCTCATCCTTCAACCCTCTTTCCTGGGAAGACTTCCTTGACTCTAACAAATACCTTACCGTGGTTGCATTTCTTCTCTCCCAGCTCTACCCTTGCTTGACTGTACCAGCTGCTTAATGGTCCTCATGCCCCAGATTGTAAGCCACCTCTAACCCGTTCCCACTTCCCACTGACCCAGGGTCTGGCCTACAGCACACTTTAAAAAACAAGAAAAGTGTGGGATAAATGAATAACAGATCTCCTATTCTGTCTGCTTTAAATGTATGATCTAGTCCGCCCAAAAAAATTATTCTCCAGAAAACAGAGATGCAAGTGGGTCCTTCCTAAGAAGGAGGAGGACACCCTTTTTAATTTTGTGCTGAGCCAAACAGGTAAAGACTTTTGAGGGCAAAGAAGTGTCTCAACTCCTATTAAATTTCCGCAAAGTCTCCACATTTTCAAACCACTACTTTACTCATTGGTCATGCCCTTTTGATATTTTTTCCAAAAGGTATTTTCAAATTCCATTTGACATGTACTTTCATCAGTTAATTTTTAATTGAGCTAAATATTAAATGCTCCCATTAACTAGACAAAGCATGTTTAGCTCCCGATCTGCAGTGACAGCCTGTGTTATTCTCACACACAGACCAAGCATGAAATAGAAAACTAATAACCCCTTAAGTGTATTCTCAAAGTATCATTTATGGGAAAGAAAACTACATTCAAAGGAAACTTGTGCAATGGCTGTCATTTTTTTTTCCCAGAGCCGCAAGCTGTTACAAAGCAGGGAAGCTCATTTTCTCACGGATACGAACAAGCTCAAAAATCCCACTGTCACTGGATGTGTTCATTAAGGAGGAATCTGGCAGCAGCACAGGGGACAGATACTTTGGAAAACAGGCCAATTATCTGGGTGTCCTTTATAATTTGAAGTTTCTGAATTCACTCCTAGATAAGCCACTTGAAGACGGCCTGGCAATGGTACCACACCGCACAGATGGTCACTGAAGAAACGATTGGGAGGAAGGGAGGATGGGGGAGAAAAGAAAATTTGCTTGTGGTTTCATTCATGGGACAAATCTGTAAGCTGACACATCCCTCTTTTTAAAAAGTCCCTAGAGCAGTACGGTCAAGCTTCATTAAAAGTAAACAAATCATACCATCTTTCTCAAACAGATGACAAATGGTGAATAACAATGCTTTGAGTTTGCTTCATGCCAGGGAATGAGGACTTTCAAAATACAAATTCCACCAGTTGGTAAAACCACCGAGAGGCTGTGATGCTCACATCAATGAGAACAGAGGACTTGGCCCAAAGCTCCCTGGCCAGTGGTTTTATCCATCATACCCCTGCTGGTCCTCTTGCTAGTCAATGTCTGGGGAAGTGAAATCCTAGGTTCTCTCACCTCTGGGAACAGTGGGCTGTACTGACTTCCACCTCCAATTGGCTGCTTGTGTGCATAGGAACTGGAGGGCCATTTAGCCCCAGGATTCTCATGCTGTAGTTCTTTTATATTTGAGCTTCAGGACCAGAGGAAAAGCCACCTTGTTTGCACTGAGAGAACCCTGGACAAGCCCTGATTTCTTTAATAATAAGGTGATGAATAATCTCAGATGCCAAGACTTTCCCAGTCTGGACAGGGCCTGAGATATGAAACATGAAGATATGAGATATGAAGCCTGAGAGCACTGCTGCACATGTATATAGATTGTATGTATGTATTCTTTGTGTAAACAAGATATAATGTGACAATGAATAGGCGGGTGTCTAACGTTAGCATTAAGGACTAATAAAAGTTGAATGTTTAATATAAAGCAAAATCTGACTATTTCTCTTCAGGTATAAATGACATACTTTTTCAATTCAATGATGAAGGATGAAATCGAAAGAGTTAGTAGGTATTTTCCTTTTTTTCATTTCTATTAACTATTAACAGGTCTGTGGGATGGGACATTTGGAACACACACACTATAATAAGGGGAGTGGGAAAATATCATTTGGGTTAGGATGAGTTAAATGCCCCAAATGCCTCTAAAATAATCATTATTAATTCATTAATTCAATAAACAATCAATGTGTGCACCACTACCAATTATGCTAGGTGCCAAGATAAATTTAATAGGAGAAATATTTTATCATATGAGGAAGTCCAGCCCTCCACAAACGGAGGATGCTACTCAATTAAAATTCCTGGCATAAAGCTTTGCACATAGTAGGTTCTCAATAAATGGTTCTTCAGTAAAAAAAAAAAAAGTTAATGTGCATGCTATCTCAAATATTATCTGTACAACTCTTTCCATTTCCATCACTGCCCTGGTGACTAAGACCTCGGGGTTAAGTTTTGCTTATTTTCCTTAATTAAGACTTCTTCAAATTGTTTTCTTCTTCTACTGTCACATTTATATTAATAAGTGGCTCTACCTCATTGGACTTATAATTATACTAGTGACCCAGTGCACAAAATTCATGCACATTAAAAGGGGATTAATTAGAGGAAATAATTTAATATTGCTATTTGCCCTTTATAATAGAAGTGTCAGAGATGAAAGAAAATTAGTAAAATGTATATGAAAACCTTCCTTATGTCAGAGTCTGGGACTCACCACGGGACCCAGAGTAAAGTCCCCGCCCACCCACATGCACCTCAAAATTGCGTGAGACCCAGACCCGGCCAGGCCCTCTCCCTTGGGCTAGATCCAGACCTGGCCAGTCCCACCCTTGTCAAGTCCTGCCAGGAAGGACACGTAACCTCAGGTCCCCTGGCCTGGTGCCAGGATGGGAGGTGCAGTCTGAGGTCCCCCAGCCCAGACCAGGGTGGGTGGCATGCCTTGAGGTCCTCAGTCAAGCCCCGCCAGGTGGGGGACATGGCCTGAGGTCCCCCGTCAAGCCCCACCGGCAGGGGTCACAGCCTCAGGTCCCCCAACCCAGCACTGAGGTTGAACATTGAGGTCCCCCATCAAGCCCCACTGGGTGGGGGGGCACGGCCTGAGGTCCCCTGTCAAGCCAAGCCAAGCAGGGGGGCGTGGCCTGAGGTCCCCCAGCCTGGTGCTGGGGCAGGGGGAGCAGCCTGAGGTCCCCTAGCCCAGCACCAGGATGGGAAGCACACCTTGAGGTCCCCCATCAGGCTCTGCCGGGTGGGGGACACGGCCTGAGGTCTCCTGGCCTGGCGCTGGGGGTGGGGGGGAGCAGCCTGAGGTCCCCTAGCCCAGCACCAGGACGGGAAGCGCACCTTGAGGTCCCCTGTCAAGCCACACAGGGGCAGAGGAGGGTGTAGCCTCAGTCCCTGCTGATTGCTCGTTAAGGCTCCTTATGGGAACTTGGCCTCAGCTGTGGGTGCATCCATCTTTGTGATGGAGTGATGGTCAATTTGCATATTCCCTCTTTATTAGATAGTATGCTGGCCAGAATTCATCATGGAAATGGCTCAGAGACAGTCCTAAAATTTTAGATTCAGAAGTGCCAACTGGCATCCTTTAAGAACTTCCTTTTTTTCCAAAGAGATAAAAAATCAATATCTAAAGCTGATGATATAATTTGTAATTAATTTTATTTATATCCTAATTGTAAGAAGGTAATATATGTTGCAAATAGGCATTGAATGAACAGCACTAAATACTTGTCCCATATTCTCTTAGAACATTCTAATGCAGCTGAGTGGAATGGCTGGCTACAATTCAATTTCAGAGTTAACACACAGAAATAACATTCATCATGTTATAAAGAAGAAGAAATCTTAGTATTGCTTAAGAAGAGTTGGAAAAAGTCAAGAAAAGTCAGCTGGCAACATTGATCCCTTGTTCAGTGCTCCAAGTATTAACTCTCCATTCTCTTATGAAGCTTAAGAAAAGACAGTTAAAAATAGAGATATATAGAGCCCTGGCCAGGTATTTCAGCTGGTTAGAGCATCATCCCAATATGCCAAGGTTTTGATCAGGTTCAATCCCCGGTCAGGGCACATGCAAGAATCAACCAATAAATGCATAAATAAATGCAACAACACATCAATATTCTCTCTCTCTCTCTCTCTCAAATTAATGAATTAAAAAAATAGAGAAATATAGTAATTGGAACTGTCACAACAAACAGGTGTTGTTTTCAATGGTAAAATCTCTCCTGAAAATTTGAAGCTTCACTCGACACAATGGGTCTTGAATATTTTCAGAAGACAGAGTCAAGAGGAAAATGAAGTCAGTCATAAACGTCTATTATTATGGTAAAGCCCAGATAGTTGGTGACCTGGCTATTAACTACAAATGAAATATGGCTCTATTCCTGACATTCTGAAGGCAAAACCAGAAGCATGGAAATACCATTTTTTCCAAATGAAGGGTTTCCCCATGAAGTGTGTACTCCGCGTGCAGCCTGTCAGAGAGGTAACTTATACAGTGAACCTTATATAGAATCCGTCAGTCGCGCAAGCAAGCCACCCAAGTGGCTCTTAGCATATTGCTACAAATGGCCACCCCAGCATGGCAGGGAGAGTCCCTTTCTCACACACTGAAGAGGGTGTTTGGGGAAGTGCCTTTAATATAGGCTATTTTAGTTGCATTAGTAAGTCAAAACTTATCTCACATGGCAGAGATCAGAGCAAGGAAAAATTCCACCAGCAGATTCTAGCTTTTCCCTCCATAGGGTTGGAATTTATGGCCTCTGGAGGGAATGCATTGTCTCTGTGGACAGAAATTTTCCTTGTCTACTACCTCTAGTAAGATTGGAGTGGGGGTTAATTCTAGCTTTGGTGAGACCCCTCTTTTTGCTGCTTCTTGCTGGTTCCCACACATAATGCTCTTTCTTCAGGTGAAACCTACCTTTCATGTGTTGGGATGTAACAAGGAACCACACCTAGGAGATCTCTGTGTTGTGGGATCATGGACAGGTAGAGGACAGTCAAGGGAGATGGGGTGAGGTCCCTATGAGAAAGTCCAAATGGCTTTGGAGAGAAAGAAATAATCCCTCAACCATCATTCTCACTGAAGGACAGCTGGCTCTATGTTTTGGCGATTAAAGAGCAGAGAAATAATGTTAGCACAACAGAATTGAGCATAGATCAGAGAAAGAGGCAACCCACAAAAATACTTCTAAAAATGCAAATGGCTCTGTTGTAATTTCAAAAGTTTTACAACCTCCACTTAAAGAGAGAGGACCATGCTTGCTGGCCTTGGTTCAGTGGTTGAGCTTCAACCTATGAACGAGGAGGTCATAGACTGATTCCCGGTCAGGTCACATGCGCAGGGTTGCAGGCTCGATCCCCAGTGTGGAGCATGCAGGAGGCAGCCGATCAATGATTCTCTCTCATTGTTATTGTTTCTATCACTCTCTCCCTCTCCCTTCCTCTCTGAAATCAATAAAAATATATTTTTTTAAAAGAATAAAGAGAGAGGACCATGAGGCCAAGAAGTTAGATGGTGAACACCGGCTCTTTAGGAGCATGTTACAGAGGACTGGGAATTTCTGCAAATAGCATTTTGGAAGAGGAGCCTCTTGATAAACCGAACAGTACTATATAACCTAAAAGCAAAACAAAACAAAAGCTTTTTTTTTCTTCTTGTAAAGGAAGAAGCTTCTTTCTGGTTCAAAATCAACTTGTATTTTTCTGTATGCAAGAATGGTTTAAGGAAGACAGTTCTTCAAATGAAGCTATTCTAATCATCCTAATCAGAACCTTGATTGTCTTTTACTTAAAAGAACTAATGAAATGCTTTAAGAATGGCAGACTAGTGTTTATTAAGTTTCCTTAATGTGTAAAAAAGAGCGCTTAATGGGTAAATATTTAACAAGGGAACTCCCCGTACCTTTCAGTTCTCTTAAGCTTAGGACTGTGTTATACAGAATTTCAAAATGTATCTATATTTCTCGTCCAATTTAAATCAGGCCTAATGCACACATGAACAGCCATATGGTTAGAAATTACTCTCTTAGACAAAGATTGATGTGTATCCAAAATAACATATATTTAGTTTTCGTCTTTGCCCTCTAAAGTCTAGGATCATGCCCATCGGGCTGAGTGGTAACTTAGACACCTAGCACTAGCCTGTGAGGTCACCCAGGAAATGGGTAAAGCTTTCCTTCTTGTGCCCCCAAACTAACCCAGGGCACATAGAAGATAGGTGATCATATCTGGAATAACTGTCTCAGTCCCTGGCTGATTTTCATGGTCAATTCCACTTAGATATCAAATATTAATTTTGTTTGAATCAAACCAAAAGGGATAAAAGAGAAGCTTCACAGTGAAGTAAGTTCACTGAGTGGTCTCTGTATGAAGCTGGGGAAAGGGTGACCAGATTTCGAGGTTACTGCTATACCTGAATAAGGTGATATTAGATTACCTTAAAAAGGTTTAACAGAACCTTTGAACCTCAAATACAATATATCTCGGGCTGGGGAGGGAGGGGAGACCTTTCTACCTGTACTCTACAAAGACAGTGTTGTTTTTCCAGCACGAATGCACTGCTGTTGAAATCCTGCTTTGCTAAACTATAGCGAAGACACCATGAGGGTCCTTAGGTGTGGGAAAGACCACTCTTAATAAGACACTCACACTTTGTGAGTGGTTAATCTTTCCCCCAAAAAACTGACTAGGACTGGGAGTAGAGATAAGGAAAAACTTTAAGAGTTTGGCTTGAAAATATATATATATGGCTTTCTGTTTCCTGGTGTGCTGTGTGGCCTAATGACATTTAAGCAATCTGAAATGTACCAGTTTGATCAAGGATTGCTGAAAAGATCAATCAGCTCTCACTAGAAAGCACAGCTAAAAGTAACAGGAGGCGTCAAAGAAGGCCATGTTTTTAACGGACACAAAATAGCAACCAAGGCCCTAAAACAGAAAAGAGAATTGAGGAAACTATCAAATTTTACAAAGGTCCAGAAATATAATTACTCAAGAGCACATGACTGCAAACTCTAGGAGCAATAATGTACTTTTTTCTCCTACAAATGAGTTATTGAAAGAGGTCATGTGGTTCTTAGCAGGCAGAAAGATGCACTTTCCCAAGGAAAGTTCACCATTAAATACATCATTTAAAACTGGATCATCTTCAGGCTATTTTTAATCTTATCATTTTGCTGCCAAAATTGGCCATTAGCCGCTGATACTCAGCCTCTGGAAAACTGATGCTTTTTCATGTATTTTGTACACAGGCAGAGAATAGCATTGCTTTCCAGTTAATCAAATGTTTTGGTAGACATGGAATAGATACAGAAAAGAGAAACTGCTTGTTGACCAACTAATAAAAAGGAAGCTACCTCTACTGGATGTGGAGAAGTAAGTTTCTGTTTTCCTAAACCACAAAGACCAAAAGGCATTTTTTTAAAAAGAAGAAGAAAAGAAAAAGAAAGGCGCGCCACCATCTCAGCAACAGAATGAGGCCAGTCTCCTGTTGAGCCATCTCATTCTTTCAGCGGTCCACATCTCACTCTCTTCTAAGACATGAATCTAAAGATCACATTTCTCAGTTTGGAGGTTGCTATCAATTTTCATTCACCATCAACTTGCGAATCTCAACCCTTTTGCTTGCAAGAACCCCTAAACCCATCTACAGAATTTAAACTGTGTTACAAGGGAATACAATAATAACTAATGCAGCTATTAAAAGAGCTAACTCTGCCTTTCATTGGAGCAGAAAAGCTATCTTACTTTAATGGGCGATGCCAATACAAACTGCATAGCTACCATGAAAAACATCTTGGAGAAGACCGAGCTTATCATAATTCATCTCCTCTCTCTTTCATTTAAGCCTACTTCTCCCAAGGGTTAGATCAGTCTAGTGGACATCTGAGAAATACTCAGTATTCTAGGTAATACTATACACCTGTGAAGCCACTGGACCGGGACACTGGAGGATACAACCTAGACTGTCAATCTTTGCCAGAGCTGTCCCCAGGAATGGTAGATGATGATAGCCAGCATTTCTAACTTTACTGTGTGCACAAACACCTGTAGATCATGTGAACCCCATATTCTGACTCTGCAGCTCTGGGGTGGGACCTGAGCTTCTGAATCTCTGCAAAGCTCTTGCGGCTGCTCTGTGAACCACACTCTGACCAGCAGGGTCTCAGACATTCCCTAGAACTGCTGCTGTCGCTCTGCTCCTGCTGTCCTGCCCCTCTCTGGATGGAACACAATGCCTTATTCAGACTTGGGAATAAAGCAGTGTCCCACTCTGCACCCAACTTCTTCTTTAGTCTTTAATTTGAGGATTCTGGGACCATCTCTCAACCAACTCTCATTCCAAGGCCCTGCTTCCTCCAAGTTATGGAACACGGAATGCAAACAGTTTTCTCGGCCTCAGAAGGTTCTGACTTCGAATCAGCAGCAGCAACAAAAAGCAGTGACTTGGAATCTGAAGCCCCCATTAATACACATTCAGTAGACAAGCTGATCCACTGAGTCTCGGATCCAGTGCAAGTAACAGTCGAATGTCAAAAGAATGTGCCAGCTCTCTTCTGAAACTTTATTATCGTTATTAAGAGTACTTTCCTCTGTAAGATGCAACATATTATTAGAGACGGAACCCTGACAGATACAAATTTGGAGGAAAATCTGTCTGTATGCCAGATGCCTAAAACAAACATTTAGATTAAGAATGCACATTTGAAAGGATGGGTAAATCATCTCTACCACTTTTATTCCAATGTGTCCACTTATGGTTGCATTTCCTGACATATACTTTTTTGCCAAATTCCTTTGTTTCCCTATATCCCCTATATGTTGTTCTGAAAACTACACATTTTACCATCAACCATCTGTGCTTCTCTCTGATTTATTCTTACTATAAGAGGTTTTGTCAAAAAAAAATGTTATCATTTTCTATGGTATGTCGTTGTGGTTTGGCATCATAAAATATAGCCTCTACATTTATTAACCTCAGATACCTGTTGACCACAAAGATGGGCTCTACAACAAAAACTCTATTCTAACTGGAAGAAAAGTGAGCCTTCACTTAAAAAGACCATGAGATTACTACAACTCAACAACAAAGATCAAGGTTCTATCTTAATTTTGATCATAACCATATGTCTCTGTTTCCCATCTTTTTATTAAATTACTTGATAGATGACAGTTACCACCTTGGCTTTCTTTCGACTAGAAAGAACATTTTTAGATATTTTATTGTTAATAAAAATATGAATTAGAAAAGCTGTTAAATCACTTTAACTTTGGCCTTAAAATGATCCTTTTGGAGTCTGAGAGTCCCTACCTCTTTGATTATGGTGGTTAACAATCAAACCACCCTACTTAATCAAACAGTTAACAAAAATATTCTTTCCACCCTTTGGTGAATTCTTCCAGAATTACTAAAGATTTAATAATATAGAATCTTAAAAAAACAACTTACAAGGAGCATTTAAGCTGTAGAGCTTTAAATGCAGGAATCATTTTAGTCGATTTTGCTTTTAAACAATGAAAAGTGTCATCAGTATTTTGTCAACTTTGGCCAAGTAGGATCAGATGTTCATGTCAGCCATAGACTTTTCTTGGCCTTTTCTCCTTTTGGCCCCTTAATAGCACACTATGCAAACTGTAGTAAAATACGTAACATGCTTCTTGAAATCAAATCCACTGGTAATCATTTCTAGGCGTTTTGCTCCTGTTAGGTCCTATAAAACAATAACATTAGTAATTCTCCCCAGAGACTATAAAAGGAAGCACTGAATTGATTCCTTTTTCAAAGGTAATTCTTCAGATTAAAACAAAAAGTTCAAAAAAAAATCAAACAAGAATTATTCCTCTTTTATTCATAAATTAGTAATTTTAGATGTAAGGTGTAGCTCTCAATTGCAATTCTTCTCCTCCTCCTCCCCACCCCCCAAAAAGCATCACACACACAAAAAGAACTTTATGGTAACATGATAGCGGCTCTATCTAACACTGTACCAGAAAAAAAAAATCATCTCACAGATGTTCTTCAAAACTACAGGCATCGATCACTTCGACTACAGTCAGAGCCTGAGAGAATTCAGAATCAATTCTATGCTTCATGCAAACACTGTAGGTGCACGTTTGCTCAGTAGAGGAACCAAGTGATGTGGATTCTAGGTGGTGAAAACTAAAAGATACTAAAATTCCAGCAAACTTTAAAATTGTACACCAGTTATAGAAGTAGAACACAGAGTTCGAAGCCCATGCAAATTCTGTCACTGACGAGACAAAGTAAAGCATCCACAGCTGAATGTTTTTCAAGTCACGCGGTCACGCCCACTGGCCTTTTGGAAATTCAGCTTACCTCTTCACAAACACAGCTAAGCTTTCCAGGGATAGGGGCTGCATTGGTATTCCTCTTTGGGTAGATTTTACCAAGTGAATCAGATAAGGCTTACCCCTTGGTCCGATGGTGCAGTCTGTTCTCCTAACTGGGTGGTTCTCCAATTTTAGTACAAAGAGGAAACCCCCAGGGGAGTCTGTATAAGATGCAGATTGCCACAACCCAACCTGGGGTCTCCCATCTCAACAAGTTATGCAGGCCAGGTAATTGTGGTGCTGGGTATCCTTGGACCCCCAGTTTGAGAAACCCTGGAGGGATACCACTTATCCCAAGATCCTACTGGATAGGAAATGCTGGATCTTTGAACCACAACAGCTTGCAAGCAAGGGAAACACTTTGGGTAGGAAGGAATGATCCAGTAGGCTTGGCACGGCGAGTTTCGTGCAAGGGAAGAAGGTGGGAAGCGACAACCCTGGTTTTATTTCACTGCCTCATCAGCCAGTCCTTGGCCCAGGAGCCCACCCACACTCCAATCACCGTGTCTCAGACCTGAGACTTCCATCCCAGACTCACATTTAACCAGACAAGACATGCACCTACCCAGCCTCCGTTATCCTGGATCCAGGTGTGCAGGTGCCGGTTCAGGTACTCTGTCATCCACAGAGCGATGTTGTCCACTAGGGGCGACATCTCCCGGTTGACGCTCTCCACACACATGACTCCACCGAACTCAAAGAAGGCCACAATCCTTCCCCAGTTCACTCCATCCCTGAAGAGCTCCTCCACCACCGTGGCAAAGCGTCCCCTCGCGGTGAAGGGCGTCAGGTGCAGCTGGCTGGACATCTCTGCGAAGTCGCGGCGGTAGCGACGGGAGAAGTCATCGCCCGCCTGGCGCAGGGTCAGGTGGACCACAGGTGGCACGGGGCTGAGCGCTGGCCCCGCGGCGGCCGCAGGGGTGGCTGGGGGTGGCGGCGAGGTCCTGGCGGGCGCTGGGGGACGCCCGGGCTGGGAGGAGAAGATGCCCGACGCTGGGGTGGCCCCTGGGGACGCGGCGCCCGCATCTCCGGCATCCCATTCGTAGCCCCTCTGAGACAGCTTATAGTGGATGTACTTCATCACTATCTCCCGGTTATCATACCCTGTTCTCCCAGCGTGCGCCATCCTTCCCCCGAGGAAAAGCAGAGAAAAGCAGCCGGGTACCAATAGCACCTCTCGCCCCCGCCCCCGCCCCACGTCCCCGCAAGAAAAAAGAATAGTTATAATCCAGCTATTTTATTGGATGTGCTGTGCATTCTTGGATGAGGGGGTGTCTTCAGTCACGCGGAACATTTGATTCTGGTGTTTCCCTCTTGGCATGAGGTGCAGGAAATTTTTATTTAAATTCCTTTCGGATCTTTATTTCATGAGGCACATTATTATTAATTATTGTCAATATCAGTCTACTTCCTCCGTGATCCTGAGAGGTTAAAAAAAAATTCGAAACACTGATAAGTCAAAATCAGGTGCATTTTTCTAACACTGGATAAAAGCAGGGCTATACACACTACAATCACACGGCTAAAAAGAATGTTAATTAAACTGCAAATTAAACTTAGTCGAATACACTTAAAAGTTAAAATCTCAAATGTTTCTATTAAAAGTTACATTAAACCAATTTCCTGTGCAAAGAACTTACTTGTATTTTTTAAGGACGGCATGATCTTCTGTCAAGTTTCCTTTTTTGTGAAGACAAAACAAATGTGTAAGGCAAAGCCCCCATCGATCTTCAGAACTCCCGGTGATAGCTGCTATGAAACTTCCAAATGAATCTGGAGGTGGGGGAGTGGTGTAAATGAGCAGAATTGGCAGATGGATTCTCAGGCTTATCCTTCACAGAAATGTCAGTCCGTAGGAATCCCAACTGGAGATCTCAAGAGCACGAGAGGGAGAAAAAAAAAAAAAAGGCAGCGGCGGCAGATGAATTACAATTTTCAGTCCAGTATTTGCATAAGTCCTGTGATTTCCCCCCTCTCGGCAATATACACGCGCGCACACATGCGCGGGCACAGACATGGACCCCTATCCGCGGGACCGCTTCAAGCCTCCCCGGGGGAGAGACAGGGATCAGGGGCCGGTGGACGCGCCGGGTACAGGGGCAGGAATCCGCTTCTGATTAAACTCCGAACGGCAAATGCGTTTTCCGAAAAGCTGCTTGATAAATGAAGGCAGGACGCGCCCGGCCCGCCGGTGCAGAGCCGAGAAGCCCGCGCTGTGTGTGGTGCGGCGAGGGGTGGGGAGAAGGAGATGGTGGGGGAGGGTTTTATTTTTTCCCTCTTTTCCTAAAAAGGATGACTGCTAAGAAGTTCTCCCCCCTGGACCCCCTCTTCCGCTGCACCCACCGGCGCACCCCGCCTCCGGGCTGCGCACCCTTTCTCCTCCTCCTGCTCCTGCGCGGCGGCGCTGGCGGCGGCCGTCTCCCCGCGCTCCAGCCGCGCGCCCGCTCGGGGTGATGACGGCCGCGCCGGCGGGGAGGGCCCGGCGCCCGGCACCTTCGCTGGCAGAGGCGGCGGCGGCGGATCGGCGGGGAAACCGAGAGCGGAGGGCGGGCGGGCCGGCGGCGCGGGCGGGCGGGCGGCGCGGGCGGGCGGGCGGGCGGGGGAGGGGGCGGGGAGGACGGGGGCGGGTGTGTGTGTCGGGGGGGGGGGTGGCCTCTTACTTCATTCTCCGCTCGAACCGACTGGTTTCCTGTAGTACGTCACGGTTCATTCAAAAAAAGAAGAAAGAAAGAGCCCTCCTCTGAGCGGCCCCGCCGCCCCCTCCGCCCCGCTCCCTTTCCAGGGTTAAAGGAACCGCGGTCGGGCCGGGAGCAGCGCGCTCCGCCGGGGACACACGGCGCGCTGGGCCGAGGCCGGGGAGGGCGCGCCTGAGACGGCCCCCGCCCGCCCTCCGGGCCCGCTCCTCCCGCTCCGCCCGGCCGGTGGGTGGCGCGGCCGGCACAGGCCTCCCGCGCGGCCACGGCGCGGTGGGTGTGCGAGGGCCTCCTCCGGCCTGCGGCGCGCTCGGGGCCCGCGAGGGGCCGGGGCGCCCGGGGAATTGCACGCGGAACGGCGGCTGGGTGAGTGGGTTGACGCGCCAAGAAAACAAGTGCTGGGAAGGCGCGGGGGGGTCGCTGCGACCCTTCCCAGCCGTGTTCTGTGGTGTGTACACCCATCTTGTTACCAGCGCTGGTGGCCGATCTGACCTCGAGCACTGGGACCTCACCGCTGCCCTCCGGTAAAGAGAGGTGTCGCTGCACTTTCATTAGAGTCTTGTTTATTTTCAAGTTGCTTCCTAGGTATACACGCAGAACACACTCTGGAGACACCATCCATGACCAAGGCCAGACAGTTCTCAGCAGACTGGCCGAGGGGCCAGTGGAGGATATCAGGGGCTTTGAAATGATTCCCCTCTGCTCCCGATAAATTCGGCCCTGGGTTAGGGCTGAGCTCTGAGAACGTCTGGTGACTTTCAGGCCTACAGTCTCAACACCAGGTTGGGTGGGTTTCTAAAGGCCTCCAGGGTCGCCTAGCAGCCAATCCCAGATGGCCACACCTTAAGTTAGCTCCACATGCACATACATTTTTAAATTCATCAGCATGAATAGTCCCTTGGAGAAAAGCCCAAGACGGCCATCACGTTGCACGTGCTTAACTATTTTTATCACTAAGAGTCTGACAAATAAAGCTCCCAAGGGGGAAAATGTTTACTAAAAGCACAGCAGCTTACTTATTAGGGCTCAAGTACACATATGTAGGGACACTGGATTAATGTGGTCATAGAAACATGACAAATAAGCACTGCACTTTGTATGAATTTGTTCAGACACTATCTTTATTTTGTCTTGTTCCTGGTCTAAAATCAAAGCATGTATTCCTAAGCAAAATACAAGCACAGCAAATTATGTTCCTTTCTTTTATCATTCCCAATCAGCCAACAAGCTGGAAAATGGGTGCCTGCTCCAAACTTCGTGTCCAGACAAGAGGGAAGGAAGATGCTCTGCTCTGTCTTCTGATGGCTATGACAGAGTCCCCTTTAACCCATGGCAATAACAGGAAGCTGTTCTGGCCTGGAGATGAACACTGGGTAGAGATGGACCTGAGACATACATTCCTACAGAACTAGTAGAAACCCACCTAATGCCACAGCATATTGGTTTGGGGATCTTCTCAGAACCTTGTAAAGCTCCAGAATTACTTAAGAGGAATTGAAAGCCTTGATGCTTCTGAGACTCAGCCTGTGAGTTGAGGAAATGAGAGGACAGAGCTGGAAAAGAGATTGTACTTCTGCAAAGGGGCAGCCAGAACGAAACATAACCCCATTCCCAGAGAAAGAAACGCTTCCTTATTCTTCCCTCCTTTGCTGCAGAGCCTCACTTTACAGATATCCTTAAACTGATTCCTTGGGTGGCATATTGACCATAACCAAGCATTCTCAGGACAGGTCTGCATGACAGTCCTTAACTGAGGATTTTATTCCCTGCAACTTCGAATGGAAAGAGTGAAACCCTCCATTTGGATGCCAAGTTTCTTAGACTCCACTTTAAAGAGTGAGGTCAAGTATTCCTCAGAAATGTATGCATTAACTCTTTGTCTTTGGGCATTGATGAGGTGGCAGAGGGACCATTGGCCTGAGTCAGGAGTCCTGGTTTTGAATCTGAGATCTGTGTTGGAGACCTTCCAACAACCTTCCAAATGTATGCACTATAGACTTTTCGTTTCCCAAGATGTCTTCCACTTTTAAGAATCAATGGATAAGCCTTTTGCCAGCTTTGCCTGGCTGGGTTCTAGAAGGAGGGTAGCACCACGAAGAGAAAAGAACAAGACGCAGGGAGTGGAGACTGTATCCAGAGTCTGAAAGGCCTGTGTTTTCCTTCTTTATTCTCGTTTGCCAAACAAAAAGCTTTTTATTGCCAGTTTTCGCCACCTACTGGTTGATGTTTAACAACATCATTCAGAAAGTTCTCTTCATCCACCACCAATATAAATATTTCCAAAGTTTATGAAATTCAAAAAGAACTAGTCTAATCTGGAAATTCTATACTCATATTTAATATAGGTAAGATGAAAAAGCTAAAATATAAAATATGACCCCAAACCATTCAGGCAAATGGAAGTAAAAATAAACCCGTACACAAAACAAACTGACTAGAGAGAGTAAAATCAAGTAGTCCCCATAGTCTTCACAAAGGAAAAATTAAACTGCTTAAAAAATAACATTTCACAGACCTAGATAAACAATCTAAAGCACTAATTTCCAAATTTGAATATCTTCTAAATTATTGTTTCCAGCCCTGACAGGTTTGGCTCAGTGGATAGAGCATCGGCCTGTGGACTCAAAGGTCCCAGGTTCGATTCCGGTCAAAAAAAATCAATAAAACATATTTAAAAAAATAAATGTTTCCAGATTTATTGAAATATAGTTGGCATAGTATTTTATACATTATAACTTCTTATGCTAAGTAGTGCCAGACTCTTTCAGATAGTTTGCATGCTTTGTTGGCAAAAATTATGTAGTAATGTTACTAATTACTAATATAAATACTAACAGTAATATTCTTCCCAATTCACCTATGCTCCAGTGTCTTCTGCTGTAAGAGTGATCACATCTGAGTTGTTTGCTCCGTGCTCTCAAACCATCCTTGTCATCATCAGGAAACCCTTGCCAAATCTAAACCAACAAGCTTTGGTTTAACCTAGAAACCCACCTGGCTAATTTATAATGGGTCCTAAACCTCAAAATATGTTTACAATAATTAAGCAACAACCTTTGAAACTAGGCAACAAACAGCAGATCAATCATTATTTGTGCAAGTTGCACAGCAGGCAAATGATGCTTTTGGTTTACAAAGGAAAGCACTAGAAATTCACTTGTGGTAATTTTTTCATTTCAAATTAATGACTGCTTTTAAAGTGAAATAAAAGAAGAGGAGAAACTTACACTTTGCAAATGCCTACTGCTCTCATTGTATTGAAACTGCACTAACAGAATCAAACTATATGAAACACCTTGGAAGTGAGGAGGTTGACAAGTAATTTACATTCTTAATATGCAAAAAACAAATACTATTTTCTTTGCTAGTAGGCACAGAGCACAGTATCTCCTAGATATTAATTCCTGATGAACAAGGGTACTTGCTGTGTTTGATTCCTAAGGCTGGCATGACAAAATACCACAACCTGGGGGCTTAAAACAGAAATGTATTCTCCAACAGTTCTGGAGGCCTAAAATCCAAAATCAAGGTGTGGGCGGGGTCATGTTGCCTCCTAAGGCTCCAGGAGAAAGGCCTTCCTTGCCTCTTCTAGCTTCTGGTGGTGGCTGGCAGACCTTGGCTTGTGGCTGCATCACTTGTCTCTGCCTCTGTGGCCACAGGGCCTTCTGCCTGTGTGTCTCTGTTTTCCCCTATTGTAAGCTCACCAGTCATAGTGGATTAGGACTCTAATAAACTCATCTTAATTTGGTTATTTCTGTAAAGACACTATTTCTAAATAAGGCCATATCTGCAGGTAGTGGGGGTTAGGACATCAACTTGTTTTGAGGGCACACAACTGAACCCATAATATGCATCCAATATGATACCTTTCCAACAAACCAGGGTTGTTTAGTTTAAGGCCCAAGGACTCAGCAAACTTTGAATTTCAAGAGGAAACCATGATCTTTCTAAAGCTGAAATCTGGCCATTTCATGTTTCTGCTTAAAGTTGTTCAGAAACTAAAATCTCAGCTCCTTTGCATAATGTGGCCCAAGCCCCCACCTGGGCACCCTTCCACTTTTCTTTCTTCTTGCAGCTATATTACCTTTGTATACTTCCTGGAATATGCCAAGATCTCTCACGTCTTTTGCCTCTGCACCTCTGCTTGTCTCCCTGAAATACACCCAACCTCATGGCAAATTCATACTCATTCAATTTTTATCTCCCCTGGAAGACCACCCCTGACTTCCCTGGGGAGCCTGATTTCAATGGTACCACTAGAAGAGATTTTGTACAGAGGACGGGAACTTACAAGTCAGAAGAAAGGGACTTGACGCTTCGCTCCTTCGCTTAATAGGTGTGACTTTAAGCGAGTTCCTGTGCCCTCATTTATAACACAGTAGCCCCAAGCACCACATCCTCAGTTTCACTTACCCACAGTCAAAGGAGGCCAAAAATATTTAATGGAAAATTCCAGAAGAAAGCTATTCCGCAGTTTTAAATTGCGCTCTGTTCTGTATATCGTGATGAACTCTCTCGCCATACCAAGGTGTTCCCCCTGGGAGGTGAATCCTCCCCCTGTCCATGCTGTGGAAGCTCGCCACCCATTAGTCACTTAGTCGCCATCTTAACAGATCACCGGTCCTGGTGTGGCAGTGCTTGTGGCCGTCACCCTAATTTTATTTAGTGATGCCACACTCACATAACTTTCATAGCAGCAGATTACTGTAACTGTTGTATTTTATTACTGGTTACTGTCTTTAACTTCTTCCTGTGCCTGATTTATAACGTCAACTCAGTCACAAGGCATAGGAAAACCACAGCACCTACAGCGTTTGGTACCACCTGAGGCTTCAGACAGCCCCTTGGGTGTCCTGGAACATACCGCCCTGCAATGAGGAGGGACTCAGTACTCAGAAGGTTAGAACATGATGCAAACGAGTTCCACATCAAGTGCTCATAACAGTGACTGGTACGGGTTATGTTTTCCACATTAGATATTTACATCTTAATCAGAACTATGGTCCGGTCCACAATGTTAATTTTTGGTGTATTTTATCCTCTAGATTATACACCATTTGAGAGGAGGGACCCTTTTTCCTCTGAGCATTCCAAGCCTAGAATAGTGCCTGGTATTCAGTATTTGGGGCATACATTTCAGAGGCCCCCAAGCCAAAGCAAGAATGGGGAGCGGTCCTCTTTCTCCAGGAAGACTTGTAAGAGCCCTCAGAGGGGAGGGAAAGAAGCAAGAAATGTCATCGCAGAGGGAGGGACACATGGTTTGTGCAGTTATATCCCCCTGGGCCCGGATACTGAGCTCATTGTAGCCACTCAACAAATATATGTGAATGAGAGAAAATGGAAGTTATAAAATCCAAGAAGTTATAAAATCCAAGATTTAGAAGTGGAACAGGAGACATTTTTTTTCTTTTTAAAGGTCCAAAAATAAAAAATATAGAAGTGATACTGTATGCTATTTATGTATATAAATTGCCAAATTTAAAGAAAGTGAAGTTTGCAAACCAAGATATCCAAGGAATCTCTTCTCATTGTGACCCAAAGTTTTCTATTAAAGGACTGAGAAAATATGAAGGCACGTTCTTTTACATATAAGTATTTTATGCCTTCAGAGTCTAGGAGATATTTCATTATTGAAATATGAAGGTTTAAAGTATGGGAAATCAATTTATCTATATATATAAAAGCCTAAGTGCCTGAACAACCGGACAGTAGCTATGACGTGCACTGACCACCAGGGGGCAGATGTTCAACTCTAGCTGGAGTGCCACTCAACTGACAGATGGGCGCCAGATGCTGGGCTCACAGCTGATGAGCACAGCTGGGGTGGTGCAAGCCTCTTCCGCAGACACCCCCTGCACACCCAGTGGTGGCGGTGGCAGGCACAGCGGGCCGGGATAAGTGGGAGCATCACGGGGTCCAGCCCGGGCTCAGGCTCCTCCCCGGCAGCCTGCCACTTCACGGACTACTTAGTGCTGTGCAGGATTGACGAGGACAGCGGGCTGGAGCCCAATGATTTGGCAAGTAAGGCCAGGCTGCGGCAGCGTGGAGGTCCACTGATCCCCGCAGGCCAGGCTGAGGGACCCCACTGGTGCACGAATCTGTGCACCAGGCCTCTAGTTTTTTACATAAAACATAATTACTTAAGAAATTTGACTAAATTCCACATTTCTTACAGTTTTACTCATATATCCCATATCGGAGTTACATAAACACACAACATATTTGAAACAAGAGCTCGTTATATCAAGTACTTAAGTCTGAAAAATCACCTCCTAAAAATAAAAATCAAGCTTTGTCAAGTGTTTAAAATGCAAGGTTAGGAAACCTTATGGAAGAGGTTTGTGTTTTGCTTAAGTGTCTTTTTGAAAATGCAAATTTCTAGCAAAGTAAGTTTTTAAATCTGCAAATTCACCATTTATTTTTTGTTGGGATTCAGAAATACAAGGTATGAAAATTAGGTTACAGTTCTGCCACAAAAACTTCCAAAGTAGCAAATACAAGATCTTGGATGTATCAAAACAGCCCTGGGCATTCTTCAGTCATTAGGGTCCTGGCTGGGTGGTTCAGTTGGAGAAATGTCATCCCATACGCTAAAGGATTGCGGGTTCGAGCCCCGATTGGGGTGTGTGTGGGAAGCAACTGATCAATGTTTCTCTCTCCCCCTCAAGTCAATAAAAACATATCCTCAGTTGAGGATTTTACAAATAAAAATAGAGAAATAAAAAAGGTATTTAGAGTTGTGACATCAAAATAGCTATTATCTTCCCTACAACATATCAAATCTTCCATGACTGCACTGAACTAAAAGAGATTTAGTCTAGAAAATGGAAGGTAATAATTAGTAGGTACTTTTTAAAGCTGAGTTAGTAAGAACTAAAATAAATAAAAAAGATACAAAGCATCTTACGTCAAAAAGTATGAATACCTAAGTGTCCTCTAGTGATTAAGACAAGTTTAAAATAGAATATGATGTAATAAAATTAAATCTGTTGATGATATAGTTCAGTAAAAAAAAATTTGCTGTAGTTTCGCCTTCTTCTAGAAAAACAATGACATACAATTCTTTGAATCTTGAATCGAAGCAAAACTGCTACCGAAATGCTTTTGTCATCTGAATATTGGAAGCAGTCTCTCAAAGTTTCACTTTGATATATGGTTTAACATAATCAAATAAAGATGTATAACTCAACATGAGTTTACAACTATCACTGTAAAGAGGCCAGCATTAACATTTTCTTCTTCTCTTTTCAGCTATGAAAATTAAATTTAAAAATAGAGAAAAGAAGAATTCACTTCACTTTTGTTTTTGTAAAAAAAAAAAAAAAAAGGGTGGGGGTGCTCTCCCTCCAGAGAGCATGCCCATGCCTTTTCCTTTCTCTCCCCGCAACCCCTCACCCAGGCACCGTACCATTAGCTTCGTCACTCCCAAGCTCCAAGAGCCCTTCTTTTACCTCTATAACTTGTTTCCTAAGAGGAATTATTTTTCTACCTCAGTAATTTACCCAATAAATATTTTCTTACAATTTGAAAAAAAAAAAGAATATTTTTTATGCCTTTTTCAATTATGAAGGGCCCTTGAACACATTTTTAGAATTTCTATGGCTGAATGACATTAAACATTTTAAAATATGTATACTTGCAAATATGATAATAAAACCGCAACCCACCTAGCAGAGGCAGGCACTTCAGAACTGAAACTCACATAATGAGCTGGTGCTGGTCAGAGAGAACCAACATTTCAACAGAATTATAATTAAAGTCCTGCCAGAGGTAAGACTTATCCACTTCTAGGTACAATAGAAAGCGCTGAGTCAATGTGATCCTTTAAAAAAAAAAAAAGAAGGCTGTGTAAAAAAAAAAAAATGTACAAGAATTGAGCCCAAAGGATTAAAAAAACAGAATTTGCTTTGTGATATTTTCATGTTTTAGGTGAAGTCAGACCTTTGCTATGATGCTGCTTAAATGTCCACAGTCCTTTCAAATCCCTTCAGGCCAGATGTGTTTCAGAATTCACAATTCTTCGCATTGTGAACAGGTAAGATAGGGAATATGCTGGATATTATGGAACATTTGCACAGAATCTAGGGCAATCCCTTTAATCAAACCCAAGGTCATTCTTTAGGCAAAATTAAGGAAGTCCATGAAGTGGTATGAATAAAAATTATAATAATCTCACGTCAGTTCACATTAGGTTTTACTATCAAATGAATTATGGCACCAAATTGAGAAAGATAAGAAAAGCGCCTTCATTTTCAAAGCTTTTTGGATAAGGACTGTGGACCTGTGATGTCTCTGGCATCGTGATCTCCACACCTCTGCTCTCATGCCTGAGCTTCACTGGGCTGGGACATCATCTCCCACCAGACAGGGGCTTACATAGCCCAGGCAGTCACAGTACCGTCTATGAGGCCACCTTGAGAAATGAATACTGAAATAATGACTATTATATACTTTTATTAAATGAGGTACCATCTTGGGCTAAATTTCCACATAGACCAGCAGAAGGTGTCAACATGTGAGGAACATTTATGAGAAAAGAATAAAATTGAGAAAAATGTAGATCTGAATGTAACTGTTTTCTTCACATTAGGAAAATCCAGCTCTTACTCCACTTCAGAGTCTGCACAATATGAATCCACAGTTTGCAAACGATGGCTACTTAAGACTGGAAGATTCCTGACCCCACTGGGCCAACCAACCCCCATCAACTACACTGAAATCATCCCAAGCAACGTATGCATTAAACAGTAATTCCTTTTGTCTTCTCACATTTTGATTAATAAGACCCCATGGATTAGAGCCATTAAACATGTTACTTTTTTAAAAAAATCCTCACCTGAGGGCATGTTTAGAGAGAGGAAAGAGATCAAACCCACAACCCAGGCATGTGCCCTGACTGGGAATTGAACCAGCAACTTTTCGACGCCCAACCAACTGAGCCACTCTGGCCAGACAAACATCTTACTTTTTAAAAATCAAGTCAAGAGGTTTAAAATCTCAAGAGCAAAAAAAAAGGCTTTGCTATTATTTTTAGGTCTTTAATCTTTTTCAGAGTTTTTTTGTGTGTTTTTTTTTAACAATAAAAAAGCTTTCCTTGTCAAAAGCAGTGGTCTGCTCTCACCCAAGTGAGCTGGAATGTGCTCTGAAGACATATACTGTGCGAGGAGGGGGCGTCACAACACGATGAAGGTGACTGTCCTTCATCACAGGAGCAGTGACAGGATGAAGCAGGTCACACTGGCTAAGACTCCTCATAGGCACTTACTGTGGACATCCGCTGAATGAACAACACACCCGTGGTCTGGAAACAGCATTCACGGGGCACGAGTCTCCAGAGCTGAACCGTGCGAGTGGTGATGGTGCTTCCTGAACATGTCCTTCCAAGAGAATGTCCTCAGGGTCGGCGCTGGCCCCAGAAAAAGCGGGGTGGACATTTTATTTCAAAAACAAGTATCTTCAAAATCAGCTTTGTTGTCCAACTTTTTTCTTCTTAATGAGTGAAATTTAAATACGCTATCACCAGCCTTTCCTAAAAGCTACATATATACTACAAGACGAATGCCACACATTGTTTTTCTCTTTGTTTTCATTAATTCATTAATGATTTGAAAAAGCCAAGTCAAAAAATTTTAACAGGTCTTCTTTTTACAAAAATATTAGAGGAGTATAAGCAAAACTGGAAAGGAAAAGATGAGCAGAATAAACTACAATGCATTGAAACTTCACTCATCATGGCTAGTGAAAAAAATTGTAAATGTTTAAGCTTCTAAGATTTTATTTCTCTTCAAAAAACATTTTAGGAGGCTGCCTTTCCCCATGAGTGAAAAATGAGAAGCGCCCGAAGCATCTGAATCTAAAGAAGACAAGAAAGCATTATTTTTCCTACTGGAAAATGCCTACCTCCTTCCCTTCTCTTCCCTTCCCTGCCCTATCTCATCCCCCTTGGAGTCTGACAGGATCAAAGAGCGAGAGAATCCACAAGGGTCCACCAGCAAGCAGTGCGGTGAGCCAGGGACATGATTATGCATTCAGACTCACCAGCAACGTATAAAACTCATCTTGAATAAAATACACTAAATTAAAGAGGGGGAAAAAAAGGCCCCAGAAATCCATAACTTGCCTTTCATGGAAGGTTTAAAAAGTCCTCACAGCATCTTACATGTCATGAAGTACATTCCTGGACTTGATCTCCATGGGAGAGAAAAGATTAACTAGAAAAAATATATATGGCCACCTCTGGAATCCTGATCTCCACCCAGCCCACACCTATTACTTCCCATATGGTCATCACCTCTCCACCCAGGGAATCAGATGCTCTGCAATCCCAGGCCTGCATAGCATTAGTCATATCAATCATATCATATGGAGTTGAACCTCTACCCCCTCGCTTGCAGTCAGGTTGCCAAAGTCGGCTGGTCCCATCTGCCATATTCAAAAGCCATACACAAGCGTCCATGGGCCAAACACTGGGTCTCATCCAGCAGCAAGCTGCTCACATTATTTCGAAATATTCTTTTCCCACGGTTTAGGCAGTTTTGTCTGCAGTTCCATATTTGGCTCTTTCTATCATGCAGCGACGAATTATGTTGTCGAAACTTCCAAGGTAAAACAAAGAGATCATACGGAAAAGGCCCATGGTGACCACCTGTAAGATAAAGGCAGACCCGTGAGCTCAGCCTACAGTACCATACAACAGCTTGTTTCAACAGATTTTAGGGTATGTCTCTAATAAATAGTTTCTGAGCCCCATCTTCTAATCTGCTGCAAGGATAAGAATAACGAACACTTTGTTAAGTGTCGGTAAAACACGGACAGAAGCTGTCTGCTCTGCATCACTGGATACGCAGGGACTGCCAGATAAGTAACAACGGACTATATGTCCAATTAACAAATTCAAATTAAACAAAGAACAAAATAGTTTTTCCCAGTAGTTTTGGGGTTCCAGTAACTAGGGAAAATTCAGTTTAGCATCTGAGATACCCAAACTGCAATCAAGGTTTTTCAGTTGAAGATGTATGTTCTGATCACAAAGCCAGACCCTGTGCAGGTGCTGAGAACAGACACAGGCCTGCCCTCCAGAAGCTTACTCCCCAGTCGGAAAGATGGTCAGTTAGAGAAAGACAATTACTGTTTCAGGGTTAAAATGGTAAATAACCACATCTGCTAACTGTCACTTTTTATTCTAAAAGACTCACTACCATCCCCTCAAAATGGAATTCTTAAAAGGTATAAACTTGCAAAGAGAAACATTTTCAAATACACAAGGTCTCAAACAATTTGCCTCCCACACTCCTTTTTTTCAGGACGCTACTAGAACAAGTAAATAGCCAATATGAGGGGACAAGAAAGAAAGGCAAAGTCATGTGATACAAGAGACATGACACCATACAAAAGAGAGGCAGAGGGGTTCCCAGGGTGACAGTAAAAGGGAGGGGGAGGTGTGTTAGCTATGCAGACATGAGGGCAACCAGTCCTGATGGCAGGTTCCAGAAGGAATTCCTTCCAGAAGGTGAAACTGACAGGGTATCTGATATTTCTGAGCAAAGATAAAAATTGTCATTATTAATAACACATAAATAACACATAAATATCATTATTAATAACACATAAATAAATAACACATAAATAAATCATAGATTTAAAAGATCCGTAACAGTTTCAGGGAAAACAAAAGGCTATACAAGAAAGGGAAATTAATTATGTATATATTACATAGCTTGGCTGTGAACAGCATTTAAAAAGCCATAAAAATGATGATCCTAATGCAGATGTAACATCACAGTCCAGGGAAAAGAAATGTATCCAGGAGTGGAGTTCAGGACAGATACAGGCTGAAGCTTTGGATCTGACATCACTTGTATAGACATGGGAAGATGGACAGGATGGCCCACAGAGGATAAGCAGAATTCACGTATGGGATCCACCCAGGCATTCTCGAGTCCCTGCTCCGTGCGAGGCACAGGCTGTGACGGAGGCAATGTCCCAAAACACAAGGGCACGAGCACGTCCTCAGAGAGCTTACTTCTAATAGAGTGCCTCCGTCTGAGAGGGAATCACAACATCATGAGTATATTATAGAGAAGGATGAGGGAAATCAACAGCTAAGTCATCTGGACTTTTAATCTGGATGTGGTCTACTGCACCTAATTTAGTCCTCTGTTATAAACTATGCATCGGCGTGGGCAGCCCCGGCCCAGGCTGCCTTCCCACCCTCTCCTTGACCTCCGTTCACCTGCCATCATCCATGGCGTTGTTTTCCATGCTTGCTTTACACTATAGTAGCCTCACTGTGCCTATCAGTCTCTCCCAACAGATTGTAAGTCCCCTGGAGTTTACACTTGATTCTCCAGCAGCAAACGCAGCACTGAGCACATCAAGGAGTAGTTGACTGTTTGCATTCTGAATGAACTATAGCATCTGTTCTGGTGGGGATTGTGTTGAATCCTTAACTTGCATCTTCCTAAGCTACCTATGGCCTGACTCACATAGAAAAGGAGTTCTAGCCCAGCTGGCATGACTCAATGATTGAGTGTTGACCTATTCCCGGTCAGGGCACATGCCCAGGCTGCAGGCTTGATCCACAACGGGGGGGTGTGCAGAAGGCAGCCGATCAATGATCCTCTCATCATTGATCTTTCTCTCACTCTCTCTCTCTCTGTGCCCCTCTCCCTTCCTCTCTAAAGTCAATAAAAATATATTTTAAAAAAAGAAAAGTTCTAGTCTAATATCCCAATACTGTCAGGCAAGACCATCCCTAAACCACTCTAGAGAGAGGACAATTCTATTTTCCAAACACTTCAGATCACAGAACCCAGATTCACTCCTCCATAGTGGAGACAGCGTTTTCCCTGTATCTGCAGAGCCCAGCACAGAAGACTTCCCAGTCTAAATTCCCCCAGTTAAATCTTTAACCTATTTCCCAATGACTTATCCCTGGTAGAGGAAGGGAAAAGGTTGACACTTTAAGAAAATTTTTTCACATGCTCATCAAGTTGATAAGTCTTCCTTTATTTAGCCTTTACTCATTGAGATTTAATGAGAGGTGCTGTCTGTCTATCCATCTGTCTGCTGGTGAAGGCACAGCTTACCTGCTGGAGCCCTTCGGTAATTGAAGTGACTGGAGACATTCCGCAGGTCAGGGACGAGAGCATGTACCCATCTGAGCCAACGGAACTGTTAAAATTCCCTTGCTGAACAGAAGAAAGAGAAAAGGAAGAGGCAACAGTAGTTACTAATCAACATGTCAGGAACAGGTAAGTGTGTCCGTTTACTTTCCGTGGGATGAGAGAGTAACAAACCATGTGTTGCAGCTCAGAAACGAACGTGGCCTTGGCAGTGGGACTGAACGGCTAGATGGGAGGTTCTCAAAATGTGGGTCAGTCCATGGGCCATGGGTGTCCATGGCGGGGGGAGGGGGGTGATTGTCCATGAGGACAAAATGATTGTCATAATAATACCAGAGTGTTAATGGCCTTTTCCACTGAGTGACATCTGCAAAATGCTGGCTCATTAGCAGAAACCATATTAATAGTGGTGTCTCTCCACCTCCACACACACTGGCCATAATAAATCCACAAAGAAAATAGAAATTTTGAAAAATCTTGTAAAATGTTGAAATGTCAGTTTTACTTCAAAATGGCCTTGATAAGGCAGGAAAATGAACTGTTTTATTAAATTCCAACCCTTGAGGAAATGTCTTCTTGATATTCTGTGTAACAAAAAGGGAAGTATGTGCACAGCTGTGTGCCAAACCCGAGGGGCTGCTGCCCTGAAATATAGGGCTTAAGTCGTGAAACTTGCTTTTTTCATGGAATACCATTTTTACATGAAAGAACCATTATCAGACCACCTGTGGTTATTCAAGCTCCGTCTTTGGAAGATATTTTGTGGAAAATTCATGATATGGGCAGTTTTTGTGGCCAGTGTTAAAATCGGAGCTTTCCATTAAACTGTCAGCTTCCTGGTATGTGAACTTTCACTATATAAGATCACCAGCGACATTAACGGATGTAATTTCTTGGATAACTCAGGGAACTCATATTTTCCAAATGACTAACGCATGACATTCCCAAATCATGAACGGGTACAAAGCATTCAAAGTGCAGAGACTAATGGGTTTTAATGCAACAGAGAACAAAAAGTTCATTAATCGAGTTTCCAATTCCACACTGCAACTAAACTTTAAAAAAACTATTCATCCAGTTTGGGTGTAATACTGAAAAAGAATGTCTGCCATGATCTGAAAAACCTATAAAATGCCCCTCCATTTCTAACTACACATGTGTGTAAGGCCAGATTTTCTTTATATCCTGCATTCAAAACCACATATGACAACAGACTGAATGTAGAGCAGCTCTGAGAACCCAGCTGTCTTCTAGGAACACAGACATTGAAGAGACTACCGGGGTGTAAAACAAAGTCTCTTGTCTCACCAAAGGTTTGTTCTGAGAAATAATTATGGATGTAAAGATGTTACATTAAAATGTAACAGGCTTATTACTGGTTATTTTAAGTGAATTACTAAATAAATATTTTAAAAATTATAGTTTCCACTTCTAATATGGCAAATATAACGGATGTAAACCAAAGTTCTCTGAAGTTGTCAACCAGTTAGAGTGTAAAATGGTTAAGAGGTGAAGAAGGTTGAACACCGTTGGATGAAATGAATCCTGCCAAGATACAGAGTGTTTGAGACCATTAAGATCATTAAAAACATGAAGTGTGTTTGCTCCGACTTGAGATAAGCAGGAAAAACAGGGCACGGTGTTCTCTTTCTATGCCTCTGAGCACAAAAGGGCAAAGTTCTCCCAACGTCTGCATATGTTTTAATAGAGTTTGAGATTTCCCGTATTCTGCCCAGGTCGGCCCAAACATGGCATCCTGACAGATCTCATTCCAGTGGTCCCCAATTTCCTAAATTCAGTGTGGGTCTCAGGTTCACAGACATCTCTCCCTCATAATTGGCTGTTTTTCGGCATTGGGGTCACAGAAACGTTGTCAAAAGCCTGCAGCACATGCACTGGTCTACAAATCAGCCTGTGGTTTCTGAAGATACATTTTGTTTTAACTTCAAATAAACTTAGTAGCTCAGATGCAATTCCACTGGGTTAACGGGGATGGCCCAGGAGCTGGCTGCACTTTCTTATTAGTGAACATTTGGGAAAAGGATTCTGGGAAGCAGGAAGGTGAAAGAAAAAGAGTCTGGCAATAAGATACCTAAAATATTCTGGAACTGAAAGTCCTGCGGGAAAGAAGAAAGAAGGCAGCATGCCATGTGCAGTATAGAGAATTTGTCGACACATTGCAGAAAAGCCTTGTTTTCTTGTTAAAGAATCAACATTCCCAGACACCCATCCTGATCAGTCTGTCTTTAGGTTAAGATATGTAATTCATTTCCAGAAGTCTACTTATTAACATGGAATCAATAATGTGTCTCAGGGAAGAAAAGCAGAGTCCCATATTAGATGTGATGAATCTGACTGACCCAAAAGACACAATAGTTTATATTCTGAAATAGGCCTTGGGACAAATATCTTTTCAGAAGCACCGAAGCTATTAATAAAGAAAACCAGGACAACTTACTATGGCATCTTTAACAATCTGTTTGGCCACTTGCTCTGGTGTGCAAATAGACGTGGTCTCTGAAATAAGACGGGTTTCCAAAGGCTAAAGTGGAAAAATACACACATCAACACCATTAATTTAAAAAATCAGTCATTCTTACACAGCTCCCCTCCCCTGGTTTATAAATAGTTCTAGTTTTCTACCTTTGAGTAGATTCCTAATTTGAGATTTAGGTCCATCTGGATTCTAAATCAGTTTCTACCTGGTCATTGTGTAAAATTCAGCCAGTAGCTGAACCCAGACAAGGAGGCCCTGGACACACTCTCTGTGAGCTGTAGGGTCTCAGCTCCAATGGAGACCATCAAAGCTTGAATGAGAACAAATCACTGATGCAAGACCAGAAACACCCCCTCCTTGAATCCTCACTGCTGGCCAGACCACTGACTGATGGTATTTGTGCAGAGCCTACACTGGGTGCCCTGAGTGAGTTCGCTCTAATGACCTCATCTCTGTTCTCCCAGGCCAGTGGAGGGCTGGCACCTGGGCAGAGCTGAGGTCCTTAGCAGACACAGCAGCAGCTCTGTCTAACACCACCGCTATTTTTCAATGGACCTGCAGAGGAGGCAAGGAGGAGACTGGAAGATAAAATATTGTGTGCTTGTTACTGGGTGAGCGCATCAGGACCCCAAATCTTAGCTTTTTGTGAAAGGTCCAGTCACCAAGGTCAAAAAGCCTTTCCTGAACCCTTAAGTGGCAATAATTTCTCTTCTCATCTTTGAACATATCTGCCTTAATATGTATTATAGCTACTTGTATATTTACAACTTACTTCCTAAGTTCTTTGTGGATGGAGTCTTTCCCCACCCAATCCCCCATCCTCACCCCCCTTTTTTTTGGTCTTCTTTGTGGCATACACACACTCAAAAATTCTTTAAAGGGGAATTTCAGAAGTTTCAAAACTGAAGCCTTAAAATGCATGAAACTATAGACTTTATTTACCATGCAGGCTTAAAAGAATTAAAATTAAAACTAAAATATATATTCTTTTTTAAAATAAATCTTTATTGTTCAGATTATTACAGATGATCCTCTTCCCACCCCCCCTATAGCTCCCCTCCACCTGATTCCCCACCCCACCCCATGCCCTTACCCCCTGCCACTGTCTTCATCCATAAGAGTAAGATTTTTGTCCAATCTCTTCCCGTACCCCTCACACCTGCTTCCCCTGAGAGTCGTCAGTCCACTCCCTTTCTATGTCCCTGATTCTATTATATTCACCAGTCCATTCTGTTCTTCAGATTTTTATTCACTTGATTTTTAGATTCACTTGTTGGTAGGTATGTATTTGATGTCATTTTGTTGTTCATAATTTTTATCTTTACCTTTTTCTTCTTCTTTCTCTTCTTCAAGAATACCCTTCAGCATTTCATGTAATCCTGGTTTGGTGGCGATGAACTCCTTTAGCTTTTTCTTGTCTGTGAAGCTCTTTATCTGACCTTCAACTAATGATAGCTTTGCTGGGTAGAGTAATCTTGGTTGTATGTTCTTGCTGTTCATCACTTTGAATATTTCTTGCCACTCCCTTCTGGCCTGCATAGCTTCTGCTGAGAAATCAGCTGACAGTCGTATGGGTACTCCCTTGTAGGTAACTAACCGTTTTTCTCTTGCTGCTTTCAATATTCTCTCTTTGTCTTTTGCCCTTGGCATTTTAATTATGATGTGTCTTGGTGTGGTCCTCTTTGGATTCCTTTTGTTTGGGGTTCTGTGTGCTTCCTGGACTTGTAAGTCTATTTCTTTCACCAGGTAGGGAAAGTTTTCTGTCATTATTTCTTCTAATAGGTTTTCAGTATTTTGCTCTCTCTCTTCTTCTGGCACCCCAAAAATTCGGATGTTGGTACGCTTGAGGTTGTCCCAGAGGCTCCTTACACTATCTTCATATTTTTGGATTCTTTTTTCCTTTTGTTTTTCTGGTTGGGTGTTTTTTGTTTCCTCATATTTCAGATCTTTGGTTTGATTCTTGGGGTACATTGATCTACAGTTGAGTTTCTGTATATTCTTTATTTTAGACAGTGTATGTTTCATTTCTGACTGGTCCTTTTCCATTTTTTTGGCATTCTCATTAAGGTCCTTGAAGGTCTCACTAAGCTCCTCAGAAGTGTCATCAAGTTTCTCGGCGGTTTTTAGAAGATTCTTGAGTAATCTTGTAAATGTGGTTCTGAACTCTATGTCGTCCAGTAGTTTGCTTTCCTCCATTTCTTTCATTCGTGACATGTTTGTTTCCGCATTTTGGCTGCTTCCCTGTGTTGATGGAGTGGCTTTGTGTGGTAGGTGACCTATAGGGGGCAGTAGCTCAGCCTCCCCAATCACCTGATGTGGACGCTCTTGGAACACCCCTTTGTGGGCTGAGTGCAAAGTCTTGGTGTAGTTAAGCCTTAATTGCTGTTGGTACGCTGGGAGGAATTGACCTCCAGGCCAATCGGCTGTGAGGACTCGCTGTGTCTATAAGAACTGCTGTGCTGGAGACACGCTTATGGTGCAGGACTTGTTTCAGTGGGGCTTTGGTGCTCGCTGAGTCTGCCTCTTGAATGTGTCACTTATGGATGTGAGGAGTTGAAATCTGGTTTCTCACACTGACCACTAGGTATACTGGCTTCTGGATCTCCAATGGGATGCAGGTCAGCTATTGTCTGAGTCCACCCAGCAGGAGCTACAGCGAGAGCTACAGTTTTCTCCTCTTTGCTTGGGGTTTGGAGGTTTTGGAGCTGTCTGATCCGGGCTGCAAGTTTGTTAGGTTAAGCTGCGATAGGGCAGGCCTTTCTTATGCTAACGCTGCTGCTTGGAGCTTGGGTGGGTTTGTAGGTTGTGTGGGGCGGGGTCTCAGGGCGTCACTAGGCTAGGGCGTGGCAAACAGCAATGGCTGCTAGTTAGCCGGCTCTGTGTCTCCAACTGCATCTTGTACCCCAGCGCAGATAAACAATTATTCTTGCGCGCAGCTCTGCAAGCAGGCCCCCCTCACTTTCCGACCTGGTAGCAGACAATCCAGCTTCTCCCCGTAGGAGTTGGGTCCCCCGCGTCTCCCCAGAAACTGTATTTCAGAGTAATTGGGGGCTTGTCTCCCCTTTGGGTTGAAAAAAGCAACGCCTGCTGCCAGCCCAGATCCCGCGCCTCCGTACCTCAGCTTTTCAGTGCTTGTGCACGTCTCAGTGCTCTTTTCTCTTTCCTTCTAGTTGTAGAACTTCCACTCAGCCAGCTTTCCCGTGGTTCTGGGTGATAGACGTTTTGTCTTTTAGTTGCAGTTTAAATTGTTGTGCGAGGCAGCAGTTTAGGTGTTTACCTACGCCACCATCTTGGATTCCTCTTGAGTCTAAAATATATATTCTTAAAATAGAAAGGCACCGCACTTCATAAAAGGCCAGCACTGAATTAAGAGAAAGACCCTTTTGAAGCTGTCATCATTCTTCCAGACCATCAGGGTGGGAAAACCACATGTGGCTAGATACACATTAGATTTAAAAGCACTATGGCGCCCCCTAAGGGCTCACAGACCATCACAGAATTTGATTTTCCCCAAGAAGTTGGCCCAACATTTATTTTAGTGGAGGGGAAAAAAACCCAACTTACTAGTAACATCAAAATAAAGTCTTCACAGGGAAATCACCTTTCAGCGTTGGCTTCACACTAAGAGACTGCTTAGCAATCCTGCAAATCTGCTTAGCAGACTCCCTGCTTATTCTAAAACAGACATTTGGCTTAAATTTACTTCTTTGGAATAGTCACTTTAAAAGAGGCAGAGCCAAAGAGAAATGAAAAAAGCTTCTAAATCATAAACACCTTTTAGCAAATACTAGTATACGGTCTATGGAGCATAAGTGCCCATTTTTATGCCCTGGAGATTCACAGTAATCATTAACAGAAAAGGGAAGAAAAACAAGCCAGGCCAGTTCAAGGCGATAAGTTCTGATTGATTCCTTTCTTCTCCACTTGACTCATTTGCTCAGTAACTACTATGTGTCAAGGCACAGAGGAAGCTCCTTTGAACAAAACGCAAAGATCATATTCAGCTCAGGGTATGATCCTATATATACTGAGAGTCCTATATATACTGTAAAAGCCCAGTGGTGACAAGCACCAGGAAGGAATAACAAAGCCAGAGGATGCTGGCAGAGATGCAGAGGGCAGGGAAGTGGCCTCTGTACAGGGAAGGGAAGGAATAGAGGAGTGGGCCATTCAAACATCCAGAGGGACAGCAAGAGCGAAGCCCGCAGGTGACAACAGGCCCGGCAAGCTCACGGAACTGAACTTAAGAGGTGAAGAAAACGCTGTGGCAGCCAGATGGTGGGGTCCAGACACTGAGGGCCTTTATTAGCATCAAGACCTTTGGAGTCTGTTCCAGGCATGGTGGGAGCCACCGGAGCCATACTCTCCAGTACGTAGCCACTACCAACATGCAATGTTTATTTTTTTATTTTTATTTTTTAAATATATATTTTATTCATTTTTTTTACAGAGAGGAAGGGAAAGTGACAGAGTGTTAGAAACATCAATGAGAGAGAAACATCGATCAGCTGCCTCCTGCACACCTCCCACTGGGGATGTGCCCACAACCAAGGTACATGCCCTTGACCGGAATTGAACCTGGGACCCTTCAGTCCACAGGTCGACACTCTATCCACTGAGCCAAACCGGTCAGGGCAACATGCAATGTTTAATGTTAACTTTGAATTAGCTAAAATTAAATAAAACTAAAAATTCAAACTTTCCATCCCACTTGCCACATTTTGGATGCTCAAGAGCCATAATGTGACTACCATATTAGAGAGTGAAATGCAGAACATTTCTGTCATTCTAGAACATTCTATCAGACTGTGTTACCTAAGAGGTGTTTGGTCTCTTGTTTTTTGTGTGGTGTTTTTTGTTTTTTGCACAAGCAGATTTAAAGCAGGGAAGTGACAAGACCCAACTTAAGCTTTAAAAAGGTCACTAGAGACTTCATGAAGAACAGACCCCAAAGAAGACCAGTCTGAAGGCAAAAATATCAGTGGCTGCCACTGCTAGACACATGGTAGTAACACATGCAGTTAAAAAAAAATCAGGTCAGATTCTGGATATGTTCTGACTGTGGAACCAAGAGGGAGAATCAAGCTGGCATCTCATCTCCACCTGAGCAGCTGGGTAAGCGGTGGGTGCCGGGTAACGAAAAGAAAATAATGAGGGGGAATGAGAGGGAATCAAAAGGTCCATTTGGAAATATTATGTCTGAGATGCCCATTAGACCTCCACAGGGACACAATGGATCAGAATCAGGTCTTTAAGTTCAACGGAGAGAATATGGTTTTTAAAGAATATCATCTCATTAGTTAAAAATACAGGCTGTACTCTCCTTCATACAGAAAATACCTTATTAACTCAATAAGGCTTCAAAGATTATTAGCAAAACTCATGGCTTTTGAAAATATGGCTGCATTGTCCAAGATTTGGAATGGAAGTTCCAGAAAGTTCAGAGGGCTCTCTAGCTAGCACATATATTGAAAGGAACTCAATTTTCTGACTGATAAAAATGGCCTGCAGGCTAAAGTGTGAAAAGAAAAAAATCAGAAAAGAGGTTTTCAGCGTTAAAGACTCGCATACTTACCTTTGTTTTGTTTTCTTCTGCAAACCCAGGTGTGTCTGTGTCAGGCGGGTAGGCGACTGTGACATAGACATTGTATGGCTTCACCTGCATTTCAGAAACAACCATTGTTCCTTTAATAAACAAGACACACTTTCATGTCCACCTCACCAGCTTGCATTTGGTGCCAGGCATACATACAAAATGAATATTGCCCTGATTTTCTCAAAGGTGACCAAGACCAACAGGTGGTTCTTTAAGAGCAGAACCACTACCCACTGAGTCAGGAAATGTTTAGAAATAAAGACAAAAAGCTCATCCTAACATCCATTCCAGAACACAGCTGGTCCCAAGATATGGCCATTCACCTCCTTCGTCTCTTCCCTCCCACTGCTGTCAGTGACAAACAGACAACGCTAAAAGGAGAACCCTTGGTCTCCCCACCCTCCGCACGCCTAGGTCTGCTCCTCCACCATCAGAATGCAAATCTGTTTTCCTCCATGCTGCTTTTGAAACTCTTGCTGATTTCATCAACCAAATATGTTGAGGTCATTCAGATCCCTTCCACTGTCCTTCCAGTGATACCTAGACACAGGTCTAGAACTACATGCACCTGAGAAGTTTGCTTCTTCAGGGCTCCCTGTGCAGCCAGCCCTACCTGGAAGGGGCTCAGGAGTCACTTCCTCCTTCACAGAACCGGCCAATAGGAATCTTCCTTCAGGTGGAATTCCCCCTCCCCTTCTCTCCCCAAGCCCAGCCAAACACCTCCCCTGTGGACAGCCTCATCCCTCATTTACACATAGAAACCCTTCCAGCTTCTCTTTAAGCTCCCTCCCCGACCTGGAATTCCACCTGCTCCTGGATGGTGTAGAACACATTCTTAGGCTTGTTGACCTCACCACCATACCTCCACACTTAAACTTCCCCACTCATTAACATCACCCAACAATTCCAGAAAGTTCTCCTGCTGGTCAGGTGGGATACACCCTTCCCAAAGCCCTGCTCCACCCTAATTCCTAATGAGTCTAAGGTTCATACCATCAAAATCTCTGCCATGACTTTTTTGCCATTGGCTCAGTGTTTGGTCCCCATGAGTTGGAAGTGGGCAGTCAGCTGGTAGTAAGGTCGGCCACTGTGTCTTAAGGATGCTTAATAAACACAACAGGTCTGCCTAATGCAACAGCCTCTGAGAGCACCCCAGGGTCCTTCTGTTCATAGAGCCCTTTTTCTCCCTAGATCCCTCCGGGAGCACAGTTCTAAAGTCTGTGGGAGAAGCTGTAAGGGCCCAGAGAAACCTGCAGACAAAAGGTCTTGGCCAGCCAGCCTGGAAAGTGCAATAACAGAGATGACATCTCTGTTGCACCTAGTGCAGAGGCTCCGGTGCACCTAGGGCAGTGGTTGGCAAACTCATTGGTCAACAGAGCCAAATATCAACAGTACAACCATTGAAATTTCTTTTGAGAGCCAAATATTTTAAACTTAAACTTCTTCTAACGCCATTTCTTCAAAATAGACTTGCCCAGGCTGTGGTATTTTGTGGAAGAGCCCCACTCGAGGGGCCAAAGAGCCACACGTGGCTCGCGAGCCGCAGTTTGCCGAACATGGACCTAGGGCATAAGAGCTCTTTCACTCAGCACAGGCAGGGCATGTACCTTCAGGGCCAAGCTACCTCATAAATAGCTCTGGATTTGGGCCAGGTGGTGAGGTTGATGCGCAAGCAAGTTCTCTTCCACTTGTTTTTAAGACTTCCACTTGTTTTGAAAAACTCTCCCATGGCCTTACCCCCTGTTGTGCATAGACCAAAGAACACATATGTGGGATATAAAACTGAAAGCAACGAACAAGACAAACAAGCAAACAAAAATGCATAGACACAGACAACAGTATGGTGGTTACCAGAGAGAAGGGGGGAAGGGTAGCAAAGGGAAAAAGGGGTCAAATATATGGTGATGGAAGAAGAGTTGAGTTTCGGTGGGGAGCACACAATGATATAGGTGATGTATCATAAACTATACACTTGAAACCTATATAATTTTATTAACCAATGTCACCCCAATAAATTTAGTAAAAAAAGAAAAACTTGTAAAAGCCAATATGTGGTCATTAGTCGCTATAAAGGCTGATGCTTATGGTTCAAATGTGGTCACTTCTGTGCTGCCCGTCTCCCCAATAATACGGATGGTGGCACATAAGCCAATGTAAGACAACATTTCAAATCAGTGTTTCTCACACTCGAGGTCACGGCTATGCTCCCAAATAATTAAAACAGTGTTTCAAAACAGTGTTTCAAAATGTGGGAAGAGGTGGGTCAAAGGGACTGAGTAGGGTCAGAACAAGAGATGGGAAGGAGAGCCCCTACTTTTCTTTTATTTAGTCTCTGCTTTCCCCAAAAATTAACTTTAAATTTTTTTTAATGATGTATTTGTACCTGAGACTGATTTTTTAAAAAGATAAACAAATGCAACAAAGCAAGCTTTCAAAGATTACTCATTGTACATAAAACATTTCTAAGGCCCGACTTTAGTTTTGGTGGAGTGGATAGGGAAGACTTAAGAGTTAAACTAAAAAGGATTATCCAAAGTACATAGTGTAATGTTTGAGCAATTCTATAAGGTTTCATTCATAGAAAACACCGCCACCTTGGCCGCATAGATTCAATTTTCCAGGTTTTAAAAACACAACACGGGAAGTTTGCAGGGAAATATTTGTTTTGAGGTATGTTCTACTATAAATAAACTTCTAGATTTGGATTATTGAACTTATTTCCCCCAAAACCTATTCTTCATGGTATAGGTTTACTTCATTTTAGGTTCTGTTTACATGAGGACATTTTTAATGGAATCCAAATACGGACAGAAGTCAAGCCGACTGGCAGGTAGAGGCCAGCTACTTGCAGAGTGTGAACCACTCTTGTCACAGAGAGGCTGCAGGGACTCTGCACCTGCTACTGATGTTGTCCCTCTTCTTCATGACCATCTCTGTTCTACTGGAAGTGAAACCAGGCCGCCCACATTATACACTTTGCCCTAAATTAGTGAATCCTGAGGTGGCTCCACAAGACACCATGTAGGGATGAAAAGCCCTAATGAGCACATCTGTCATTTCCAAAATATCCCTCTGTCCAGGACTGAGGCCACCAGCCAGATGAGTCAGGCCACTTCTGATCTGAATTATAGACGCATCTTCCACTGCTGGACAGAGGCAAGGGCAGAGCCAAAGCATGGTCTTTGTTACTATTTCAGTACAAAGTCACATGTGGCTTTGAGCGACTCCATGAACTTCTGGAAACTCAGATGTCTGATCTATATGGTAACATCATCTGCCTCACATATTTCACAACACTGTCATAAAAATAAAATAGTGATTCACAAAGGAACTTTTTAAAGTAAAAATTGCAAAAGAAATGCCAGTATTCTTGTTTGAAATTTCAGTCATATATGTCTTCTTGGCTAATCATATTATAATAACCTATTCTTTTTTTGTTATTATTAATCCTCACCCAAGGATATTTTTTTCCATTGATTTTTCAGAGAAAATGGAAGGGAGGGAGAGAGAGACAGAGAAACATCAATGTGAGAGTGACACATTGATTGGCTGCCTCCGACATGTGCCCCAACTGACTGGGGACCAGGCCTGCAATGAAGGTACACACCCTTGACTGGAATAGAACCTTTGACCCTTCAATCCGTGGGCCAGCACTCTATCCACTAAGCCAAATCATCTAGGGCAACTTGCTTAATACTCTTAATCAAGAATAGGTCAGTATGGCCCTATTAAGAGTATTAAGCAAGTGATGAAAGTGAAATTTTGGGGCTAGTTCCTTTGAGAGGAGAACAGCACAGTCTATGGGTCCCTAAGTGGCACCTCAGAATTGTAACTGACCAGACAACTCACCTACCACAATGCTCATCCAGTATCTAGGCAGTGTGGCTTTCTGTCACATGCCATTGAGGACTCCTGTAGAAATTTTCTAAATCGGGGATCAGCAAGTTTGGTCTGATGACCAAATCTGGCCCTTCACCTATTTTTATAAATAAAGTTTTATTGGAACACAGCAACAGCCATTCAGTTATGCATTGCACATGGCTGTTTTCCTGCTATCAAAGGAGATTTGAGTAGTTAGTTATGACAGATTCCGCCTAATTATCGAAGGCTAAAATTACGAAATGGCCAATTATGAAAAAAACTTTTCTTCCCCTGATCTAAGTCATTAAGTGGGATTCTCAAATCACACTGTTACTAGGCGAGGGTTAGCCACAATGAATTATCTTCTGGGTTTTAACATTATGATGTGTTATGTTTCTGCATATATGGCAATAGTGAAATTATACCTTGCCTTTTTCAGTATCTGACTTAGATAGACATGTGTGTGAGTTTCTAAGCATTCCCAGGTGACAGGAATGCAGAAGTCTACTTCACATGGCTAAGGTGCGAGACTGTCACTCATGATAAGCACTTACTCTGATACTAACCCTAGACTCACTTTCTTCCACAAAATGTGCCATTAACTGTGAAAACTAAAAGCAATCACTTTGATCAATAGTTCCTTAAGAAATTAAACTATAAGTATTAGGAAAGCCAAGTGATTTTTTTTTTAGTCCAACCTTCTCATTTTGTAGATAAGTAAACTGAGACGATGTTAAATGACTTATCTAAAAGCTGAGAGCTGGCCAGCTTCAGCTCTCCCCTCAAACACATGCTGATTTTATTATCCAGTTACAAAGAACAGATCTTTTTGTCACAGAAACATCTCTAGAGAATAAAATATCTCTAACCCTATTACACATACTCATACAGTATTAGACCAATAATACAATGAAGACATTAGGAGTACTTTGTGTATTAAATTAAGCAAGCAAAAACCTCACGACCATTTTTCTCGTCACAACTACAATCATTTTATGCAATGAAAATGTTAACTTTTTAATAGTAAAATTCAGTCATTGAGCCAATTCTCTTTCACTAATGTCAAATCTACAAATCTGTAATTCCATATAACAACATGTGTAAAGAAGCTACAAAATAAAGAGGAGCATTTGCTGAGCTGCGAGGAATAAATATGAAACCAAATACAGCATTTACCTCCATCTGCAGAGCTTCAGCTAAACCCTTGATGGCGAACTTGGATGAAGAGTAGGCAGTGAAACCGTACAGTCCCACCTGTCCCGCCTGGGACGACAAAAAGACGATCCTGCCCACCCGGCGCTCCTTCATGGTGGTGATTACAGCTCGGCTGGGGTACACGCTGCCCAGGTAGTTAATGCTCATCAGTTTCTGCAGGGAGCAAAGAGGCCATGAGGAATGAGAGAGGTTGAAGACACAAGGCTGCGCTCCCAGGAATTCAATCTGCTCTCCAGATTGCACTTCTTCAATGAAGCCCAAATGACTGGGAACTCAGTGGATTTGATGAATGAACGAATGATTAAATGACCCTGTCAATGAGCCATGATGCTCAGGATCTACTATTTGAAGTTTGTTTCAATCTGGCCTTGCACTCTCACCGTGACCACAGTTACGTCTTTGCTAAAAATGGGTTAAAACTAGTTTTCTCCTTGCAGGTAATATTTTTTGAAAAACAATTTTAGGCGTAAGCTTCCATATATGTCCAGCCCGTTAGTTCCAAGCTAAAGAAAGACCACAAAGAGCCTAGGACAGTGGTTAACAGCATAGATTATGGTGTGAAGACTGGGCTCTTCCATTTACTATCTACTTGATGATAAGTAAGAAAGTCAAACACTCTACTTATTTCTGCAGCTGAAAGCTGGGTTAATAATGTTATTATCTCATAGCCCTTGCAAGGACTACAAGAGGAAACACAAGTTGGGTGCTAGCACAGGCTCTGATTTACAATAACTACTCAAATGTTGGCTCTTATTTGTGACGGGTAAGATCTTACATAAGTATCAATAGTATATTTCCCCTCATCCTGGGAACTCTAAAAAACCTTACATTTTAACTTGAAAATCTAAGACTACTTGCATTAAAATGTTTTTATGTTAAAAGTCTTGTATAAGCCGAAACCGGTTTGGCTCAGTGGATAGAGCATCAGCCTGCGGACTGAAAGGTTCCAGGTTTGATGCCGGTCAAGGGCATGTACCTGGGTTGCGGGCACATCCCCAGTAGGGGGCGTGCAGAAGGCAGCTGATTGATGTTTCTAACTTTCTATCTCTCTCCCTTCATCTCTGTAAAAAATCAATAAAATATATTTAAAAAAAAAGTCTTGTATAAATATTAAATCTATCACCATATAAAACCAAACACTTCACTGGGGGAACTTTGAGTCAATCATGAGATGTTAACTCAATAGAATGTTAGATAACTTTTAGAAATAATGACCAGAAACACTAGGAGGGAGAATATTATTCTGTAAATTCAGAAAAAGCCAAGGGCAGACTGGATTTACACTGATTATAAAGATTTCAAATCCTATATAATAAAAAGGTAATATGCAAATTGACCCTAATGGCAGAACGACCAGAACTGCTGGACCAGTCACTATGAGACGCCCTGACCACCTCTTGGTCCCTTCCCCTGGGCTGCAGGCTCCGATGGATCACCAGATGGCCACCTGTGGCAGGGGCGGGGCCGGCAAGCTGGCAGGGCTGGTGAGCGGGCGGGAACAGCCAACTTCTCAGTCCCTTCCCCCAGTCATCAGGCACTGATCACCCAATGGTGAATGGGGAACCGGGGGTGGGTGATGGCATGGTGCGGGGCCAGCTGGGAAAGATGGCCCTTAGAGTAAGCCACGCCTAGGGACTGTACCCGCACACAAATTTTGTGTGCCAGGCCTCTAGTAGTAAATAAAAGCACATGTGCACAGATATAAAACCAAGGAAATACACCAGAGAACTTACTTATATGCATATATGTCTAACCCATAGACACAGACAATAAATAGTGTGGTGAAAGCCGGGGGGGTTGGGAGGTGGCGATGAGGGGGTGGAGGGTCTTTTGGGGGAAAAAGGGACATCTATAATACTTTCAACAATAAGGATAAATTAAAAGCAAACAAATAAGGAAATACAGAAAATTATATGTGATTGTGTTAGGATGCTCAGATTTCCATTTTCCCCCAAATGCCTTTTTATATCATTACTAGAGGCCCGGTGCACAAAATTCATGCAGGGGGGGGGGTGGTAACCTTCAGCCCCGCCTGCACCCTCTCCAATCTGGGACCCTGAGAGGGATGTCCGACTGCCCTCTCACAATCCAGGACTGCTGGCTCCCAACAACTCGCCTACCTGCCTGCCTGATTGCCCCTAACCGCTTCTGCCTGCCAGCCTGATCACCCTTTAGTCACTCCCCTGCCAGCCTGATCAATGCCTAACTGCTCCCCTGCTGGCCCAATTGCCCCTAACTGCCTTCCCCTGCAGGCCTGGTCACCCCTAACTGTCCTCCTCTACAGGCCTGGTTCCCCCCAACTGCCCTCCCCTGCAGGCCTGGTCACCCCTAACTGCCCTCCCCTCCTGGCCTAATTGCCCCTAACCGCCTCTGCCTTGGCCCCGCCACCATGGCTTTGTCCGGAAAGATGTCCAGAAGGTCTCCTGGTCTAATTAGCATATTACCCTTTTATTAGTATAGTCAACACTGAATGTTTTCTCCTAAGAATGAGGACAAGACAAAAATGTCTGCTCTCACCACTGTGCTGGAAGTTCCAGCCAGTGCAATAAGGGTGTCCAGAAGGCAATGTTAGAAGTAAAACTGTTGCAGATGATGTGACCTTCGATGTAGAAAATCCAATAAGTACTAGAATTCCTAACTGAGTTAAGCAAGATTGTAAGATCAATATCTAAAAAATCAACTGTCTTTTTCTACATTAACAATGAACACTCAGAAACTGAAATTTTAAAAAATACTATTTATACTACATCAAAAAATAAGAAATACTAAAAAGTGATGTGTAAGCCCCAAACACTGAAAACTATAAAACCTTGCTGAAAGAAATTAAAGAAAACCTAAGTGGAGATATAGACCATGTCCAGGGTTAAAGACAATATTATTAAGATGTCAATTCTCCCCAAGTGGATCTATGGAGTCAATGTAATACTAAGCAGAACTGTAAAATAACTCTCATTAATATCCACAGGTAGAGAAAACAAGACACAGCTCCAAAAACCACAAAGAGAGGCATTAGAAAGGAAAATGAAGAGAAGTATGCTGGAGGTCTCCAAGTCCACCTCCAGTTTTGTGATTCATAGGAAGACCTCACATGACTCTGCAGAGTTGAGCTCGTAACTATGATTTATTACAGTGACAGGCACAGAGCAAAATCAGCAAGGGCAAAAGGCACCCAGGGCAGAGTTCAGAGGACAGCAGGTGCAGGTCTCCAGGCGTCTGCTGCCTGGAGTCACAAAGGGCATGCTCACTCTCCTTGGCAATGAGTTGTGACAACACATGCAGTAATGTGCACAAGCATCGTATGTGCATGTGAACATCCGTAAAATTAAAACTAAAAACAAGAAGCCAAACAAAAGAAGTAACTGAGAATTTATTTTGAATAAAAATGAACTCTTAGCTTCAGAAAATGCACCAAAGGTGGTTCTGACCAGGCTCACTGATGATAAGCCCATATTTTGATCAGAACAAGGCAAGTCACTGAGCCCCAGATGGGAGGGACAGAGTAGCCTTGGAAGGTGACAGTCCACTGCTGCATCCATTCAGGGCAAACAGGGGAGGGACTTTTGTAGGGAGACTAAGGACAGAGAGGGCCTCCTGGTGTGAGGCCCAATCACTGGAATAGAGGCCCCAGGTTTTGTGTTGATAGTCCTTCCTTTTTAGAAGGCCAGTTCTCATATCCAACACCCCAAAAGTGCTTGAATCTTTGTGCTGCATTGTCCACACTCCTGCTAGCCCACACTCCATGGTTGCCCAATACTCTACCTCATCCACTTCCCAACATCACCATTTCTTCACTTAGTGACCCCAAAAGCTCCTAAAAGTTGCCCTGTACAGCGGGAGATCCTTTAAAAATGCAGATCCCACCACTGCTTAGCCTAACTTAAAACTCTTGAGGCATTTGAGACTAAAACCCTCAAGGCCCCAGCAGACCTGGCCCATGCCCCACTCTGCCCATCTCTGGGGATGCTCCAGCCACACAGGCCTGCCAGTCCATCCTTGGGTTTTCCAAGCTCCTCCCACGTGGGGCTCTGGCAGCTACTGGCTCTTCCCTGGTCCCTTTGTCCCCATTCTTCAGTTCTCAGACTCCAGCCCCCAGGCTGGGTCTCTGTCCATATCACCTCACAGAGCCCCTCAGCCCCTATTCCTTTCCCCACAGCACATACCCCAGTCTGACATCACAATGCTATCTGCTTGCTCCTGTGGGGTCTGTATCACCTCACCAGGGCCCAGACTCTATTTTCTTGCTCAGCACACATCCCCAATACCCAGAACAATGCTGGACGCACGAGAGGCTTTCTCTCGAGTATTTGTGAGTTGAATGAATACCAGAGAAAGGACATTAGTAGTTGTAAGCAGCTACCATGGGCTAAGCGCCACGCACAGATTAGTTACTCCTCATGGCTCTGGGAGCTGTCTATCCACTTCACGGAGATGGGAGCTGGGACTGGAAGAGAAAGGCTGATCTGCCTGAGATCACACAGCTGGCAAATGGTCAGACTAGAAACCATCAGACCCAATACCTCAAACTGGTTCAGCCTGATGCCAAAGTCTACCTTTCTCTCTGCTGTGCCTGCTACGGAACAGAAAGCAACAAAGTCATGTGGTGGCTGCCAGTGTGGAAAGATGCTGCAGGTGCGGCAATGCAACAAATTGTGATTGAGTTTTTTTTAAACAAAAGAGAGGGGTGAGGGGAAGAAGGAAGGAAAGAAGGGAGGGAGTGAGGGAAGAAGTGGGGAGGGAGGGAGGGAGGGAGGGAAGGAAAACAGTGTGAATGGGAGACTGAAGGTTGAGAGCAAAGTGAATTTTTTAAAAAGATTAGAATTGTACATTTTTTTGTTTCACAAGCTTTATATTATGGCATTGTTATTTTACTTCTCTCTTCATCTCACCTGTTTCTCATTGTCTGCTTGCCCATGGGTACCCAATACAGGCATTCCCCTGGTAGTGTACATAGTTTCTTTTACTCTTGCTCATAGTTACATACCCCACAATACGTTCACTCAGTTATCTTCCTACTTCCATCAGACACACAAATGTAAACCATCCTGACTCCCTTTATCCCCAAGCAGGCACCCCCGCTTCCTGAGGTCCCAGCTCTACAACAGTGCCTTCATTTATTACAACCCTGCAGCCTATTCTACCTCAATCCTCTCTACCCTCTATACTCTGTCAAGGGGAGCCCACTGACTGTCCCTCCATATCATCTTATACACACACACACACACACACACACACACACTATTCCTATTGTGCTGGCTACTTCTGAACTCCCTTATCATTTCATGCCAAGATAACTACTACAAATATTTCCTTCAATTGATTCTTTACACTGCTATGAAATAATCTTTAAACCCCCCTTTGATTACCCACAGATAAAGGTATACTGGTCAATTATCATTACCTAGTTGATAAAGGAGCCTTAAGACTGTCCAGCCCCGGGTAAGGCACCATTCTGCTAATATTACATCTGGATTCTCCCAACTTGACTTTAAATCAGAGTGCACGGTACTTTCCCACAGTCCCCCGGGAACAAGATAGCTAAACTGCTGCTCCAACAGTCTCCTTTCCTACAGCAGATGCAAATTCACTTCACAGACAAAAGCATTCAAAACCCATGACCTCAATGAAGCTCAACAGAACATTAAGGAAAGATGGAAGATGCAATGTCAACTAAAGAACTGTTTCCCATTTAAAGATTTCAGATCTGATGTCCATTTCCTTTAGAGTCAAAATAAATGACAAGGAGAGGCTGCATGTCAAACCTGTTTTAAAAATGCAGTCATAAATATGACACATTATCTCTTTATTCTGATTTGAAAACAAAGTCTGCTCCTCAACATTTTATTTTTCTACGTTAAAAATACGGACACTTGACATGAAAATCTAGAATCTCTCGGTTTACGAAGAGTTCTCCATTACCTCAGGGATTTGTCACAGTCATCTGTGTTGGAACGAGGGTCTATTCTCATTTTACAACTGGGGAAACCGAGGTTGAAAGACTTGTCTGAATCCTTAAAGGCTAGACAGTCATGGCACTGGGACCAAAAGCTTGTGTCGCCTTCCTCTAATCTCTCAAGGCTTCCAGGAAATCTGAACACACTTTATCTATTTCATCTGTAAAGCCTTGCTCTGCTTTTAGTATGGGCTATCTCCACGATCAAAAAACAAATTTTTACTTACTTCGAAAGTACTAACATCAAGATCTTCAAATTTTCCTGAAACTGACATTCCTGCACAGTTTATAAGCATGTCCACTGGGCCCAGTTTCTCCTGTGCCTAGAAAAATGCATCAGAGCAGACATTAAGGAAGACAAAAGAAGAGTCACTCAGGAGCAAATCAATGCCAATAAATAAAATCTATAAAACTATTAGACCTTTTAGGAAGGTTTACCAATTTCAAACCACACAGCAAAATGGTAAGAACCAAACAAAAGGCATATGAAATAATTCCAATCAGCCCAGCCTCTCACTTGTTTTATGACATTTTCCACTTGGCTATAGTCTTGGGATACATCAACTGATATACAAAGCACCACCTGTTAGAAAGAGAAAGTAATGATTAAAGCTATAGGTATCTGAAACTATTTTTGAAAGTTTTGGTGGGTTGTGCGTTTTTTTTTTTTTTTTTTTTTAGTTTTATTTATTTTTTTTAATTAAAGGCAGTTCTTTCCACAAGGTAAGGAATCAAATTTTGGATGTACCAATTGCTCTGTTTGAAATCAGTTGGCAATGCAATTAGCAGAGTCTAATTTTCTTGGCAGTTTTTATAGAAAGTTGTTTCGAGCAAACTCAAAATCTGTTGACAATGCAATTAGCAGAGTCTAATTTTCTTAGCAGTTTTTGTAGACAACTGTTTTGAACAAACACAAATGTTGGTCAAAGAGTACAAACTTTCAGGTATAAAATGAATAAATTCTGTGGATCTAATGTAGAGCATGAAGGCTGTCATTATTAATATTGACCTACTGTATATTTGACATTTGCTAAGAGAATAGAGCTTAAGTGTTCTCACGACAGACACAAAATAGCTATGTGAAATCATGGGTGTGTTAATTGATTGTGGTAATCATTTCACAATGTAAACATGTATTAAATCATCACACGTTGTACACCTTAAATATATACAATTTTTATTTGTCAATTATACCTCAATGCGGCTGGAAATAGGAAAAAAAATGCTCCTCTTAAAATGCTACTCATCTACAATGACAGAAACAGGTCACCGACCACCTGCAGCCAGGGAGGGGAGGCAAGGGCCAACTCTGGGGGGTGCTGGAAATGTTCTGTCTCTGCATCACATGTGTGTAAAATACATAAATCACATCTCAGGTTGTTAAGATCTTAAGTTGCTAAAAATAATAACAATAAATCTAACAAATAGGTTTAAAGAATGACTTTCCTTGGAGCAATATCAGAGCTGTGACTGCCCTGTTGGGATTGAATACTAGCTGGTGGAATAAAGAGATAAGCAAATATCTACTATAGCAGAAGCCACCTCAGCCTGGGCTCCTGCTCGGAGGCCGAGCCATGGGACATTATGTAGGAGACCAAGGGTCAATCTGGGCCTGCAGGAGCTGAGCAGGGAGCCAAGTCACATCTGGTTCCTTCTGAGATTTGCTTGAGATCCCTGCCTCTGGAATGACTGGCCACTCAACTGATTCTCTAGGCAAGGGGACCACTGAGCCCAGGCCCAGAGCCCACCAGGTAGAAACCAGCCGTGCCCGGGGGTGTGCAGCCCAGAGGGATAGCGGGAAACGCTCAGCCTGTGTTTTACTTTGGAAAACAAGTCCATTTAGTCTTTGAAAGGGAACAGAGTGAAGGAGAAAAGGGGGAGAAAGCATATATTCTGATAGAAATATCAGAATAGAAATTTATGAGACAGAAATGAAGAATACTAATAGGGACAAACAATGAGCTTTTGTTTAATTTTCCTTTTTGGATAATGTTTCCAAAGCAGAGCTTAGGTCACTGACATAGGAATTTCTATGTTCCCAGGGAGGTAGCAGAGATAAGTAGGAAGGTGTCCTTGGTTTCTCAGTCTTTCCATGAATTCTCCCGTGTTGACATTGGCCATCATGCTGAGGTGCAGACAGAGTATGTGTGTGGGTGGGCACATAAGTACATCAATGATATGCACCCACGTGTAGTTGTGGGTACGAGGCAGTAGAAAGAACGTGCATGCACTGGGGAAGCCTGAGTTCCAATCCTGTCCCTTTATCAACTTCCGAGCTTCCTGGGAAGGCTGCAGTGACCTCACCTATGCAATAAGGGTGTCAGACATGCAATGACCAAGATCCCTCCCAGCTCTAAGAAACCACGTGTGAGAAATGAAGCTGTGATATGGGAGGTCAAAGAGATGAATAAAAAGAGACCAATGGCTGTAGGGTTTTCAGGCAGAAAGTTTTACTTACTGCAAGGAACCCCAACCAAATGATATAAATTCCTAAGGAAAGGAAACACCCCCTTCAAAAATGTGCCCTAGCATATTCCAGACTCAAGGAATCACCCTGGACTTTATCTCTGTATCATCACACAGAAAACAATTGTTTAAAAAGGGAGTAGGAATCATGGGATTAATTTTTAAACATGCTTTTTTATGCAGGATTGGATCATTTACTATAAATAAAATCTATACCACAGACAAGTGAAATTTTTTTAATGTTAATAAAAATTATACATATATATACATTAAGTGGCCAGATTATTATGATCTCTGAACACATAATAATCTGGCCACTCAGTATATATCTTACCTAATAATAGACAAACATGTAAATTGACCGTACCTCCGCTACACCCACAGACAATCAGAGTATGCAAATTAACCCAACAAAGATGGCAGTTAATTTGCATACATAGGTGCCCAGCGACTGGGTCCCAGGAACATCCTGGCACCTAGGTCACTGTGAGGTAAGTCCCGCATGGGCCCTAAGTAGCCTGGGAAGGGCCTGAGCCAGGGGGCTCCTGGGCAGGGCAAGGCTGTGATCAGAGCCGAGGGGGTAGGGACAGAGCCGGCAATCAGAGGGAGCTGGGGGTCCCCTGACCAGGCCCCACGGCTTTAGGCTTGGGCAGGGGCAAAGCCAGCAATCGGAGGGAGCTGGGGGGCCCCTGCCCAGGCCTAAAGCTTCGGCCAAAGGCTTTAGGCTTGGGCAGGGCTCAGCCGGCGATTGGTGTGAACTACAGAGGAAACACCTTTTCTGACTGCTCATTGGCTTAGCTTCCTGTACGCCACTGATAATATTCTTAGTAACTTGGGTAATAAGAATCCAAAAAGTTGATCTAGGATTTTTCCACCACACTTCTGGAGAAAAAAACGAAGGTCTACTGCTGGAGGGCTAAGAAATATCATATCCTGTCCTAGCCAGTTTGACTCAGTGGATAACGCCTCAGCCTGCCAACCTCAGGGTCCGGGTTAGATTCTGATCAAGGGCATGTACCTAGGTTGCAGGCTCCTCCCTGGCCGGGGCCCAGGTCAGGGCTCATGCAGGAGGCAACCAATCAAAGTGTTCCTCTCACTTTGATGTTTCTCTCTGTCTTTCCCTTTCTCTTCCACATTCTCTAAAAGTCAATGGGCAGGCCTGGGCAGGGGCAGAGCTGGCGATCAGAGGGAGCTGGGGGTCCCCTGCCTAGGTGGGGTGATGGGGCTGATGCCTTCCCCTGATCAGCCTGGTTGCCTCCCACAAAGGGAGGCCAGACCAAAGCCGTCAGTAGGACATCCCCTGAGGGCTCCCAGTATGTGAGAGGGGGCAGGTTGGGCTGAGGGACCCTCTACCCCCAGTGCATGAATTTTATGCACTGGGCCCCTAGTCCTATATAATAAAAGGCTAATATGCAAATTGTCCCCTCCACCAGGAGTTCGACCAGCAGGCAGGCCAGCCAACTGCCCATGTCCCCTCCCCCTGGCCAGGCTGGCCGGACCCCACCCATGCATGAATTCATGCACAGGGCCTGATTCAGAGATCATAATAATCTGGCCACTCAGTGTATATAGACTCCATTTTATCAAACAATTCCATAACCCCAAAATATTTTTAAATGCCCCCTCCCCGTTAAGTGTTGGTATCAAGTTGATTTAAATAAATAATTGAAAGAAAATCATTTTCCAGCAAAGCATTTTGTTATTTTGATGGTTTGTCCGGGTGTGTATATGTGTTAGAGTCTATATGTTTTTGTCATAATCTGGAATTCCAGACAATTCAAGCAGTTTCACCTTTTTCACAACAGTCTAGTATTATTTTAATTAGAAAACTCTCACATCTTCCAGGAAACTATTCAGAGTTGAAGAATCCCTTTTTTCCCTTTATGCATCTGTGTTGATTCATACAAGAAAGGCATCACACAGACAGTGATTTTACCTGTTTGTCATTAATAGAGTGCTTTTCAATTTCTTTCTTTGCCTGCAGCAGCCTCTCCTGAAAGCAAGGAAGAACTATTAGTTCTGGTGATTATCTATTCGTCTGCTTGTTTGTTTAAAAGGAGAGGAAAAGTAATTATTTGTGTAAGTACTCATTAAATTCTAGAAGACACAAAAGACAGCACCTATATTATGCAGCGATGAGCCACCATCAACGAAAAAAAGAAGCTGTAGCATACGCTAAGGTATGGCTAAGTAATAGCAAGTTGGTAAATTCATTGTATAGAAAGATAATAGAAAAATAAATGAACTTCAAAATCTCAACTGACAGTATTAATTGTTGATGGGCACTCTATCAGTTCTAATCAATGTTTTGATCTGACATTTGATATAAATAAGAACAATCATGTGGCTATGCAATTAGGGTACATGTGATTCCATGTTGAGAGATCACCCAACATTTCCCTCCTCTGCTATAAAAGCAAATATAGAAAAATCACTTTCCGGATGGACCAGGTAAATCCATGCCTGGCTACTCTCACAATTACTCTTTAGACCAGCAAAGCTGTCCATGGGACAATAATTCTTCCAATATCTCATTTTGCTTGTTTCACTCATTTTCAAGAAGACAAATACTGGTCTACAGTGTCTTACTTTGCTCTAAAAGATGTAATTTAAATACGTCGTGACAGCAGAAAAGCACAAAAGGAAAGGTAATCATTTCGAAAGACACACCTGTTTTCTAAACATGAATGTGTCTATAATAAGATAATATTGTTCTGTGAATAAATATATGCACAACTCAACTTTGTGAAAATCAGAATAAAATATTACATCAGAAAATAAGGACTTCTGGAGGCCAGAAGGCCCGTCTGCTCGTTCACCTTCAGCCACACAAGGACCACACAATGAGCTTCTGAGCACCCAAATGCGGGCCTCCCTTGCACCCCTTTCCATCTGCCTCGAGTCAAATAGGGGCAATGTTTAAACCTCACAAAATGCCTTTTTATTAAAATCGTGTTTCATTCCTGTAAGGCGCATCAATGCCAAAGCAAATTCACTGTTAGAGAAGTCAGCAGTACACATAAAAGGTAACTAATCCTGCCTTTCTTAATTTTAAAAAGAAACAATGGATGTCCAAGCCTAATTCTGTCACTGTTTGAACGTTTCCCCCAGAGGCCCCTATGGCCGGCCACTCCCACTGAGGCCTGCTCACCTGTGCACCCCCTACCTGAGCAGTCACGGTACTCCTGCTCTCCCTTTGCGTAGGGGCATCCCAGTGCCCAGGCACTGATGCCACTCGGACATTCCCATTTCCTCTATCACCCCTTCCCATCTTCACTCAACAAGGATGTCTGAGCACCCACTGTGAGCCAACTATGCCGGGCACAGAACAATAGCAGTGAATAAAACAACCCTGGTCACTTCCCCCACCCCATGGAGCAAGGGGACTCCTACTGTTTGTGTGAATAGAGTGGCACTTCTTCACAGGGCATGGAAGCAACTTTGGCAAGAACAACAGACCTTGTATCAACTGAACATAGAAAAACAGATGTTTTGCTCAATTGCTGGGGGGGAGTGAGATTCCTCAGTGGGGTCTTACTAGAGATGTGTATCATGTCATAAGCAAATCAGAAACATCTACATATCCTATCAGAGCCACCAACGCTTCTGCCGTCACCCCCAGTGGGCAGAGCGCCCCAGGCTCCCTGCAGCCAGGTGTGCTGCCTAACTTCCTCTTGGCCTATCCCATGCCAAAATCAGCAGCATCTATGGTGTTGCCTAATCATTGCTGGCACTAAATATATATTTGTGGAGCTGGTCTGACTTTGACCAAGAAACTGCTCTCAATATGAGAAATAACCATGGTTCAGGAAGCATACCTCAAACTGGAGATTTCCAGCATAGGTGTCGACACCAGGACGTGGGTACAACCTCTTTGATTAATTTAAAGTTGAATGAGTTACTAATAACATATCTAGAAGACTTACCTCATTTCGTGCAACCAGAGTTATGAATGCACCTTGTTTGTAGCACTCGATAGCAATACACTTTCCAATGCCACTGGAGCCTCCTGTGACCTAAAAGTAAAAAAAAGTCTTCTTAGCATTTGGCATTTCCCTTCTGTTGAAAGTTCAGCTAAAATAATTATGATGGGCTCTAAAATCCAATAGAAGAACTAAATTTTAGCTACTCTTGCTTCTTCATCCCAGACTTCCTGAGTGCAAACATGGAAGACTGTACCATCAGCAGAGCCTGCTGTCATTGTCCCCAGCACTGAACTATATATACACTGCACACCTATACATTTTCCTGAGTTCACTAGCGGGAAAGTGTCCTATAAATCTAGTTAATAAATAATACATTAGTCCTAAGTGCCCATCAATAGATGAGTGGATAAAGATGTGGTACATGTATACAATGGAATATTACTCAGCCTTAAAAAAGAATGACATCTTCCCATTTGTGACAGCATGGATAGATGTAGGGGTATTATGCTAAGTGAAATAAGTTAGAGAAAGACAAATATCATGTGAAAGAGCATTAAATAAAAATAAAATAATATAAATGATATAGAGAACAAACTCATGGTTGTCAGCTGGGAGGAGGGTTGTGAGACTGGGTGAAAAAAGTTTAGGAATTGAGAAGTATAGGTTGGTAGTTATAAAACAGTCACAGGAATGTGAAGTACAGAATAAGGAATATAGAAAATAATATTGTAATAACTATGTATGATGCTAGTAGGTACTAGAATTATTGGGGCATCACTTGGTAAATTATATAAATATCTAACCTCTATGCTATATAGCTGAAACTAATGTATATATATAAAAGGATAAGTGACCAATGTTACATCCCTCTGACCATACATCCCTCTGACCATACGTCCGACCGACCAGCCGGTACATATGACACGCACTGGCAATTTAAAAATAAATGTTGACTCGTGCATGTGTGATACATATAAAGCTCTCGCTGGCACCAATCTAGACAGAGTAGGAATATTTCTACCTGAACCCATTTTCAGACATGGTCAGTTATATGTTGCTTTCTCTCATGTTTGAAGAGTATGTGAAGTTAAAGTTAAAGTTGTAAATACTTCATCACAAGGGAAATTAGTCAAGCACTCTGAAAGTGTTTTTACTCTTAATGTGGTATATAGGGAGATATTAGAATGAGTTTAATCAATTTATCAGTCATTGTTTTTATCAATGTTGTTTTTATAAAATGTTTTTGTTGTTTTTATATCATGTTTTTGTTGTTTTTATATAATGTCTTTGTTGTTGTTATATCATGCTGTTATTTCTTCTAATTAATTTCCTTTCAATATGCATGAATTCGTGCATTAGGCCACTAGTATAAAATAATACTGAATGTCAACTGAAATTGCAAAAGAAAAATACTACTACTAATAATAAATACTAGTCTGACTTTGAGTCCAATTCCAAGTGAATCTTATTTCCTCACTGCATACCTCCTATGCATGACCAGTTCTACAAGACATGAAAAGAATGGTCACCTGCATATGTCCTGTGATATTTTCAGTGACTGCTTATTATAAAGTAATATATGATCTCATGGAAATCCTGAAAAGTACAGCTTTTCTTCCTCACTATTCTGCCCTCACCATCTACAGCTCAGTCACCCTGGCTGTCTTTCATTTCTATGCTCTCACTGACCGCACAACAGGACTCTGCACAGCCTATGTCCCCACCAGGGAGGCTCTCCTGCCCTCTGTTCATCTGGTTGGTACCTACTCACCCATCTCAGCTCAAACATCGTTTCCTCAGGAAAGCCTTCCCTAACTGCCTAGCATATCCTCCACCCACTTTTCAGCACTGCATCCTTTTTTCCATTTAGTTTATGGCACTCACAGAATCAAATAGCCATGGGTTGATCTGCGTGATTATCTAATTCACAACCATTTCTCCTATCACCACCCCATAAACTCCATTAAAAATATCAATTCTATTTTTGCTCCTCACCATATTCCTAGCACTTAGCACAGTGCCTGGCATATAAGAAGGATTCAATGTATATTTAACTTAATAAGATAAATGCAATATTTTCTTTCTAGTCATTTTCCCATTACAGATTCTATAACATGGACCAGGGAAGTGGGGGGGAGGGGGCACCGCGGGCTGTCAGGTGAAGGGGAAGGTAAGTGTTGGAATGCATCTGACCTAAGAGGATATTGTATCCTACTTAAAACCAGAAGGCTTCAGGGAGAAACCAAGATGGCGGCATAGGTAAACACCTAAACTGCTGCCTCGCACAACAATTTCAAAACTGCAACTAAAAGACAAAATGGACATCATCCAGAACCACAGGAAAGCTGGCTGAGTGGAAATTCTACAACTAGAAGGAAAGAGAAAAGCACACAGAGACTCAGAGGAGCTGCAAAAGGCTGAGGTACGGAGACACACGTGTGGAGAGGACTGGTGGCTGAGTGCGTGGCTGACTTTCTCAAGCGGGAGGGAGACAGAAGCTCCCGGCTGCGCTGAACTCCAGTTCAGGGTGAGACCCTGTGGACCCAGACTCATATGGGGGGAATCTGGACTGTCAGGAAAAGAGAAAAGCACACTGAGACTCAGGGGAACTGCGAAAGGCAGAGGTCCGGAGGCACGCGTGCGCATGGAGAGAACTGACTGCTGAGTGCACGGCTGGCTTTCTCAAACGGGAGAGAGATAAAAGCTCCCGACTGCGTTGAACTCCAGTTCTGAGAACTCAGACTCATTCTGGGAGAAACTGGACTATCTGGCAGCGAGCGAAACTCAAGAGCGGCTTTCTCTCAGAGGTGCTTGCAACGATTACCAAGGGACACTGAGACCCAGAGGCCTCATAGGGGAGGGCTGATGGGAAGCCAAGACTGTCTGCTCCGCCCTGAGACTCTGCCCCATCCAAGCTGAGCACAGAGGCTTTTGCAATTTTGCAAGTCTTGTCTCATAAGGGTGTCTCCAGCACAGAAGTTCTACCAGTGTAGACACAGCTGATCCTCACAGCCAACTGGCCTGGAGGACAATTCCTCCCAGTGATACTAACAACAATCAAGACTTAACTACAACAAGGCTGTGCACACAGTCCACAAAGGGGTGCACCAAGAGTGTCCACCTCAGGTAACTAGGGGAGGATGAGCCAATGGGCCCTATAGGACACCTACCACACAAAGCTACTCTACCAACTCAGGGAAGCAGCGAAAATGCGGAGACAAAGAAACAGATCACAAATGAAAGAAATGGAGGAAAGCAAACGACTGGATATAGAGTTCAAAACCACGGTTATAAGGTTTTTCAAGAATTTCCTAGTAAAGGCCAATAAATTTAGCAAGACCCTAAGGATATGAAAAAAGACCAACTAGAAATTAAACATACACTGACTGAAATAAAAAATATTATACAGAGATCTAACAGCAGACTAGAGGACTGCAAGAATCAAGTCAAAGATTTGAAATACAAAGAAGCAAAAAAACACTCAACCAGAAAAGCAAAAAGAAAAAAGAATCCAAAAATTTGAAGATAGTGTAAGGAGCCTCTGGGACAACCTCAAGTGTACCAACATCTGAATTATGGGGGTGCCAAAAGAAGAGAGAGAGCGAGATACTGAAAATCTATTTGAAGAAATAATGATGGAAAACTTCCCCCACCTGGTGAAAGAAATAGACTTACAAGTCCAGGAAGCACACAGAACCCCAAACAAAAGGAATCCAAAGAGGACCACACTAAGACACATCATAATTAAAATGCCAAGGGCAAAAGACAAAGAGAGAATATTAAAAGCAGCAAGAGAAAAACAGTTAATTACCTACAAGGGAGCACCCATACGATTGTCAGCTGATTTCTCAACAGAAACTATGCAGGCCAGAAGGGAGTGGCAAGAAATATTCAAAGTGATGAATAGCAAGAACCCATAACCAAGATTACTCTACCCAGCAAAGCTATCATTCAGAATTGAAGGGCAGATAAAGAGCTTCACAGATAAGAAAAAGCTAAAGGAGTTCATCACTGCCAAACCAGTATTATATGAAATGCTGAAAGATATTCTTTAAGAAGAGGAAGAAGAAGAAAAAGGTAAAGATAAAAATTATGAACAACAAATACATATCTATCAACAAGTGAATCTAAAAATCAAGTGAATAAAAAACCTGATGAACAGAATAAACTGGTGAATATAATAGAATCAGGGGCATAGAAAGGGAGTGGACTGACAATTCTCAGGGGGAAAGGGGTGTGGGGGGCGCAGGAAGAGACTGTAAAAAAATTGCATACCTATGGATGACAGTTGGGGGGGAGGTAAAGGCAGAGGGTGGGGTGGAAACTGGGTGGAGGGGAGCTATGGGGGGAAAAAAGAGGAACAATTGTAATAATCTGAACAATAAAAATTTATTAAATTAAATAAATAAATAAATAAAACTAAAAGGATTCACAATATTGCATTCACAGTATCAAAACCATTAGTTAACCATTTCCCTATAGTCAGACAATTGGATTATTTAGAATGTTTTACTGTTAGTCCTGCTGTAATGAACATCTTTGACCCCATCCCATGATTTTAAATCCTCAGGAAGCCCCTCCTACACAATGTATTCATCTCCATGTGACTCCCAGGCATCCCCTCCCTCTCTTTAGCCTCATCTTTCCACCAATGATGGGATTTCTTTGGCAGATCATTAACCAATTACCTACATTAATCTACATTAACCAATTACCAACTGTAAAAACTTACCTGTTGCCTAGGTGAGCAGTCACCTCTGAGGAGGTCTTTCACTATGGAGCTATTTCACAGACGGTTTCGGCTTTTTAATTTGCACCAGATATTCCAATTCCATAGCAATTAACAGGACCCCTAAAAATGTCCCGGCTGTCTTAGGATACTCCTGCTGCCTAAATGTTCCTCCATCCAATATCCCACACACACCTACATTTCCAAATCCTGCCTACCCTGCAGGGGCCAGCTCCAATTTCACTTCCTCCGATTAGCTCTTCCTGTCACTCAGTCCCATCCTTTACCTGTCACTTCTATCTTGGGCACAGTTACTTATTACATGTCTTAGTTCCCCTGCCAGACTGTAAGTCCCTTGAGGACGATTACCCACTCCAATTTACCTCCCTCATTCCTAGGCACAGTGCAAGCATAAGCAATTTCAAAATAAACACTTGCCTACATTCATTTGCAGAATGGTGTGTTGTGCCATTTCTATGAAAGATACAATGACAAGGACACTTGTAAGTAAAATTTCCTATTTGTTATTCAATGAATGAATGGAAGTTATGAAGAAAATGTATATGCTGTAAAGTGCCATGTTGATATTAGCTGTTGTTATTACTGCTGTCTTTTTCTAGATAGACTGTAATAAGTAAGCTAGCTGTGTGAAATTACAGCACAGCACAGACCTGTTCGACCCGATCACTTCTAAGATTTTTCCATAAGAACAAGAGTAAGACTTCAACTTTTGGGCCATACTTCATGGGAAACTAAACCCCCAAGCAAGCCAGCTAATTCTTAAGCGGTACCTAAGAATAAGCCATTTCTAGGCTATATTATTCTGAAAGTTATAAGCAAATATAAGAGATCTTCAAGATGGCCGAGAAAAATGGTAACTGTGTACTGAGTTGCCTGACAATTGGTAAACTGAGCCCAGATGTGGGACACTAAAGATAAGTTTAATTTCCTTCTAATATCATTCCCTCTTACTATTCATTGGAAATTCTATTTAAATGTTACTAACTTTAGTCACACCCCACCCCTCTTATTGAAGGCAAGAGGGGGGAGGGTGTTACAAGGAAAGTTGCTCCCAGCCATCTCCAAAAAAGGAAAACTTGATTTTCCAGTACACAAGTCAATTAAACAGCTTTTTAAAAACCAGCTGATGTACATAAGTACATACCCTGTAAGACATCTGCAATTAGGGAGATAACACTAGTATGTAAGAATTGTTCTAAAAAAACGAAACTATAAATAATTATGACCTAGTTCCACATAAACAAGCATGCTAAATGCCAGCTCCCTCTCCTAACACCCCCTGGTCTAGTCCTAACAAATCTCAAGAAAAATAATTATGTTTTCGCTCTCCTTCTAACATTAAAAAAGAAGACAGATGGTGACAGATGTGAATTATTCATGTCACCCTCATATCACTTGTAATGGAGTTTTAAAACTAGTCAGTGAAAATAAGAAACTCCTCTTGGTCTCTCCCAGACTTGTCTGTCACCTTACCTACTAGCGGCCTGCAGCATCATGGGGTGGAAGGAGCAGAGTCAAGGCTAAGGGAAACTCTCAATGACACTGACTCAAATTTTTCATCAATGCATTTGGCTTTACCTTTTTCCAAGTTATGCTCTGCCAACATAAGTTCTGAAAGAATCCAACCTTTAAAGCCATACGATAGTGGCAGAAGTTATCATGAGGATGGATATGACATCTTCAGGATTTGGCATGACTGTAAAGTTTTGCTCCTCTCTCTCTTTCTTGTTCTCTCTCAAAGAATTTACACTCACCTCCTCATCTATCTTCCACATAGGGAAAGAGCAGGAGTTGGAAATTCACAAACTGTTTTTTACAAAAGAGAACTTAAAGAAAACACCTTTTCTCATTCACGAAGCTGGTCCAGATTTAAAGCACACTAAAAGCAATGACCATCCTGTCCTATCGCACACAGCTCAGTGGGGAGACTATGTCACCTCGGTCCCCAGGAGGATTTGTGCCACCAGCGTAGTCCTTACCCACAACCTCCCGCCTCAGTGTGGACCCCGGGGTGGGGAAATTCAAAGCCACCGCAAAAAAGCGAGGTGCTGGGCGCAGGGAAGGTGGCATTCTCAGTTTAAAAGTGCTACACCTGCAGAAAGGGAATCTTTGAAGACACGAGCTTCCGGTAAGAAACAAACCAAACCCACCCACAGCCCTTTCACTCCTAAAACACCACCGGGTGGATCGGACTCCGATGCTGGCACAGGATCGCCCTGGAACCGCTATCAGCCGACCCCAGGCTGAGCGCCCAGAGAAACCAGCAGTGTAGACGGGGCAGAAGCGTCCCAGCACCTCTCTCCTGCCAGGGCTGCCGGCCCACTGGGCTCGGCCAATTTCCCGCAAGTGAGTCACCCCCTAGATGCCTTCGGCAACTGCTCGGTCTGCCTCTTACACGGGCCAGCTCCCAGAGCCTCGGCCCCTCCTGGCGGCAGGGACTCCCTTCCCTGCCCCCAGCCCCCCACCACCACCCCCACCACCACCACGGTGTCCTTGACAAAGTTTCTCAGCCTCTCCGTTGACTGACTCGTCCGGAAAACTGAGTACAAAAACAGCCCCATCCCAGGGATGCGCCGGCGTCACCCAGCGGCTCCGGCCCTCGGAGCACCGGGAGGAGCCAGCTGCGGCGAGGCCGGTCCCCGAGGGCCTCCGCGCGGCCGGCGCCAGGTGCACAGCGGCAGGGGACCCTCGGCTAGGAGAAGGGCGGGCCGGGCCGGCCGAGCGGGCCGGGAAGTGGTGGCGCAGCCCCGGGAGGCCACTCACCACCACATGCGCGCCGGGCAGGGCGAAGGGCTTGGGACTGATGAGCGGAGACAGCATGTAGAGCAGCAGCACGAACCCCACGAGGCAGGTGCCCACAAGCAGCAGCATCATCGCTCGGCCGGCCGGGTCGGAGGCGGGCGGCGCCGGGATCACGCGCGGCCGCGCTGCAGGCGCCTGTGTTTGGGTCCTGGGCGGGCGGCGGCCGAAGGGAAGAGGCGGAGCCGGCCGAGGGCGCGACCGCGGCGGGGCGGTGCCACCGGCGGAGACGCGGGAGCCGGTGCGCTGTGCCCATGGCGTAGGCCGGCCCGCAGCCTCCCCCCGGTCCCCCGGTCCCCAGTCCCCGCGGCGCCCCCTGAGCGCCTCTGCGCGGGCGCGGTGACCGCGCTGGTTTGGGTCGCGAATGCCTCTTAGGACCGCGGAGAGCTGGTGTCCCCACCTTCCCGGTGTCGCGCCGGGGTGTTGGGCCGTTCGGGGCGTGGGTTCCGCCACGTCGCCGAGTGTCGCCCAGCCCCGCGCCCCGCCTGGCAGGAGCCATCCAGGCTCAAGCTGTGGAGCCCGACCCTGCTGGCGCCTGGAAGCCCGGAATCAAGCTCTGAAATCCCGGCCTCCATTTCACAGGTTCTGGGCGTCCCTAGAAAATGGTCACAACCCATTGTCCCTTTTCAGAGGAACGGGAAGACCTGAATATGACCTTTTAAAAAGTCACTCAGATGGTTCCATTTCGGTGAGCTGAGTTCATCTTTTTTTTTTTTTTTTTTTTTTACCAAAGCAAGGTTTAAATTTAAAAAATAATAATAAATAAAAAGGTTGGGATCTAATTCACATCCCGATTTAAAGTGTAAAATAAATGTATTTACTGTACTCAGAGCTATGCAACCTCTCCACAATTTCAGAACATTTCATTACACCTCCCTCACCCCCAAAATATCCTGTGCCCATCAGCAGTCAGTGCCCATTAGGCAATCACCAGTTTTTGTCTATAGGATTGCTTATTCCAGATATATAAATGGAATCATACACTAAGTAGCCTGTTGTGTCCAGCTTCTTTCACTTGGCATGTTTTCAAGGTCCATCCATGTTGTAGCATGTATCAGTATTTTATCGTTTTTATCAACAAATTGTATTTCATTGTATGGACAGACCACATTTCATTTATCCAGTCATTAATTGAGGGCATTCAGGTTGCTCCCACTTTAGGGCTTTTGGGGTTTTGTTGTTGTTTTTAAATATATATTTTATTGATTTTTAAGGAGAGAGGAAGGGAAAAGGATAGAGAGATGGAAACATCGATGAGAGAGAAACATCATCAATAGGCCGCCTCCTCCAGGCTCCCCACAGGTGACTGAGCCCACAACAGGGCATGTGCCCAGACCTGGAATCCAACCAGTGACCTCTTGGTTCCATGCTCAACTGCTGAGCTACTCTTTGGGGCTTTTGTGAATGCTGCTGCTGTGAACGTTCACAACCAAGTTTTTGTGAGGACACATGTTTTCCTTTATCTGGGGTATAGACCAAGAAGTATAATTGCTGGCTCTTGTGAACGGTAAAGGGGTTCTACAAAAAGTAACCTCACAGGGTGATCTGATCATAAATTCCTAAGTGGGCAGGTCATGGTGGGTAGGCACGTCCCAAGAACTTCTTTAGTAAAAGGCTTACTTTGCCTTAAGCAAGCCCTGTCTGTGCACCTAGGTTTACACACCTTTGAATGATCTTTTTAGACCCCTCCTTCTAAAGCATGACCTCAAGAGAACACATAATCTTGTTAATTATGCTGTAACCCAATCCCCCACCTTGCTTTCTCCCACCTTCAGGTGATCTTGCTTACGTCTTTCTTTAATGCTAAATGCACACTGTCATTTCTTGGAAGCATTTATCTCAGTGTGTTGCGATCTGGCTTCCAAGCTTATCCTCTGTTTAACTCAAATAAATTTTTATTAAAATTGTCTACAGGTGTGACCGTTTTCACATCGACAATCTTATAACTGTTTCACCAGAACTGCCAGACTGCCAAAGCAGCTGAACCATTTTACATTCCCAGCAACAGTGTGTGAGGATTCCAATTTCCCTATATTCTCAGCAATACTTACCATCTTTTTAATTATAGCCTTCCTAGTGGGTGTGAAGTGACATTTCATTGTGATTTTGACTTGCATAAGGCACTTATTTTTGTTTGATTGCTTGCCTTTCCTTTTTGTTGTTATTTTTAGGAATACTAAGGAGCTCAGGAGAAAGGATCTGAGTTTTTCTTCTTTATTCACTTACTGCCCTGAATTAGCCAAATTACAGGGTTTGAGGGCACAGGCCTGATGACTTCTGACACCAATTGCAAGTTTGGGCAATTCTTAAACCACCTTCTGTTTTGGTAAGTCTCTAGAAGGGCTCACAGAACTCACTGCAAACTGTTATATTCATGGCAATTGATGGTTTACAACAAAGTCAGCTAAGGAAAAATGTGCATGGGGCAAAGTATGGAGGGCTCTAAATGCACAGCTTCTGTTGTCCTCCCATGGAGTCAGGACGTGTGACACTCTCAGCACTTGTGTGTGACAATATGCATCAAACTCATCTGGTGTCCAGAGATTTTTATTGAGGCTTCCTTATGTAGGAGTGATTGATTGCCCATATGGCTAAACTCAGTCTCCAGGTCAAATGATATTGCATGACACAAAGCTTATGACATGGTCGATCTTTCTGGCATGGCCAGCCTCTACCTTAAAATCCAGTTTGGCTAGTTCTCATCTAAACAAAGACACTTCTATCAGGTATGACATACATCACTTCCCAGAAGCCAAAGACAAAGGCCAGACCTTCTCTTTGGGCAAGGTCAAATTCTTTACCACACAGGCCACCACCTGGTCTTTGTTCAAAGCTCTCCTACAAATAAACACATGCCTAATATTTGTAGAAGACTCTTAACTCAATTTCCCTATGGATTTGGCCATGAATAGCAGCACTGTAATCTCACTAAGACAAAGACAATTCACATTGAACCAGTTGTAACACTGTATTGCTGTACCAGGTAGAAAAAAAGAAAGTTGAGGTGAACGGAGAAAAGAGAAAAGTGTAGTCATAAGAACTATATAGTCATGCTAGCATCCTCCCCTACACCTTCTCCTCCAGCTCCCCACAAAAAGTGGAGGAATCTAGTGGGGACCCTCCGTTGGTCCCCCTCCTGCTGAGTATGAGTGCACATTCAGCAAGACCTGTAAGTCAGCTCTATGACCTTTACCTTCCCTTCCTCCATTCAACTGCCTGTTTCACTTCTCTATTAGATCTTTACTCTGAGGATGATATGCAACATATGACCATTACATGTGCTTGCTACCTCTTTGACCACTGTTGGATTCTATGGGCTATAAAATGTGCTTCTAGGTCTGAAGAAACATAATTCAGTCTGAATTGGTACAATATCTTCTGGTTCAGGCCTTTTATAGCATTTTGAGCATTGCATCTACCTCTGGGCATGCAAAACCCAGTCCAATCTGTCTACTCAGGTCAAGATCTACTTGTAACCTTCCAGAGCTAAAAGCATCCATCTGCCACCAACTCTGTGTCACACCTTTCCTCTGGGGAATCTTCCCCATAGTCATTGGCAGCCTCTGTCATTAAAAAATATATATATATTTTTTATTGATTTCAGAGAGGAAGGGAGAGGGAGGGAAAGATGGAAACATCAATGATGATAGAGAATCATTGATTAGCTGCCTACTGCAGGCTCCACACTGGGGATCAAGCCCGCAACCTAGGCATGTGCCCTGACCAGGAATCGAACCATGACCTCCTGGTTCATAGGTCAACACTCAGCCACTGAGCCACGCCAGCCAGGCAGGCTGTCATTTTTGTTGGCACAGAGAAGTTATTGATATTTGGTGACCCAGAGGGAACAGGAGGACTACCAATATGTCTAGATTCATCCCAGCTCTGAATTGCTGTGGCCCCACATCCATTCATTTCCTGACCCAGGTGGCCACCTCAAGTGAGCACACCAGAATATCCACTTGCTGGTTCTGATCGCCTTCCAATCTTTAGGAGGTTCTTCTGATGACCAGCGACAGGCCCTACTTTAATGTACAATTCACATTGAACCAGTTGTAACACTGTATTGCTGTACCAGGTAGAGCAATACCCCTTGAGTTTCCATAGTGATTTCCATATAGCCATGCCACTTACAGGCATCCCAGTTTCCCATCACCCTTATACCTAACCATATGGCCAGGCCATTAGCTAGTGCCCAAGAGTTGTTTCAACACTCAAACATAGGGACTAACAGTATGTAATCCAGCCAACTGAGCTGGTTTGTTTTTACCTTCTTCAGAGTGTCAGCCTTCCAAATAGGGTGCTGTTCACTCATGCACCTTGAACCTGACACCCATAAACCACACAGCTCTTCTTTTGTTTGGCAAAGAGCAATGCATAGGACACGGCCCAAGTGGCCAAAGTGGCTATAGGCCAAGCAATTCCTCAGGTGGCTCCAAAGTCAGCCCTGGAGTCTATCTGCTATGAACACAGTTCACCTCTTTGCATTTCCTGGTAGCATGTTGCTGCAAAACCGGTTCCATTTTATTATGAAACTCTTCTAGGCACTGCCTTCCCCAATAGAGTGTTTCTCTAACATCACCAAAGATGATGTATCTCAAATTGGTTCTGTCTCTCTGGGGAACTCTGACTAATACAGGAGGGATCCTGGGCTTAAATGCAAAACTATGAAACCTTTAGAAAACACATTGCATTTTAAAAGAATGAAGACTTTGGTCAGTCAGGGGGACAAAATAAAAACCAGGTCACTTATTTACAAAAGAAATCAGGCTAGTTTAGATTTCTCCACAGTAACATTCAACATGAGAGAATAATAATCTTTTATAATCATTATAATAAAAGTCTAATATGCAAATGGTCATCACATGGTCACGCCAATCAGTAGGGACTGGGGCAGGGGACCTGAGGCCATGCCCTCTGCCCTGCGGGGCTTGATGGGGGTGGGGCTGGCTGGGTCTGGGTCTCAAGCGATTTTGAGGCATGCGCGTGGTAAGGGACTTGACTCTGGGTCCTGCGGCTTGCCCCAGACTCTGACAGGAGGAAGATTTTGATATACATTTTACAGATTTTCTTTCATCTCTGACACTTCTATTATAGAGAAAGGGCAAATAGCAATATTAAAATATTTCCTCTAATTAATTCCCTTTTAATGTGCACAAATTTCATGCACCGGGCCACTAGTCTATATAATAGCTAATATGCAAATGGTCATCACACCCTCATGCCGTAACAGCTGACACTCAACACTGGGGAAAGAGGAATAGGGACCAGCCAGGCTGTGGCCCGGGAAAGGGGCAAGCTGCCCGCCCCGTGATCCTAGGCACCAGTGGCTGGGGCTGCGGCCCAGGAGAGGGACAAGCCACCTGCCCCACTGTCCAAGGTGCCAGCGGCTGCAGCCCAGGAGAGGGACTAGCCGCCTGCTCTGCAGTCCCGGGTGCCTGTGGCTGTGGCCCTGGCGAAGCTGCCCACCCATGGTCCCCTGTGGCTGCGGAAGGCCCAGGCAAAGCTGGCCTGGGTTCTAGGTGCCTGTGGCTGGCCAGAGAGAGGGAAACCCAGGTCCCAGGTGCCTGTGACCAGCCAGAGGAGGGAATCCTGGGTCCCAGGTGTGGGGCAAGGCAGAGGTAGTTAGGGGCGATCAGGCCAGCAGGAGAGCAGTTAGGGGCGATCAGGCCGGTAGGGGAGCAGTTAGGGGTGATCAGGCAGGAAGGCAGGCAAGCAGTTAGGAGCCAGTGGTCCTGGATTGCAAGAGGGTGCAGGCCAGGTTGAGGGACCCCCCCACTGGTGCACGAATTTTGTACACTGGGCCTCTAGTACATCTATAAGAGTCTCAAGGAAAAAATGGTGAGCCAAGCAGATTTTATATCCAGTTGATCTGTATTTCACCCATCGAACATGGAATAATTAAGGAAATATTTTTCCCATGAGCCCTTGTTGAGGAAAGTATTAAGGCTATTGTCTTAGTCCATTTGGGCTGCTGTAACAGAACACCATAGACGGGGTGGCTCATAAACAATAGAAATTTCTCAGTTCTGGTGGCTGGAAAGTCCAAAATCAAGATACTGGCAGATGTGGAGATGTAGCAAGAAGGAAGTTTCTGAAAGCCAGAAACAGAGCTCTCAGCAGAAACTGAATCTGCTGGCACCTGGATCTTGGACTTCCAGCCTCCAGAACTGTAAGAAATGTCTGTTGTTTAAGCCACCCAGTCTATGGCGTTTTGTTACAGCTAGCTGCCCTAAGATCATGCCATTAAATAATTTCAAATTTAAGTCATAAATGTTACAGAATCCACACACATTACTACTTCACTAAGCCTATTTTTCATAACAAGGAGGAAGCAATGCATTGATTGACAGTTGGGCACAAACTCCCTATCAAGGTAACTACTTGTACTTCAAATAAAATGAGTACAAATATTTTGGTGTTCATTTTTTCATAATCACTCCATAATCATCCTTAGGTACCATTTGCCACATTCAAGATGGTGTCTTGTGTTACACAAAAAAGTTCAGTTAAATTAGTATTATCTCATAAATTAAGATAAAAAAATATCCCTGGCTGATGTGGCTCAGTTGGTTGAGCACCATCCCATACACCAAGGGGTCACTGGTTCAATTCCTGGTCTGGGAACACACCCAGGTTGTGGTGCGTACAGGAGGCAAACAATCGATGTCTCTCTCTCATGTCAATGTTTCTCCATCTCTCTCTCTCTCTCAAATTAATGAAAAACATAGTTTAAAAGGATTAAAAATAATAATGCAGACTTTACTTCCGCAGTTTAGCTTATAATGTAAAACTCAAAATAAAAATAAAAAACAGGGTTGAAACTGGGAAAGGACAACTCTTACTTACAGAATTTAAATTAATAAATGTAACATTTATTAATGTAAGGAATGAAACTGAAAATCACCACAGAACACCAAATAATAATTGCTGCTATAGGCAAGATTGACAGTGAGTGGGTAAAAAATTACGGAGAAACAGAATAATGCATACTCTCAGTGGATCTTCCCCCAAATAGTTATTAGATACTGTGTAATTTTAACATATACCCACAAATTCTTCATTTCTCTCCCTCCAGAAGGGAAGCTTAATTTCCTTTTTCTCGAAGGCAAGACTTGGCAACTAGCTTCTGAAGGACAGTGTGTGGAAAGGAGAAATAGTAATTTTCTGTGGAAAGCCAACCCCCCCCCCCCACGAAACCTTATTAATCACATGAGTAAAGGTAATTAACATCACTGAGAATAAGATATTGATAGTTGATATCATGTCCCCGTGATTTGATACGCTAGTAAGGCACATCACTTATATGGTGTTATTCTCCCAAATCCCCAACCTTAGTCTAATTAAGACATCAAACAAACCTAAATTAAGGGGCATTTTTCAAAATATCTAGCTAAAATTCTTCCACTGTCTCAAGATAAAAAATAAATACATAAAAATAAAGAAATAAAACACCTAAAGTTCCTGAGAGGAAAGACTGAGGGAACATCACTGAGGAAAGGAGACTAGGATATATGACGACTAAATGCCATCCTGGGTTGGATCCAGAAACAGAAAAATGACATTAGTTGAAAAATTGGTAAAATCAAAATAAAGCAATAGTGTGGTTGATGGGATTATGCTAACATTAATTTCTTCGTTTGATTATACATTAGGGAAAGCTTGTAAAAATTACACAGGAATGCTCTACATTAACTTCCTCTTCTGCCCAGTTCTGTTTCCTCCCCTTTCTGTTCACAGGTGTTGATCTGTAATAAACATCCTGATCCCAGACTCCACCTTTGTTGGCTCCTAGAGAATCCAACTTGTAACAACACTTAATGCCCAACACATTCCCGACAATTTCCCTTCTTAGGTATTATAAAATCCAGATGTAGTTTGTACTTTCCTCAAATTCTTTGCATTTTATTTACGTAAAAGGTAAAATAAACCTGGTTAGATTTTAGGCCCAACTACAAAAAAGCTTACTTTTGGTGTAAGTCGAGAATCATTTAGGATACCCCTAATGATGACTTTGTTGCCACTTGTACTAACCAGCCCTGCCCTGCCCATCAGCAGGAGCTCTTTGCTCAAAGGCTGGAGAGTAAAATATGTGTGGCGATTAATTTGATAGATTTAGCAAAAAGAGCCCTAGCTAAGTAAACGTGACCTTATTTATTGTAACTCCAACTGTGCTTTCATCTATAAACACTGCAGGATGAGACGAGGGTGAAGGGATTGAGGCACTTACTCAGGCACAAAGTTTAAGGAGAAGTCAAACAATTCAGTAAATAAGATAAAAAAATATTTGCAAAAAATTAAAATTAATGCCAAAAAATCCACGATGAGAAAAACATCAAAATTGCAAAAGGCTGTCATATGACCGAATGAATAGCAGAAGTTGGTAATGGGGTTACATCCCCACTGCTACTACCCTCATTGTTGGATTATATGTTTTCCTAATTTAAAAAAATGACAAATATACATCACACCCATTAAGGTGGCTAATATAAAAAACAAACAAACAAAATGAAACAAAAATGAGCAATAACAAGAGTTGGTGGGTATGTGGGGAAACTGGAACCCTTGTGTTTCCTGGTAGAGATGTAATTTGGTGCTGTCACTGTGGAAAACACTTTGGTGGATCCTCAAAAATTCAACACAGAATTACCACATGATCCAGCGGTTCTCCTAGGTGTAGACTCAAAAGAATGGAAAGCAGAGACTCAAACAGATGTAATAATTTTAAATTATGTTTTGTATCTAATCAATGTAGGTAATATTTTCTCCTATACAGAAGACCCCAAAATAAAGAAGCGTACACAGAATACAGACAATACTAGGTTATATCAATTTACTTCACATAAGAACACGTTTCAGGCCTATGATTTCCATTTAATATCAACAAAAACAATCTGTACAGAAAATCCTAAGGCAACCATTAGCATAATATGTAACTGTGCAAATATACTTTAAGAGACAAGTCATTCTATGGTATTTGCAAGGTAGAGCTTTATAGTAATAAAGTAATCTACCTCATTTTAGCTAAATGTAATAATCCTTTGCATGTATAGCCAATGCAAATGTACAAGGCACAACTTAGTGTTGATGCTGAAGTGTGCAATACACACCCTCAGATTTTTTATTTGAAAATATTAAAATAACATAGTATGTTTGTTTTTTATTATTGAATGAGACATCAGCTCATTTCTAACGCTTCACGAAGCATCACACACTGGCAACATATGTGGAGCCAGGACACACTGTTCCCTGAACTTAAAAAAGGTAAAAGATCCTTGCTACCCTACATTAAAAAATTATTTATACATATGTACACAGGCAACCCAACATCACACACTTCCCATAATCCAAATGAAGGCCATTCCTTTTAGCACTGGTTCCCATAACATTATTTTATGGCAGAATTATTTTAAAAGGACATATTTATTTACTACTGGTTTGGGTCAATCTTGCTACAAAAAGACACAATTGAAATAGAGAATTTTCTCTTCAAGATAAAGACAATGCCTAATTTAGAAAGTCTCTGGAGAACGCACAGTGAAAGGTATTATTTAGTTAAATATAAAAGTTTGCTTGCCCCGCCAGTGTGGTTCAGTGGTTGAGCACTGACCCATGAACCTGGAGGTCATGGTTCGATTCCCAGTCAGGGCACATGCCCAAGTTGCAGGCTCAATCCCCAGTAGGGAGCATGCAGGAGGCAGCCAATAGATGATTCTCATCATTGATATTCCTCTCTCTCTCACCCTTTCCCTTCCTCTCTCTGAAATCAATAAAAACACGTTTTTTTTAAAAAGCTTGCAGATTTAAAAGAAATTATTTAAATCTACACAAAGAAAAATGTCAACCTATCAAAAAAATTTAATGAGCCTTGGCTAGAATACAATTCAAAATCTTTCAAGCCCAATCAGTCTCTTTGCTGTTTTATTACCCATCCCTGAGAGTAAAGATTCTATCATTTTTAAGTGTTAATAAAGTAAATAAATTTACAATGTGAAAAAGATGTTTTAAGAATTTTTACAAAATATGATATGAGCCCCATTTCATTTTAGTAAGAAAGAAAGATAAATTTTTTACAAAGACCACCATTCATAACAATTTAAAAAATTTATATCTCAAGCAATTGTAATCCTCTTTTTACTGGGCAATTTCTTTTTTTTTTTTTTTTTTGCCATTCATGTAGCACTCATTTCTTCAAAGCCCATCATTTTATAATTTTTGTTAATAAGAGCATTTAATTGGTAACAGAGCAAAAATACATATAAAACGTAGAGGAACTCAAAATGAGATCTATGTTTCCCTGTGGTAAAAGTGTTTTACTGGCAATAACCTGAATGCCATCCAAGAAAGGCAAAAATTCCTCCACAGAAAGAACACACGTGGTAAACATCTTCCTCATGTCTTTGGTTTAGCCTTCTTGGCCAAAATCTTCAGAAAACTTCTTTAATTTCAGCAAGTCATGTTCATTGACTGTGGGCTTTGTGCTAGACAGTGATCGTAACATATCACCCTGTCAGGGAAAGGAGAGGGGAGTATTAGTAATAGATTTAATCACTGATTTATCATCACAATTACTGACTTTCAACTAAGGTCAAACCTGAATACCATAAACTACTGACAATAAACTCTTATTCTTCTAAAGTACAGCTTTGACCATGTTATTCTTTTGCAAAGAAACTTTCAATTGCTTGCCTTATCCTAATCACCTTTCAAAAGCTACTCATTGTCCATCAGAAATAGTCAGTCCTCTAAGCCTGAGGATCAAGACCCTCAAAAACATGCCCCCATCTCTCTTCTAGCCTTAACTGTTTTTTTTTTCCCTTTAAGAGGGGGGTTTTCCAAGTGCAATTCAAAAAGAGTCTCAGTCACTTATACTTATGTGAAACAGAATACTATTTGATCAAAATCAATAAATCAGAATGAACTATTACTTAAAATTAAAATAAAAATGGTAAGAAAATAGGCTAATATTAAGAAATTTGTTAAAAAATTAAGTCCTAGGCTATCACTTTGTGTCCTGTAAGAATGAAAATGATCAAAAGAATCAGGACTAATAAATAAATCAAGGATTGAAAGAAAAAAAGGGTTTCTGAAAACTTCTCAGATATGCATTATGATTAACACAAATATGGGTGTGTGGGTACACACACACACTCTCACACATAAATATTTATATACATGTTCACATATATCTTTATATTTATGTCTACATATCATGTAAAAGTTTCTCTCCTGGAAGTTACTATTCATTCTACCATAAAGCTCTTTGAATATCTGTAACGGAAGCAGAAGATTTAAAAATCTGAGTGTTTATCAAGAAGAAAACATAAACATAACAAATTAACCTTCTGAATCATAGTAAGTTCCTTAAGAAATGATATGCCTTACAAAATCAAGCTTTACGAATTATTTTAACTTCAATATAAATAGGAATGTAATTTTTAAAATAAAATTATTTCAGAATTCTTTTTAGCACTACACTACTTAAACGTTCTATAAAGCCTTGAGAAATAAAATAGAAAAACACTACTATGAACAAATGTGAGATTCAGGGGAAAATTTTTCACCAGCCCTACTTTTTAGTTAAGGCTTGACAATAATTTATGCAATATATATGAGCATTTTGGTAATAATATCTTAACTGTAAGACCTATAAGGTCAGAAGCCTGTGTTTCTTTAAAAATAGCTCATTCACTGATAATTAAGATTTTTCTCAAAGCCTAAGAATATATTTTAAAGTAGATTATTTCTTCAAGTTACTTTCTACAACTTTTAAAGTGAGTAGATTACATTTAATAAACATACCTGATTATGCTAACATTTTCTAGCTAATCTTACCTAACTGAAAATTTTTATAGTTGACAAATTACAAAGTATAATGTTTAAAATTTTTGCCAAAAATGAAACAAAAAGTCAAACCATGGAAACAATTGGCTCCAAAAGTTTATCCCCAGGGACGTCCACCCATGTCATCTCAATGGCACCAGGGTCCCCAGGAGAACAGGGCATTAAGAGATCATCCACTATGTTGTTCGGATCAGCTCGGGAAGGTCCTCGAACCTGGAATAAAGAGTAATTGAGAATATTTACTTGGATAAGTTAAATAAATATTAGATTTAAGCCATTATCAGGAAATTTGAAAATATACTATTATTTCATGTTTCATTAAAACATTTACTTTTGAAAATAAATAGAATAATATACAATAAAAAGTGATTATCTCTGGATGATGGGATAAATCTTGCTTGATTTTATGTTTTTCTTGATGCTTTTCTGTATTTTGAAATTTCTTACAATGATCACAGGGAGGAAATAAGATAAAAAAAAAACATACACATGTACACACACACACACACACACACACACACACACACACACAGTTACTGCTGGTTAAGATGTTTTATTTAAAACCTTATGAAGGACAGATAAAAATCCCTTACCTTTTTAAAGTGAGTGGCCGACTGTACTTTTCTAATAGGCTGCATAAGTGCGTCACGCACAATGACACTTATGTCTGCCCCTGAGTAACCCTCAGTTTTCTTCCCGAGCTCTCGGAAGTCTGTTTCTGTTAGACTGTTCTGAGTGGTCCCCAAGTGCAGTTTAAACATTGCAGCTCGGGCATGGGCCTCAGGCAGAGGAATATAAATTCGTTTCTCAAATCTTAAAATGAAAAACATTACATTAAGAATATTACTATATATATTTCATTTCAATTGAAAATTAGAATATTTTCAAGAAACAAGATAGATATTCTCATTTGTAAAAAGTTAAGCTGAGTAACTTAAATGGGCCCATATGTGTTAGAATTAAACATGTATTTAGGTTAAACGAAGGTAAAATGCCCACAACACAAAACAAAACCAGAAGAGCCAGAGAACCAACTGGAAATTGGTTAGTCTTTCTCACAAGATTTTTGGGTTATCTTGCCATAATGTTTATATGCCTGGAATTCATGACATGACATGTCCTCCAGGATTACAGTTTCCCATAGAATTATACTCTGAACTGATCAAAAGATTAATATAATTAACAACATGAAACAAGAGATGACAAAATAATTCTCTAAACTCAAAATTGGAAACGTACTCAAAATCTTTTAGAATAGACATATTTATTACACAAAATGTCCACTTTATTATAATAGGTATCCAGAACAAATAATTCTACTATATCATAATTAAACACCATGCTTTATTAACAATAATTTTGCTTGCCTTCTTAGAATTTCAGTATTTGGATATGGGAAGAAAGCAATGAGGAAAGATTTAAGTGGTCTGTGAAGATGTTTTTTTTCTTTAGATAATGTTCTGTGGCAATGAGAAGAATCTAAAAAGTTTTCATTATCTGCATAGATGGGCCCAGAATTAAGCCATCTTAAAAAATAACCAGGCCCTAGCTGGTTTGGCTCAGTGGATAGAGTGTCGGCCTGCAGACCAAAGGGTCCCAGGTTCGATTCCGGTTAAGGGCGCGCGCTCCTTGGCCTGGGCCCTGGTTGGGACTCGTGCGGGAGGCAACCAGTTGATGTGTTTCTCTCACATCGATGTTTCATGTCATGAATTCCTTTCCCTCTCTCTCCCCCTCTTCCTAATAGTCAATGGAAAAACATCCCCAGATGAGGATTAACAACAACAAAAAAATAAAGATATTTTAAAAAAAATAACCAGCACATTTCCTTTCTTGGTACCAGGATCTAGCATACTGGGAAACCATCAAGTGCATGGGATAAGAGTGGCAAAAACTAAAATGTTAATTTTTACCATGTAAAAGTAAATGAATGAAACAGGGAATTACGAAGCAGTAAAAAATAGACAGATATCTTTCCTGCAGCTCAAATTTCATATGCAATTTAAAAATTACAGACATATTTTTTAATTGAAAATATATCTGTTATAATTTTTCAACTGGTATTATTGACATTTTGCTAAAGTTTTATATGAAGGTTCTTCACTGGAATATCAAACTATATTTGTAAATTTTTGAAGCATCAGTGCCTTAATCAAAACTAAAGGTAAATATTAGGTATTATCTTTCCCAATGTGAAAGATTCCAGTATGTGAAAATCTCGTATCCTCAATATAGCAAACAAACAGATGCCTGCCTCTCTTTCCCCAAGGTAACAGGGTTAGGGAACATTAAAAAAGATTCTGCAAACTTATCAGAATGATTCCTCACTGGACAGAATGGGAATTCTTATTCACTTGTTACATCTGTAGTTAGATATATTTACTGTCACATCATACCTTCGCCTAATGGCAGAATCCAGAACCCAGGGTATATTTGTAGCTCCCAGAACCAAAATTCCCTCATTGTCCACACCAACACCTGCATCAAAATAGGCAATATTTTAAATAATTTGACGTTTTAGTGTTCGTTAAAACTCATCTCTCTGTCCAGTTAACAATGTGATGCATTAAATCGAAGTACCTCATCCTGAGAGTCTCTCTGAAAAAAACTACATTGAATCAATATCAAATTACTAAAATATGATGCAAATATACCCAAGACTCAAATCTCCTAGACTTTGGACAAATACTATTAATATTCTTTCCAAAATACTTCTTGAGAGATTTCATTTGAAGTCTACATATTCTTTTTACTGATACTGCTTCTGGTATAAGCGAATATATAGATCTCTTTACTATTTAGACCAGCAAGTCCCACAAGAGGATTACAACTGGATGAAAGACAGAATGAAACAAGGCATAATGAAACAGTCTGTTAGAATGAACAAATTCTGCTTGAATTTTACATTGCTGTTATAATAATGATTGTAGAATAAATAGAAACTATTTTAGAAATCAGTGACACCACCTTGCATTTGAACTAGGAACTCCGTCTTAATTCTACGTGCAGCCTCGCTTTCATTTTCACTTCTTGAACCACACAGAGAATCGATTTCATCAATGAAGATAATGGAAGGTTTATTCTCTCTGGCAAGTTGGAATAAGTTCTTAACTAGCCTAAAAATAAATAAAAGCTTTCAGTTTCTGGAAAATAGTTGACAACACATGGCTTAATGAAAAGAGGAAAACAAAACAATATACAATATTATAGGAACTCTATAAATTAAAAAGCCTAATCATGTTTTGGTCCAGAAAACAAGAATGCTACATTTGGATAATCCACTTTAAATTTACTAAACTATACATATATGTTTATCTTTCTGCTATGAAATAAATTCCAAAGTAGGGACTGATTTGACAGAGAAAAAGAATACCTATATTATGTCAATTCTCTGAATGTCTATTAATGATGTAAGAATTTATTATTTTATAGAGTGAAATAGTGACTAGCAGGTAAAGAAGAAATTTAAAAAAAACAATTTCTTACTTACTTTTCACTTTCACCTAACCACTTGGAAACAAGGTGGGAGGAATGTATTGAAAAGAATGTTGAGTTGTTTGCTTCTGTGGCTACAGCTTTGGCTAAATAGGACTTTCCTGTTCCAGGTGGCCCAAATAAGAGGATTCCCCTCCAAGGTGTTCTCTTGCCTAAAATTTGTGTAAGAAATATAACATGAGAATTTCAAGAATGTTGATTTCAGTTACCAGAGACATCATCCATGCTGTGAGGAGGTTTTCACTCTAAAGCTATCAATAGAATAAAATTTTTAAAAAATAAATAATAGATAAATCTTAAATATATTTTATTTGCTCTTTTTAGAGACCACTTTGTCAAAAGTGAGTTTACATGAATATGATCCTTCTAACAGGAAGTTCATTTGCTTGTCCACTCATTCATTCAACTACTATGTATAGAAACCACAATGTGCAGAGAGAACTATGAATGCCAAAGGATCTTTGCCCTCCATAGGCTCAGTCTAGTGTGGAAAAGAGCTCAGTTAAAAGGCACTTCTGACCAAATATTGTGTGCACTGCTTGATATCAGAACATTGTCAGAGAGTCCTAGCCAAGTAGGTCACTTGGTTAGAACATTGTCCCCACACACCAAGGCTGTGGGTTTGATTCCAGGTCAGGGGACATACAAGAATCAAGCAATGAATGCATAAATAAGTGGACAACAAATTGATGTCTCTTTCTCTCTCAAATCAATCAATTAAAAAAAATATTGTTGAAGAAACTATATCCACAGGGGAAAAGTAGCTGGAAATATTTTCTTTTAAACATTATGACCTTTGGAGGAATGAAATTAACACATTTGGTTGACCCCTTGTGAAATTCTGCTCAATTCCTGATCCCACCAGGAAGCACAGGTTATTATCACAGGTTACATACCCTTATTCAAATAATTGGGCAATGATAAGGGGATGTTACCTTAAACCCTAGTTTTCCTAAAATAAAACGTAAACAAATCAACCCTTTGTATCTCAATTTTGCTAATGAGAAATTATAATGCTGCCTAAAATAAATCAGGCTAGGCTATACCTGGAAATCAAATATCAAATATACACTGAATAATTGCTAAGATCAAATTGTGTATGGGTACATAGTGTCTGCAAAAAAATGATATACAGATGACCATTGGCAAAACTAAATATTGTTATGTTTATTGTTTCAAAAGCCTCAACTGTTACTTAATTCTGTTTTCCTATTGTAAATGTCTGCAATTATAAGTCAGTGTTCCTTAAATGTGGTACACATACCACTGGTGGCATTTAAAATGCTTTTAGGTGATATACAAATACTTTTTATTTAAATGATTATCTTAAAAATATTTTTAAATGTTTTTATTGATTATTTTAGAGAGAGAGAGAGGAAGGGAGAGGGATAGAAACATCAATGAGAGAGGAATATCAATCAGTTGCCTCCTGCACGTCCCCTGCTGGGATCGAGTCTGCAATCTGGGCATGTGCCCTATCAGGGAATTGAACCAGTGATCTCTTGGTTCATGGGTCAACACTCAACCACTGAGCCACATTGGCCAGGCTAAATGATTATCTTCTTAATGTGTATTAGACAAACACTAATTTTTCATTTGTAGTAAACACAAAGCAGTCTTTTAAAATAAAGTTACTAAGTAAAATAAGTGAGATGATTTAAAAGTTCAAAAGTGGGCAAAACAATCTATGGTGTTCAGAGTTGAGAGTGATTATCACTGGGGAGGAAAGAAGCAGAGAGACTTCCAGGTTACTGGTAGTACTTTTTGATCCAGTTGATGATTATGCAGGTGTATTTACTCTGTGATCAATTTATGAAGCTGAACACTTATGGGTTTCTGCATGTCTCTGTATATTTATGCTGAGTTTAAATAAAGATCTGATCTAAAAGTGAGCGATTTAAAGAAAAATATTTTTTACCTAATGACACACGTGTATAAAAAAATTCATGAAGATGACCCATAAATGACTCATGTTTGAGAAACACTGGTATAAGTAATATGAAATGACGTCAACTCAACTGTACTTGTACCTTTATAGGATTATGATGCCAACTTTTATACTGTTAGTTTCATATTTCTGAAGTTAGGTTGTAAGTCATACCTCGAGCTAGGTGGACAACAGGTGGACAGGTGTTCTTTGCTCTCCATCACTGCTCTATACGACATCACTGTCCAGACCTGTTCAATTTGAGGCCAACACCACAGATTTGCTTTCTACATAAACCAGCTTGTTTTTAAAAGAAAAAAAACCTCTGTGTCACTGTCAGACGGTGGGTACAGCCAAATCACAAACACAGGCTAGCAGTCATGAAAAGGACAAGGAGAAGGAATGGTCTGGCACAGACAATCAATCACTGCTGGAGCTGTGACTTCAACTTGACCTTGGTGGCGAGTTAGCAACATTCTCCTCCACCACTAGAGATACACACTTCATCTGAAAATGGTAAATAATTCTTACTTCTCTTTTTAAAAAATGGAAATACTCCTATAAAACTAGTACATGTCCATTACAAACCATTTCAGATGAAAGTAAAAAAAAAAAAACAACAAAAAAAAACCCCAAAAACTAAAAATCATCCATCTTATTATATCACTCCGTCTACACCTACTTCTTAGCACATGCATTTATTTAACAAACATGGAATAATACTACACATATTTTATAACTTGCTTTTTGATCTTTATAATATGCATGGACATTATTCAACATTAATTAGATATAGATGTTCACTCTATTTGATGAGTGTGCAGCGTTCCACTGCATGCTGGCGATTTACACTGTGCCCTACTGGCTGACATTCAGATTGTTTTGCAGTATGTATATTAAACATATGTGTATGTATGTGAAATAAATATTTTTGTATAAAAGCATAACACTGCCTTAGAATTTATTTACAGTAATAAATCATGACATGGTGATAAGAATTCACTATGCTCTACTTCAGTCATCAATGTGGTTTTGAAAAATCATCCAAAAAATTATTGAAAAGACATCTCACCCGTAAAAAGATGAGGAAATTTAATAGGCAATATCACAGCCTCCTTAAGTGCTTCTTTGGCTCCTTCAAGACCAGCAACATCGCTCCATTTCACATTAGGTCGCTCCATAATAATGGCACCTACAAAAAATTATATCATCTTTAAATTAAGGAGGACTATTTCATCAAATTTAGATGACAACATCAAATAACGATGTTAAATAAATGTATTATAAAATTGTCTGAAAAAAATTGATGTATTAAAAACCTTTTTGAAAGAGTGTGATGAGGAACTAGTTGGGAGTGGGGAGCAGTCAGGAACCTGGAATAAGTCACTTTCCTATGACTGCTTCCTCATTGTGAAGTAAAAATACTACGTCTGCCCAAGGTACTCGGACAGGTTGGTGTAAGAGTCAAAGGGCATAATAAATATTAGAGTACTTGGGAAAGCACCAAACATTACATTACAGCACAAATTCGGGAGTATTGGAAGTGCTCATTCAATGGGGGTTGATTTACTATTTCTCCTCATAACCAAACACCCAAAAAAGTGATCTAATACTCTCCTTTAACCACAGAAAGAAAATACACTTAACAAATTTAACTGAAGACAGACAGATAGATGGATAGATGGATAGAAGGGATGGGAAGGGGAAGGAAATAAGGGAAGGGGATAATGGAGGCAAGAGAGAAAATGTATTCTTGTAGATTTGCAATAGTACCCCGAGATTTGCTAAACAGAAGCCAAACAATTCAAAAACCATATATTCAAAAGCTATAGCAGTTGTCATAATAAGAGTCTTTTAATATAACTATTGCCAAAACTTTCTAGTTTATCTTTCATCAAAAGCCTTTCTAATTTCCAGTATTGTATATAGAAATTGCTCAGCTACAAACCACTAAGCAGTTTGTTCCAAGATGATATGTAATGGTATAATAGAACACTACCACTTACACAATCTACTGCTACCTATGAAATTAGTTTTATGGGTTATTTCTTCTCATTAGGAAATATCACCTATTATTCTAAGAGTAGTTATTCTCTGAAACTTTCCTAAATTATGAAAATCATTAACTATAGATTAAAATTAAATAAAACCATAAACACTTTTTGCACTCTAAAAGTTCAGACTAAATATGAATTGAGAAAGCCAATTCACTTTTTCTTTTCTATGTTCCATTCAGTTTAGTAACCCCACATAAGGAAATAATTTACATCATCAGATAGGATTTGTGTTAGTTAACAAAAGTAAATTTACTTTATAAGTAAGCAAACCTGGTCAACTAAAGTTTTTTGCTATGAATATTCTAAATATGCTGTAATCAATCTTCACATTTAACCTAATATATTTTTTTAAGTTTAAAGGGGACTTTGGAATGTTTAGTGATAAAAGATTACTTAAATAAAAGTAATATTAATTACTAGACACTGCTTAATGGTTTGTAAAATGAAAAAGGGGAAAGGATTATTAGAAAATAAAGGTCAGCCGTACCCAGTTTGGCTCAGTGGATAGTGTCAGCCTCTGGACCAAAGGGTCCTGGGTTTGATTCCAGTCAAGGGCATGGACCTTGGTTGCAGTCTTGTGCACTGGGTCGGGGCTTGTGTAGGAAGCAACCAATTGATCTGTTTCTCTCCATCAATATTTCTCTCTGTCTTTCCCTCTCTCTTCCATTCTCTGTAAAAATCAATGGAAAGCCCTAGCTGGTTTGGCTCAGTGGATGGAGCGCTGGCCTGCGGACTGAAGGGTCCCTGGTTCGGTTCCGGTCAAGGGCACGTGCCTGGGTTGCGGGCTCAATCCTCAGTAGGGGGCGTACAGGAGGCAGCCGATCAATGATTCTGTCTCATCGCTGATGTTTCTATCTCTCTCCCTCTCTCTCTCCCTCTCCTTCCCATCTGTAATCAATAAAAATATTATTTAAAAAATCCATGGAAAAATATCCTCAGGTGAGGATTTAAAAAAAGTCAAATAATTTGACTGTTTCCAAGTATATAAATTTATCCAGTCTTTCATTGTACTACTTATTATACAATTCATTGTTTAATCTTTACTGCACAGAATAGATAGAAGAAAGCTTTTTGCCTTACAACTGAAATAAGGCCGCTTGGCACAGGACCACTGGGTTGCTCAAGTAAACTTACTGAGCGCAAAGTGTGTGCCCCCACTGGCCCGGGCAGTGGAAACTTAGTTCTGTCCTTGGACTACATCCACCACTGAAGTTCTAGAAATATAAAATATCCTCACCAACTGTAGTGTTTTTAAGGTATTGCCCTTATAGTATCCTCCTCTACCTCCCAGTGGAGTTGGTGAGATGAGACAGATATAATATTACAAAATGAAGAGACTATTCATCATTCACGAACCAAACTGAGCCTATATAATGGAAATGTGTCCCAATTATGCATTCTATTTGGTAAGATTCAAATGAACAAAATACATAAAATTCAACCTGAAAAAGCATCGTTAACATATTAAAAAACAATCCAATCTCAGTAACTAAAGAAGCCAGCAATTATATAGATCACTATACACAGAGCTACCACTTACTGAGTTCCTAGAATTTGTTAACTATAATAGTAGGCAGTTTTTACATTGTCAGAAATCTTTTACTAGCCCTGAAACAAAAATATTATTAATTTCTATTTTAGAGCTGGGACTCAGACTCTAAGATGTTAGGGAACTTGCTCAAGATTTAAGTGGCCGACCTGGGATGGAATCCAAATCTGAACGGAGCCAAAATTTATGCTCCTTCCATCATGCCACTAGACTATAGTCGAGGAGAATGAAAGAGTTTTCTTCTGTGTGGAAGGTAAAAAGTGGAAAAACAGAAATATAAAGGGCAGTGCTGAAAAAGAATAAAAAAGGCAGATGAGGAAAATGAGCAGGTTGGGAACATGAAATAAATCATCAATAAATAAACTATAGCAATAACAATAAGAGCCAGGTGTAAGTACTAATTCATTCTGTTCCTGACAGGATATTTTGATAACCTCAGATTTGGTAGTGTGTTATTTAAATGTTACCTTCTCTAACAGGGGAAAAATAAGACAAAATAAAAGAGTTAAATAAGCCAACTGTCAGGCTTTTTAACAACATTTTTACTTCACGGAAAAAACCCCAACCCATTAGAGACCCTAAGGAGAAAATCCTATGAAAACCAGCATGTGACCACTAGAAAACAAAGCCAATTCTTGAACCTATTTAAATACAAGGGGGGAAGCAATTCAAATAGACAATTCACTATTGAGTTTTTAAAAAATAAGATAGTAAATTTAAAAATGAAATCTAAAGCAACCTTGAAGTTGATTCTGTAGTTTCTTTGCTTCAGGATCATCTGATTCTCCTTCCCCATCACTGTCATTCCTAATAAAAAGAATTTAATATATTCAAATGATCACTCCTTGCTATCAAAAATAAGGCAAAAATGAAGGAAAGATTAGCTTGAAATATGGTAAGTGGCAAAATGAGACATTCACATGAAAAGTTACGCTTATTTCATTACTTTTAAGAATATATTAAGCAAATTATTAAGCAGGAATATTATCCATCAATATGGAATCATGAACAGGAAAGGGGCAAAAAGACCAGAATGAAATCAGGAATTAGCTCCAAGTTCCCATGACACACCAATATATGTGCTAATTCATAAATGCTTACCCCACACCTCATCCCACAAAAGATTTAAGATGAATTACAGAAGAGCTGTAAAAAATAACAATGAAAACACCAGAGCCCACCCCCGTAGGCCCGGCCTGGTGTGGCCACCTGCCTCCGCGCTCTTCCTCCTCTGGCCCACGGCCTGCCTCTTGCTCCGCCACCCCCCCTCCCCTAATGCCTTCTCAGACCCAGGTCCGAGATCCAGTGAACATGGCATTTAAGGTTTTAATGCCTGTGAGGAGCAGGCATAGTAAGCCTGCCTTCGACAGGAGGTGAGTCTGCAAACCCAAGCCTTGCTACCTTGAGGCCGATGGCAGCCATGCATGGTCCAAAGGGGACTGTGTGTGGTGGGGGTGCAACAAAAGGATGAACACCACTTGGAAGATGCTTCAAATGCGGGAATGAGGACCACTGGGCAAAGCAGTACCCCCAGCCCTGGGCTCCAACCAAGCCCTGCCTGGCGTGCGGTCGAAACTGCCCCTGGAAAAGTGACGGCCCTCTGCGTCTCAGCGTAGAGGCTGCCCTTCCACGTAATGACCTGCTGCTGGCCATGCTGGAACTGGCTGAAGACTGGAGATGCCAGGACTCAACGACCCCCATCACCCTTGCCGAGCCCAGGGTAATGCTAAAGGTAGCGGTATTTTGCAGAACAGAATGCAGGCATTCACCAACCAGAAGGTGGGAGAGATCTATATAGCCTTGAACTCAGAACTTAGCATCAGAATCCTTGAGACTCTGGGTAGACGCCCCTAACAACGTCCCGTCCTAGCAGGAAGCAGCTACGGAAGATGAACCTTCAGCCCCTGCCCTGACCTTGCCCAGACTCTCAATTTTTTAATATATCACAAAAAGCCTGGAATGTGAGATCCTCCTTCCCCCCAACTGGTGGGCAGAGTTATGACATCCCGGGACACTGAACCACCAATCAGCGAGCGCCCAAGTGCCCTGGGGCCCATCCCTTCCCGTTCTGCCCTGGGCCCAATCCCTTCCTGTTCCTTCCCTTAAAAATGACACTCCACCCACGCATGTGTACTGTATTTCCCTTCTGCAGGGAGCAGTCCAACTGGGCCCCTTCTTCTTCTCTCCTCCCCCCGCCTTCCCCCCCCCCGCCCCCGTAAGGAATAAACCTCCCTTTTAATGTAAAAAAAAAAGAAAACACCAGAACCAGGCAAACTATATATTAGAACAAGACATAACTAGGAGGAAAAAAAAAACAATATTCATTATTTAAGGCACAAAGGTCTGTAACCCTTAGTCTAGGGCAGTGGTTCTTAACCTTTCTAATGCCGTGACCCTTTAATACAGTTCCTCATATTGTGGTGACCCCCAACCATAAAATTATTTTAGCCTAAGACCATCAGAAAACACAGATATTTACATTACGATTCATAACAGTAGCAAAATTACAGTTATGAAGTAGCAACAAAAATAATTTTATGGTTGGGGATCACCACAACATGAGGAACTGTATTAAAGGGTCGCGGCATTAGAAAGGTTGAGAACCACTGGTCTAGGGCTTCCAAAGAATAAATGAAGCTTCTGATGAAAATGAACTGAGCCCAAGGAACAAGAAGATCAACCCCGATATTTCATAACTAAGAATTTATTCTGAGGAAATAACTTAAGATTGAGTTCAAGGATTTGACTACAAGGCTAATCATGCCCACACTGTTCACAACAGGGAAAAAAGAATAATGTATGTTCAATTAGTTACAGAGATTAGCATATGATAGAATACATTGCAATCCTGATAAAAATGTAGAAATGGTTTATTGAAAGGTTGAGTGAAAAAGTAATAAAGCAAAATATAGAACATTACATAATTTTTCAAATATAAGATATAAAGGCAGATAAAACATCTGACAGGTTTTATTCCAAAATAGGAATGCCTTGGTTTTCACAGGATGGTGGGTCTATGAGCAGAGACAGCAAAGTGATTCACTTGACACTCAGACCAACCTTCTTCTACCATGCATTCTTGGTACAATAAAGACTACACTGATAAACATTGCCCTTCCTAGGCTCCCTTTCAGCTAGGGCTCCACATAAGACCACAGTTTCTCCAAGAAGGAAGTAAGCAACTGAGATGGGGTCTGCATGTAAGGGCATGCCTGTGGGTGAAAGCATTGGCTTTGCTGAGGGAGCTATACCCCACTCTCTGGCATCAGAAGTGCTTGGTGGGGGAGTTGGCAGCAGTGGGTCTCGGCCAGAACTAACCTGGTGGAGCTGGGCATTTCTTCTAGCAATATGGAACCTAAGCTGGATTCTCTGGCCCCCAGATTCTGTAAAGTAATACACTATAATAAATCCCCTTTACTTAAATTAGCCAAAGTAGGTCCTGCAGTTCAATTTAGAACTGGCATCCCTTTGCTAGGTAGCCATCTCAGCAGAGTACATTACAGCATCTTCAAGTAAGACCAGAAGAGCTTCAACTCTCAAGGAGGAAAGGGCATTTTTGCTGGCAAGGTAGTTTCAGGGAGAGTTGGGGGTTCAGGGTCTCAAAGTTAACTGAATTCCTCACAATAGTTTCACTTCAAGTTTAGAGACTCAGTCTTCCAATAAATGTCCTACTTTTATATAAGAAACGTGGTGAAGTTGAATGTCTGTTGGAATTCAGTAATCCACAAGATCAGTTGGGGTCTGATTTTTGTATGTCAATGCTATTAACTGCAGAAGGTAAAATATTCTTCAGTGTGACAAAAAAATCCCTGGTTCCCTGACCATGTCTTGAACAGAAAATATAAGGCTTATAATTTTCTTCAAACTCTCCCAAGTAGTTTGGAGCAGCTAGTTAACTCTAGTTCTCGTATTGTTCATGTCCTTCAAACTGGCCTATGGTAGTAGCCCCCAATCTCCCAAAACATTGCCTTCAAAGATCTCCATTCCTGGTGACCATGGGTGATTGGCTAAGTAGCTTGTGCCACTGCATGCCATGAACCACGAGTATTGTATCCTCTAAAGCTAACCAGAACCTCTCCCTTCAAACCCAAATAACCCCACCCCAGTATCTCATCTTCTTAAGATTGTGTTGTCATCTAGAACCACTTCCGGCACCAATGAATAGAATGGTCAGAGGACCTACATAGAGTGTGTTCCCAATGCTCAGCATAGAACTTTGCACAAACACACTGAATAACAAACTTTGCATCTGTTAATGATACATCTTCCACCTGGGAAGACATTCCAAAATTGAGTTTAGATAAGTGGTTCCCAACCATTTTTTGGCCATGCCCCACCTAAGCATCTCTAAAATCCTGATGCCCACCCTGTGACATATAATTCTTATTCAAAAAGTGAATTCCTATTCACATGGAGGAAGCTTAAAAGGCCATTAACTTGGTCTAAACAAGTTTCCAAAAAACATGGCATCCATGAAAGAGAAAAATAAAAGAACGAAAGGACAGATAAAGTACTGAGGAAGAAATAAAATCACTAAGGAATTATTTTAAAAAATAATAATAATGGTGGGGGGAATCCAAGATGGCGGCATAGGTAAACACCTAAACTGCTGCCTCCGACAACAATTTAAACTGCAACTAAAAGATAAAACGTCTATCACCCAGAACCACAGGAAACCTGGCTGAGTGGAAGTTCTACAACTAGAAGGAAAGAGAAAAGAGCATTGAGACGTGCACGAGCACTGAAAAGCTGAGGTACGGAGGCTCGGGATCCGGGCTGGCGGCGGGCGACTGGGTGCGTTGCTTTTTTCAACCCGAAGGGAGACAAGCCCCCGACTACTCTGAAATCCAGTCTCTGGGGAGACGCGGGGGACCCAAACTCCTACGGGGAGAAGCTGGACTGTCTGCCAGTGAGAGTGGCTTGCTAGCAGAGCTGCGCGCAGGAATAATTGTTTACGGCACTGGGGCACAGGATTCCAGGACACGGTCGGGACACAGAGCGGGCTTACTAGCAGCCATTGCTGTTTGCCACGCCCTAACCTAGTGACGCCCTGAGACCCCGCCCCACACAACCTACAAACCCACCCAAGCTCCAAGCAGCTCAATTAGCATAAGAAAGCCTGCCCTATTGCAGCTTAACCTAGCAAACTTGCAGCCCGGGTCAGACAGCTCCAAAACCTCCAAACCCCAAGCAAAGAGGAGAAAACTGCAGCTTTCACTGTAGCTCCTGCTGAGTGGCCTCAGACAGTAGCTGACCTGCACCCCATTGGAGATCCAGAAGCCAGTGTACCTAGTGGTCAGTGTGAGACAACAGATTTCAACTCCTCACATCCATAAGTGACACATTCAAGAGGCAGACTCAGTGAGCACCAAAGCCCCACTGAAACAAGTCCTGCCCCATAAGCGCAGCACTTCTTCCATTATAGACACAGGGAGTGCTCACAGCTAATTGGCCTGGAGGTCAATTCCTCCCAGCGTACCAACAGCAATTCAGGCTTAACTACACCAAGACTTTGCACTCAGCCCACAAAGGGGTGTACCAAGAGCATCCACATCAGGTGATTGGGGAGGCTGAGCTACTGCCCCCTATAGGTCACCTACCACACAAAGCCACTCCATCAACACAGGGAAGAAGCCAAAATGCAGAAACAAAGAAACATGTCACGAATGAAAGAAACGGAGGAAAGCAAACTACTGGATGACATAGAGTTCAGAATCACATTTATAAGGTTACTCAAGAATCTTCTAAAAACTGCCGAGAAACTTGATGACACTTCTGAGGAGCTTAGTGAGACCTTCAAGGAGCTTAATGAGAATGCCAAAAAAATGGAAAAGGACCAGTCAGAAATGAAGCATACACTGTCTGAAATAAAGAATATACAGAAACTCAACTGTAGATCAACATACCCCAAGAATCAAACCAAAGATCTGAAATATGTGGAAACAAAAAACATCCAACCAGAAAAACAAAAAGAAAAAAGAATCCAAAAATATGAAGATAATGTAAGAAGCCTCTGGGACAACTTTAAGCGAAACAACATCCGAATTTTTGGGGTGCCAGAAGAAGGGAGAGAGCAAAATATTGAAAACCTATTAGAAGAAATAATGACAGAAAACTTTCCCTACCTGGTGAAAGAATTAGACTTACAAGTTCAGGAAGCGCACAGAACCCCATACAAGAGGAACCCAAAGAGGACCACACCAAGACACATCATAATTAAAATGCCAAGGGCAAAAGACAAAGAGAGAATATTAAAAGCAGCAAGAGAAAAACAGTTAATTACCTACAAGGGAGTACCCATACGACTGTCAGCTGATTTCTCGGCAGAAACTATGCAGGCCAGAAGGGAGTGGCAAGAAATATTCAAAGTGATGAACAGCAAGAACCTACAATCAAGATTACTCTACCCAGCAAAGCTATCATTCAGAGTTGAAGGTCAGATAAAGAGCTTCACAGACAAGAAAAAGCTAAAGGAGTTCATCGCCACCAAACCAGGATTACATGAAATGCTGAAGGGTATTCTTTAAGAAGAAGAAGAAGAAGAAAAAGGTAAAGATAAAAATTATGAACAACAAAATGACATCAAATACATACCTACCAACAAGTGAATCTAAAAATCAAGTGAATAAAAAATCTGAAGAACAGAATGGACTGGTGAATATAATAGAATCAGGGACATAGAAAGGGAGTGGACTGACGATTCTCAGGGGAAGCAAGTGTGAGGGTTGCGGGAAGAGATTGGACAAAAATCTTACTCCTATGGATGAAGACAGTGGCGGGGGTAAGGGCATGGGGTGGGGTGGGGAATCAGGTGGAGGGGAGCTATGGGGGGAAAAAAAGTGGAACACCTGTAATAATCTGAACAGTAAAGATTTAATTAAGAAAAAAAAAAATAATAATAATAATAATATGAAGTGACATGAAAAAATAGCAAATAAAGCTTCTGTCTCATAATAGGGAACTGAAATGCATAAATATGTCACAATATATATTTATATACTGTATATAAGGTACCTAGAACCATAAAAAATGCAAAAAATTTATTGTTAATAACTCATTCTTGAATTGTCCCCCTTAAAAATCAAATTGCCCCTCTGTGGGGTGTGTGCCCCATGTTGGGAACCACTGGTTTAGATATTTATAAGTAATGCTGTGTTGATTTCTTCACAATGACAAAATAAAAGCAAATTCATATAAAAAAAAACTTTACATAAGATATCCAAAAAATTATTCACATTATTGGAGTCATTTTTTTGTCCATGTGGATAGTACAGACTAAGAGTCAATACTAGTAATCAAAAATTTAATTCACAGATCTTTCCTATAATTTCAAACTTCAATGTTATATAATGACCAGAGGGTAAAGAACTGAGTACCTAAAAATGTTTTTTCCTACCACTACCAAGTAGTCATGGAGGGTCAGTTGAGGTATATTGTCCCCCAAGGGGTTGGGAAACTTCCTCTGTAAAGGACCAGACAGTAAATATTTTAGGTTTTGTGGGTCAGTTTCTGTTGCAATTATTCAATCCTGTTGGTACACCACAAAAACAGCCATAGACAATAGGTAAATGGATGGCTAAGGCTCTGCTCCAATAAAACTTTATTTACAAAAGCAGGCTGCAGGTCAGATTTGGCCCATGAGCCATTGTTTGCCAACACCTAGTTTAAATTAAAGAAATTTCACCAATACAATTTAATTTTATCTTTTAATTGATACAATAAAATCTAACACTCTAGAATATACACCCCTTCTCAAAACAGATATACAAGTCCAGGAAGTGCAGAGAGTCCCACACTAATACATATTATAATTAAAATGCAAAAGGCTAAAGACAAACAGAGAATCTTAAAAGCAACAAGAGAAAACCAGTTAGTTACCTACAAGGGAGCTCCCCATAAGTCTGTCAGTAGATTTCTCAACAGAAACTTTGCAGGCCAGAAGGGAGTTGCAAGAAATATTCAAAACAGTAAAAAGCAATGACCTATAATTTAGATTACTCTACTCCGAAAAGCTATCATTTAGAATAGAAAGATAAAGAGCTTTCCAGACAAGAAAAAGCTAAAGGAGTTTATCACTACCAAACCAGTATTATGTGAAATGTTTAAGAAGATAAAAAATATAAACAATAAAATGGCAGTAAGTAGATATCTATTAACAATCAAATCTACAAACAAAATGAACAAGCAGAACAGAAAACACATAGATACACAGAACTTTTTGTTGGTTGCCAGATGGGAGGAGGGTTAGTTGAAAAAAGATGAAGGGATTAACAAGTCCCCATGACTATTGTTACAGAATAGTCATGGGGATATAAAGTGCAGCATAGGGAATATAGTCAGTAATTTGTAATAACTAGACACGGTGCTGGATGGGTGTGGGATTTATTGGGATGATCACATATTAAGTTATGTAATGTCTGGTCACTGGGGTGTACAAAAAAAAATAAATAAAAGAAAAAAATGCATACCCTTTCTCATCAGCTGGACTCGGTTGTCCTTCTTTCACCGGCTTCTGTGGTTTTTTCTCTTTCTTTTTCAGGTATTCCTTTAGTTTTTCTGCTCTATCAAGATATTCTGTACACTTTGCCCTGATACTTTGCTTGGCTTTATCACCCTGTGCTTCATCTATTAAAGGAAAATGAGAGAGATTTTTCCATTAGTGTTCTATCCAGATATTTTTAAGCTCTTAGATATACTTTTTTTTGGTGTTGGTTAATCTTCACTTGAGGATATTTTTCCCATTGAATATTTTAGAGAGATGCCACACAAGAGAGTGGATGGGAGAGAAGGAGGAAGAGGGAGGGAGAGAGGGAAGAAGAGACAAACATCGAGGTGAGATACATTGATTGGTTGCCTCCCCCATGTGCCTCGAACCTGTAACCCAGTTACATGGCCATGACTGGCAATCAAATCTGAAACCCTTTGGTCCATGGGCCAATGCTCTAACCACTGCAATATTTTTCAGGGCCTTGGACATACTTTTAAACAAGGAAAATCCATTTTGGGGGAGGAAGATTATCTTTAGCTCATCCTAACCAAGGATTGTCAATCTTTATTATTCCTTCTCAGCAAGTTCAGAGGCCAACAGTAGGTTTGAGTCAGAAATAGATCTGAGCAAGGCACTAGGATATTTTAAGTTAATACTGGAGGCCTGGTGCACGAAATTCATGTACAGAGGGGGGGTTCCCTCAACTCAGCCTGCACCCTCTCCAATTGGGGACCCCTTGTGGGATGTCCGACATCCCTCTCACAATCTGGGACCATTGGCTCCTAACTGCTCACCTGCCTGCCTGCCTGATTGCCCCTAACTGCCTCTGCCTGCCAGCCTGATCACCCCTAACTGCCCTCTCCTGCAGGCCTGATGTCACCCCCCCAACTTCCTTCCGCGGCTGGCCAATTTGGTTCTGATGGGCCAGCGTCAAAAGCTTTGCCTCCTAGGCAGCCACTGGCTCCCCACAGCACCCAGATTTGGTTCTCATTGGTTAGTTCCTATGCCAGTCAGCATCAAAAGCTCCGCCTCCTAGGCAGCCATTGGCTCCCCATAGCAACCAGATTTGGTTCTGACTGGTCAGTTTCTATGCCAGTCAGTGTCAAAAGCTCCGCCTCTTAGACAGCCATTGGCTCCCCACAACACACAGATTGGGTTCTCATTGGTCAGTTTCAATGCCAGTCAGTGTCAAAAGCTCCACCTCCTATGCAGTCATTGGCTCCCCACAGCACCCAGATTTGGTTCTCATTGGTCGGTTCCTATGCCAGCCAGCATCTTCAGGCCTATCTCTGGGCCTGATCAAAGAGGGAGAGCTTAACAGCAGCACCGGGGGAGGCCGGGAGAGAAAGAAACACCTGGCTGCTGGTGAAGATCAGAAAGAAAGAGGGAGAGAGAGAGAGAGGTAAATACACTGATCAACAGCTTCCACTGAGGCTGCAGATCAGACCCTGACTCACTTTCTGGGTCTCAGCCACCTGGCCAGTCAGTGCTGGGTCGCCAGGCTGCAGCTGGGCAACCCATCGCTGACTTCTGCGGATGGTCTGCGTTTGGTCACAGGCTCGGCCCCTTCCCAAGCCTAAAGCCTCCGCCCCAGGCTTTAGGCTTGGGAAGCAAGCACCCCCCGCCCCTCTGATCACAGATTCAGTCCCTTCCCAAGCCTACAGCCTCTGTCCCAGGCTTTAGGCTTGGGAAGAGGCCCCCCCTCCCCGCCGTTCCAATAGCAGGCTTGGGTAGGGGGCCCCCAGCCTACCGATGGCTGGCTGGGAGTGACCTGGGTGCCGAGGAGGTTCCCGGGACCCAGGTATGTATGCAAATTAACCGCTATCTTTGTTGGGTTAATTTGCATACTCACTCTGATTGGCTGTGGGCGTAGCGGAGGTACAGTCAATTTACATGTTTCTCTATTATTAGGTAAGATTGGATAGTAAGAAATTATTTCATATTTTATTCTCTTCCCTTACATTTTATATAGATAGTTGAAAGCTGATTATGTCATATAAAACCAGTAAGACAAATAGAAATAAAGCAACATTAACAATTTCCATTAATGTCTACCTAAGCTTTATTTCAGAGTTTAAACAGTGACAGAAATCCCATATATTATGTGTACCACCAATACAGTGATTTTACTATATACGGGCAGGCCTCTGTGAGAGTTACCTGAAAAGTAGACTTCAGCAATATATGCAGTGCATAGGATTAGCCCCACATTTTGCATGTTACAATTCATTCTTAGTTTTACTTTAATTTGACAGAAAAATCTCAAAAGTTAAATGGGAATCTCAAAAGAAAATGCTAAATTATCCAACTGCTAAAATTTTTTATTTAGAAAAAATTTAAAGTTTACCAGAAAGACGTCTTTTCTAACATCTTATCTCACCCATGTTCAGCATTAGACTTAAGATATATGAAGGCAAGAGATTTTTCCCATTTTTCCATCACTGTTGGATTCCCATGCCTGGAACAGTGCCTAACTCATGGGGAACTTCCAATATTCAAAAAATACATGGGAAATAAAAAAGGTTCCCAACCTTTTTTAAAACAGTATTTTCAAAGAGATGCTTAGAAGATGAGAAGGTTCAGATTACATAAGTTGGGTACAATAAAACAAAAACTTATTTCTACTGACTATATGACATTTTTATATGTTCAGGTATGCAAAGTAACAACTATAATAGTCGTGCAGATTTATTAGCTGAGTACCCAAAACCTGTCTAGATGCTAGAAAGTTAGTGGGATATATTTATATTTGCAAATTGATATTATATATATTTCATGTGTATTTATAAATATATTATATTGTATTTATAGTACATATATTTGAAATTGATAGTTTAGAATTTTCTGGCATTGTATTTCAATATTCATAAACGAAATAGATTAAATAAAAATTTCTTTTGGTGTTTTTAAATAAAGAAACAAACTATGACCTTACATTTAACTACGTGGAGAAAATACTGGACAGCATGTTGATAGAGTTGAAGGGCTTCCTCATAGTTCCCAGCCTTGTCTTCCTGGGCTGCTTTGCTAGCAAGATCTATTGCTTTCTGTTTGAGGAGAAGCAAAATCATACCATCAAAATCAAACCATCAAAATCAAAGCATAAGTGTAAGTTTGAAGTAAATAATCATATGGAACGTCGTTTTAAAAAAATACAACTTTAAAACAAATTCATCTTTTTTCTAAATCACAATAACATCCTATATAATAAAACCCTACTATGCCAATTGACCAAACAGTAGAATGACCAGCCGAACGATCGGTCACTATGATGCACACTGACCACCAGAGGCAGACACTCAACGGAGGAGCTGTCCCCTGGTGGTCAGTGTGCTCCCACAGGGGGAGCACCACTCAGCCAGAAGCCAGGCTCACAGCTGGAGAGCGCAGAGAGGGTGGCGGGAGCCTCTCCTGCCTCCGCTGCAGGCAGGCGATAAGGAGCGAGGGGCCCTAGATTGCTAGAGGGATGTCTGACTGCTGGCTTAGGCCCAAAACATTTGTAGTAACATGAAATCTATATATATAAAAGGCTAAGCGACCATTGCATCCGAAACAACCAGAAGACCCAACAGGCTGTGTGGGGCGACCAGACCGGCAGGGGGTTAGCGAGGGACGACCAAATGACTGAGCAGCAGGCTGCGTGGGGCGACCAGGCTGGCAGGGGGGTTACTGAGGGGCCACCAAACAACCGAGCAGCAGGCTGTGTGGTGCGACCAGGCTGGCAGGGGGTTAGTAAGGGGTGACCAAACAACTGAGCAGCAGGCTGCCTGGGGTTACCAGGCCTGCAGGGGGGGCAGTTGGGGGTGACCAGACCGGTGGTGGGGGGGGACAGTGAGGAGCGACCAGGCTGGCAGAGGGGGGCAGTGAGGGGCGACCAGGTTGGCGGTGGGGGGGGAGGCAGTTGGGGGCAACCACGCCAAGAGGGAGTGCAGGAAGGGGTGACCAGGCTGGCATGGGGGGGGACAGTTGGGGGCTACTACATCTGTGGGGGGGGGGCAGTTGGGGCTCACCAGGCCAGCAGGAGAAGCAGTTAGGTGCAATCAGGCAGGCAGGCAGGTGAGCAGTTAGGAGCCAGTGGTCCCAGATTATAGAGGGATGTCTGACTGCTGGTTTAGGCCTGATCCTGCAGTCAGACATTCCCCGAGGGGTCCCGTATTGGAGAGGGTGAAGGCTGGGCTGAGGGGATCCCCCCATCCCTCCATGCACAAATTTTGTGCACTGGGCCTCTAGTATATTTATAATTAAAGTTTTTGGAAAGAAACAATTTTTACATGTAGCACAAGTTCAACTATTTGAAACAACAGGTAAAAAAAAAAAAAAGCACAGGAAAAGGATGGGGAGGAAATTTAACAGAACTTATCTTTGATAAGACTTTAATTTTTTCATTTTCTACTTCCACATCTTCTAAAAATGTCCATAATGCACACAGACTACTTTTGAAGTATTTTTTGTTAAAAAAATTCCCCGAAATAAATTCATACAAATACGTCCAACTGAATGACAATGCAAAAGCAAGTAAATGGCAGAAAAATAGAATTTTCAATAAATGGTATAAGAGTAACTGGATATCCATAAGCAAAGAGAGAGAGAAGTTGAACTTCAACCTAAACCCCACACTTTGTATACAAATTAACTCAAAATGGATTATGGACTTAAATATAAAATTATAAAATCTTAGTTCTGCCAAAACTGGTTTGGCTCAGTGGATAGAGCGTCAGCCTGCAGACTGAAAGGTCCCAGGTTCGATTCCGGTCAAGGGCATGTACCTGGGTTGCAGGCACATCCCCAGTGGGGGGCGTGTAGGAGGCAGCTGATCGATGTTTCTCTCTCATCGATGTTTCTAACTCTCTATCTCTCTCCCTTCCTCTCTGTAAAAAAAATCAATAAAATATATATTTTTAAAAAATCTTAGTTCTTAGACTTGATACCAAAAGCACAATATATAAAAGGAAAAAACATAATTTTTAATCAAACTTAAAAACTTTTGGTCTGTAAGAGATTCTGTTAAAAGGACAAGCTATAGACTGGGAGAGATATTTGCAAACCACATGCCCAGCAAAAGAGTAGTATTTGGACCCAACCAGCGTGGCTCAATGGTTGAGCACTGATGTATGAAACAGGAGGTGGAATATATAAAGAACTCGCAAAACTCAACAGTTATAAAAAGAATCTAAGGAGAAAATGGGCTAAAGACATGAAGAGACATTTCACCAAAGAGGATATACAAATATAAGCACATGAAAAGATGTTCAACATCATTAGCCATTAGGGAAATGCAAATTAAAACCACAGTGAGATGTCACTACACATCTATCAGAATGGCTAAAATAAAAAACAGTGACAATATCAAAGAATAGTGAGGATACAGAAAAATTGACCACTCATATACTATAGGTAGGATGTAAAATGATACAACCATTCTGGGAAACTGGTTTGTTACAAATATAAACATGCAACTACCATATGAACCAGCAACTGCACTACTGGGCATTTACTCCAGAGAAACCAAGACCTATGTTCACGCAGAAACTTGTACATGAATGTACCAGATGTCCGTCAATGATTACATGATAAGCTGTGGTTCATCCCTACCATGGAGTATTACTCAGTGCCAAAAAGAAACTACTGATACAGAGATGGTAAGGAATGGGGGTGGGGGAGGGGGGGTGCAGGGGGAGTTAGGTGACTGTGGTTATAAAAGGTCAGGAGGGATTCCTATGGATAGAACTATTCTATATCATGATGGTAGTGATGGATACCTGACCCTACCCCTGACAGAATCCTACACACACTCAAATACACACTAGTACAAGTGAAAGTGGGGAAATCTGAACAGGATTGGTGGAATGGATCAGTGTGCCCATCCTGGCATCCTGGTTGTGATACTGTACTACAATTTTACAAGATGCCACCATGTGAGGCAACAGGATAGAGTACACAGGATCTCTGTATTATTTCTTCACAACTGCGTGTGAATCTATAATTACGTCAAAGTAAAATTTTCATTAAAAAACTATCTTTAATTTTTAAAAATATACATACAGGTAAAAAACAAGCATGGTTTATTTAAATATTCCAACTGGATTAATTTAGGTCATAAAACTGTATGCAACAGAAATAAGAGCCTGAAGGGGAAAAAAATGGTCATGATTATACTATATTAAAAGTAAGCATATAACTTAGATAAGAAAAAATTATTCAAACAACCCCCAAACCAATTACATGTATGAATATTGTATTTTGAAGCAGATTGCAGAGAAAGAATGAAAGCTGTAAATGGGAGAAGAGATATTCATTGGGGCATCATGCACCCCATGTTGTAGCAGCAGGGAAGAACAGTCATATGCTTTCATTGACAAAAGTAGAAGTTACCTGTTTCACATCTCAACTAGCCTGAACTTAAAGCTAAATTTTCGAAAGTTTGGTAAACTAGGCAAAATATAAAGGTCTCAGAGTTGTAGCATGTGGTCACCTGGTGGGTTATGTGCCTGGTCATATAAAATTTATCAGGAAGGCTCAGTGGCTAAGCCATGTGCAGAAATAAGTTCTTTCTTATTCTGGCTGTAATTTTCTTGTCATATTATTTTTACTCACTGTGCCACTCACCACGCAGTGCCCTCATTCGAGGTCAGCTCTCTTTTAGGCACTACACTGACCTTTGTTAAAAGTAAAATGCTTACACCAGTATTTAATAATCTATCTCCAAATGCAGTACCCTGACTTTAAACCAACCCTTCTCTCATGATGGACATGTGTCTACACCATCCAATATAGGAACCACTAGCCATGACTTCTGCGCACTTGTGGTTAGTATGACTGAGGAGTGAGTTTTAAACTTCCTTTAAGCAAAATTTAAACAGCCACATGTTGCTACTGTACTGATAACACATGTTAAACCTTTAATCAAGGATGATAATTTTCCCTGCTGAATGCCCCACTTCACCCTTGTTTCTGTTAGCATTTTTTAAAAACATATTTTTATTGATTTTTACAGAGAGGAAGGGAGAGGGATAGAGCGTTAGAAACATCGATGAGATAAACATCGATCAGCTGCCTCCTGCACACTCCCCACTGGGGATGTGCCCGCAACCAAGGCACATGCCCCTGACCGGAATCGAACCCGGGACCCCCCAGTCCGCAGGCCGACGCTCTATCCACTGAGCCAAACCAGTTAGGGCTCTGTTAGCATTTTTAATTTGAAATGAAGCTAACTGTGTCTTGCTGTGGTTTGGAAGTGCTAGTAATTCTTTTAGGATACAATCTGACCATCTCCCTAGCTTCCGTCCTGGTTAAATCCACTATCAATCACATTTGTCAATACTAGTGCAGTCTCCTCGGTGGTCAGCCTGCTTCCACACTTGCCACCCTACAGCAGCCAGTGCAGGGCACCCATAGATTCCTACTGCAAACAAGAAAACCCAAGTGCTCGAGGCCAAGTCACATACTGAAGCCCCAGATCCATTCTGTGGATGGGAGACACTTTCAGAAATTTCTCAATGTCCGCTCCACAGAGGTCTAACGATTAAGTCTAAAATTTTAGGATTCCTTGATTGGTGTACAAAATACCATGCTCACTGCGGTGTGGTGGGGAAGTGGAGCCACAACGTAATTAAGAAACATCCCCTGATCTTATACACTACATTCTGGGAGCCATAGAAGAGTGCACACAAACGCATATACTCAATGAACCCACGGATTCTTCGGAGTCCAAGACTGTTCTCACGTTTCTATTCACTTGACAGCTCGAATAGAAGAGCTCTGCCGTACCAGCCTGAGGAACTAAGCACGAACTACGGACCACCCTACTTTCAACTAGTCCAGAGCAGTGCTTTGCAAACATTTCGTGCTTTCCACTCTCTCTGACACAGACTGAAGCGTCTGCTCACAGCGCTGCCCAGTTAGGTTTAAAATGCGGCTGGTTTGAAGGAAAAAGAAAAGTCTCAACACAAGTCAAGAGTCTCAGAAAGCCAGTGGGAGTCCCCGGAAGCGATCGGAAAGCACCGGACTCCCTGACCAGCGGCTGGGCACCACCCTCCTCCCTCTTCCCCGCCCTCGCCCCCCGCCCCGCTCCTCCAGCCCTCCAGGGAAGTGGGAAAACAGTAATACCTGGAGGTTGGTCGAAGTGGATGCCATGGCGGAGATCTGAGGCGGTTCCCTGGGGAGGAACGAGGGCACAGGACCAAGAGCGGCGACGTCGAGTTGCGCCTGGAGTAGCCCCAAACGCGCAAAGGTTGGGGACCCTCGGAACCCTAGCAGCGGTCTCCCTTCTGGAATTTGTTCCGAAACCACACGGAACTCCGAGAGCCCCCTACCCTCCTCATAAAACTTCCGCAATCCTGAGCCCCTCCGGGCTCTTGTGCCACCTCTGGCCCCAGAACTTCCGCTTTCGTCATCAGATCGCGCACTACCCAGTTTCAGTCATCCAGGTCTCGCCTTAGCCTGGGACATCGCGAGACTAGCAGAGGCTTCCCGGGAACCCACCGAGGTTTGACGGAAGTCAGGCTGGGCGTGGGCGCACTACGGCTCCGTTCTAGGGACTTAGCAGGGTCAATTCCTTTTTCTTCTTTTCCGGAAGTCTTATAGTTTAAGATGGGTTACTGGCTCTGGCTCCTTTCACTCCACATCATGGAGCATGCTCTGTCTCTCTGCAGCTTTTGAGTTGGAAAATGCCATCCTGCTCCAAGACCCACCGGTTGTGGACTTTGGTTCCCTTACCTGCCTCATTTAGTCTGTCGCCTCCTGGGTAAAATGGGGCTGATTAGAGTGCCTACCTCGGGGTTGTGAAGAATGCTAGCCGTGCTCAATACGGCGCAGAGCACAGTGACTGGCGAGCATTAAGATCCGAGTGCGTGTTATTGCTCACACTTCACATCATTCAGCAAGCATTTTTCAAATGGCTATTGCCATGGCTCCGGAGGCCTTGAGGTCATTAGTATAGGTATGGCCACTGCCCTCAGGAACCTGCATTAAGATCATATGTGTTTACATACCGAGTTTAATAGCTTGAGAGGTTAAGTGCTTTGTATGAGATCATATAAGTGAGGGACTATTGTTTGCAGTCCTAATCCTCTTTTTCTTCTTTCATAGTTAAGTGTGGGGGGTCAGAACAAGTCATCCAAAGATGTGTCTCTGTGGTGTGAAGATTGAGCTAAAGGCAACTTTAGTCGCAGGCTCAAGAAAAACCTGTGCCCTTCCCTTAACTATTAGGAGGAAGCTGAATTAGGGGCCTGGCCCATAATAAGCAACTGTTAGAGATAACACCTTTTGACCTATCTATAAGGCAGGGAAAACTTCTTTTTACTAAATATCTGCTGTTCCCATTGAAGCGCCTCATCCCTAGCTCTGAATGTCACCTATATCCATGTTCCCTTTCTATTTCTGAACCTCGGTGCATGAGGGGTGGTGGTGGGGTGAGGGTGGGTGTGGGAGGGGAGTTGTCTCTGATTCATGTATGCAGGGTTACCATACGTATGTATGTATTAAATTTGGTTATTTTCTCTTGCTAATAATAGGCCTCATATCTATTTGGTTATTAGACCAGTCAGAAGAACCTTGAGGGCATAAGTTCAAAGGAAAGAGAATAGATGTCTAATTACTTCATTTTATTTCCCACTCACTCCCCAATTCTTTCCAATCATCTGCCATCTCCTAAGTCATTAAAGCACTTTCCTCCCCCTTAATATTTGATAATGTCAACTACCTAATTTAGAAATCTCACTTGTATAACATTCTATATTCCATTTCTATCTCCTTCACTGTCTCCCTTTCATACTCCTCTCTACCTACAGAAGTTCCTCAAGTCTGATGTGTCTTCTCCCTTACGACTGTATCTCTCTCTGCTTACCTTATCCTCCTCCTGGGCTTCAGGTACCAACAGCATAGAAATGGCTTCAAAACTTGATCTCTATACCCATCCTGTCCTATGTCCTGCATTTGCTACTAAGTCCAACGATCTCCAAAAACCATGGGGTTTTCCCACAAATTCCAAGCAAATTAATTATCTTCCACCCCAAAACTTTTCCCTCTGGTCTCTTATCAGAATGATTTCACTAAATTTCCATCAACCAGATTCAAAGCTTAAAGCTCTCTCTTTGTCTCTATCCACTAGTGCTCCTTTTCACCCCTCAGTCCCCTGCCAATAACAGATAAAATTCTGACTGCAGCCTTTAGAGTGTTAATGTATGATAGACACTTAATAAATATTAAACCATTTAACTGAGCTGTTTAAAATACGTTCCTGGTTTCTTACTGACTATGAAATAAACTTGATTTTGCCTGGAGATGCAGACTCCAATTTATCTTTCTTTTTTTGTTTTTCTTCTTTTTTGTTGTTGTTGTTGTTAATCCTCATCTGAATATATTTTGCATTTTTTTTCTTTTTTAGAGAGACAGTGGAAGGGAGGTAGGAAGAGAGAAAAAGAGAGAGGGAGAGAGAGAGAAACATTGATGTGAGAGAGATATATTGATTGGTTGCCTCCCACACATGCCCCAACTGGGGCTAGCAGTCAAACCTGCAACCCAGGTACATGCTCTTGATTAGGAATTGAACTGGACCCTTTGGTCCATGGGTGATACTCTAATCTCTGAGCCAAACCAGCCAGGGTTCCAGTTTACCTTTCAATTCAATCCCTAAACATTCACAGAACACCCTCTAGACACAAGTCTACTAGGCATTAATAAAACTATGAAAATGGCCCTGGCCAATTTGGCTCACTCATTAGAATGTTGGCCTGCAATCTGTAGGGTCTTGGTTTGATTCTAGCCAAGGGCAAGTACCTCAGTTGCATGCTCGATCCCCAGTCCAGGCATGTGTGGGAGGCAACCAGTCGATGTGTCTTTCTCAATAGTTCTCCCTGTCTCTCCTCCTCCCTTCCATTATCTCTAAAAAAATCAATGGAGAAACCCGAGTTCCCCGAGATATGTGATCAGTGCCAGGACCCTGCCAGCAGGCCAGGGGATCCCAAGGGAGGTGCTGGGCGTGGAGGCCACGGGGCATAGGCTACCAAGGAGACAGAACTGAACCTCACAGCACCCTGCTTGGCCCGGAGGATGACTGGTTAGCCAGAGACGGGTAAGATTCCTCAGGGAAGGAACAACCTAAGACAGGCACAGTCGCAGAGGGGCCATCAGGAGAGAACTTGGGGGTCAACAGAGGTGGGGCACAGATCCTCACCCCCCAACCCTGAAGGGGCCTGAACCCTCACCCCTTCTGAGGGAGGTCTCCTGCCCCCATGGCTGCTTTGCTTCCCACACCCAGCTCAGATTGGGACCCAGGTGACAGACAAGAGACTTGGCCGACAAAAGCTGCCCTATATCTAAATTCAGCCTAGCATCAGGAATGCTCAGGGCCTACTCAAAAATGCAAATAATCTTTCCCACTAATATTTACAGGGTAAACTAAGATTGTTGGTAGAGTATTAAATTTGATAGTAAAATAGTAATCAAGTTTTCAGATTAATTTAAATAGGCTAATTGAAATAAGTGAATATTCAAGTAAATTTAATTGTACTGGACAAAAAGGTGTTTCTAAAGTAATAACTAAAATTTCTATTGGTAGTTCATCTCATGGTAAAATTCCTGAACATGCAATGAACCTAAAGCAGTCATATTTTTGGGCAAAAAAATTAAAATTTAAAGTTATCAAGACTGCATTATAAAATTTACAAAAACCTCCATTAATAAAAAAAAGGGGGGGATAGTAGGGTAATATCATGTAAGGAAAAATATCCTATAAGTAAATTACATCTAGAAAATTTTTACTTTACCAAATTAATTTTCATTTGTAATGTTAACAGCAAGACACCCATGAAAAACACACATGATGTCTAAATAAGACAAAGGAAAATTGTTTGGGCAAAAATAGAAAGGATCCCAAATCAATTATATAGAAAAGATTCCTTTATTAACTTTTGGTTGTGAATATGTTTGTATATTTTCAGAAAACAACTCCAAGACCATGTGGATTCCTGCAACAGAGAGGAATTGACAGGTCTCCTCCAACCATGAAGACGAGGAAAAACAGTCCAGAGATGGAAGACGCTGACAACACCTTGCCACGCGAGCAGTCAGCAGCTGTGCACCGCTGCAGGTTGCCTAGGACCAAACCAGAGAGGGTCGGACCTGCATTGCCACCATGTGCCCACCATCCAGATATCATTGCTGACATGTACACATAAGGAACTATTAGACATTGAAATGGGGACTCAGAACTGTTGGACATTGAAATTGGGACTCAAACATTTTTTTTGTTATTATATGTTTATTTCTACTCTGCAGAGGCAAAATTTTTTTAAAGGAAAAAAATGGGGGGAAAATAGATACAGAGGCAAAGAAGCATTGAACAGACTGTCAAACTACGGCGGGAAGGCAGGGGAGGTTGGGCGAGGGGGACTGTAAGAGATCAACCGAAGTACTTGTACGCATGCATATGAGCATAACCAATGGATACAAGACACTGGGGGGTGGGGGGGGACAGGTGAAGGCATGTACTGGGGGGTAGGGGAGGCCGGGGGGAGGTCAATGGGGGGAAAAAAAAGGAGACATATGTACTACTATTTGTAATACTTCAAACAATAAAAAGAAAATCAATGGAAAAAAATCCTTGGGTAAGGGTTAACAAAAAACAAAACAAAAAAAACTATGGCGATTAATAAGATGCTATTTATGCGTTTACAATTTAGTGGAAGACACTGACACATACTAGTAAATAGAGAGTTCATTGAGATATTGAATACCGCCACATTCCAGGCTGTTTTAAATCCCAAAAATGAACAAAACAATAACTCCCTTTTTTAAATCAGCAATAATAAGTCATACTGATATCATGCACCTCCTAACACACAATGAAAAGAGTCAGTAGGCTGATAGGTGCATCTGTGGATTTAGTTTGCAACAGGGTCTCCTATCCAGCCCATCCAGGACCAAATCCATTTCACTCAGACCATCTTGAAGGAAATGCATAATAGGAAAGCCCTCAGAGCATGCCAGCCACTTGTTGAATCACTAGCTCTGACCTGGAACACAACCATGAGGAAGGCGACACTCTGACAGTGCTGGTCATGTGAAGGATGTGACTCAGGCTGTTCTCAGCAGGAAACCTGTTCTCCATATGAGGTAGCATACCTTTCTGAACATGCTCAGTAATCCTGGAGGCCCAGCCCTTTCTCCCAGATTGCTGTTTGTTTATTTCTTTGAAGCCACAGAGAGCTTCTGGACTGATAAGTGGGTTTGGAATTGACCCATCAAACATCAGTCAGCCCATGTGATGGAAGGTGTGTTAACCGAAGTAGCCATCCTGTCTCTGTTGATGACCTCCAGGCAAATGTGACGTACATCATTAGCATGGAAGAAAAAGATGAGGACTTTGCCCTCAGCCTAACCCCATGGTCCCCCAGACTGTGGATACCAGGAACATGATAATGCACTTACAAAAGTCAATTTTAAATACCTTCCCCCACTTCTGCTCAAACCAAGTATTATCCTTTTAGATGCATAGACTTACATCTGCAAACATTTTCAAAAAGGTATTGTGTCAGAAAAAAAGTTGGTTGTAGTTTTGTGTAGAACGCATCATTTAATTACTAGCTACATGTCTAGTGAATGGCACTATAGTACATTTCTGAGTAATGAATGAGGCTAAGAATCTGGGAGAGAAGATTGTGGGGACAGGACCTGGGAGCCCTGAGTAAAAGGTCAACCTGTCCACCTTAAGGTTGGATATCAGCTGGCAACTTTCTTCTTTTGATTTATCAGTTTCCCTATTTAGTATTTAAAAACAGAATTGAAAATGATATATTTTGATGGTGAAATGAAAAACCAAAAATGTTTCATGGGAATCTGCTGTTTCAATGCCCCTTAAGGTCAATCTTTTAACTAGAAAAGACATTTAATACTCCCAGTCCTACTCTATTTGTTTGACTTTATAATCAAAGCATGTGGAATGGAATTTGTTTTTATTGTCTAAAGTTTTACATATGTCTCCTCCCCCCACTCCCCATTGACTGCTTTCCCCCTCCTCCCCAGCTATTCCCATCCTGGCCAAGCCCCCACCACCCAGTGTCTATAGCCATTGGTTATGCTAATATGCATGCATCCAAGTCCTTTGGTTGCTCTCTAACACCCCCCCCCCCCCACACACACACACACCTCCCCTGCCATTTGTCTCTGGATCTATTTTTGTTCATCAGTTTATGTTGATCTTTATATCCCACATATGAGTGAGATCATGTGATATTTATCTTTCTTCGTTTGGCTTATTTCACTTAGCATAATGCCCTCCAGTTCCATCCATGCTGTTGCAAATGGTAAAAGTTCCTTCTTTTTAATAGTGGCATAGTATTCATTGTGTAGATGTACCACAGTTTTTTAATCCACTCATCTGTTGATGGGCACTTAGGTTGTTTCCAAATCTTAGCTATTGTAAATTGTGCTCCTATGAACATAGGGGTGCATATATCCTTTCTGATGGGTGTTTCTGGTTTCTTGGGATTACTGGGTCAAATGGAAATTACTGGGTCAAATGGAAGTTCCATTTTTAACTTTTTGATGAAACTCCATAAAAATGGGACTACATCAAAATAAAAAGCTTCTGGCCCTGACCGGTTTGGCTCAGTGGATAGAGCATCGGCCTGCGGACTGAAGGGTCCCAGGTTCGATTCCAGTCAAGGGCATGTACCTTGGTTGCGAGCACATCCCCAGTAGGGGGTGTGCAGGAGGCAGCTGATTGATGTTTCTAACTCTCTATCCCTCTCCCTTCCTCTCAGTAAAAAATCAATAAAATATATTTAAAAAATAAAAATAAAAAGCTTCTGCATAGCAAAAGAAACCATTAACAAAACAACAAGAAAACTCACTGCATGGGTGAACATATTTGCCAGTGCTATTTCAGATAAGGTTTTAATCTCCAAAATTTACAGAGAACTCATACAACTTAACAAAAGGAAGATAAACAACCCAATCAAAAAATGGGCAAAGGACCTAAATAGACATTTTTCAAAAGAAGACATACAGAAAGCCAAGAGACATATGAAAACATGCTCCAAGTCACTAATCATCTGAGATATCAACAAGGAGATACCATCTCACACCTGTCACAATGGCTATCATCAACAAATTAACAAATGACAAGTGCTGGTGAGGATGTGGAGAAAAAGGAACCCTCGTCACTGCTGGTGGGAATGCAGACTGGTGAAACCACTGTGAAATGGAATTTTTATTTATATGTGTAAATAGATGTAAATCCTGGGACTCTAACAAGACACAATAGAATTGATGACACACTTATACTTGAACTAATCAATACAGGCATACCTCGTTTTTATTTATTTTTAAATATATTTTCATTGATTTCAGAGCGGAAAGGAAAGGGAGAGATAAGAACATCAATGATGAGAGAGAATCATTGATTTGCTGCTTCCTGCATGTCCTCTACTGGGGGGAATCGAGCCCACAACCCGGGCATGTGCCCTTGGCCGGAATCGAACCCAGGACCTTTTGGTCCACAGGGCAATGCTCTAACCACTGAGCAATTGTCCAGGGTGGCATACCTCATTTTATTGTATTTCACGGTTGTCTTTTTTACAAACTGAAAATAAGACCTTCCACCTGCAAAAAAGATTACGTCTTGCGTTATTGCAACACTCCATTGCAGTGAACCGAACCCACAATATCTCTGAAGCTTGCCCGTCATGCTTTTCCATCGTGTAACCAACTGGTGCTGATTGAGCTCCTGTGAGGTAGGTAACCCTTGACTCTGAAGTTTATATGTAGCCAAATGAGAAATAAAACACATTCTCTCCAAGAACTTTTAATATAGTTGGAAAAATAAAGCAGTTACAAACAGAAAGCAGTTTTCACTGTAAACATGAATGATAAATACACTGTATGTCTTTTGAGTTAAAAACAGTTGGTGTGAAATGTTGGCAATGTGGAAAAGGTTGGGGTTGCATTCTATCTAGAGAGGAAACTTCAGATACAGTGGAGGAAATGTGTTCATGTAAAGACACTCTGTGCTACTTTGTGCATATTATTCAAATTATAATTACAAAATGGAAGTCTTGAAAGCTTAAGTGTGTATTCATAATCTTGGCCAAAGTGCACCTTTGAAGACGAAGGATTGGCTAAAAACCACATCCAATTCAATGATTTAATTTCACTGTATTAAAGCTCAAGGTTGCCAAATGATCTCACCACCAAATTGTATTCTAAGGTCATGCTGGGAGAATAGGATGTTCTATGCCAGGCCAACTACTCCCAAGGGCAACTTCTGGCCAATTATACTTTTGAAGTTGTAAAATAGCTGTGTTTTTCATTGGAAAATTCCATCCCTCAACCCTGATAGTCTTGGAGAGCTCCCTGGCTTACCTAACCTAGTGCAACAAAGCATTGGGCCAAACATTTATCATGTAAAAAGATGCTTAGTGACGTGTGAACGACAACTAGTAGCAGTCTCAAAAGCAATTTTGTAATAAATTTTATCAAGAGGCAACCTGAGTCTAACAAAGTCACATGGAGAAGGCAGCAAATTGTGGTGTTAAGGACAAGTGCTTTCCACGTATCATTATGATCAGGTGTTCACAGGCAGTTAAAACACTATAACAAGAGATGTCATGCTTGGGGAGATTACAAATAAAGATGTGAAAAGACTGAAATGCTCAGCTTTCATTCTTCATATTTCAGGGCCTATTTTTAAAATGGTAGAACTTTGTAGAAGTAAAAGATTCAAGTTCCCTGTTAAAAAAGAAAGTATACTACCCCCATCAAGGCAAGGAATACCCCCAAAGAAAGTGGTTTTATTGTGCGAGTGAGAAATTCCAGGAAAGGGATATTATAAAAGGCCCTAAGGGTAGATTTAGGCCAGGGGAAATATATACCTCGGAGAGAGATGGAGACATTAACTTATTTAGAAGTTGGCTCTCTTCAAAGACCCAGACTATAAAGTATCGTGTAATTGATCCAAGTGGACAATGTGTCAATTAACAAATCTAAATTGAGTTGACTATTATGTGAAAGGCATCTAACCTTCCAAGCTCCTTCTAAATTTCCCCGAATGAAAAAGGCCAGCATTGTGCATTCATTGTCTAACTAAGGGGTATTACAACACAAATATATTTTAAAAGTGCCAACAGGGATGTTGTAATCTTACTCTGTGTCTGCACGGTGTGTGCCATGGGGAGACCTCTCTCTGGGCTTGGAGTCTTGACGTCCCAGGTTCTAATCCTGACTCTCCCTCTCAAGAGTTTCATGGCCTTTCTTACAGAGTTAAGAGAAGAGTTTAGATAAAATGCTGTGTGACTTAATCAGAAGACCCCAGTTCTATTCTCCAGCTATGCAGCTGCCATGTTTTTGACCTCAGGAAGGTCATTAGCTACTTTTATCTTTAGTCTGGGCAGGGGATGAGCTAAGGCACCTCTGAAATCTCTTGCTGCTTTAAACCAACGCCTTGCAGAAAAACATAATTACATTATTTGAATTTACTGTGGATGCTTAAGTACCAAATGTAGTAGATATGTATATTTCCATTTCTGTTTTTATGCCAGATTTTCGAGGCACTACTGTAGAGCAGAAAGCATTAGAGATGTTGAAATGAGACCCAAGAACAGGCACTTAACTGCTCTGAAACACTTTTATCTTTAAAACTGGACGAATAATTCCTGCTTTACAAGGTTACTGCAAAGATGAGAGATAGTGAACTATGATGTCTGGCCCATAGTGGACATTCAATAAATGATGGAGCTTTTTATTTTTACCCCTATAAACCATTTGATGCCAAGGTGTAGCATTATTCCTCAGGGAAAATAAAAGAGACTTCATAACAATCTACAGTTTCTAAGGCATCGCCATGGCAGACACAGCATAATGCCATCTTTTGTAATGCAGATGGCGATCAGGTCTGAAATTTTAGGAAAACTTACTAATGGACTTTAAGGGGGAGTCCATTACTCCACAAAGGTATTGGGTGTTACCTTTGCAATGCCTTGTACTCCGATCTTACAGTTACTCTGACACTTAATGCCTACGGTTTGCGAAGGTGGTCAGGGCAGCTCTGCAGACCCCACGTCAACTGGAGGGGCAGAAATATGGACTGGATGAAGCTGCTTCTCAGCTTGGCATTGTCCTCACCCACTCTTTTTAGGCTCCATTCTTATTTTCCAATCAGTTCATAAGTTTGTATCTGCTGTGGACATCCTTCAGAGCCTTACATAGGAAAGAAAAGTGGGTGTCTTGAACTGGATGCATGAACTTGGCTAGATCATATGTCCACAATTAATTCCAATTACCATCTTTTCAGCACCATCCCTGGCATGTGGCATCCCCACTGTCCCCCACTTCTGCATTTTTGCCACATCTGGATACTCTTGGGTGGTTCCTCTTTCTCTCAGGCAAACCCAGACCAGAATGCAGGTTTCTGCCAGCCTCGGCCACTTCCTTCCCTTCATCGTTTGCACCAACAGGGACCGCCATAAGGGGAAAAGTTAGAAACCCTTTAAATTATACACTATAATGCTTGGTTTTGGAATCAACTTTGAATTAATCAGCTTTTCCCATTCACTGTTCTTGGACCTGAGACTTCCTGTTGGTGTCACAAGTGAGCATCGATCTGCAGTGTGTCCAGCTTCGTGGTCCTTCTTAGAGAGTTAAAAGAGGGGCTCAGATGAAACACTGTGTGATTTAATCAGAATGCCCCAGTTCTACACGCGCCATGTGGATGGTTTCCTTGTTTTTTTGACCCTAGGAAGGTCTTTAGCTGCTCTTGTCTTTAGTTCTCTTGTCCAGAAAAGGGGATGAGCTAGGTCATCTCCGAAATTTCTTGCTGCTTTAAGCCAAAAAATGCTTTGACCATTTGGCTGGTAGCTGCCTGAATAAGGCACTAGCCCTGATCTCAAGGAGTGTATAATCTTTTCCCACGCCTAGAGAGGAGCAGAGAGGAGCAGTGGTCATCCTGGGAGACAGTGTGAGCTGAGTGTTCCAGGTGGCAGGTGCTGCAGGAAGAAGACATTGCTGTGGGCTGGGCTGGGCCGGGCTGGCTACTAAGAGGAAGGACCGCTGAGGTGGCAGGAGAGAGACAGGGGGCCAAGTGAGGGGCAGGATGCCGCCCACCTTGTGCTTTGTGCAGATTCTTCTGTGGAGAAGTTTCATGGACCATTCTTATTTCCCAGTCAGTTCACAAGCTTATCTCTGCTGTGGACATCCTTCATAACCTCACATAGGGAAGAAAACTGGGTGTCTTGAACTGGATGCATGAACTTGGCTAGACCACCTTACTTTCAGTTACGGCCAATTTCAAGGGTTACTGTGACAATGGGAACCCATGTTATTGGGAGGGAGCAGCCCCTTGAGAAATGTGCAATACCACCTCTCCATCTGTTCTGTACACATGCAGGGTGCCCCCCCAAAATGTATACACACTTTGAATAATTATTAATTCCAATGGGTTAAATCTGAAAAGAAAGAAACATCAATTGAGCTATGAGCTCTTAAAGTGTGTATACATCTTTTTGGGACACCCTGTATATATGACAGGTGGGATGGGGTCATATTTATCTTTACAGTTTATTGATTTTATAGAAGAATTTATTCACAAATTAATTCACACACTTGGGTGATTAAGACCAAATGTCATAGAGATGTATATTTCCTAATTCTTTGTTATTTCTGAAATATTTCCATGATGGATTTAAAGACTGAAAAAAGATAATTTTAAATAAATCTTATCAAATGTATCAGCACAAATAGCACAAGATTGTGTCTGGGGTGTCTGGTGGTCTAGCTCCCAAACCCCCCGTTTCTTGTTTAGGGGACCAGGTGTTTCTGTTTTATGGGGCTGCTGTGAAAAGCCTCACAAACTTGTCACGCCCCAAAGTCTGGAAGCTGATGTCCCCAGTTGGCGTTGGCAGGCCCATGCTCCCCTGAAGGCTCGAGGGGGGATCCTTCCTTGCCTTGCCTCGCTTCTGCTGGTTGCTGTAATCCTGGCGTTCCTGGGTTTGTAGACAGATGACTGCAGTTTCCATCTCTGTTGTCACATTGTGTTCTCGTGTCTAGAGTCTCTGTGCACAATTTTCCCTGTTCTTATATGGATACCAGCCATCTTGGCTTCAGGGCCCACCCAAATCCAGTACAATTTCATCTTAATTTTATTTTCATCGAGATATAATTGACACATAATATGATATTAGTTTCAGGCGCTATGTGTACATGCTGTGAAATGATCACCACAGTAAGAATAATTAACATACATCACCACACACAGTTACTTTTTTTTCTTGTATACCTCATCTTGATTCAGTTACATTTGCAAAGACCGTATTTCCAAATAAGGTCCTATTCATGGGCACTGGCGGTTAGGACTTGGACATGTCTATTTTGGGAGGACACAATTCAACCACAGGACCCAGATTGTCCAAGTACAGGAGGGAGGCAGGACCCTCTGTGTGGAGGCTGGGGTGGGCGGGCGTCTCCCTGAGCACAGAGCATGAACTCACAACCTCAGCTCGGGTGTTCTTGTCTGAGCTTTTGGATCCTGAGAAAGTGGCCCAAAGTTTTAGGGAGAGCCTGGTTGGACCCCATAATCTGGCCCTATGAGTGGCAGGGACATGTGGGTGGCTGAGTGGGGGAGATTTCTGCCCTCCTTTGGTTCCTGCTTGATTCCTGAACTTGATTCCCTGGCCTTCCCTTCAGTTCTAGCATTGTCCTAACATCCTTTCAATTAATTCCTTTTCTTTGGTTTAAATTAGACAAAGTCAGGTTTTCCTGTTTGCAAGCAAAAGCTTTGAATAATGCCAATATCAAATTAAACTAATTTGTTATACACATATTACCAGAACTTTCCAAAAAGCAGCAGAAGTTGGGACCATTAGCTTCAGAAGAGTAACTGCCATTAAGGATGACAGAACATTAATTATGACAGAACATTAAATATTGACTATCAAGTCACTCTTTTGTTGTAAATATCTTATCTATTTTTAACATATTTTTATTGATTTCAGAGAGGAAAGGAGAGGAAAAGAGAGATAGAAACATTAATGTGAGAGAGAATCATTGATGGGCTGCCTCCTGCACACCTCCTTCTGGGGATGGAGCCCACAACCCTGGCATGTGCCCTTGACTGGAATGGAACCTAGGACCCTTTAGTCCACAGGCCGATGCTCTATCCACTGAGCCAAACCAGCTAGGGCTGTTATAAATATTTTAAATAACAAAAGATAAGGCTCCTTTATAAATAGTTACATCAGGAAATTTTTGAAATTTTACTCTTTAGTGTCTAAGGGCACAAAAGGGGAATTCAAATTACTATTATTATTTTTAAAACATATTTTATTGATTGTTTACAGAGAGGAAGGGAGAGGGATAGGGAGAAACATTGATCAGCTGCCTCCTGTATACCCCCTACTGGGTATGTGCCTGCAACCAAGGTACATGCCCTTGACTGGAATCGAACCTGGGACCCTTGAGTCCGCAGGCTGACGCTCTATCCAGTGAACTAAATCAGTAGGGCTCAAATTATTTTTAAAATTTTTAATTAAATGAGTTTTAGGGGAAAAAATTAAAAGAGGAGGACTTCAAATATTATTTCTTCTTTTCAATATTTTTGGCTAGTAAAGCAGATCCACCTGCTAAGTTTAAGGAAATTATTCCACTCAATATGAAATAATTAATTTTCTTAGTTCATTCAATCTATCTGTTAATCAATTAACAATGTTACAAAGAATCTATATTCCACAATATGAACTATTTTTCAGTCCTAAGTGTGATAAGGCCTCCCTCTCCTGGCTATTTATAGGAACTACAGTTCTTTACCAATGCAGCTGCCTCTCTGGGATTGGAAAACAAGCAGTCAATCTTTAGTCTGTCCCCCACCCCCTTGAAAATTGTCAGAGGCAGTAGTAACCTCAGGGCAGGAGCAAGAAGAGACACAGATTAGGAAACCAGCTGTGAAGTAAATATTGGCCTACAGCTTTCTAGAATAAAGCTCTTTATAGAAAAATGCTTCTCTATAGAATAATGCTGTAATAATAATAATAATAATACATCCTGGCCGAGCGGCTCAGTTCGTTGGAGCATTGTCCCATAGACCAAAAGGTTGTGGGTTCGATCCTGATCAATGTTTCTCTCTCTCTTCCTTTCTCACTCTCTAAACTTAATAATAATAGTAAAAAATAATGCAAGGCACAAGTGTGAGCCACAGATGTAATTTCAAATTCCCTAGTGGCCACATTAAAACAAATAAAACAAAACAAGCAAAATTATTTTAAGTATCTTTAACTCAATATATCCAGCATATCACTTCAGCATTAAATCACAATAAAAACATTAGTGAGCTATTTTACATTCCTTTCTTGCACCAAGCCTTTGAAATCCAGGGTGTACTTTCTACTTGTAGCACCTCCCAATTCAACCAGTCACATTTCAGGTGCTCGATGACCTCTCAGTGCAAGCGGGTGTTAATTAAATAGTGTGGGATTAGAGAAACTCCAACAGCGAGGACAGGAACACAAGAGACATGTCATTAGCTATTTTGTAATTTACAATTCATACCATCTCACAATGGTATAAAATCCACTTGGAAAAGGACCATTAAACATGAATAAGTTGGCTTGCAGGAGCCTAGAGGTTCATGTTTTTTTGAATCGTTGTTGGTGGAGCATAACTTTGTACAGGCTTTTGGAAAGTGGTTTGATGTTCGGTAGCCAGAGCTTTCAAACGCTCAGACCTTCTGGATCAGAGTTACACTTAGGGGAATGGTAGCAGGGAAATCTAAGCACAAGTTCGGCTTTGGATGACAAGCTCCTGTTGGACAGTTGATAATGGCCTTTCATCTCTCCACCCAATTCTGGCAAGTCTCTGTCTGCTCTCAGAATGGCTGCAGCCCTCAGCTGAGGAGCCAAACCCAGGGCCCATGGCTTTAGCCAAAGGTGATGGGTAGCTGCTTTGTCCTGAGCCCAGGAGCTGACACACCTTGACACTGGTGGTCATATACTTGGCTGGCTTTCCTTCCCCTTCCTGTGAGGTCTGAGGGGTTGGCTGGTTAAACAAAAGACGCACACATAAAATTAAACTAATGAATGAACATGTATAATTTAACTAAATAAAATAAGTATATAATTAAACGGATTAAATTTATTATTGATTTTGAAGGTCTTTGTCCTCCAGGGCATTTTAGTTGGGTCTCATTAGGAGTCATGAATTATGATGGAAGGGATGGCCCTTCAACAGAGTCCACTGGCTTCTGCCCCAGAATGGAAACCTATCCCTCGAGAGATGCAGACCAAGATCCATGGATGGAGCTGCTCAATGTGGCTGTTTTATTAGGGAAAAATAGAAACAACTTAAACATTTAACAATAGGAAATTGCGTAGCAATATGACATCTCTGTAGGATGGCCAACACACAGTTTTTTGTTTTTTTTTTTTAATCATTCAGCTTTTGAAGTAAGGTTTCAATGAATATTTCTCCTTTTTATTTTCAGTTTTGTCAAAGAAACCCAAGAGTTTTACATGGTTTGTTATGGGAAGCACCATCCCCCCCCCCTTCCCTTTCATTTTTCCTCTTCCCAGAGGACCCCTCTTTTGAACCAGTCATTTTAGAATTGACTTCCAAATTCTCCAAAGAGCACAGATGTATTTCTACTTCTGAGTTTCTTAGCTTTAGTCATTATCTACTGGCTTTTCACTCTGAAAGGTAAGGACTTATCTCTTTTCTTTCCCATCCACCCCTAATGCCCACCCTTCCCTTCCCAACCCTTCTTCCACTCAGAGAATGTCCTGTGCTCCTCGGACTATGTCATTGGTCTCAGTTTACCCCATGCACTGCTCCACTTGTGACTAGTCCCCCTTTGGATTGTAATCACTCACTTACTGGCACTTGCTTCATCACTTGACCAGGAATCTTGAGGATGTGGTCTATGCCTTTCTACTCTGTATCTTGGGTGTATGACACATTCCAAACAATGTTTGAGAAAGATATAATTAAACCTGTCAAGTGGCAGTCCATAGGCTGCTGCTTTAAGAAGGGTATGGAACACCAGCAGCAATTAAAGCCACCCTGCAAGGAATTCATTAGGCAAGAGATTTCCAATTCTCCACACCTGTTACCATACCTTAACCAGCATCCCACCCACCCTCCCAAGACTTCGCTTCCATCTTGATAAAACTCTTAATTTCTCCCTCCCTATATTGGTCAACTTTGTCTCCAAGTCTGCCCAGGATGGGGAAAACTAAAAGTTTCAAGGTCTCATGGAACTAGCCCAAGTGAAACTGAGTTTTAGTTTTGTTAATCCTCACCTGAGAATATTTTTCTATTGATCTTTTAGATAGAGTGGAAGAGAGAGGGAAAGACAGAGAGGAACATCAATGTGAGAGAAACAAATTGATTGGTTGTCTCCTGCACATGCCCTGAACAGGGCCCAGGCCGGGGAGAAGCCTGCAACCAAGTTACGTGCTCTTGACTGGAATCGAACCTGGGACCCTTTGGTCCACAGGCGGATGCTCTATCCACTGAGTGAAACTGGCTAGGGTTGGAACTGAGTTTTCTTATGAATAAGATATAAAATTTTGAAAGTTTTAAATTGGACTTTGAAGATCAGGTAAGACACCAACAGATGGAGATGGGATTTCTTTGCAGGAGCATGTCCCACCCAAGTGGTTGTCCTTTGAGACAGAGTGGAATGGGCCACCCATGTACTTTAGCTATAAATAACTATATTTGCAATGGAGATCAGATTATGATATTGTTAGTGATTAGATTTGATTCAGCCTTGCCTTCCAGAGAAGCTTGTATATATCTGTGAAGTTTGTGAGCTGCAAGTTTGTCTGTAGAGAATCTACCAGATTCTATTGAATGTCCACTATAGGACAGGCACCTGAGGATGGATGCAGTAAAAAGATGGATCGCCCTGTCTGGTGTGGCTCAGTTGATTGGATGTCTTCCCACTGAAAGGTTACTGGTTCGATTCCTAGTAAGGTTGTGGACTCAATCTCTGGTGGGGGATGTGCAAAAGGCAGCCGATTGATATATTGCTCTCACGTCAGTTTCTTTCTCTGCGTTCCTCTCTCTCTCTCTCAAAGTCAATAAAAAAGAGAGAGAGAGAGAGAGAGAGAGAGAGAGAGAGAGAGAGAGAGAGAGAGAGAGAGAGAGAGATGGGTTGTATAGTCCAGTTGGTGAGATAATCACAATACTGAATAATAATAGTAAATAAGTAGTAAAATAGATAATTATAAGTACAATAAGTAGTCTGAGGAGAATGTGCTGTGGGAATATTTGAGACAGGAGTGGGGAGGTTGTAGCAGTCTTCCACGAGGGAGAACTGACTGAACTCACCTTCCACTGGAGAAGATCGGAAGGCCTGTGGTGTCATTGGGGGGAAAAAGATCAAATGAAATGTATGGAGATTGAACAGGCATACAAGGAAATGTTGGATGATATAGGGCAAATCGGGCATGCCATGTGACAAATTTTCAAAAATAGGACATACAAAATGTGTCTCTTTTGTTAACTGAATGTAGTATTAATATGGAGAAAGCAAATAGTCTGGTTATTTATAAGTCAACTCAGCCATGTTCAGTAATCTGGAGAGGGCGTAACTAATTTAAAACTTAGTCACACTCAGAACAAACTCAGTCATGTTCAGGGTTATCATTCTGGGCACTATTCCTTTCCCAGGAGAGATGTTAGGAGGTGATGGTTTTGCCTCCCTGCCACATGAGTCCCTTGGAAGGAGGTGGTGGCAGCATGTACTGCTGCCCCTCTCTCCCCCATCCCAGGACCTACACGTTCTCAGATTGCCATTTCCCCTGTAGGGTTGCCCCAACCTGGTAACCCTGGGGAGAACCTGTCTGTGGGCCTTGCTGTCTTTCTGGGTCTCCTCCAAACTTGAGGCTCAGGCCCTGATGGCTCTTGAATTTGTAAACTTATAAGGGGCTTTATGATGTGCTCTTACTTCTCATTTCACCTCCACCCAGATTTGCCAAGGGACAGGCAGATTGTGTGACTCCCACTTCCTTTCCATCCCAAAGGAGAGGGTCTGTTATTTCACTGGCGTGGGAATGGGGTCTAGGGGAGCCAGGTCTGCTCGACCACTCCTTTCTCATTCTTTCTGCTTTACTCTTCAACGTGTTTGTTCACTAATTCCGGTCATGCTGGGGCTGGTAGGAAGTGTTAATGAGAGAAATATATGGAGGGTGGGAGCCATGTGCAACATCTCACAGGACACCCTCTATATGCCCAAGAGAACAAGGATCTAAGGTGGCCTGGTGTGGATGGTGGTGGATGGGGTGATGTGGGAATCAGGGGTGCATAACTTCATCAGGACAGAGAAGCAGGCCTGGAAGGAAATAGGATCACAGGTTTGCACCAGGAATTAGTGAAGGTAGGTATTGGAATTGAGGGGAATTGAGTCAGGGGAGTGTCATGGTAGCAGAGGGGAAGGAATTCAGAGGAGACAGACCTTAACCTACATTCTAAGAACCATTCATACCATGGTTATAAAAAAAAGCTCATATTATCTTTTTAATTTATTTGTTGTGATTGGAAACAAGATTGCTTATTTTATTTCTTAGGCATTAAAAGTTATATTTTTTGACCTTGAGTAAATGCCTAGACGTTTGAAAATGCAATAAATTAAAAGCATGTGGTAGGTTATATAAATATTACTCTCCTTCCTCCTCCCAACACACCCAAGGTATCTGAGTGGGTCAAGCTGAGTGTCTTTTCAAAATGTGCTGTCTGAGTGAGGCAGTGATGATGGCACTCTTTGGCAGTGAACTCCATGGGGATGACAGGAAGTTAGAACAGGTCCCCAGGGAAGCAGTTTGCTCTGCTTCTGGTTTCTTCAGAAACATAGGTGTGTGATTTCCTATCACACATAAAAATCCATCCCTAAGGCAGTGGGAATGTGATGGTTGGTGTAATCAGCATTCATTTCTCAAAGTTTCAGAAGCCCATTCCTGGGATGACTGAGAGCCTAAAATGTGATGCTTTTTTAAAAACTGTTCCCCAAAATTCCTTCCCTGACCTTCCTCATAGTGAGTTCACTGTGTTGAGCCAAGATTTGGTAAAGACAGGGCTTGCCCCACACCCTGATGAAGTATTCTTTTTGAGTGTGTAAAAGAAATACATTCATTTCTAGAAACTGGAATCCAGTGACTGTCTTGTAGGGGCCTGTTTGGGCATTTCTCTGCTGGAACAAACCCTACTGGAACTGTGCCCAGACCTTGGGCAGATAACCTCTCCAATCACATTCATATCCTAAAGCCACATATCTTTTCTTCTGAGGAAACTTGTGAGTTCTGCTAGACGTTTTATGGTAGTAGAGGGGTAGGTTTAACAGAGGTGAGAGAGAGGAAGGAAGGCATGGACAAGAGAGGAGTAGACCCTGAATATTTGAGAATGGTTTAGTATTAGGAAAAATTTGAATTTGTATAGAAAAAATTCAGAATTATGGAATACTTGAAACATAATATATTATTTAAAAATATCTATAATAATAAAAAGCATAATATGCAAATCGACCGAATAGCTGAACAGTAGAACGACCGTCTGGATGACCTTCCAGATGAAGATGGGGCTGCAAGGGCCAAGGCAGCCAGGGCTGTGAGGGCAGAGCCCCTTGTACAAATTTTGTGCATCAGGCCTCTATTCTATACTAATAAAAGGGTAATATGCTAATTAGTCTGGGAGACCTTCCAGGAGACCTTCCAGATGTCCTTCTGGACAAAGCCCTGGTGGCAGGGCCGAGGCAAAGGTGGATAGGGGCAAGCAGGCCAGCAGGGGTGCGCAGTTGGGGGCGAGTAGGCTGGTGGGGCGGAGGGGGGGGGGCAGTTGAGGGTAAGCAGGCCAGCAGGGGGGGGCAGTTGGGGATGAGCAGGCTGGCAGGGGGACATTTGGGGGATATCAGGCCAGCAGACAGAGTGGTTAGGGGTGATCAAGCAGGCAGGCAGATGAGCAGTTAGGAGCCAGCAGTCCTGGATTGGGAGAGGGATGTCTGACTGCCAGTTTAGGCCCGATCTCCCGAGGGGTTCCTGATTGGAGAGGGTGCAGGCTGGGCTGAGGGACATCCCCGCCCCCCCCCCCCCCCCGCCCCCCATGCACAAATTTTGTGCACAGGGCCACTAGTTATATATAATAAACTAAAATGCTTATGGTTATTAGTCAATTATATGAAAGGTATAACTTTTAGTCCTATATTATATATTATATAATAATATATAATAAAGGTTGAGGAAACTTGGGGGCTCAACAAGGGCTGAGTCACATATGATAGGCACTTTCCCAAACCTGAATAGGATGATTATTTGCTGCCAGACAGCTCAGGGCATCTTAATCTACATGTCATTGCCTCCTCTTGGCCAAACACCTGAACAGCTGTAGGCTATTCCCCAATCTGACAATGCTTCTGTAAACCCTACCCTTTGAAGTTTATGTATCCATCTTGCCTTAGGACAAATTGCATTAAAGAGCAAGGGTCCTGAGACAGGGAGAATCTTTAGCTCCTTTAGCTGAAGCTCCTCTGACCCCCAATGTCTTTCAAAATGATCTTTCGTCTCTGGACGTTCTTTCTTTCTTTCTTTCTTTCTTTCTTTCTTTCTTTCTTTCTTTCTTTCTTTCTTTCTTTCTTTCTTTCTTTCTTCCTTTCTTCCTTCCTTCCTTCCTTCCTTCCTTCCTTCCTTCCTTCCTTCCTTCCTTCCTTCCTTCCTTCCTTCCTTTTTCTTTTTTTTTATTGTTTAAAATATTACATATAGTAGTACATATATCTCCTTTTTCCCCCCCATTGATCTTCCCCCAGTCTCTACTACCCCCTGCCTGGACTCTTTCTTAATCTATGCACAGCCTTTCTCCAGATTGCCGACACCTTCTTAATGCTGGGACCAGAACCCCGGCATAGAGGCCCAATGCAAGTAATTCATGCAAGAGTAGGCCTTCTCAGCCCTGGCTTCATCCGGAAGATCGGCTGGACGGTCATTCTGCTGTTCAGCTATTTGGTCAATTTGCATATTATGCTTTTATTATTATAGATATATATTAAAAAGCTGTTATTTTGAACTTTTAAGCAAATACAAATCACAGTACTATGTATGCATGAGAATGCATTTCAAATTAATGAAGTAAAAATCAATGGATCCCTGGCTGGCATGTTCAGTGGTTAGAGCATCACCCACCCACTGCAAGATCGAGGGTTTGATTCCCAATCAAGGGCATGTACCTGGCTTGCAGGTTTGATCCCTGGTCCTGGGGGATGGGGGGAGGGAGGGAGGGACAACCAATCAATGTAAAGATTAGTTGTCTCTGTCTTTCTCCCTTCCTTCCACTCTCTCTGAAAAGCAATGGGAAAAATATCTTCGGGTAAGGATTAATAATAAAAAAAAATCATTGGAGATATTGGACTTATTACTGACATTAAAGTAATTATTGCTTAATCATTAAAATGAGAACTGCTCTAAGGTTTCTAAAAGGTCATTTGAAGGGTGTTCCCCTTTGCAATGAAGTACTTTGATTCGAAGATCTGTCAGGATACATTCTGTTGATATGAGACTGAGTTTGGTCTGGAGATGGACTTGTGCCCTGGGCCAGGACAACCAGGACACTTCCCTGGGGATTTCCTGAGAGGAGTTGGCAGGAAAGAGCCTGTGTTCTCTGGTGATGACATTAGTACATGTGGCTGAAGCAACTGGGGCCTGTGTCCCCTCTGCCTGGAGAAAGCCCATCTGCAGCAGGAGGTGAGGCCAACAGGCAGCGAGAGCAGAGATGAGCTGCATGAGTAAAAGTTCTGAAGAGCTTAAATCCTAGTCCATTCCAGCCCTACCCACCACTTCGTTAAATGGGCCTGTACTGTCCGCTTTTTCATTTAGTTTTTAGGCAAATTTGCTTTTCTGTCACTTGCTACCAAAGAACTGGCCTGATCTAATAATACTCATTGGCATTACCTCACTGGTGGAGAGAGGGGAAATGAAATATTCCAAGTGCACCAGCAGCAATGGCACAAAAGCAAAAAAAAAAAAAAAGAAAAAAAAAGAAAAAAGGTTTATTCAGGGAGCAGGGCATTCCCTTTGATCAGAATAGGGATTCTAGGTCAACTTGCTGAAAGCCAATTTACTGCAGGATCAATTCACTGAAAAACATTCTTCAATAAATTCAATGTATACGTAGATATGTGTGTGCATATTTGTGTGTGTATGAGTGTATATATGTATGTAATTGTGTATGTATATATGTATACATGTCATTTTAATGGCTATATTAATGAATATATTCTTCTTGAATAAATATAACATATTTAGGTCTTTTCTCTCCTTGAGCTGGAGATTGGAAGAAGTTCAAAAGAGATAAGGAAAGATGGGGAATCCCAACCTATTTCTAACTCACATTCCTTCCTAATTGAATAGGTATCTGTGACTCCTACATACTCTTTCATGTTGAAATGTGATAGTTAACTTGGTTTAGGAATGTCCTCATTCTGAATACAAATTTTGGATCAACTATCATACATTTACATGTGAATGATAGACTTGGTGGAAGTCTAGATGAGTGGCCTGCAAACTTCAGACTCTTGAAGAGATATAAAAAAAAGATAATCTTTTCTGGAGGTGGGGCTCAGATAACTCTTTTCAACCAGATTCAGGAAGCATCAGTTACACCCTCCTCTCTTGGTCTTGAATTTTAGTGTACATTCTAATTATCTGGGAAAGGTGTTAAAAATGGAGATTTTAGGGGCTCCTCCCAGAAATTCTGGCCCAATAGGCATAGGATGGGGCCCTGCCCTAGAATTCTCATTTTACAATCAACATTGGTGATTCTGTTGAAACTGATTCCTAGATCACAATTGGAGAACACACCTATCCAGTGATTCTCAACTCTGGTTGCTATGTAGGATTGCCCTGGAGCATTTAAAAAATGCTGATGCCTGGGCCCCACCCCAGATCCATTACAATTAAATTTCTGGGGGTAGAGCTTGGGAACTGTCTTTGTTAACTGCTCCCAGGCAACTCTGACATGTGGCTTGAGCAAGGAGAACCCTTAGTAGACAACTGACTGTCTAGGGTGAAGTTGGCATTTGGTTGCACACATGGGCAATAGGTTTTACTTACAATTTAAGGTGTTCATTTAAGCCTCACACCAATTCTAAGAGTTTGGTATAATTATCCCCATTTTATAGATTAAGAAACTGAGGCTCAGAAAAGTTGTACAATTAATCTGAGGACATATATTTTATGTATGTTGGAACCAGCATTAGATTCTGGGGCCAAAGACCTAATATATCTTCCTGTCTCCTTCTATAGATAATTGCTATGGAAAAAATAAAAACAAATTGGAGACAATTTTGGAATTCAAATGAACTGATGATTAGAATGCCTTTATATAAGACATATATAATATTTTATAAGCTAAGATAGGTCATATGCATGTAATGGGATGAATGATGAACCAATCAGACACAACCTTGTCAGTTTCTGACTTACAGGAGTCTTGGTCATGAGAAAAAGAATGACGTCTCATTTTCCTCATATATACCAGTGATTCCACTTACTGTGACCGTAGATCCCCTCCACAAAAGTTGATTAGTTCCTCCCAAACAGGGCTGTCTCTTGTTCTCTCAGTTTAATAGTTGTTTTGAATCTGAATGGACCATTAATTCACATATAAAAATGGAAAGGAAATAATCTCTCATCGCTTCATTTGCAATGTTTCACAGCTGGTCTGACACAACAATAAATAAATAAATATCTCTAAAACAGATATGGTGAGATTTGGGGTATGATTCATCCTGACACAAAATGTGGTCAATGGAGGGGCATGACTACAGCAGTGATCTGTCTTCTCTATCTCCCTGTGAGGTCACCCGCTGCCAGACTAATGGGTGTGGCCTAGACTTTGGCAGATTCTTGCTTACTCACCAAGAGAGAGCTCCCAGCAGCCTGGGGCTGTTTGGACATTGCCATTAGCTGCCCCACCCATTCCTCTATTAGCTCATGTGTTAAGGGAGGGGATCTCTTCAACTAAATATAGGAATCCCATAGATTTTCTGCATCCATAAGGTTTGACTAGGTGCATTTTTCTCAACACAAAAACTTTGATTTTGAAGGTAGACTGTGAGTATAAAAGAGGGATTAATACTCTAGGTTTTAGATTTTTTAGGAGTACTCAGGAATGATAACTAGAATGCTACTGAGAAGTCTTACTGATGTATAATGTGTAATTGCAAAACAAAGCACCCCCCAAGGTGTTTACATGGACCCCTTTAGTATGTCCAGTAACACAACCTGAGGGCTGAATGGCTGTTCCTGCTGCTTATTCACTCCACCCATTCCATTTTCCTGCGCTGGTCTCCAGCAACCCCCTATACCACTTCCTAGCTTCTTCTCAGAGCCTCTAGAGCAGTCCCCATTCTATCAAGACGTGTTCAGAAAAGCATGATTTTCTTCTAACCTGCAGCCAGCTGACTACTAGCAGTGATGTGTCACTCTGATTTAAATAACAGCGTTATTGAGATATAACTTACATGCCATAAAATTTACTCTCTTAAAGTATACAATTCAGTATATTTTTTAAAAGTGTATTTACAGAGTTGTGCTGCCTTTACTTCTACCTAATTTTAGACACTTTCATTACCCCTAAAATAAACCCTGTATCTATTAACCGTCACTCCCCCTAAACTCCCCTCTCCCTGTCCCAGGAAACCACTAATCCATGTTCTGCCTCTACAGATTTGCTTTTTCTGGGCATTTCAGATACATAGAATCATACAATATGTGATCCTTTGTGTCTGGCTTCTTTCACTGAGCATAATGTTTTCAAGGTTCACCCATGTTGTGGCATGTACCAGTACTATGTTTCTTTTTATGGATCAATAATATCCCTTGTATGACTATATGGATTTTTATTTATCTATTCATCAGCTAATGGACATTTGAGTTGTTTTCATTTTTTGAGATTATGAATAATGCTGCCATGGACATTCATGTGCACATATGTTTTCATTTTGGAGGACATATGCTGAGGGGTAAAATTACTGGGTCATATATTTATCATTTTGAAGAACTGCCAGACTGTTTTCCAAAGCAGCTGTAGCATTTTACATTCCAATCAGAAATGCACAGGAGTTCTAATTTCTCCAAATCTTCAATGCTTGATATTGTCTGTCTTTTTAAATTACTTCTCTCTTAGTGGGTGTGAAGTAGGATCTCATGGTTTTTATTTGCATTTCCCTAATAATGTTGATCATTTTTCCATATGTTTATTGACTGTTAGTATACCTTCCTTGGAAAGATATCTATTCAAATCTTTAACCCATTTAAAATGGATCCCTTGTTTTTTTTTTATTGTTGAGAGATAAGAATTCTTTATATATTCTGGATCCAAGTCCTTCTTTGATTCACAAATGTTTACTCTCATTCTGTGAAATATATATATATATATATATATATATATATATATATACACACACACACATATATAGTGAAAAGACAAATATATATATATATATATTTATCTTTTCACTTTCTTGTCTTTTGCATCATAAAAGTTTTAATTGTGATGAAGTCTAATTTATCTGTTACTTTATTGTTGTTGTTGCTTGTGTTTTGACTTCATTTCTAAGAAACCATTGTTTAATCCAAGGTCACAAAGACTGAGTCCTATGTTTTCTTCTAAGAGTTTAATACTCTAATATATAGGTCAACGAGTCATCTTGAGTTAATTTTTGTATATGGTGTGAGGTAGGGGTCCAAGTTTATTCTTTTGCATGTGGATATTCAGCTTCCCCAGCATCATTTGTTAAAAATACTTTTTTTCCCTTCCACTGAATTGTCTTAGTACCTGTGTTAGCTTAGGCTGCTATAACAAATTATTATACAGTGGGCGATTTAAGCAACAGAAATGTGTATCTCACAGTTCTGGAGGCTGGGAAATTTAAGATAAGGTGCTGATCAATTTGGTTCCTGGTAAAAGTTCTCTTCCTGACTTTTAGGCAGATGCCTTTTTGCTATGTCAGAGAGAGAGGGGGAGAGAGGGAGAGAGAGAGAGAGAGAGAGAGAGAGAGAGAGAGAGAGCTTTTACATATGAATTTAGGGGAATCAAAAACATTCAGTCCATATTATTCTTCTCTTAATCTCTCAGAATTCATGTTATTCATACATGCAAATTATATTCTTTCCATCCCCATAGCTCCAAAAATCTTAACTTGTTCTAGACTCAACCCTAAAGTCCAAAGTTTCATCTAAATATCAGCTAAAACAGCCCGACAGAGGTGACTCAGTGGTTGAGCATCGACCTATGAACCCGGAGGTCATGGTTGAATTCCAGTCAGGGCATATGTCTAGGTTGTGGGCTTGATCCCAGTCTTGCAGGAGGCAGCCATTCAATGGTTCTCTCTCATCATTGATGTTTCTATCTCTCTCTCCCTCTCCCTTTCTCTCTGAAATCAATAAAAATATATTTAAAAATAAATAAATAAATAATCTTCTAAAGCAGATATGGTGAGATTTAAGGTATGGTTCATCCTGAGATAAAATTTATCTCCAGCTGTGTCTGTGAAATAAGATGAGTTACTAGTATGTGCTTTCCAAAATATAACGAACAAGCATAGGATAGACATTCTCATTCCAAAAGAAAGAAAAAGGAAAGAAGAAAAGGTGATGGGTTCCAAACAAACTCAAAATCTAGTACGGTGAATTTCATCAGATTTTAAGGCTTACAAATAACAAAAAGTTAATTTTCACTCTTCTGGAGTCTGGAAGTTCAAGATCAAGACACCTGTAGATTCAGTGTCTGGTGAGGGCCTGCTTTCTGGTTCATAAATGGCTGTCTTTTGACTGTGTCTTCACATGGTGGAAGGGGCTAAGGAGCTCTCTGGGATCTCTTTTATAAAGCAGTCATTCTATTCATGAGGCCTCCACACTCATGACCTAAGCACCTCCCAAAGACCCCACCTCCTAATACCATCCCATTGGGCATTAGGTTTCAACATACATATTGGGGGAGGGGGACATTTATATTCAGTCCATAGCAACTGGTTAACTCAAAGTTTTCTGTGTGTGACATTCTGATATGTACAATGTTCTTCATCATTCTAGGATTTTCTTTCACACTTGAATATTTTCTAGTGCTAAAAATTGCTGTACATTTTGGCTATAGGTAAGATTATCCAAAGGCACCACACCCCTCAGGTTAAAATCACAGCTTACACAAAGGAGATTTTTGGGTGTTGCCAAGCATGTTCTAGATCAGGAGAGATACTGAGAATCTTCGAGTAATCACCTACAGCTGCCTACTCCTCTCTTACACGTGCTTACAATTGATTTGTGACATCATTGTTTCACATCTGTTTGACATTCTAACCATAGCACTGTAAAAGATGAGACCTAGATTTTGTTTCACGTTTGTGTTCAACTCAGTATAGAATCATTTGTATTTGTCTCAGAGAATTCTGAAAAAACTTATTTCCACCTGCATAAATGATTACTGTAGGCATGTGTTTTAGCTTTACATAATTTAAAAAATTTTCATAACACATTTAGGTATTATTTTTATCAAAATCATAATTAGTAATTACAATACAGAAGTTTTTATCTAGAATAACTCTTGAAAGGCAAAAGTATTAGTTTCCCTTCTTGTCACTTGTATAATGGAGTCTTAAAAATTACAAACTATATGTGTTAATTGAAGTACATTTGGAAATATAAGAAAATGAAGAGAAAGCAGAAATAGTCTATAAAGAGTGGATATCTTACCTTCCTAAAATTACAGTGCTTTGGTTACTGTCATCCGTATGTATAATCACAGCCAGGTTCCAGAGCTTCCCTTTGACACTTCTGTGGGGTAAGAAGAGCAGAGATGGGAGGTTGGAGAAGGAAGCTGAATTCCTTCAGAGGTAGACTTTGAATGGAAATGACCAACCTCTGAGTTTGCCAGGCTTCACTTTTGTTCCTTGAAGTTTTTCAGACTCTGATCACTAGACCTTCCTGGTTTTTGCTTGCCTAGGTGGAACCACTTAATTCTTTCTAGATCAGTTATGGAGTTCTGCTTATTTGACTATTTCATATTTAAATTTTATATTATCAGGTTTGGATATTCTATATTATCAGGCTTAAAATGTTTGATTTGATGTTCCCAATACAACTGCATTACTGGTCACAACTAAAGTTTTAAAATTCTACCTACTCTAAAGGTGCTTAAATTGGTTGTTTTTTTCTTAACTTTTCAAACTTAGAGAAAAATTACAATAAAAAGACAAATAATTCCATTGCATTCTTTACCCAAATTCTCCAAACGTTACCATTTTATCTGATTGCTCTCTCTCTTTCTCTTTATCACTTCAAAATAATTACAGACATGCTGCCTCATTATCTCTCAATATTTCAACATGCATTTCCTCAAAACAAGGACATTTTCTTATATATTCATAGTACAAATATAAAAATCAGGGAATTACCACTGTTATAATACTGATATTGAAACCACATACCTCTTTTCAATTTTTTCCAGTTGTCTCAATGACTTAATAATGTCTGATAGAGCTAAAAAAGAATTTTTTCCCTTCCTTCCTTCTTTTCTTTCTCCCTTCCTTCCTTCCTTCCTTCCTTCCTTCCTTCCTTCCTTCCTTCCTTCCTTCCTTCCCTACCTCTTCTTTCTTTTCTGGTTCAGGATCCAATACAGAATCACACATCCATTGAGTTAGCTGATTGAATTTTGATAAATTCACTTAATTGAAGTATAATGTACATAAAATAAAATTTACTTTAAGTGAAGTTTTAAGCTTTAATTGTATAAGTTTTGACAAATGCATGCTCTCATGTTTTCAATAAATATATGGAATATTTCCATCACCCCAAAAGGCTCCCTTTACTTCTTCCGAGTCAATCCCCAACTCCTGGCTCCTGGCAACCCTTGATCTCTGTCATTATAGATTTGACTTATCTTTTGTGTAGTTTTGTGCATATGAAATACTGCAATACGTACACCTTTGTATCCAGCTCAGTATGTTTTGAGTTTCATGATAGAGGGAGTGAGAGAGTCATCAATGTGAGAGAGACACATTGATTGGTTGTTTCTTGCACGATCCCTGAGTGGGGCCAAGGATCAAACCTGCAGCCTAGGAACATGCCCTTGACTGGGAATTGAGCCTGGGAACCTTCAGTTTGAGGGCAAATGCTCTAACCACTGAACAACTGGCCAGAGCTGATTTGCTTTTGAAACCTGTAAATCATGATGCCAACTTTCATCATGCATATACAATATGATAAGCTAAGTTTGAGCACTTGTATTAATTCATTTCATTTTTGCAACAGCCCTGAGATAGGTACTGCTATCACTCCTATCTTACAGATGAGAAAACCGAGGCACTGAGAGGCTAAACAATTAGTCCAAGCTCACATATCTAAGAAGTGTGAAGCTAGTCTTTAAACCCAAGCTGGACAATATGGTAATTACCAGAGGGCAAGGGGGGGGGGGGTGGGTAGAGGGAGGCAGAAAAAGGTATAGGGGGTCAAATACCGTATATGGTCTATCTTCAAAATTAATTCATTATAGCTAGCAGCCTCCCTGACTTCTTGTATTCTCTTTTTAATTTTTAAGTTATCTCTCTTTCTTTTTAAACTTTCATATATTTCCAATATACTCTGAAATAGAGGAAATATAATAAACAGTCATTTTATCTGTAAAAATATTAGTAGATATCTCTGATTGAGGAGGATTTAAAAAAATTGTAACTCTGATATTAGAATCACACCTGAAAAATTACATTAGTTTCTTAATATCATCAAAATTTAGTGTTCAAATCTCCTCGATATTGTCATCATTATTTTTATTTACAATGTGTGTGAAGCATGATCCATATAATTGGAATAATTTGATATCTCAAAAATGTCATTGAATTTATAGGTTCTCCCTGGAACTCTTTTGGTTTCTGCAGGTTAATTGTTGAAGAAAATAGGTCATATGACTGTAGAGTTTTCTGTATTCTGGATTTTGCTGACCAAATCTCTATGGTATAATTTGAAATTCTCTATTCCTTATACTTCCTGAAATTTGTAATTAAATCTTGAAGCTTTATTCTATCCAGGTCTGATTTTTATTTTTTTGGTTAGACTACATCAAAGGTGATGCTGTAAAACTTCCACCAAAAAAGTACACAATGCCTGATTGTGGCTCTTTTTGTGATGGTATCAGCCATTGATGATCATAGTCCAGATGAGTTCATTTATTAGGGGTTGTAAAATGGTGTTTAGTCCCATCATTTCTTCTTTGCTTATTAGCCAGAATACATCTATACAGAGAAAACTATTATGAACTATTTGGTCACTTAAGATTTTCATAGGAAAGAAAACAATTAATGTTGGCTTCTTTCCCTTTGACACTCATTTTCAAAACAGTAAGTTGGTTATGAGAGAAGATTGCAACTATAGACTATGTTGGCTCATTTGCCAAGAATTAACTATACAAATTCTCTTAGTACAGTCTCATCTTAGGTTTTCCTGAAAAACATGCCAAGGCAAATGGGAAATTTGGCAACTTTTGCCAGACAATGAACATAAGAAGTAATGGGGCATTTTCATCTTCAAAGCATTCCAGGGCTAATTATTCGTCCATCTCCCCAAGAAGTAGGTGTTATTAACTTCATTTCAAAGATAAGAAAATGGAGACTTGAAGCAGCTATGAGAGCAACTTGCCCCAAGCTAAGAGGGTGTCACCATGTAAGATGAGAATATAATTTATGTATGGCTCAATTTTAAATTTCATGCTGAGGAAGAGAGACACAGGGAGAGCCAGAGAAAAGTAGGCTTCAAGTCCACTAACTCAACTCTGACACCATGGGTTGTGCAGTGTGCTGAAATTAGAGGATGCTCTGTGTCTCTGGGGGTTATCAATGAAGTATTTGATATTGTAATGCCTGACACATGGTAAGTGTGAGCACATGCTTGTTGGCTGACCTAAAATAATGTGCCCCGTTTTGCTACTAAGACATCCCTACAATGTGACAAGGACAGAAAACCTTCCACTAGATTCAGACTCTTCATTTATTGAAAGCAGTTGGAAGATGATGGCCATTTTTTCTCTAAGTTAGAACTACAGTGTGTGTGGATTACTTCCTGTGTAAAGTGGAGGTAGTATTTGTGTTCAAGTTGGAACATGTTTAGTTCATGCTGACAAATCACGTGCAATTGTGAGCCTGATTCAAACAGGAGATGATATAGTTCTTGGGACTCAGTCTTCTCAACACCGGGGTTGGTGCTGGCATTTTCCATTGGAGAGATGTTGAAGTTAAAATAATCCCAACACTTGGGAGCTGGAATTTACGACGTTTAGGTTCTCCACCCAGACTAACTGCCCCAACAGCCTCTAATTGCTTGGACGTTGGTGAAGCTCGCTTCCTCAGCACAAATGCTGCTGCTGTCAGGGTGCGAGAGTGAGTGGAGAAGCAAGTTAGCATGGATGATTTTCAAAAATAGGAAACCCAGAAGCCTTTTTTTTTTTTTTAAACCTTAGATTTGTCTTATTATTTACCTAACAACACTCTTAACCTAAACCCCATCTGATGAGCCTCATGATGACTTGGTAATTTAGCTCCTCCTTGAAAAGAACTGCAGATACCTTCCATGTACTGCAGACTTTTAATTCAGAAATTAAAGGCTACATCTTTTAGTTTTTGGTGAGACGTTGTTTAATTTGTACCCAGGTTTCTTCTTTCTATTAATTCTCAACTCATGTGCCAATAAACCTATTTATTGAGTTTTTTCTTCTCTTTAAGAAACTGCATACCTTTTTAGCTTTTCTCCTTCCTAACTTAGAGCTAGCTTTGCTGTTCTGGGTGTCAGCTATTTAAAGGCATGCTGTAATCTCTTGGATAGATAAAGAAAAAGGAGGAGGGATCTTGCTGTTCTCACACATCCTCCTCCTACTCAAAGACTTGCTCCACTTTCCTCTAGCTCCTCCTTTTCTGACTAATGATATCTATCACCCTGTGAAGTCATGACTAGTATCTGTAGGTAAACACTAGTTTGCTTATCAAATCCTGAAACACAAAGACTGTGGAAAAGTAGGTTGAAGACTGATATCAAAGAAGCCTAATCCCCCCCCCCCCCGCCCCGTAATGCCTTTTTTATTACAATATCCCCAAAAACTGAGTATACAAGTTTAGGAGGTCTCAAGACCCCTTCTTCAACTATAGAAATGTGCCATCTCAAGATAGTATATTTAAACTATAAAGAAGTTCAAATATAAAGAAAAAAGAATACATAAACATTCTGTGTGTCTTTTACTACCAATTACGTATTCTTCTGTACACCCTGAAAAACTTCCCTGTAAATTATAATAGATAAAGCAAATTATAATACATATATTATATATATACACACACATATACATAAAAAATACATATGTGTATATTGTGTGTGTGTATAAAATGTTAGTAACTCCTCTTCCCCAAAGATCAGCTGTTTTCTTTAATCAGCTGTATTAGTGTCAGCAAATGGCTACAGATACCTATTACTTTGAGAATTTAATACATTATTGTGAATTTAAACAAGCCAAAGGGCAAGAGGAAAAAGCACTATGTGGATGTCACATCTGGGGGTAAATTACCAAAACATCAAAGAGGCCTAATTTTATGCAATAGGGATGATTGCATCGTCTTTGTAATACTAACAAGTATTGGAGCTGACAATATGATTTGGTTTAGGGTGTGCATAAATCATGGGTTTATAGCAGAAGGACTAGTGGGAGACTCCATCACAGAGAGCAGCCAGGACTGCCAACTGCCAGGTGCTCAGGAGGTGGGGCCAACCTTGTCTCTAACCAAGTGAGTCAGGATAGTGGTTCTGCTTTGGGGTGGTGGTGGGGGGAAGGGTCTTGGGGCTTTCTCCTCAAAATCTCCCTTTTAACAGAAAACTGATCATTAATGTTAAGGGAATTATGTTTGATTCCTTTGTTTTCGTCCATTCTTGAACTATATGTAGGACTCCATATTTATTTGTTAACTTTAAAATTTTGTATTTCATTTATTTGTTAAGCAGTGGAAAGTGGGATGCTATTTGTACAGGCTCAGAGTTTAGAGTCTGAGTTCTGGGTGTGAGCTTGACTCCATCTCTTCTTAGCAATTCCTTACATTTCTAATGTCACTTTCCTCATTTGTGAAATTAGAATGACAATACATAACTGACTTGAAAGAGATAATCTATATATATAAAAGGCTAAGTGACTGACTGTATGTCCGACCGTCCAACTGACCGGTAAACGTTGAGTTGTGCATGCGCAATATAAAGTGCTTGCTGATGCCAATTGCACTAGTGTGTTTTGATCTGTCATTGTCAATCATGAATTTGGTTGTTTTTGCTGACATTCTGAAACTGAAAGAAAGTGGCAGAATATGTAGGTGCAATCATCATGCTATTGAGAAATCTTAATAGTAAATGGGGTCTTTGTAATGATTTATTATCAAAAGATTGCAACCTGACATAATCAAAGCTGAAGTATTAACAGAATCTGCGGAAGGAGAGGTTGTTCTGATTTCAAGAATTGATTTGTCCCATCTGACACTGGCCTCCCATTTAAATTAATTCAAAGACAGTTTCTTGTGATGCCAACATTTGTGATGATTATTTACAAATCATAAGGACAAACTCTAGGCAGAGTAAGAATAATCCTACCTGATCCCATTTTCGGACATGGTCAGTTATATGTTACTTTCTCTAGAGTTTGAAGAGTGTGTGATGTTAAAGTTAAAGTTGTAAATATTTCATCACAAGGGAAATTAGTCAAGCACTCTGAAAGTGTTTTTACTCTTAATTTGGTATCTTGGAAGCTTCTTAAAAATTTCCTCCCTTCCCAAGTGAAGCCAGTTGACTTCATATCTGAGATGTTTACATTCTTACACACTCTCTCTCATATGTCCTGTCAACACGTAGAACTGATGCTTATTAGGGGAAGGAGGCCTTCTCATATTCCACTCAATATATTCCATCACCCACATCAAACGGATAAGTTTAATCTCAGATTAACCACATAGTATTGTGTTTGATACAGGAATAAAGAGGATTTATTACAAGCACTACTTGGATTTAAATATGGAATCTGCTTTTCCCTTTATCAACCTAACCTGGGGGAAGCCACGCACTAGCCTGGTGCCTCTGTAGTTATTTCCTTTTCATTTATAAAATAGAATAAACCTAGAACTTCTGTAAAATGGTTATTACAAGTCATGTGGTTAAAGGTCTTACATCACTTTTAAAAATGTGCACACAAGGCGCTGGGGGCTCAAGTTTCACTGTTTGGAAGCAAGGGGTTTGGACTTGGCTAAGCTTCCTTTAGAGCTGAGCTTAGGCTTCTCCTGGACTCTGCGCTGTAGTTGCGTCATGTAGTCAGGCAGAGATCCAGGCCACCACCGAGTCAGCAGGGGACTGGTTCTGCGGAGGAGGAGGGAGGAAGGGTCAGGCCTGTTCCCGCCTGTACCTCCTCTTGGGGCGGGGATCCTTCTGGAAGGGCTTCTGTCCTCCTTGGCCTGGTTCATCTCAGGGGGTGGGGGGCCCGGGCTGGTGGCTGTCTCGGGTATGACCCCAGCTTCTGCTGGGCCACTTTAAGCTCCTAGACCTCACTGAGGGACACTCTGGAATTTCTACTTCTTAAGAGATATAACTTTAAAAAAAAGTTATGTCGCCCTTTATTAGCAACTAAACTAGCAGGTATCTGCTGTACACCATAGGTATAATTGACTACAGCTGGAAACTTATTATGCAAAGGCTCAGTTGTGGCAGACAGCTTTTTGAAAGTAACTTGTCAAGAAACAGAGCTTTCTAATAATAAGAAATAATATATGATGACTATGGAAAATTTAGAAGACACAGGGCACTACAGAAAAAAATTAAAATCACCTTTAATGTCACCAGTCAGAAATAACTATTGTTAAAATTACTTTATGCATTTTCTTTACGTCTTCTAAGTATACACACACACATATGTAATTTTTAATGCCAAAAATCGAGGAACCCTTAAGTGCATTGCAGTAAGAAGCGGAAGTTCCTAAAGATACATATACATTTATATATTTTTTAACCTACTGGGACACAACTAATCTTGTGAGCATGACTCTTTCCTTATTGTTTGTTTAGTTGATTTGGTGTTTTATTTTCCCCTTAAGTTTGTTTCTTAGCAGAAAATTACATGTAAATTATTTTCCATAACAGATGAACATTTACTATGAAATTTCTTCTAGACAGATGGCTTTTTAAACACTAGAAGCTGATGAGACCAAGAGCATGACAGCATGTTAGGCTGCTGGGTTCTTGAAATGGATGTAATTAGGGTAAAGGATTATAAATCTGAGGTTTTGAAACTTTTTTTTCTGTCTCAGAAACGCTAAGGCATACCTTGTCATATCTTTCCTGACTCAGTTTCTCCACATGTGAAGAAGAGAAATAGCTCTCAGTGGCTGGATGGAAGCCTTTATTATATCAGTTCTGTGAATTGCTAGACATGTGCAAGGTTCTTGTCATTCCTCTGCTGTATGGGGAGATGTCATACTTACTAATGGGGTGAAAAACACTTTACTATTTGTAGGTATCTGGGGAAGGTGCTCAACAATTTGTGACTGAAATTTGTCTTCAGAGAGAGAGAAAGAGAGAGAGAGAGAAAAGAGGAGAGGGGAGGAGAGGGAGAATATGAATGATTCTAAGCATGCTATAACAAAACTCTTTTGAGTTGTTCCTGGGAGTGGCTGGGTGTGTCAAGCCATTCCTCATCCTGAATGCTGAATAATCAAGTTATAATGTTTGCAGTGTTTCAACCTATAGGTAAGAAAAGGCCCCGACTGAAGAGTCTCCTAGGTTATTAAATATTTGGGCTGATGATTACTTTCATTGAACTACAGGAAATTATTGTTTGATAAATTTGTATGATGGATGGACGGATAATTCATTCTTTAAGCTATATCTTTTCTCTTCAAAAGAAAACAACTACTCTTTTTAATACACAGTAATAATTTAGTTTTTGTGGCAAATAAAAAAGAAGAAACTTATGTATTATTTTTGGAATTATAGAGCAAATGCTTCTCCCTACAAACAGGCATATCATTTCCAACTGGATATTTTAAAAGAAACATTTATTTCCAACAGTCAGAATTATGTTTGCATTTCCTTGGGTATTGCTGAATTCCTGTCGCTGGAAGTATTTCTGTCCAAGTTAGACAAGCACTGAACAGGAGTGTGACAGAGGGAATCTAGCCACCAAAAAGGAGAAGGGACAAAGCTCTCCGATTTAAGTGCAAGTCTCTTAAAGTCTTTGGGTCACAGCAGCAAGCATGCAGCAGTGTTCAACAAATGATTCCAGTGACTTCGATGTGTGAATACACATCTGCACTGGACTTTTGGCCATTTTGACATTCCCTGCGGCTGTGCCTGTCTGAGGAATAGTGGAAGTGGTGATAATCACCACCATTATTAGGGAACACATGCTATGTGCTGGGCACTCACACGGATCGTCTCTTCATGTGTGTCATTTTACAGAAGAACAAGTTGAGCCTTGATAGGATCAGTACTTTGTCTAAGATTTATCAAGTGGTGAGTGGTAGAGTCAGTGTCCAAGTTTATGACTTGGCCCTCACACTCACTTTCCCTGCTATAGCTGGATAGTGAGATTTTTGAGAGGAATCCTGTCCACATCACTGACCTTCTTTCCTCCACTTGCTCCACTGATACCCCAAATTCTACTGTTGGAGTTTAACTCATTGTGTTTATGACTTTGAAGCTGGTTAATAATAAAATACCTAGGGCCTGGGGGGAAGGAAATCTATTAGTCAATTGTAGTTTAGCAAAATGAGTTGCTGTTATTCGTTTAGTCAACAAGCATTTATTGACTCCATTCTGTCTATCAAGTCGATACCAAGTGCTGGTGTTACAAAAAGAAATGAGGCTTGGTCTTTACCTTTAAGATGCATGTATTCAGATAGAGGAGAACATAAAAGACATAGATTATTTAAAACAATGTGGTAAGTGAACAGTAGGGAAATAGGTGAGCACAGCAGAGAAGGAATCAGCTCATTTTGAGGTCCTTTCCTGAGCAGATTTGGCAGGAAGAGAGGAGGTCCCACTGCATGATGGATCTCTAAGAAGTCAGGACAACTGGCATAGACACAAAGAGCGGACTCCACAGAGAGATTTCAGGGCAGAGCTCTGTGACCCAAATGACCATATTTTATTGGTAACTCCATCAAACAATTTCTCTTATCAATTTGGTACTATTTATTTTGCTAAATATAACTTATTTGCTATATCCTCTTCTTTCTCTTGTGACCACCTTTTTGTTTAATAGGCTGCTAGCTCTTTGGCATCTAACAGAATGAGCTACTGTAATTTACGTGGAAAGGATGGAGGTTAGGGTGCTTTTGGTGGCACAGCCATATTTGAGAAGTATGAATCATTTACAACCATCTCTTTGTGTGCCTTCTCGTACATATAATAGTTCACCTTCCGATTCCTTGTGGGTTACTAGGGTTGCTCGTATGTATGTATTAGGCCAAGGCAGGACTTATTGCAGCCCCTTCCTGCCTGGGCATGTAGGAGCCTTTGGAAGCTGTGTAGGCAACAGCAGCTTCAGCCTGAAGAATTTCTTCAATCTTGGAGAAGCTGCCAGGAGACATGAGTAAGAGCTGAGCATGCAGAAGTGGGAGGAACGAGAGTACAGGTGGGGCGTGGCCTCAGCGGGCGTGGCCAGGGTTCAGGTGAGCAAGCCGGCTGCTCTGACCACAGAATTGCTTCCACAGCGAGGTCCTTCTGAGCCTCGCTTTCCTTCCCCCTTGCTGTGGTGTGTGTTTTCCAGGGTAACTGCAACTCCAGGTAAGCAAAGTGGGGGTGCCAGGACTGGTGAGTTCCCTTTTCAGGGCAATTCTTAAAACAAAAGAAGTGTTGGAGCTGATTCAAGATAGTGAACAAGGCCGACATAATGGGTTACTTTCAAGGCTAGCCTGCGGGCTTGGGGACTGCTGCCCATCATGCTCCGCACAGGCAGCATCTCCAGCTCTCAGTCCTTGGGAACCAGGAAGCCACATAGGGAGAGAGATCACTTAGCCATACAAGGTAAGAATCTGAAGAAATAACATGGCTGGGAGGATTTGGTGGTGGTGGTGGGGTGGGGGTGGGGGTGGGGGGGGGGTGGTTTGGCATGGGCACAGCAGTGATTGATGGAAAAGGAAGTATTTCTGAGCACACTTTTAGGCCTACCTTGGAATTAAGAATGAATTTTGAAATGCTTAGTTCAGAAAGGGCCTGATACTAAAAACCTGGAGAAAGTAGCAACAGATTTCAATGTCTGACTCACCTTCCTGGTTGGTTTTGTGTGCTTTAAGATTCAGACTTCAGAACTGCTCTTCTTCTTGGCATTTTTAAGCATCTAGTCAGTGTTCACTTACTTGAAACTGCCTTCTTCTAAGCAGAAAGTATCCCCCCTCCCTGTTTCTGGGTTCTAGGATACTTGAAACAAAGTTATAGATTTCAAATATGTATTCTTGGGCAACTTTTCAAACAGGTTGGCTCATAGTTTCTTTTTTATAGTGGCTGCTGTTTTTATGGCTTCATTTAAGAGTATCATATTGAATGTCAACGTAATGTGCCAGGCTGTTCTGTAGACTCAGATTCAGAGCCGAGGGGTCTTAGACGTATTTCATCTCAGTCCTTCATGCTGTAGATGAGGAGCGTAGCTCACAGAGGTGACGACGTGGTGTTCTAAGTCACACAGCTTTTAAGTGGCACGATCAGTGGAATTCATGCCTTCAAACTCACAGCTTGTGTACGTTTCCATGACACCATGGGCATTCTTAACAGCCTGTCATCCCCTATATCACTCAAAAGGTTTGATAGAATTAGGTGGGTCTCAAAACTCAGTCCCCATCAGTAGGTGAAAGAATTGGCTGAGTTTCTTGATTGGGGGAGAGAGAGATGGAAGCCAGCCTGAAGAAAGTCCCAGAAAATGACTCAGGTCTACATCTTTGCTTCTTCTTCTTCTTTTTTTATTTTTATTTTTTATTGATTTCAGAGAGGAAGGGAGAGGGAGAGAGAGATAGAAACATCAATGATGAGAGAGAATCATTGATTGGCTGCCTCCTGCACACCCCCCACTGGGGATCGAGCCTGCAACCTGAGCATATGCCCTGACTGTGAACCGAACCGGTGACCTCTTGGTTCCTGGGTCGATGCTCAAGCACTGAGCTACACCCGGCTGGGCCATCTTTGCTTCTTAACACCTTGAATTCTGCCTTTTCAATCCCTCTGGGTTGTGGGTTGACTTTGAGGGTTGCAACCTCAGCAATCTTGGTCACGCTGGCGTGGCCAGTCTGGCTCTAGTTTGCTGTTAGGCAGCAGTGGGATTGCTCAGTGGTCAAGATCAGGCTTCTGAACAAACAGGAGGAGATAGGACGTCTCACAATATCAGAGCAAAGCAGAGGCGCTCTTGCCATAGAAAATTAGGCCCTGACCTTATTACTAATAGCAGCTTTGTCCTTTCCTGCTAACAAAGGTCTTCCCATAGCTCGTCACTTCCCTTAATCCTGAAACTCTCTCACACTGCAGAAGCTCCAAGGTCTCCTATTTTCTTAACTTGGCTCTGTTGTTTTTTTTCCCCCCTCTTGAAATTGGAATATGAACAGCAGAGGCTGTGTTTTTAGGCATCTGGTGATAGTTACTCTAATAGGCAAGATTTCTCAAGGCCATTGCTTAAGGACTGGCTACACCAAATACTTAAGATTATTTTTTCTTTGCATTTTTCTTTATTTGTCACATGGGGCAGGTTAGCATGAGTGACACCCACAATCACCTGACACAGTGAAAAGAATTTGAAGTAATGAGAAAGCTGTGCACCTGGCTGTGTGTGTGCACACATGCACACATGTATAGAGAAGATTGTGGTGGGTGGTTTGTAGGGAGGCTGAACATATACACTGAGTGGCCAGATTATTATGATCTCTGAACGCATAATAATCTGGCCACTTGGTGTATATCCTATATAATAAAAGGCTAATATGCAAATTGTCCCCTTGACCAGGAGTTCAACCAGCAGACAGGCTGGCCAACCACCCATGTCCCCTCCCCCTGGCCAGGCTGGCCAGACCCCACCCATGCACGAATTCATGCATCAGGCCTCTAATATGTATATATATGTATGTGCATATATATATATATATTTTTTTTTTGAGTGGCCAGATTATTATGCATTCAGAGATCATAGTAATCTGGCCACTCAGTGTATTGGTTCAGTACACAACATGACTGAGAATGAAAGGGGCATGTCAGAACAGCAAACATTAGCCAGGACTGTCCCAGGCAGTGGGATATACCTGTCCATAGAGCATTTATCTCATGCAAATGGTCTACTGACAAGTTTGAGGACCATTGACTTAAATGCACTAAAGACTTTGGGAATCTTTGTGCATGGGCTGTAAGTCTAGAGAAGTGAGCATGCCTGACCCTGCTCATGTTCTAGTGCACGCCCCTCCATTCATTTGGGATTGCTTGCAGTCTTTTTGGCACACATTTTTTTCATAGCTAATTCCCACTTGTCTTTAGGACTCACCTTTAGTGTGACTTACTTAATGGTACTATCTCTCAGGAAACCTCACTGAGATTTCTATGATAAGTGAGCTCTCTCTCTCTCTCCTAAGGGTTCTCATGACAACCTGTGCTCCCCAAGAAAATGCCCAGGACTCATTACACACATCATGGCATTAGGCTGACGGCTGCTTGAAGGCAGGATCCATGCTGGGTTCACCTTTGATTTCTTAACACTTAACTTAGTGCCTGACATGCATTTGGTACTCAGTTAATACTTTTTAAATGAAAGCAATATAACATTAATCATTGGCAACATAAATGGCGGGAAGAGAACAAGAGATTTTCCAGGGAGGAAATGAGAGGAAATGAGAGAAAAAAAGTTTGTGTTGATTAAAAAAAAGAAGCAAAGTATCTTGGTATATCTAAAGGGTAATTCAGGACATGTAGGAGTTTTGGAACTCTAAAGACTTGTGAGAGAAAAAACGTCAGCCAAGACAGTTACCGAGGGTGGGGTGTGGTATGATTGGATGCACCAGGCTGGGTGCTGGGAGAAGTGAATGCTGGGGCTGGTTTTACCACTCTCACTCCCTTCGTGGGTGGCCTGGAGAATCCCTTCATCTTTGTCTGCCTCACTTTTCTCATCTGTAAAAGGAAGAAATGGAGCCAGACTAGATCCATGCCAAAATCTTGTCCCACTCTAAAGGTTTATGATTTTAGGACATATTGCAAAATCCAGGCAACTTAGTGATAAATTCTTACAGCTCTTGTTATTCATTTGTTGCATTTGAATTATTACTTAAATTTCCATTTCACTCTCTTTAAACTTCTAAGTGACAAAAACATGCAGTATTTTCTAACATTGGAACTGTAACTAAAATTATCTTTGTTATACTCATTCGAAGGTTTTCATGAAGACCTAAGAAGTTATCTCTGTAACAAAGTGATAATAAAACAAAAAAAGCCTGTGGCAATTTCAGCACTCTGAGCAGAAGTCATTAGAAATGTAAATTTACTCTGCAGGTCTTGCTCATTTCTACTCTTATACCCATCATTTTTATAGTATTTGCTACTAAAATGGTCCACGTTGAACCCGATGCTTTTTCCTGTGTGTGTAGCTCACATTGCTAAGATCTGCTTAAATGCTTTGACTGCCTTGCAGCATGGGGAGGTGGCCACTCACTGTGGCCCAATCATCCCTTGAACTACCTCAGCCTAGATCAGCTTTGCAGTGTTTTGGGGTCACTTGGGACCAATCACTGAATGACTGATCATATTTATCTGACAATATCTGATTGAGGACTTAGCTGGTGATTGTTTGCTTCTATAGCAATTCCCATGTCCAGACCTTTTCTTTTCCTTTTCCCTTCCCCTTCCCCTTCCCCTTCCCCTTCCCCTTCCCTTCCCTCCCCTTCCCCTTCCCCTTCCCTCCCCTCCCCTCCCCTCCCCTCCCCTCCCCTCCCCTCCCCTCCCCTCCCCTCCCCTCCCCTCCCCTCCTTTCCTTTTCTTTCCTTTCCTTTCCTTTCTTCCTTTTTTTCCTCCCCGCAATGCTTTAAATCTTTATTGCTGAAAGTATTTGTCCAGACCTTTTCTGATACCTTTGTCAAGCATCAAACAACATAGTTGTCGCTGGGACCTCAGCTGTTAAGGGCTGCATAAACTTCCTCAACCTGAAGGAGAATTTTCTGAGAAAGGAGATAGCACATGGATGGCAGGCAGGCCTGTTGGACTCATGCACTGAGGATTCTCATGCCAAGGAAGGGACTCTGGAAGGAGCATCTGCACCCATGAGAAAGCCTCAGATGTCAGGCGTGCTCTGATTAACATTCTCCAACAGCCACTTGAATCTATATCTTGAATTGCAACACAGTGTTGCAAATAATCTGTGTTGTGTAATTAACTGTACTAAAAGCCACCAGAAGCTTGTACTCAGAACTACTGAGACTAAGTGTATCTCAAAATGTTATAATGAATAATAGAATAAGCTTCGATGGGACAAAATGGTAACACAAACATTTCCTTACTTTTTGGTACACTTTGAGGTGTTTGTAGTCAAACTCCCTCAGCAGAGTACTCCCAGGTCTTAAACACAAAAGTCAAACGTTAAAAGTAGTTTGTTATTGATTATGCAAAATTATTGGAATTGCTCTCCTTGAGGGTAGTGAATGCATTCTGGGAAAAACTACCTGTGTTTGTTAAAACACAATGGGTATGTTTCAGATTATTATTAATGTGATTAGGCTTCAGTTATTGAAGCTTTGAGAAGTTTACAGGGATCTGGGCAGAGACTTCTATATTTGGTGAAAAAACAGCTCATTCAAGCTTCTCAATTTGGTTGAGAAATAGCTCATGTTGACAAACTCAGCATTATCAATGTTAAATTTGCTCCTGGAGAAAGCACTCCCTCAAATCTTTTGTGAATTTTCTTTTGATTTCCTCATAATGGACACACTAGTCCAAATACTCTGCACGCTCCCATTCCTGTCTCATTGCCCTCTGTACACCTCATGCTGGTCCCTGTGACTGGGGGTGTGCAGAGTATTCAGCCCCTGACCCCACCCCAGAAGAAAGGATAAGGCTGTGGACCTTAAAAAAGTGTGAGCTATCCACCTTGACTTTAGATGACCTTGAGATGGGTTTGCAGTGAGAACACTGATCTGAGTTTACTTAGCTGGGCTTGCCAGGGACATAAAGTAAAGGAGGAAGAAGTCTTTGGAAGTGACCAGTGAGCATGAACAGGGTCACAACCTGGGTGACTTAACACGGAAATGTGTTCTCCCACATTTTATTTCAGACTCCTGGAGGCCAGAAGTCTGAAATAAAGGTCTCAGCAGGGCCACGTTCCCTCTGCAAGCCCTAGAGGAGACTATTCCTCACCTCTCTCTTGGCTTCTGGGTTGCCAGCCATCCTTTGTGTTCCTTGGCCTGTAGATGTATCACTCCAATCTCTGCCTGTTGTCACACTGGTGTCTTCACATCATCTTCTCTCTGTGCCTGTCTGTCTCTGTCTTTCCTCCTATTCTTTCTGATAAGGACACCAGTCATATTGGATTAGGACCTCAACTTGATTAAATCTACAAAGACCCTATTTTCAAATAAGTTCACATTCACTGGTACCCAGGGGTGGGACTCCAACATATCTTTTGGGGGAACACAAATTCAACCCATAACACCTACTAACTATTAAACTGAATCACACAAAATTGCTGTGATTTGACTGTTTTTGATGTACAAAAATGCCAGTTTTGTATGCTTTGACCTCAATCCTAATTGAAACAATATGGATAAATAAAGCCAACTGATTCTGTTCAGTGCCATCAACTGCTCTGACCACTTGATGAGGAAGTGGTGTGATCACCGGGCTCTGGACAGTGGCCATTGTGGCTGAGTATGCTTGAATTTGAAGATTTCGGACAGAGCTGCTCACACCGAGGACCTCGAATGCTGGGCCATTCAGACCTTAGGGCATTTGCCCAGAAGTTTCTTCCTCACTGGCTTTTTAAATTGCATTTAGTGCAAAGTTCCTTCCTCTCTTCTATCCAAGACCATCACTTTGTTTAGATGATTTTTTTAAAGGATTCTTTATTGATTTTTAGAGAGAGAGAAAGGGAGAGGGAGAGAGAGAAAAAACCATAGATGTGACAATGAACATTGACTGGCTTCACTACTGCACACTCCCCCTTCCTCCCCCCAGGGATTGAGCCCATAGCTCAGGCATGTGCCCTGATCTGGAGTTGAACCAGCAACCATTTGGTGCATGGGACCATGCCCAACCAACTGAGCCACACCAGCAGGGTTGTTTAGATGGCATACTTATTGGGTTGGTAGAATTCAGGTGAGAAGGATTTAAAGACCCTTATCCTTTGTTTCAGGCCCACGATGGATGCCCTGCAACTGGCAAACTCTGCTTTTGCAGTTGACCTGTTCAAAAAACTCTGTGAAAAGGAGCCAGCAGGCAATGTCCTCTTCTCTCCAATCTGCCTCTCCACCTCCCTGTCACTCGTTCAAGTAGGAGCCAAAGGTGACACAGCCAATGAAATTGGACAGGTAAACCCCACACCTTGTTTCTACTTGAGCAAGACTAGAATTATTAGAACCCATGGGCAGTGCCTAAGGAAGGATGAATGGGGCTCTGTGGTCAGAAATGCTCAGGATTGAGAGTTGTGCCACTACTAACACTTTCTCAATCTATTCTCAAATGTGAAAGAAAGCTTACTTATTTGTCCTGCAACCCTGGCACCATGTGTGATGGAGAACCTGGGGATGTTCTAGGTAATCACAAGTTTTCCTCTAATGAGTGGCCTTTGGCAAGTCACCCAACATCTTTCTATGTGTTATACTGCAAGAATCAATCAAGGTGGTGTTTATAAAACATTCCACTGCAAAACCCCAACCAGAAATAGTAGAAATCTATAGCCACGTGTTATGCACAACATTCATTTAGAGCATAATCTTTATTATTTTTTACTGAGGTATAATAGACATTCAACATTATGTTAGTTTCAGATATCAATGATGATTGCTATTTGTATATATTGCAAAATGATAATCACAGTAAGTCTAGTTAACATCATACATAGTTATAGAATTTCTTTTTTTTATGATGAGAAATTTTAAGATCTACTCTCTTAACTTTCAAATATGCAACACAGTATTATTAACATTGACACCATGCTGTATATCACATCTCCATGCCCTATTTTATAACTGGAAGCTTGTATCTTTTTACCCCCTTCACCCATTCCTCTCATCCCCACCCCCATTTACTTTTAGATAGTAGGCAAACACCCCTCTAATTCCATTCCATAATTATTCTTATGTTGATTATCCTAGGTTCAACAGACTCTTTCTTTCCATGAACTCATAGCATTTATAAAGGGAACATCTTGTATCTACAAATGCCCAGAGTATGACCCGGGAAGTCTTCCTTGGGTCCTGATAATTGAAGAATTTACACTTGAAATTGTGTGCACTTGAAAAAGAACCTTCAACTGTGGGAAGAGGAGCTGTCTTTTCACCTGTCCTGCTCTCTCACCTCCCCCCACCGCCTCCAAAATCTCTACCCTATCTCCAATTCTTCATTTTTCATCTCCCACTAGAGGGGGAACAGAAGAGACAACTCTCTGGGAGAAGGTCTGTTCCTCAGTAATAATGATAAGGGTGATGAGGTACATGCAGTCGTTCCTCCAGCAGTAGTTAAAATTTTCTGGTCCTTTAACTGTCAGCAGGCATGAGAGTTATGCACGGCCTTGGACTAGCCAACGTGACCTTGCAATAATGGGGCTGTGTTACTCATTGGTGCCATGTGCCCATTTAGTGACCTTACCTGAGGTGTGGCCTCCAGGCACAGTTATGAGGAGGGGGGAGAGAATCGCCTTGTCCTGACATCATGTTTTGAGGCACCATGAGGAGATACTGGGCTATTGATTGGGACAAAAGAAAAGTTAGGAACAAATGAAAAATATTTAAGCCCTCCAGAAGATGACATCCTATTTGTTAATGGCTTAGAAAGAACATTTTGAATTGATATACTTTAGGTGTTTTACGTATAATATCTGTAATCCTCATAACAATTCAGAAAAGTAGGTATTCCTAGTCCAGTTTACAGAGGGAAGAGTGAAGTTGGGCAGAACTGGGCTAGATTATATTTTGAGTAGATATAGGCTGGGACTCAAAGACCAGGTTGTCTGACTCTTGCCCACCCAGGGCAGCCCACCGTTGATGGTAAATGACACATCAGCCCATGTGGCACTTGTCAGAGGAACTAAAGGGACTAGATAGAACCTGGCTAGAGATTCCTCTACCCTGGAATCTGATACCCGTCTAATGATAGTCTCCTTTGCTATAATCTTTCTCTTCTTGTCTAAATTACATGGAAATTGTAACCCACTTTCATTCTTTTCCTTCCAAGTTTGGGGAGCCTCTGTGTGAGCATTAGAGGCATCATTTTGAAGAAAAGATGAAATTTCCCAATAGTTAAATCCGGAGAAGAATATCTTCATGGCAGAGTTTCTCAATGGGGACAATTTGGCCCTCCCCCACCTCCGGGGATATTTGGCAGTGTCTAGAGACATTTTTGGTTGTCACAAATGGTACCTAGTAGGACAGAGATACAATACCCAGATACTTAGGACAGTCCCCGAATCCCCTCACCTGGCAACAGAGATTATCCTGCCTGGAATGTCAGCAGGGCCAAGTTGAGAAGCCTTGCTTCATGGGACAATGGAGTAGGGAGACATTGCATCCCCCACAGAAGAGGGCAGTTACCACGTCCCCTGCAGCAGCAAGACACATGCTTCATGGGTCGTGAACTTTTTTTCTCTTCACAGGTCCTTCATTTTGAAAATGTCAAAGATGTGCCCTTTGGATTTCAAACAGTAACGTCAGATGTAAACAAACTTAGTTCCTTCTATTCGCTGAAACTAATCAAACGGCTCTATGTAGACAAATCTCTGAATCCATCTACAGTAAGTGGTTCAATGCCATTAACAAGATTTAACTTTTCCCCAGGATTGGCACTGTCACCAGGTCAGACTCACAGCTTTTTTTTTTTTTTTTTCTCTCCAGTAAAACTCACCTCTAGGATGCTCATTTATGATTAGAGGCTAATTGAAATAACTCAGTCCTAGTGGAGAGGTTGAATATAGCAGGACTCAATCGTAGTCACATCTTCTAGCTCAAAATACAGAGAAGCTCACGGGCTTCTCTGGTCCCTCTCAAACACTCATATATCCTCCCCTTCCTCTTAGCTTCCTCATTTGGAGAAATGGAGAATGGAGTCGCTAATAATGTATCTCCATGGATGCAAGACAGCTCAGGGTTCACACCTTTCTTCTTAAATTGCAGGCCACAAGGCCTCATTGTTTATGCACACAATGTTCTTCTGATTTTCTCAAAATCACTACAAAAAATAATAACTATGAGTCAACAGTTTTCATCAGTCACTCATTGTTTTTGTTTGTTTTCCTAGGCTGGTCATGAGGGGGTCTAAACAAGTAGTTCTGGGTATTTAATTCTAGCCATTTCTTGAAGGGTACTGTGGCAACCTTAACTTTGATCCCAGAGTATAACATAATATTTAAAAAATCTGTACTTGAAACATATAGCAAACATCCTAGACTACAAAGAAGTTCATTTTCTATGTTAGTAATATAGAGTTGATTTAATTTGTGCTTGGATGGACAGAATTTTAAGCCTTCAAAAATCTAAAAGGTAGACTACCAGTTAAATATTTTACCATTTACTTTCTGCAGTAGCTGTTTGAGGACATTGGTTACTAGACATTTATTCCTGTTGTTTGAAGTCACACATACACAGCCATTTTTTCTTTCAACAGTCACCCAGAGAACTGAAATAAAATATTGAGATGTGAGTTGGGACCTACGTAGATAAATAATTTAAAGGCTCCTTAGAGAGTCCTTAAGGAGATGTTTAATACATGTTGTGGCTGGCAGTGAGGACTGTGGAGGCCATTAATCTTGCTGAGGCTCCGATGTTCTTGTGTGGTCCCTGTTCTCTCAGTCAAGGGCAACACAATCCCAAGGTTGGGTTGCAATGAACAGAATCAATTTTGGTAAGGCTATAACTGCTCTGAAGAAACTGAAGGAGCCCGTGTTAGGACATTTAATCAGCTATGTTCAGTTTGGTTGAACTTCTATTCAACATTTTGAATGATTTCAACCAAATCAGGAATTGCAAGGAATTTTATTTTAAGACTGCTTTCCATGGCTCCTGTTTGTTGTATAGCACCTGAAAATTCACTCATAATAGTACAAACAGGTGTGGTATCAGGAGGGCCACCTGCAGCAGAATGACCTGGGGGTTAAAAGTGCAAGCTCCTGGTCTCAGAGCACTTGAATCAAACTCAATAGGGATGGGACTTAGGGTTTTGCATTTCAACAAGCATTAGAATTAGAATCACTGCTATGTTCTCTATTGCACTGTCTCAGACTTAATGTGCATCTTGATAAAATGCATGCTTTGATTCTGTAGGTCTGAGATTCTGCATTCCAAGTGATGTTGAAGCTTTGGTACTTGGACCACACTTTGAGTAGCAAGGACCTATAGAATATTTATTCCAGTGAGAGTAAGAGTTCTCTGCTCATAAAGTTCTCTTTTCTGTACATTTCTTCTATTCTAAGACACATAAATGTATGTACATTTTAATATTTCTGAAGTCATATTATAACTGTTACATACATTCAACATGGTGTTTCTTTTCCAACCAAAGCTGATACTACATTGATGAATGCATGTAATAATTAATATTGTCTTAGAATTGAAGGAATGAAGCATTCAGTACAAAGAAAAGTCATTGATTCTTCCATGAGGTTTCAATTTACTGAATAGTGCAGATTTTGAAAGTGTATTCATAGTAATAGACACCTAAAATTTCTTTTGTTAGAGCCTTGTAAAAATATGATGGTGTGACCACAGACTGCAAGTACTTTGTGATTTTATGAACTGGATGCTTTTCAGGAGTTCATCAGCTCTACGAAGAGACCCTATGCAAAGGAGATGGAAACTGTTGACTTCAAAGATAAATTGGAAGAAACGAAAGGTCAGATCAACAACTCAATTAAGGATCTCACAGATGGCAAGTATTTTTATCTACTCTGCTTATGTTCTTATTCTCATGAATCTTTCTGCTAAGCAAAAAACTGAACACCTGGGGGATTCCTGAGGTGTTTTTAGTACAGAAGCTAAATTCTTGCCCATCGAGCCATTTCAACAAAATAGATTTCTGGACCTTTCCTCTATCACCTTATCACTTGGTAGGAATTCCTGGTGCTTTGGCTTTATTTAGGCAAGTAGACCCTGCACCCTCCGGGAGCCTCAGCTATGCCTCTAACAAGTCTGGCTTTGAGCAAGTCATGAGTCCAGTTTTTCATTGTGGACCTAAGGGCTTGGACTATAACTTGATGATTGCTGAGGACACTTTTAGCTCAAACATTCTACAGGTTTTTTAAGGAAAAAGGGATAGAAAGTCTTAAGCAATCAAATATACATATAGCAAAAGTAAAACAAAACTAACCATAGTGGATGGGAATGTGTGCTCAGTCCCAGAACTCCCTGATCCAGTTGACCCTCTGATAACCACTGGTTCTTACCTGCAGCATCTACCTGGTCCTGCCTCTGGCTCAGCACTTCCCTCAGTCTCTCCTTTTCCTGAATCCCCCCTTCATTAAAATTCTGTGAAAAGAATTTTTGTTGGAAAAGAGTTATAAGTAAGATGATTTTGAGTGCAGGTCAGTGTCCATATCCCCGTTCCAGGCACACATTTATATTTACACAAGGAGGGACATATTGGGACACAGCACCTCATTGTGAGGGCGTGAACAGTAGTGATGAGTTTTTCAGGCACCACTACAGTCTGGTGAGTGATAGGCTTCTGGGGTAGGGACACACACTTCCTGTATGAATGGCCAGAGCCACCCTGTGGCTATGAGGGCACAGGAATGATAGAATCCATGCCATAGCTTCAGAGTGAGGACATGGAAAAACATTGGCCTTGTAATCTTCAAGTCCTGAGATTCAAATCTAGACACTGCTGCTTACTAACTGAAGTATTTGGATTCAGAGCCTCAGTTTACTGAACTGTAAAATGGGGTATATGTTATATAATTGAATTTTTACATGTTTTTTGTTTTGTGAGGAAGAACTGAGATAATATGTGCTAATTAATAATGTGTGGTAGCCAAGATGGTAGCCATAGATCTGGATGCACACACACAAATGTATGCATGCATATGTATTTGTTATTGAAATGAAGTCCCTATACCTTTATATGTAGAGAGAAAACTGGTATAACATCAGGTTAAACACAGTTATAAGTAAAAAGCAGCTCCTATTTAAATTGTTGTGTAACAGTTTTGCTTTTAGAATTTTTAAATAATAGTATTTTTCTTCTTTGGACCTTTGTTTTAAAATCTTCATAAATTTAAGGTTTTTACTGGAGAAGGTAGTTCAGTGAAAAGGCCTCTGCATTTGGAATCTGGAGCTCCAGGTTTCAGTTGAAGCCACTTCCCAGCTCCCCCACTTCTCTGGCCTTCGAGTTTCCTCAATTACATTATTACATATTCAACAAGTCTCATAGCATTGGCAGCAATGGTGACATAATGTGCAGGTCCCAGAGCAAAGTGAAACTGCAGGGTCCTTTATTTAAAAATGTATTAATTTTAAGATGGTGACAGCAGAGCATTAACTAGTGAAGGGACCTTCACATGCAGGCCTGTGCTGTGGGCCCAGAGATTAGGTAAATGGAAATCACTTGCAAAAAACACCAGTCCCATTCAAATAGGAGGACTTAATTTCATTAGGGGGTTATCACCACTGAACTGTTCTGCTGTTGTAACTATGGTGACTACTGTTGTGATGGAGTCTGCTGACCTTGGTGCCAACTGGCTGCCATGTGGGGAGAGGTGGGGAACTGTGGGTGCAGAGCAGAATGCTGTCCTGGTTCTGACCTTCTTTCCAGCTGAGCAAACTAGAAAGCTACTTGGCCTCTCTGAGCCTCAGTTTCCTCAACTATAAGATGGGGATAATGATCCTTGCCTTGTAGGATCACTGTGAGAGACATGAGCTGATACATGTGCCATCTTGGGCATGACTTTTCACCAAGTCGCTGCTTCCTGGTCTGTAAAAGGGGAGGAATACACAATAGCGTGTATACGCATGTCTAGCGTGTGGCCTGGCTCAGGATGAGTGTTTGGTAGCTTGTGTCTTTCTTCCCCTTCCTCTTCGGTTCTTTTTCCTCCTTTCCCCTTTCATTCTCCTCTTTAGGTGTCTTTGGTAAGTCCAGGTGTGGGGAAATGCAAAGAGAGAAAGGAGTCCTTCTGAAATGCGGTAGTCTTTCTCTCATACCCTCCCTGGTGTGGCTCTGGCAGGTGTTAAATACCCAGTGAGTGGACAGGCATGTGCATAGTAGGTGTAGTTGGGAAGAATAACCCTGTGCAATTTGTGGTTTCTACAATTGTTTGCAGGCCACTTTGAGAACATTTTATCCAACAACAATGTAAATGACCAGACCAAAATCCTTGTGGTTAATGCCGCCTACTTCATTGGAAAGTGGATGAAGAAATTTCCCGAATCGGAAACCAAAGAATGTCCTTTCCGAGTCAACAAGGTATGTGGGCAGCGTGTCAATGGGTCCCAACTATAGATTTAAAAATTACAGCCACAGAGGGACCGAAGGAGTTCACCCCAGTGAGGGAAATGAAGGCACAGGGGTGGCGTGCCTTCCCTGCTAGAAAAAGAACCATAACCCAGAGACTCTCTCTCTTCTCCAGAATGTTCTCAGAGTCTGAGCTGAGTGAGGGCTTATAAAGCTCACAGCCCAGTGGGTAAAGCTAAATCACCCACTGGAAAATGCCTACAAATATTTGGGATGATTAGCAAGAAAGGCAAAGAAACAAACTAAATCCTAACCTCAGAGGCCTTTGAATCATCCTGAAACCTGGGTCATTTGAGGATCTTGGTCCAGGTCAATACATTCCTCTGCTCTGTTTCTCATCTGTTCATAGTGAAGTCAATGGTTATGATATTTTAATGTATGAGGTGCTTTGAGGCAGTGTTGGCTGTGAGAAACTTGTTTTGCAGGAAAGTCTCATTAATACTCCTGGGTGAATAATGAGCCATATCCCATGTGAAAAAGAATTAATGTGAATAGATAAAGTGCCTCTCTAGAAAGGAATTCAGAGAACTCAGACTGGAAAATTGACCTATTTCATTCAAGGACCTAGGGCTAACTGGCTGCCACGTGGGGAGAGGTGGGAAACTGTAGGTGCAGAGCAGAGTGCTGTCCTGGTTCTGACCTGCTTTCCAGCTGAGCAAACTAGAAAGCTACTTGGCCTCTCTGAGCCTCAGTTTCCTCAACTATAAGATGGGGATAATGATCCTTGTCTTGTGGGATCACTGTGAGACATGAGCTTATACATGTGTCATCTTGGGCATGACTTTTCACCAAGTCGCTGCTTCTTAGTTTGCAAAAACGCCAACCCAGGAGTCTACATGATGATAATGTGATTTGGTCTCATTTAATGAGATATGACTGTGTTAAGAACGCAGACTGAATCCCAGGTAGCATAATACCTGAAGGGAGTGTGTTTACTTGGTAGCTCCCATGCATTCATTCTAGTTTACAAGTTTCTCCCAGCACCTTAAGTACCTAGCGTTAATCACTTTTGTTTTTGCCAAATATTATAACACACCTTTTAAACACTAGAACCCAGGAAGAAAAGACCTTCAAGATACAATTTTTACCTAAGTTAGCTGAACTGGCATTTGGTAATTTTTCTTTGTACCCACAAAATTTTATTTTCATTCCCACCTCAGGTGGGCTTTCCAGAGTGAAATAGAATTATATACTTACTTATCTACATCTCTCTTGAGTGCATGGGCTTTGTAAAGGCAGAGATAATGCCTTATTCATCTCGGTTTCTAACTCTTGGTGCAGGTGCTCAGCAAATTTCAAATGAATGACCAATCTCTAAGGGTCAGTTTGAATAAACAGTCAATAGCAGACCAAACCTGATTGGCCTTTGGGACCACCATGGGTCCCTATACAAAACCTATTTGGCATTTCCATTGGGAGGAGGACAATCACAGCTAAGAGGGCTACCTACTTCCTCAAAAAACCCAGACATCCTAGGATGGAAGCCCGGCCTTCCCTCCACTTCCTCTTCCTAACTTACCTGTACAGTGGCCTTCTCAAAGCTGCCTGCAGGGCAGTATTGACCCTGCTCATAGACGCCAGGCATAAGACATTTGACCTTTTGGACTGTATTTTTCACATACAGGTTCTTGGGTCTTAAACATGGCTTTGAAATGTCATTGATCTCTCAGTGTTTTACCTAATAAAACAATAAAACAGGACTCAAAGCTGCGTGGGGACACTCCCTCCTTTATAGTCCAGAGGTCATTACTTTTCCTTTGTTTCCTCTGACTTGCTTTTGTCAGCCCCTGAACTTTCTGAGTGACTTTACTGAGCTTCTCATGTCTTGTGGTGTCTCCTTTAAGGACTAGACTAAATAGATGATGTCATAGTATTAAAAGTTTAGGGTAGTGTTTAGTCTAACAAAGGTGGATACACACACACACACACACACACACACACACACACACACACATTTTTGAATTACTAACCTAAAGAATAAAAAGGCCTAATTAGTTTCATTTTCCCCTCTAATAAAAATAGAGAACAAATATTTGATGTGATTTATGGAATTATAACAAGAACAAATTAATGCATATATATTAGTGTGTGTGTATAGATATGTGTCTATATATGTGTGCATATGTGTGTGATGTGTTTATATGTATATGTACATATAAAAGCATAAGTATTTTATGGGGGAAAACAAAATATATATCTCTATATATACATGTGTGAATGAAAAAGCAAGGCAGCCCAGGTTTCTTCTCCTCTTCCAGACGGACACCAAGCCAGTGCAAATGATGAGTCTGGAAGCCATGTTCTGCATGGGCAACATTGACAGTATCAACTGTAAGGTCATAGAGCTCCCCTTTCAAAATAAGCACCTCAGCATGCTCATCCTGCTGCCCAAGGACGTGGAGGATGAGTCCACGGGCCTGGAGAAGGTGAGGAAGGAGGTGGGTGGGCAGCACCAAGGTGCCCTCTGCCTTGGCAGAGCTGCATGGCCAGCCCTGTGTTGGGCTGTCTGCTTTATGCCTCATCTGCTCTATCATTTCCAAGGGTTTGCGGTCCTTTCTGGGCTTTTCTCTTTAATGTTCAAACAGCCAACATTTATTTGGCACATACAATGTGTCCAGAACTATAAATTCCCTGTGTGCACTACCTCATTTAACTCTCACAACAGGCCTAGGAATTAGAAACTATCAGCACAGCCATTCCCAGTGACGGAATTGAGGCACAGAAGGGTAGGTAACTGGTCCATGGTAGGTAACATGACATGGTCATCAGTGGTTTGTAGAATCAGATTTGAGCCCAAGAAATTGGAATCCATGTTCTTAACTCTAGACTAGAGTTTCTTATCATTAGCATCTTGCATCAACAGAGCACATTTGTTAAACAACTGATGAGCTAATATTAATACAAGATTATTTACTAAAGTCCACAGTTTATATTAGGGTTTACTCTGTGATGTGCAGTCTATGAGATTTTTTTTGTTTTTTTGTTCTTGTTAATCCTCACCTGAGGATATTTTCCCATTGATTTTTAGAGAGAGTGGAAGGGAGGGGGAGAGACTCAGAGAGAGAAACATCAATGTGGGAGAGACACATGATTGGTTGCCTCCCGTATATGCCTGGACCAGGGCGGGGATTGAGCTTGCAACCCTGGGATGTGCCCTTGACTGGAATCCAACACGAGATCCTTCAGTCCTCAGGCCAACACTCTATCCTCTGAGCCAAACTGGCTAAGGCACATTCTATGAGTTTTGAAAAGTTATTTTCATTCATACGCACATATATGAGTTTTTATTATGCTTCATATTTCATACAGATTATCAGAGGCACAATATTGAAACACGGTAGAAGTCTTAACTGCTTGTGAAGGTCATAGTTTCCCCTCTGCTGGTCAGCTGGTCCTGTGGCCCATTGTTAACCCTCACTCCCCGTCAGCTTCCTAGCTTCCCTCCACCTGGGCCTGCCCCAGCCGGGAAGAAGGAGGGAATCTTTGAGAAACCCAAGAATCATCTGCTGTATTTTCAGTCATGCCTCAGTGACTCCTTCACTTTTTAAGGTTGATCTAACTTAGTCACGTCTTATCTGTTACTTCAGTTAACATTATGCTTGCTCTACAATTTGTTCATTGAATTCTAAGTCCATCTCCATTCTTCTTTTACTCACCGGTCTCTCTCTTTCACTCCACTTCATGCCTTCCTCTCATTTTGCACCAGGCCTCTAGTATTATATATGAAAACACTTCTGATTTTGTATTTGTTTCACTATTACTTATGCAACACCATAATTCATGCATTTGTTCTATAAAGCTACTCTACACCTTAAAAGAACTGCCCTCATAAATTGCAGTTTAAAGGGACCACAGTTGTAAGGTGGGGTAGAGACCAATCTAGGCGGAGGACCTTTTAAAAGAGAAACTAGTCACACACCCAAACTGCTGATTCCATTTTTGATGGTCCCTCTGTATTACTTCGAAACTGGGCTCACATGTTTTTCATCAAGCAGGGTCTTTTACCATAGGAAGTAAAAACAATAATTTCCTCTCCTTTTTGTCCTTCAGGTTGAAAAACAACTCAACTCAGAGACGCTCTTGCAGTGGACCAATCCCAGCACCATGGCCAATACCAAAGTCAAACTATCCATTCCAAAATTTAAGGTGGAAAAGATGATTGATCCCAAGGCTAGTTTGGAAAACCTAGGGCTGAAAAGTACCTTTGATGAGAGTACATCTGATTTCTCTGGAATGTCAGAGACCAAAGGAGTGGCGCTCTCCAATGTTATTCACAGAGTGTGCTTAGAGATAAGCGAAGATGGTGGGGATTCCATAGAGGTGCCGGGATCAAGAATCCTGCAACACAAAGATGAATTCAGGGCCGACCACCCATTTATTTACATTGTCAGGCACAACAAAACTCGAAACATCGTTTTCTTTGGCAAGTTCTGTTCTCCTTAAGTGGCAGAGCCGAGGCTAAGTCCCACCTGACTTTTCTGTAAACTCTATATCCAGATAATCCCTTTCTAAATATGATAACTTGTTAATATTGCTGGAGGAGGAATGCCTCCTTGTCTTATGTAGCCCTCACACTAATAGGCCTTTTTCTCCCAATCTTTTCTTTTATGCCCCTTTTCAACCCATCAAAGACAATACTTTGAATGAAAAGAAAATATGTATTCATTATTTGTCACACTATCTAGGATTATGGGCAGAAATACAGTCGTTCACAAAGAAAATTCCTATAAGGAGCTTTGCCTTCCTCCATTGGGATAAGAATGTTCCAGACATTCTCACTTCCCTGAAAGGCTAAAGAAACTGTGGTTTATGGGATCTGACAAACTTCCTTGGTTCCAGTGAAATGTGAACACATAGTTAGTCTACTGTAGGTCCACAGCTCCTTATGCTAAACCCTGAGGGGCAAATGTATTTTTCAGGCTCTGATTTTGGGGGCATTTAGAAAGATAATATGTTGCACAAACTGTATGTTATGGAAGTCTATTGAAAGAGTCTGAAACAACACCCTATATAGAAGTCATTACCTTGATATTCCTGCCATAAAATGTATAATATTGACACAGAACGGATAAAGGCTTTGCTGACAAATGGGATATGACATTAGCTCGTGAACAGGCTTTGTTTTCAGAACATTTTGAGACTTTGGAATGTTGGCTAAGGAATTGCAGACATAGCATAGCTGACATGAAGCCCCTCAAAGGAAGGTCAGATCTAATTCATTTTCACTTTTGATAGAATGACCACCTGCTCATTTGGTTGGGGACAGACTGATGGCTGGGGCTTCTGACTCAGCAAGGTTTTGCATATTTGACAGCCAGGGCCTTAAAAAGCACAGGGACCCTCACATGTTTGACAGCCAATAAAAGAATTTTATGAGTGTTGAAGGAACTTGCCTCTTTGTCTAATGTGATAGTGGGGAAGGGAATAAAACTTACACCTTTAGAAAATATAACTAAAGCTATTGAAGTGCTCACACTGCTTTGACATACTTTTTCTAAGACTGTGGTTTTAGTTACTATAGATAGCTAGTCAGTCACTTGCATTACTAGTAATTTTAAAAGTTGATCTGGTAAGTTATCTATATTACAAGTTCACATATTAATTTACTATCAAAAGAGCACATTTACTGAAGATTTTGTGACAATACATTCTCATCTCTTCCTTGTAAATAGGTTCCATTTTCTTCTTGCTCCAAAGGATCCATATGAAATTTCTTTTATGCTATTGACAATAAAATATTATTAAACTACATGTCTTGTTTTTTTCTCCATAAAGTTAGATTTACTATTTTGAAATAAAACCAAGCCATCCCATCTAATAAAAGAGTAATATGCAAATTGATCCAACACACAAGATGGCTGCCCCCATGTGGTCAAAGATGGCTGCCCCCATGTGGACACAAGATGGCCACCACAAGATGAAAGGGCGGGAGGAGGAGAGAGAGATAGAAACAATTGCCCATCAGGGGAGGGCAGTTGGGAGGGACCAGGCCTGCAAGGGATAGCAGTTGGGGGTGATCAAGCCTGTAGGGGCGGGCAGTAAAGGGGTGACCAGTCCTTCAGGGGAGGGCAATTAGGGGCAAACAGGCTGGCAGGGCATCAATCAGGCTGTCAGGGGAGTGGTTAGGGGGTGATCAGGTTGGCAGGCAGAAGCAGTTAGGGGCAATCAGGAAGGCAGGCAGGCAAGCAGTTGGGAGCCAGCAGTCCTGGATTGTGAGAGGGATGTCCGACTGCCCGTTTAGGCCCGATTGGTAGATCGGGCCTAAACAGGCAGTCGGACATCCCTCGAGGGGTCTCAGATTGGAGAGGGTGCAGGCTGGGCTGAGGGACACACCCCCGTGCACAAATTACATGCACTGGGCCTCTAGTCTATTTATAAAAGCATTCCTTTACATAAATAATTTTTGAGGGATTAATATAGAATAAAAATAATTACTGCCCCTGTTTTCCTGTCTTCCTTTATCTCTGCCCACCAGCTTCCTCCTCTCATCCTCCTTCATCCTGGGGTCAAGACCCAGGGGAATCTAGAAGGACTTTCAGCTATATATAAGTATATCACGAAATAGAGACCTTTGGGCCCAGCCTCAAAATATAATTTTATCAAGTAAGCTGTATATGCTTAAAATGTTTTCTTATTAAGTACATTTTCCTCAATACCATGTTTATTTGTTTTAAAATACTTATAGTTTCCCTGAATCTAATATTCAACATAGTCATTTTCCTGTCCCCAAAGTGTGCCCAAATAGAATGTGTCCTCTCTTGCAATAAATGTTGAGTACCAAAAGTGACAAATGCCCCATATTCTGACAAGAAAAGACCATTTGTGCATGATGGCTGGGAGTGGCCCAAGCCACTCTCGCCTCCTTCTCCCCCATCTCTAGGCTATGAAACAGAAGGTAGTGGGGACTGAAAAACTTAGGGAGTATTTAGAGGGGAGATTAGTGTTTCCTAAGCCAAGTGTTCATGGAGCATAAAGTCTCTCTTAGAACTTAAAGCACGAAATTTTTTTAATTAACTCTTGCTTGGGATAGTCTAATCCAGGGATTTTCAACCAAGGCCAATTCTGCTCCCTAGGGGACATTTGGCAATGTCCAGGGACATTTTTGTAACAACTAAGGGGAGGGTGCTACAGGCATCTAGTGGGTAGAAGCCAAGAATTTTGCTAAACATCCTACAATACCTGGAACAGGAATAATGACACAACACCAATAGTGGGCAGCTGAGAGACCTAGGATTCTACTGACCTAAAGGACAGATGCTGGCTAGAGGGGACCCTAAAGCAGAGCAAGGAGAACAGCATGGAGAGGGAGTGGAAGTAGGTCTTTGCTTGCTTCACTACACTGAGATGTGGAGGCAGCCAGGCTTGGTGATTCTGAAACTCTGCCCCGGAAGGGTGTGGGCAGAGGCCCCCACAAGAACACCCCATGAAGAAGTTAATGTTTGGTGCCTCTGACACAGGATACTGGATTCCAACCGTTAAGGAAGGTCCCTACCCCTCACCTCTCCTTCCTCCCCTGGCTCCACAAGTCAGGCCCTGAGGAAGGAGAGTAAGGGCAAGGTGCATAAATGGTGAGGATGCCACTTCCACTTTTGTTCCCCTGTGGGGTAGTGAGCCCGAACCAGCTGTGGTGGATGGAGACGCTCTCAATCAAAAGAACGTTCTTCCTGACCGAGTGGCTCAGTGTTTGAGTGATGACCTCTGAACCAGGAGGTCACGGTTCAGTTCCAGGTCAGGGCACATGCTCAGGTTGTGGGCTCTATCCCTAGTAGGGGGCATGCAGAAGGCAGCCAATCAACAACAATTCTCCCTCATCATTGATGTTTCTATCTCTCTCTCCTCCTCCCGCCCTTTCTGAAAAAAATAAAATAAAAAAAAGAATGATGTTCTGATTTAGAAGAATTCTGGGCTTTTTCACTTCTGAAAATGTCTTTGTTGATATATGAAAGTGACTGGAGAGCATTTAGTTAAGGGAATTTGGTCCAGGAGTTGGGGAGGCAATGCAGCAGAATGGGTCTGGAAAGCCCTGGAAACAAAGACTTTAGCTGCATTTCCCTAGCATTCTGCCAGTCAAGTCTACCAACAAACTGGCTGCAAGTACACTGTCTCATTTACACATCACAACACATATATGAGGAGGAAACCCTGACCCTTATAAGTGAGGATACTAAGACACACAATATCTGTAAAATCAGCTCAAGGCCATAGAGCCAATGGCAGCTGATGGCTAGGTTTGATGTCTAGCCGACTAAGCCCAGAGCTGTAGCTCTGACCTCTGTATTTGATGCCCCCATTTTCCAACTGGCACTCACCCTTGACAGATGGCCACTGAATGTACCTGGAAGAATTCCTCTCTCCTCTATGCCTTCTCTAGTTTGGAATTCTCAAAGATCCATCTCATTCTGGTAGTCCTTTTCTGTCAACCAAAACATCTACAGATGTAACTGCCTGATTAGGTCCATTTGTAGAGTCCCTTTTGAGGGCCAGGTGTTGTATTTGAAGGTGCTTTATGGATGTTACTCTGTTTGCTCATTTTCACAGTAACCTGTTAGGGGCTAGTTCAGCTATTCATCTATTTCAGGAGGAAATATGGGCTCAAAGGAGTTGACAAAGGACCAAGTTGGCAAACAGCAGGATTCGGCTGCAGCTCTGTCTGACCCCAAAGTCTACACTCCTTGAACTATGACTTATGGCCTTTGGATCACACATTGGGGCAGGCTCCTCTGGATGGCTTTGCTTAAAGTCTTGTATCACATTGGCCCCTTGGCTACCCATTGTTGCCAAAATAATCAGTCTGTCCCTGTCCTTCAGGAAAAATAAATAGAAGACAAACACCTTGGCCTCGTGCTCCTCCCCAGCAGGACATCAGGAGCAATAGGTCCTGTTTCCTTCCCTGAGAGCCCAGGCTACCTGGTGGCCACTGGCAGATAGCGGACTTCTGCCTCAGATGGCTGGTCCCAGAAAGCACTGAGAAGGAAGTGGGATTTTGGAAGGGACTGGAGCCTCAGTCCCATGTGGACAGACAGAGAGGGGGAAGGGGGCCTACAAGGGAGAGACGTATGCTCATTGGTTATGGAAGGAAAACAAAATGATCAGAGTGGGTGTGGAATCTGAAGGAAAAAGCAGGAGTTCAGACTGAGATTGTGGCTGTGTGATGGGCACTGGTGTCCAGGTGGTCTGATGATGGCAGTGGCCAAGGCTGAGGTATCAACTCAGAGCTGCCTTGCAATGGTCCTAACAAAACTGGAGCTATAAAAATATTACCTCTATCTATCTATCTGCACACACACACACACACACACACACACACACACACACCCCTACTTCAGAATGGCATTACTGAGTCATACATGGTACAAATATTCAGTTTTGGTAGAAACTGCCAAAGAGTTTTCCAAAGTGGTTTTCCTTGATTATTATTATTAATGGTTACTATTATTTCTATTTCTCATGGATTATTTATTGTTTTATCTTTTATTATTATTAAATAATAATTATTGACTCAAAAAATAATATTATCTTAAAATAATTATTATTAATAATTGCTTTTCCAACTAGGAATCTTCTCAACCCTACTGCCAGCATGGCATGTTACAAATTCAGCTTCCACAACAGGCCAATGAGGACCTGTTTGAGGTGGAGGGTACTGAGAGGAGAGACATGAAGAAACTTGCTAAGCACACATGGCTGAGTTATGTGGTTAGGATTTAACATCCAACTCTGATTCCAGAGCCCACACATTTAATCTCTATGTATTTGATTACATTAAAACTTTTTACTTGGTGAATTAAACCATTTACCTACAAGGGCAGATTTACTTCTGTTTATGTTAAAAATGAAATATTAGGTTAAATACAAGACAATGAATGTAGATAAAGATAAATCTCAGCCAAATATTTATAGAATAAGCAAACTTTCGAGGAGTGTTTACTTTTCAAACATTTCTGGTTCAGTCTAATACGTTTTCTGCAATTCTGAGCTTTTCCCTCAGGGGTCATATTCAGTCAACTGTATGGCATTTGCTATTCCCACCAGATTTGAAAGGCTTCCTTTCTTTTAGTTTTAGGTCTTTCAACTGGTTTCTACAACATTCTTGCCTTCTACCCACCCCGCTGATGTGAAAGATTGAATAGATGGGCATTTCCTTGTCCAATGGCTTCCTCCCTGTCTCTATCCTCCACCCAGACAACAGCAGCTGCCCCAGTTTGTGAGGGCTTTCAAGTGAGGAGATCAAAGTGTCCTACTGACAGTAAACCACTCTTCTTGACCCAAGTCCTAGAACAGAAAAATTAGATGGCCTCATTCTCCGCTAGGGATAAGATACTTGTAGGCATGTCCCTTGCCATACCTGTGTAGTCTGGACAGAGCCTCCTCATTTGTCCCATAAATGTCAGTTGCCAGGGGCAGGGAGGTGGAGAAATGGGGAGTTGTTCAATGTATATAAAGTTTCAGTTATACAAGATGAGTACGGTGTCGAAATCTGCCATACGACATTGTGCCTCTTCTTAATAAGATGGTATTGTGCACTGAAAAATTTGTTAAGAGAGTAAATATTACATTAAGATTTCTTACCACAGTTAAAAAAGAAATACAGCTTGGCTGGTGTGGCTTAGTGGTTGAGCATCGACCTATGTATGACCCAGGAGGTCACGGTTCAATTCCTGATCCGGGTACATGCCTAGGTTGTGGGCTTGATCCCCAGTAGGGGGCATGCAGGAGACAGCTGATCAATGATTCACTATAAAGATTGATGTTTCCATCTCTCTTTTCCTCTCCCTTCCTTCCTGAAATCATATATATATATATATAGTAAGTCCTGGTTGGTGCTCAGTGGTTAGCACATCTGCACCGGTCAAGGGCATGTACCTGGGTTTCAGGTTCAATCCCTCTTCCAAGGCAACCAACCAATTGATGTGTCTCTCTCATGTCAATGTTTCTCAGTCTCTCTTTTCCTCCCTCCCTTCCACTCTCAAGGGCATGTACCTGGCTTGCAGGTTTGATCCTTGGCCCTGGTGTGTGTGTATGAGGTGGGGGCAAATGAGCAAATGAGAAATAGTCACGCTTATGAAGACATGACTACCTAGGGAGTGGGCTAGTGTGCAGGGAAATCTCTGTACGTATGCTGAGCATCTGTAACAGCTGGGACTGTTGCAGTGAGCATCATGCTTGCTGTGATGACGTGTTGAGACCTAACTTGATTCTTTGGTTTTACCCTTGCCTCCTTCTCAGTCAACTCACAGTCCAAAAGGGGTCATTCCCACACCATCTCTAGTTCTATCACTTATTATTTTTTTAAAATATATTTTTATTGAGTTCAAAGAAGGAGGGAGATAGAAACATCAATGATGAGAGGGAATCATTGATTGACTGCCTCCTGCACACCCCCTATTGGGGATCAAGGCTGCAACTTGGGCATGTGCCCTTGACCAGAATCGATCCCAGCACCCTTCAGTCCACAGGCTGACACTCTATCCACTGAGCCAAACTGGCTAGGACTCTATCACTTCTTAAGGAGGACACATGGATGAAGGGAGTTTTATGCCTAAGGACCAAAGCTTCAACATAATGGGAGCTGGACACTTTGCACCCTGCACCTGAATAAACAGGCATTCTTTCCTTTTTCAAGAGGCTGGTGTTGATTGCAAAGTTTGATCAAACATGAAGGCAGATTGTGGGGCACTGGGATGACCTGTTTTCCTCTGCCCTTAATTCTTCTTCTCTGCTGATTTAGCGGAAAGCAGGAACTAAATGGGCAGGGTAATTAGGTCAATGGCTTTCCAGGTGGAAAACAGGTTTCTCCATCCTTGGGGAGGCGCCGTTTCCAAGTTGCTGGCTAGAGTCAGCCTTTCTGAGCTGGCAAATGTGAGCCCATTCCAAGCATGATTCTCTTTGCCCTAACATTCCTCCGAGTGGGAACACAAGCACCAATAATGGAGTTTTCAATCATCTTAAGCACTTCAGGTTCAATAACGGATTATTTATTCATTAAATAAAATTATATAGGACACCCAATAGGCAAAGCTGTTTGCCTACCTATGAAACGACCAACTAGACTATTATTTCCTATCTCCAAATTGTCAAGACAATTTTCATTAACTGAATCTTTCATTTATTCATTAATTCATTAGATAAACATTGTGTTAGACAATGGCCAAAATGTGGGGAATGAAAAACATGAATTAGACACAGAGGTCACAGTCACTCAGCAAATGAGTAGAAATGAGGTATGAGGAGGTAATCAGAGTGCATGGAGGGAGGGTCCTTAGCTCACTTGGAGGGATACTCCAGGATTTGGACTGAATCTTAAAGGAGGGCAGGCACTAATTAATGAAGAAACAAGGAGAGCACAGTGTAGGCTCTGAAAAGCAGAGAAGCTTATGTTAGGCCTCACTAGGTGGAATATGTATGAGGTATTTGTGAGAATGGAAGCTGCTTATTTCACTTAGCACAATGCCCTCCAACTCCATCCATGTCGCAAAAGGCAGGATTTCCTTTTTTATGGCTAATAATATTCCACTGTATCCACGGCTGATATATATATATATATATATATATATATATATATATATATATATATATATACCACATTGAGAAGGGACTGTTATGCATCACTCTGGAAAGTGTCATTTTTCATTCAGATATCATGTGACTGTTTTTCTAAATTAATTAACTTGTTTTCAATTCTAAGTTTTTCATGCACAGAGGTCAAGCGGAGCAATAGCTATAGATGTGTTGTTCCAATAGAAGAAGAATGCCCCGAACAGTTGAGAATGTCAGCTATACATCACTTTCATGACCTGTTTCAAATGGAAAATAATTTGTTAATTTTAATAATGGTTCCCTTTTTTTTTGGTCTGGTTCATAAAGCTTTTGGAATTTTAGTCCATCAAATGAAAAACATCTGGCATTATTATGAACTCAATAGTAAATTTAGTTAAAAGGTTCAACATTAAAGATAAAATTATTAATTTTTATAGTGATACATAAATAGAAACCTTAGTGACTTCAGAGTTATAATGAAAATAGTTTTCTTTGCTAAATAAAAACTTAGGAAAAAACAATAGACTTGGAAAAGATGGTGGTATTCATAAAACTCATAATTGTGTCCAAATATATTGTGTTACTCTACCAAAATCAAAGTTGCAGTTGCAAACATTTATACATTTTTAAATGTACACACAGAGTAACCACGGAGTATTTGTGAGGCCATCATATGTTGGATTTTAGAAATGCTTGAATCTTCAAAGAATTATGTTGTAAACCAACTCATATCCTACAATAGTCTTAAGGTTCTGTTTTAGGGTGATAGGAGAAGATTTGACTTTGGGTGATGGACACACAGTGTAATATACAGATCTTATAACACGTAAACCCACACCTGAAACCTATATGTTCATGTTGAACAATGTCACCCCATTCAATTTAATTAAAATTAAAAAAAGGTTCTGCTCTTGTTTTGGGTAAACTAGTCCTTTACCGTTCGGTTACATTTTGTTCACTATCAATTGAAAGTCCCCAATCAAAGCATTTAAGGAACAGAGCCCCATAAAATCTTAGCTTTTGATGCTTTTAGCTATTTACAACTATTGAAAACAAAACTCATAGACAGAAAGACATTTTAAATTTATTACTGAAAAAGAAAGGGGAAAACAGAACAAATTTAAGAATGAGAGTTGCTTAAATATGCACAAGATTTAAACTTGAAATTCTATAACTGCGCTTTAGAATATCTCAACTTGTGGCAAGAATCTTCTGATAGAAATTGCTTTTTTAAATTGAATGCATTTATATTTCTTGCCCAGAATAGAACAAATCTGAGGCCTTCCTTTTTGCATAATCTAAATATGGTGAAATATTCCAAAGTTTCATGACTAGAGAGAACTATTTAACAAGATGTGGCTTGAAGAAATGGTCTCTAAATAGAGGTAAAGAGATTGTGCCTGTGACACTGTTGAAACTGGATACTTTAAGTATTGAAATATATGAATTTTGAATCAAGAATAACCCTCATGAAGCAGAATTTACCCTGAGCTTTACCCGGTATTTCAGCACCTCTAGAGATACTATTTCCTTAATAATTTCAACTTCATTAATCATAAAATGCAACTTTGAAGACAATTTCTGGCAGTTTTATGAAAGAATTAAAATCAATACATCATGCCTGGCTGGTATGCCTCAGAGGATTGAGCTTTGTTCCATGCACCAAAAGGTCACAGGTTCAATTCCTGGCCAGGGCACATGCCAGGGTTGCTGGCTTGATCCCCAGTAGGGGGTATATAGGAGGCAGCTGATTGTTTCTCTTATGGATGTTTCTATCTCTCTCTTCCTCTTCCTTCTTCTCTAAAATAAGTAAAAACATATTTAAAGAAATAAAAAAATAATAATACATTATATTGCAAAACTACATTCTTCAGAAAAATGCTAGTGACACAGATTTAGAGACCAATACTAAAACTGTTTAAATTACCCAACTATAATTATTCTGCTCATGTCTGTTATATTTTTAATGTTTAATCAATTCAAAGAAGTTTTTTCCTTTCTCACATTTTACTTAGTGTGCACAGATACATGCTATTTTAAAGAGAATTGAATTTTATTTTTTTGAAAATAGTTTTTGTATAGGACTATTTTAAAGGTCTTTCAATAAAATAAAACCAATTTATTAGTCAAGTAAAGATTTCATATAACTATATCATCCATATCTATATCTATACCCATTTATATAATCTATATCTACACATTTAATTATTTTTGGTGCCCTTTTCATTTTCAAAAGTGTCCTGGTTTGGAAGATTAATTATGTGGTCACACTCTTTATAAAAGACAATGTGAAAAACCGGTTTTCTCCCTGAAATTGTTAGAGAAGAAGGGGAAGAGAAGAGAAACCCATGTGATACGGTGGAATAGTTAAAACACTGTTGGGAAAAGAATTTGGTAATGTCCAGTTCTCCTTCACCTCCACGTTGGCCTCAGGTGAAATGTTCTTGGTGATCTCAACTCTGGAACCACAGAGGTTTGTTCCATGTTTGGGTTGATGCCAAGGCTGAGATAAAAACCTGCATTAAAAAATAGAATTGTGGATGGGGATTCACTGGAGGAAGATTCGGGAACCAGAGGTGTCTGGGAGTTCACAGAAGCCTTGGGAAGGTGTTGGACACCCTCAGGACAGGGAACAGGGATTTCACCCAAACCCTGTGCAAATCCTAAAGAGCAGGGAGACCCCAGGAACACCTCAGTTACAAGTTCCTTAGGGTCTGAGTGCTTTCTATGACCTACAGTCCCCTGGGGGGGCAGTACAGCGTAATGAGGCTTGGGAGCTGGACTAGCCAGGTACTAGTCTAGCTCTCTCAGTAGAGAACTGACATGACTTAGACATAGTGGGGACATCAGACTTAGCCTTAGTGGCCTATGCTTCTTCCATAAAATATTATCTCTGAGGTTCACCTCACCTCCAACTCAAGGTGATTACCAATCAAGAGGATCTGTCTTCTCTTGTCTATTCATCTATTGTCCACTAGATGGCGCTGTTTGTCACACTACAACAGTGGGGCTCCAGGTCCCCAACTTTTAAGACACAAAATTCAGCAGTGCCCTAGACCTCTTGACCCTGCTTTTCTGAAGACGTTGTTAAAGTGCTTTTGTCCCCTGCTGCCAAGACACAACATTCTGCAACTTTCCCTCTGCCTGCTCTTTAAATATTAACATTCCTTAAAGTTCTATTCTGGGGCCCCTTTTGTGATTGATACAATTCCCTGGTTTCAGTGACTGCTAGCTCGATGTTGACCTTTCTCAAATTTTTGTGTCCCAAGTCTCCCTTCTGTGTTCCAGCTACATAGCCAACTGCCCAGTGGACGCTTATGTATGACACAGACACCTTAAGCTGAACTCACCTGCTCCTCTTTTCCTGTTCTTATTTGTTGTACATGGCCATACCATCCGCCCAGAGGTCCAAACTAGACTCACACAATTTCCCACAATAGTTTCCCTTCTTCACCCCACACAATATACTGATATCCCGCAAAGTCACTCACTTCTCTGTTCTACTATCCTGATTCAAACTCCATGGTCTCTTTTCTGGACAATGAAAACAGACTCCCAAATTGCCTCCTGAGTTTTCCTCCAACCATTCTCACATTGTAGACACACGTGCGCATGATATGCATACACATGTGCGTATATGTACACATACATATTCTTGTATGAAGAGATATTTATAAGGAAAGTATATATACACTGAGTGGCCTGATTATTATGATCTCTGAACGCATAATAATCTGGCCATTCAGTGTATATCCTATATAATAAAAGTCTAATATGCAAATTATCCCCTCGACCAGGAGTTTGACCAGTAAGTAGGCTGGCCAACCACCCATGTCCCCTCCCCCTGGCCAGGGTGGCCGGATCCCACCCATGCACAAATTCATGCACTGGGCCTCTAATATATACATGTATACACACCGAGTGGCCAGATTATTATGACCACCTGATGTTTGCAGGCAAATTAGCTGTACACTGCATTGTATGGGATATGGAAGCTGAAGGCCTGTTTGAACACCTTTGCTGTCTTCAGTTACCAAGATAAAACATCTCCAATTCGCACAGGAACACAAGGATCGGACAGTCAAGCATTGGAAAAAAGTCATGTGGTCCGATGAATCACGTTTCCAGTTACATCATGCAGATGGCAGAGTGAGAATTTCGTGGAAACAGCATGAAAGCATGCATCCTGCATGCATGAGTACAACCCTTCAAGCTGGTGGGGGCAGTTTTCCTTGCATGATTTGAGCCCTTTAATTCATGTGGAACAATGTCTGAATAGCACAACATACCTAAGTATCGTTGCTGATCAAGCTCATCCTATCATGTTGATGGCATATCCCAATGGAGATGGCTTCTTCCAACAAGACAATGCACCATGCCATGGTGCTCTTATTGTGCAGGAGTGGTTTCAAGAACATGAGGGAGACTTTACCTTGCTTAGGTGGCCCCCACAATCACCAGATCTCAATCCAATTGAGCATTTGTGAGATGAAGTTAAAAGAGCCATGAGGCAGCTGGTTCCACAAATCTCACAGAACTGGACAATGCTATTCATCAGGCATGGTGTCAGATTCCTCACATCACCTTTCAACATCTTGTGGAGTCAATGCCAAGAAGAATCTATGCAGTATTGAAGGCAAGAGGTGGCCCAATGAAGTACTGTGGGGTGGTCATAATAATCCGGCCACTCAGTGTACATATACTTGTTTATATACTGTCTGCTCCTCACCCCATTGTGAGGTCCATGAGGGCAGAGGTACTGTCCCTTCTGTTGTGTGCGGAATCTCCAGTGCCCTCAATAGCACCTGAAGCATAGTGCTCAGTAAGTATTTGTGGAAGGGGTGAATTCACTGCTGAACTAATAATCGTGGCTGGAGGAATACTGTATAGTGGTTATCCTAGATATTGGTTGTTTATGCTACTTAGTGGGGGGCTGAGGGTGCTCTGAGAGACATCATCAGATGTTACTTAGCACCCTCCTCACTTTTATAACAAACATGAGATCTGTTTTCTGGGCTAATGTTATATGTGGGTGAGCTGGGCATTCATCCAGGAGTGATCCAACAGGTGAACTGAGGACTCAGTCTTTTTATCTTTCAAATCTTTTTTTCTGGCACTGTGCCTTGCATTCCAATAATTGTACCACTCCTCATGGCACTGCTGTCAAGTTATTTGAAAGTTTTATCTAATGACAGAGGCAACCCATTAGCTAGAAGATTCATAAGTGTGGGCTAGTTTATTGATCATTTCATTATCATTCTACGATGTCTTGAAGATGCTGGTTTGAATAAGGGTGTGTATATAATGAACTTGAATAGGCTTGGGACAGTGTGAGAAAGCTGGCATTTGGAAATTTGTCAGGATCCTTGAAAATAAGAAAGTCATTTCTAAGAATAGATGGGGCAGAGAAGAAAACCTTATATTTTGATTGGGTTGGTTCTGCTCATATAATAATGTTTTCATAATCTGTGGATTTATGTATTTTATCACTTCTATGAATTTCTCAGCTACTGTTTCCTTTCATTCATTTTTTTGTATTTTCTGCTTTTGAGAGTTAAAATAGACATATAGCTTCTTATTCCATCTTTCATACCTATTAATCTTTCTATTTCCTTATATCTCTACACCTCATTCTCAGCTACTTCTTTGTATCTATCTTTTATCTAACTAATTCTTTCTTTCACGGTATCTAATTTGTTTAACCTTCTATTAAATTTTTAATTTTAATACTTATATATTTAATCTCTAAAATTTCTGTTTGGTTCCTTTTCAAGAATGCCTGGTCATATATGATGGTCTTACTACTTGTTCATTTTTGGGACACAAACTTAAAGAAAAAAACACATTTCACACATGATTATTTTATATGCTGTATATCATGATTTCAATAGCTGAAAATCTTGGGTTCTAAATCTGTTGTTTTGGTTTCTTCTGGCTTTTTTGCATGATGGCTCATTTCTTTGTATGTCTAGTGATAATTTTTAGTTGGTTGATAATAATCTGGGAGAATACTGGAGGCATTTATTCTCAAATGATTTGCATTTTCCTTTGCTGAGAGTGAGGGGGTGCTACTGATCTGTAATTGGTCCATAATCCTTTCAGAGCCCAGAGCTTTATGTGAACGCCTAGGAATGAGATTTTCCACATTTTGAGTTTGATCAGCCTTTAAAGCTCATATTTCAGCTCACAAGTTATTTTTAAAAATAGATTCTGAAGCTGTGTTGTCCAGTATGATAGCCACCAGCCATATGCGCTTAGTGAAATTAAGCATTTTCAAAGCTCAGCTTGTAGCTAGTGGCAACTGCATTGAGCAGCAGAGATGTATAATGCTATCATCACTGCAGACATTTCTGTTGAACAATGCTTGCTGCTCTTGAACACCACATTTTTTTATTTTTAAAATATATTTTTATTGATTTCAGAGAGGAAGGGAGAGGGAGAGAGAGCTAGAAACATTAATGATGACAGGGAATCATTGATTGGCTGCCTCTTGCACGTCTCCACTGGGGATCGAGCCCGCAACCCGGGCATGTGCCCTTGACCGGAATTGAACCTGGGACCCTTCAGTCCGCAGGTTGACGCTCTATCCACTGAGCCAAACCAGCTAGGGCTTGAACACCACCTTTTTATCATGGGAGTCCAACAATACATTCAAAAGCATGCTTTATAGAAATGAGCTGTTTCATAGAAGAAGGGACCTTCCTGCCAGACATGTAAGACAAAGATCTCATGCATCTTCCTCTGACACCAATGCTATAAATAATAGAGAACACAGTAGGGCTTTTTAATAGGAGATGGGGTATGGTCATCCTGCTTACTAAGAAGAATTATTAAGACAGCACCGGGGCAAATATATCAGAGAGGAGGAAGATTAGAAGCAGGAAATACAGCCAGGAGGGTATTGCAGTGTTCTAGGTGAGAAATGCTGAAGACTTGAACTCAGTCAGTGAGAATGGAGATGGGGAGCAGAAAATAACCATAATATTTAAATGAGGGTTCCCATTGTGAGGATATTTGGGATAGAAAGAAAGAGGAAGAGGAGAGTGGAACATGAGTAAGGTTTCTGGTTGAGTCAGTAGCCAGATAGTGATGCCATTAACCAGAGAAGACACTGCTGGAGAAGGAAAAATTTAGGGGAGAAGGTGAACTCAGTTTGGGACATATTGTGTTCAAGGTGCTCAGCCTTGCACAGTGGTGTTTGAGTTACTCTTGGACCACCTAGAAAGACCTACAGGTCAGCCTGTGCTGAGCCAAAGGAAGCCCTAGCCACCAAGGACTGCAGACGAGGAGGGGAGTGAAAACCTACTCTGACTCTTCCCCCGATCCTGTGATATTTAAGCCCCTTGGCACTGAGGAAAGTGGGAGACAGCTCCAGGACCCATCCTGTGATGAACACCACCATCTCTTGCTTCTAAGTATATTCATCTTGGATTTCACAGGTTCATCTTTTTTAGTATTTCTAGACCTCATGTTGCATTCTGTTACTCTGATTTACCCCCATAGTTCGGGGTGTGGACACAAGAATATTTGGTAGAGTGGCTTGCAATGGCCAGGGCAATGGGTTTTAGCAAGTAGGAGCAATGCTCTGCCCAAGAGCACCCCCATCTGCGTGAGCATCTTCCACAGGTGAGACCAGTGAGCTCCACCCATTTACCTGACATAGCTCTTTCAGCACCAGATGTGTGGGTTGGGATGGTGCCCATCTTGATGGAGCTTCTTTAGAACCTTCTCCAGATTCAGCAAAATGCACATGAAAGGAAAACTCAGTGGACACAATCCTGAGACAGTTGACATCTGTTGAGAATCTACTGTTTATCCTGCTTACTAGGTGTGTGTCAGGTGCCTCCTTCTGTGTTTATCTGAGCACAGATAGGGACTATCAGGTAGGGACTGGTACCTTGATCCTCACTTTGCTTCTTGGACTTTTGCTAATTTAATTGCTCTTTGCTTCCTCCTCACCCCCATCCCTGCCATCCTTTCCGCTTGTCATACCAAAATGACTGCCTTCCTAGCTTTCGGCCCTAGATTTCAGCAACATTTGCCACATCATCACAACCCACTGATGAAAATCATGTCTTTTATGTCAGTGAACTGCATGGTCTGGGCAGAATCCTGAGAAAAGCTGGATGAGGGTTGTCTTTTCTTAATTTGTTATCATGAGATGCCTTATCACTCATTCTAAGAATTCTAGATGCCTCTTGCACATGAGAATCTCCTGAGAGCCTTGTTAAAATCAGATTCTGAGGCCCCATCTCTCTAGGTTCTGATTTATTATCTAAGGCTGGGCTCAAGAATAAGCATTTTGAAACAAGCATCTCAGGTGATTCTGAAGCAGTTTTCTAGGCTCCCACATTGAGAAGCTGTGTTAACCCCACAGGGCAGTGCATCTTCACAGACCTATTGTGTAGGCCCCCAGCTTCCCTGCTCCCTGCCCATCTCTAAGATAGGTACTCTACACCAAGCCCACCACCAGAGGGCTGTCTCAGCCTCTGCGGACCTTCTGTCATCCAGACCAACGTCTTTCCACTTCAGCTCTGTTTTCAAGCTCCAGGCTCTAGCTCCTCCTCAGAGAGCAATGCTATGATACCCTCACCTCTCAGGTGAGACCCATCCCTGCATGTGGGGGAGGGCTCAGCCTCATCTGCAGTGCAGGCTCTGGAGTGGCAGAAGCCTTCATTGTGGAGCAATCACACCAGAGTCACCAGGATGGGACAATAAGGACAGAAGGTCAATCCCTTCTAGCCCCTGAGAATGACTGGGGTTTCTCAGGCAGCATCATGGTGGGGTGGAAGGTATTTCTGGCTCAGGAAAACAAGACTAGTGAAAGGGCCAGGTGTGTCTGGGACACAGGGAATCACTTGTGTGTGGAAGGGTGTGGAATGAGGCCACAGACCAGGGGTGGTCCTGGACAGCCACTGACTGGCAAGGGAGGTGCTTGCGCAGATCAGCATGCTGAGAAAAAGGGGGAGACAGACTGAAATGGGGGGTGGGCAGTAAGACACAGAAGCGCTGTTGCAATAGTACAGAAGGAAGATGCTAAGGCTCAGACCAGAGCAGTGTGGAAGGAAAACCAGTGTGGAGGAAATCCTTGAATTAAGTTTTAGATATAGACAGTTGTCTTCTGGCCAGATGTCAGCTCTGTAACATGCAATTATATAGGGACACATTTTTTCATAAGAGTAAATAACCGATAAACACAGCGGCATAAACAAGCAAAGTGCTGTGTGTGTGGAGGAGGCTTGGGCTGGAAGGTGAAGTCCAAATCAGTGAAGGCACAGACAATTAAAATGTAAAATAATTTATCATTCTGAAACTTGGGTCTTTTTCATCAGTGTGGGGCACACAATTAGGATACTTTTTTCTTTCTCTATATAAATTAAAGGAGTTCGTTGTTAGTCAATTTACTTATTAGTTGGATGTCTTTCTTCCCTTCTTCAAACACTCCCTCCCATGATCATTTAAAAAACCTGCAGGATGTTTAAGAATCATTGCTGATTACTGTACTATTGAGGGTAAAAATGAAAAAGGCAGCTAAGCCTGTAGAGGAGCCCCATTTCATCACTATGACCATTGGCCCTTTGGAAATACAGATGTCTTGGGTGCCTAATGCTGTAGGTGACCTGGGCATGGAAAACACCAGCCAGGTTACTCTGCAGGATAGGTTATTCCTGTCCACTGAAGCAAAGATCTTTGGTGACCTATGCCTGCAGCTATCACTGTGTGTGACAGGGTTTTGGGGATTGGGTGGCAGATGTCTTTGCCCCATTATTCTTCTCAGTTGTGTTGACTACACCAGCACAGGTCTTGACTCTCTTCAGTTACACTGCCATTCTGTGGCCATTGTTGGTGTTTGTCAATTTACATACACTCACAGCCATTTTTCTAAGGGATGCCACAGGATAGTCAGGTCTGGACCTGTCTTTTCTCCCAAAATTCCATGTCTCAGCCTTTGAAGCAGAGGATGACCATTCTTCCATTGGATTTAGGGCTTGGTTTTGTTTCATGCCTCCACTCAAGTTGTCAGACATCAATCCAAACAATGTTGGTGAAAATCAGAAATTGCTGGCACACTGCAGTCCTCAAAGTATGTCTTCTCTCCAAAGAGTTGCCCTCAGTGGTGGTGCTGAGTTCTATCAGTTGACATTACCAGTCAGCAAGTAATTCTCTGGCTATAGATTATGTAACCCCTGGTGCTCAGGGACTCAGGCCCGCCCACCCACAAGGATTCACAGGTGACAGGTTTGTAATTAAGTGAAGAATGTCCTCAGAAGGGCAATAATTAGAATGCTATTTTTAAATGGGAGGAGTGGGTTAGAGAGAGGGTGAATGAGTTGGTAAAGCCTTAATAAGGAGGTAGTTTCTGAACAACTCAGAAATTCAGATCACCCTATATAATAAAAGGGTAACATGCAAATAGAACAACCAATCAAAGTGTAGTATGCTAATGATATGCTAAGGCTGCTCAACTGCTCACTATGATGTGCATTGACCACCAGGGGGCAGACAGTCAACTGGTGGACCAGTTGCTATGATGTGCACTAACCACCAGAGGGCAGATGCTCAACTGGTAGGTTAGCTTGCTGCTGAGGTCTGGCCGATTGGGACTGAGCGAGATGGGCAAGACATGCCCTGGAGCCCTTCCACAGTCCCTCTCTGGCCTGATTGTGCACCAATGGGGTCCTTCAGCCTGTCCTGCACCCTCTCCCATCTGGGACCCCTCAGGGGATGTTGGAGAGCTGGTTTCAGCCCAATGTTGCAGGCTACTCCCCTTGGGAGGGCGCCAGATGCAGGGCTCATGGCTGGCAAGTGCACAAGCCTCTCCCGATTGGGACTGATTGGATGTGAGCTCACGGCAGGCACATTGGGGCCAGGATGAGCGGGAGCAACAGGTAGGAGCTGCAGGTGGCATTGGACTGTGGGTTTTGGCCTGATCCCTGCAGGCCACCCAGAGGGACCCCACCCGTGCATGAATTTTTGCACCGGGCCTCTAGTATTTAATAAACATGTACTGCTAAGAGCCTGTCACTTCCCCTTACATTATTTATTTATTTTTTAAAAATAAATCTTTATTGTTCAGATTATTACAGGTGTTCCTCTTTTATTTTTCCCCATAGCTCCCCTCCACCTGATTCCCCATCCCACCCCATGTCCTTACCCCCCGCCACTGTCTTCATCCATAGGAGTAAGATTTTTGTCCAATCTCTTCCCGCACCCCTCACACCTGCTTCCCCTGAGAATCGTCACTCCCTTTCTATGTCCCTGATTCTATTATATTCACCAGTCCATTCTGTTCTTCAGATTTTTCATTCACTTGATTTTTAGATTTACTTGTTGGTAGGTATGTATTTGATGTCATTTTGTTGTTCATAATTTTTATCTTTACCTTTTTCTTCTTCTTCCTCTTCTTAAAGGATACCCTTCAGCATTTCCGTGTAATCCTGGTTTGGTGGCGATAAACTCCTTTAGCTTTTTCTTGTCTGTGAAGCTCTTTATCTGACCTTCAACTCTGAATGATAGCTTTGCTGGGTAGAGTAATCTTGGTTGTAGGTTCTTGCTGTTCATCACTTTGAATATTTCTTGCCACTCCCTTCTGGCCTGCAGAGTTTCTGCTGAGAAATCAGCTGACAGTCGTATGGGTACTCCCTTGTAGGTAACTAATCGTTTTTCTCTTGCTGCTTTTAATATTCTCTCTTTGTCTTTTGCCCTTGGCATTTTAATTATGATGTGTCTTGGTGTGGTCCTCTTTGGATTCCTCTTGTATGGGGTTCTGTGCGCTTCCTGAACTTGTAAGTCTATTTCTTTCACCAGGTAAGGAAAGTCTTCTGTCATTATTTCTTCTAATAGGTTTTCAATATTTTGCTCTCTCCCTTCTTCTGGCACCCCAAAAATTTGGATGTTGGTTCGCTTGAAGTTGTCCCAGAGGCTCCTTACACTATCTTCATATTTTTGGATTCTTTTTTCTTTTTGTTTTTCTGGTTGGATGTTTTTGTTTCCACATATTTCAGATCTTTGGTTTGATTCTTGGGGTACGTTGATCTACAGTTGAGTTTCTGTATATTCTTTATTTTAGACAGTGTATGCTTCATTTCTGACTGGTCCTTTTCCATTTTTTTGGCATTCTCATTAAGGTCCTTGAAGGTCTCACTAAGCTCCTCAGAAGTGTCATCAAGTTTCTCAGTGGTTTTTAGAAGATTCTTGAGTAACCTTATACATGTGGTTCTGAACTCTATGTCATCCAGTAGTTTGCTTTCCTCCGTTTCTTTCATTCGTGACATGTTTCTTTGTTTCTGCATTTTGGCTGCTTCCCTGTGTTGATGGAGTGGCTTTGTGTGGTAGGTGACCTATAGGGGGCAGTAGCTCAGCCTCCCCAATCACCTGATGTGGACGCTCTTGGTACACCCCTTTGTGGGCTGAGTGCAAGATCTTGGTGCAGTTAAGCCCTAATTGCTGTTGGTATGCTGGGAGGAATTGACCTCCAGGCCAATTAGCTGTGAGCACTCCCTGTGTCTATAATGGAAGAACTGCTGTGCTGAAGACACACTTATGGGGCAGGACTTGTTTCAGTGGGGCTTTGGTGCTCACTGAGTCTGCCTCTTGAATATGTCACTTATGGATGTGAGGAGTTGAAATCTGGTGTCTCACACTGACCACTAGGTACACTGGCTTCTGGATCTCCAATGGGGTGCAGGTCAGCTACTGTCTGAGGCCACTCAGCAGGAGCTACAGTGAGAGCTGCAGTTTTCTCCTCTTTGCTTGGGGTTTGGAGGTTTTGGAGCTGTCTGACCCAGGCTGCAAGTTTGCTAGGTTAAGCTGCGATAGGGCAGGCCTTTCTTATGCTAACTCCACTGCTTGGAGCTTGGGTGGGTTTGTAGGTTGTGCAGGGCGGGGCCTCAGGGTGTCACTAGGTTAGGGCGTGGCAAACAGCAATGGCTGCTAGTTAGCCGGCTCTGCATCCCCAACGGCATCCGCGAGTCCTGTGCCCCAGTGCAGTAAACAATTATTCCTGCGCGCAGCTCTGCAAGCAAGCCACCCTCACTGGCAGACAGTCCAGCTTCTCCCCGTAGGAGTTTGGGTCCCCCGCGTCTCCCCAGAGACTGGATTTCAGAGTAATCAGGGGCGTTGTAAAGCAATGCACCCAGTCGCCCGCAGCCAGCCCGGATCACGCACCTCCGTACCTCAGCTTTTCAGCGCTCGTGCATGTCTCAATGCTCTTTTCTCTTTCCTTCTAGTTGTAGAACTTCCACTCAGCCAGCTTTCCCATGGTTCTGGGTGATAGACGTTTTGCCTTTTAGTTGCAGTTTAAATTGTTGTGGGAGGCAGCAGTTTAGGTGTTTACCTACGCTGCCATCTTGGATTCTCTACCCCCTTACATTATTTTTGTTGTAAGAAATAGAATTCATACTTAGGTACATGCTGCATGGCAGGGAGAAACAATAATTATTTAAAATCAATAGGGTTCCCCAAGGTGCTAGAAACCTAATTTTCCACTACAAAATTGTAACCTAAAGAGCATACATGCTTGCCCCAATGTGTGAAGGTCTGCCAGGGTGGCAGCTGGGGTTTGCCAAACCCCAATTTTTTGGAGAGTTCTATCAGTGATTGTTGATAATAAATCCATGCACACAAAGGGTTTAAGAGTGTTTCCTTGAGGCCTTTAATTTTCTCCTGGCCTCCTCTCAAATCCTGGAATCTTTAAGCTAAAATTCCTGAAGACTTTCTTAAAAGCTAGTCAACACATGGGTTAATAATTTGGGCCAACTTCACAGGAGGGAGGACAAACCTGCCAGAGATACAGGCCAATATTGTCCAGGAATGGACCACCATACTGTTTTTCGCAATTAAAATAAAATAATTTTTCCTAACTGGTTTGGTTCAGTGGATAGAGCGTTGGCCTACAGACTGAAGGGTCCCTGTTCGATTTCGGTCAAGGGCATGTACCTTGGTTGTGAGCACATCCCCAGTAGAGGGTGTGCAAGAGGCAGTTGATCAATGTTTCTCTCTCATCAATGTTTCTAACTCTCTATCCCTCTACCTTCCTCTCTGCAAAAATTAATAAAATATATTTTAAAAAATAAAATCAAATAATTTTGTTTGTTTTTGGGCACAAAACACAGGCATATAGTTTTGGAGGCTTACAGATTTCAGAGTTAGAAAGATATGGGTTTGACCGTATTTAGAGTTCAGTGACTTTGGGCAAGTCACTAACCTGTAGCATAGGTATAATGTTCCTTATCTCCAATTGAGCATCAGGCGAGATAAACTAATAAAATACCCAGTTTAATGCCTAATTTAACATGTATTTATTACTTATGCTTTTTTCATTCTCCGACATCTTGTACCTATTTCTAATATAAATAACTTGGAACAAATATCAAAGGTTTAAGAAATTATTTAAGTTGAAACAATCCTATCTGTGACTATTTCATTTCTGTGGTCCAGGGAAATGTTATTTAATTGTAGTTGAGCATTTTGATCCTAATGTGGCACCCGGGACATTGAGAACCTGCAGTTGGTGTGATTCAGGAATGATGTTCCAGATGACATGGTCGCCATGTAATAATCTCTTAACTCCCATTGATGTAAAAGGTTATTTCCCAGATATCAGGAATAGTATCATTGTAATTAGTACAAGTCCATCAGATAGTTCTCAAGGCCAATGGGACTTTAGCACATACCTTTGCCCTTTTATTCCTTATATTTCTCTGGGTAAAACAGAAAATATCCTAAGGACTCCACCATACCTTTTATTTTTTATTTTTTTATTTTTAAGTAAAATTATCTTTATTTACAGGTGACATCATTGTCTATGTGGAAAATCCAAGGGAATCTTTATTTAAAAAGCTACTAGAACTAAGAAGGTATGTAGAAAGGTCACAGGATTGCAGGTCAATATACAAAGATCAATTGTATGCCTATATACTAGCAACAACCAACAAAATAGAAATACTATAAAACACAGTGCTATTCAATGCAAATCTGATAAAAACCCCAGCAAGATTTTTGCAGAAACTGACAAGCAGATTTAAAAAAAAAATCATGCCTTTTAGTTAGAGACTCAGGGGCTGCTTATTTCCAGGCTTTACTTACAAGTTTGCCAAAGCCCTGACTGTCTCTTTCACAGATTTGAAAATACTCCCCATTGATATGTTAATGCACTCATCAAGGTGGGCTTGGGAGTGTGGGGGTGTGAGGAAAGGGAGGTGGGGGTATCTAGAGAAGGCCACATATACTGTAGGAAAGATTCCACTTGGCACAACTTTATTATTCGAACCAGCTGAGGTACCTTTCACTTCAAAAGGAATGATGAAAAGAAAAAAGAAAAAGAAATGATAAAAAGGTTCATTTCTCTTTGAGACCTGAATGTTGGGCGTTCATCAGTAAGAGAATGCTGATTAAGAAAAGCAGTATTACCAGGTAGAGTCCTGGGCTGTGTGTCCCAGGAGCAATGGCGATTTGAGAGGTGGAAAGGAAAAGTCTTGGATGAAGTTTGCCTATTCTACAGTTTTTTCTTTCACCCCTCCCTGTACTCATCCTGGAGATTAGGGTTGTTTGAGATTTAAAAAGATTGTCTCCACAATAAGTGGAAATGATCTTAAGCCCAGTATGAAAGAATTTGCTAAAGTGTTGCTATTATGAATAACACTGTGTACCTCTAAGGGCGTGTCTGCAAATCAGGTGGTATGTGTTGGCTTCTAGGTAATGTTTGAAAATGAGGATGACTGAAGAAACCAGGAAAATCACAGTGGCAACCACAGCAGCAACAGGAAACCCATCACCCTTCTTGCTTGTTAGGGACTAGGTTATATGTGTAGTGTTTCCATAAACCTTCTTGAGTCGACCTTGGGAGTAATAGAACCTCCTTATAACATAAACCCTTGTAATATAGTAAGCACTCAGTGCATGCTTATTAACTGAATGAATTAAAATCTAAATCCTCATGTTGGGGTGTGTGTAAGGTTGCATCATGAATATGGCATTTAATGAGGTCTTTCAACCTTGACATCTTGGTTAAGTCACCGGTCAATTCAATTGTCCTCCCATTCAATTATCATCTGAACAAATATGGCACCCTATTATGTCTCACACCAAGCCTACCATTACAGAATGTCAGAACCGAGAGTTCCTTTTGTCCAGCCCTTAATTTTCACAGGTAATGAAACAGAGGTATAGTTTTAATCCTTTGGAAAACATGTGAATCCAGATTCCCTCGTGACTTTAATGAATAGGTGCTAATCTTCACTGCTGATCCAAAGCTGGGGTTTTAGGGATTAGTTTGCACAACTCCATCTATAATGGTGTATTTGTAACTTTGGTAGTCTCCCACTCCCCCTTTCGGTGAACCCTCCCAACTTTTGAATTTCCATGGCCAAATATCTCTACAAGGATAGAATTATAGAAATCTGTACAGGTCTGTGGGAATATACACATGTGGAAGAGAGGTTTCTGATATATTTCTAGGTCTAAACTTTTATGGCCTTTTGAAAATTTGGGGCTATGCATTAGGCATACATAAAGAGAGTACTGCAGCCTGAATGAGAATGGATTGAAGTCCTCAACAATTTCTCCCCTGTATATCACCTCCAGAGAAAAAGTCTGTGGGCTGAGGTAGTGGTGGGATGCATAGGGAGAATGTTGTGTTCAGAGTTTGGAATCACATTGACACAGGTTATGGCTTCTAGTCTTGCTTGTCATGGACTGGATTCCATTTTCACTTTACTGCATATTTTAAGTCCATCCCTGTTCACTAAACTCACATGCCTTCTTGAAAAAGTCTTCACCAGTATCTTAAAATTAATGTGTCTTCACCCACATTCTCAATATCTAAGTGGTGAACAATATCCAATAAAATGGCCCAATTATGCTTTATCCAGCTGTTAGCTTAAAAAATAGGCTTGCCTTAGTCACTACATCAGTTGTTTATATACTGAACATGTTAAAATGTGTTTTTTGATGGAGATACTTTTTCCAGCCCCCTTTTGATTTTCAAATGGATTTGGCCATATCTTCAGCTCATGGCTTACCACAGTTTTTTCTATTATGTGAGTTTCACTTAACAACTGATTTTGAAATTGACCTCTATGGAATCTCTAAGCAGTCTTTTATTACTTATTCGATAGTATTTATATTAAAAATTAAAAATTAAAGTTAAGACTCAGGTTAATTAGAAAAATTCTAAAGACGTTCCTTTGAAATAAGATGACTAATTTTAAATGTCTTTGTAGACTGATGGTTTTAAGCACTTAAAGTACCTTTATGCATCTTCTGACATATGTGTGTGTTTGTTTTTTCACAAAAGGAACATCAGGTTTCAAGATTATTTGCATTTATATAATGAAAACTTATTTTTAAGGAGAAGCTTCTAAGTACAGCTTCAGATTTACCACTCTGCTTTCCTCTCCTCTGCTTGTTGTCAAGTTCGCTATAGAGAACACCAGAGACTGCGACCTATCAACCATAACTGCCCATCATTTTTACATTCTTTGAGTTGTGTTTTCACACAGTCAGAGCTTCTGTTTTAAGTTAAGCTTTTGCTTTAAACTTCCATGTCTTAACCATTTATCTAAATTCTGATTCAAAATTTTAAACATCAAAGCATTTTGTTTTCAAAATCTATTTGAAAAATGACGCTAAAGTTGCAAAAATTATGTTTTTTAAAAATGTTTTGCTATATTTGAGAAACTCACTGTAGAAGGAAGAGATATTAAACTAAAGACTCATTTGATAGAACATAATTTTGGTGGGAAGATGAACTGATTTGTAGGAGTTTATGATTTTTGGTGTCAATAAAAGCAACTTAAAATTAATAGTAATTGATATTCTACTTTTGAAAGAGAAACTCACAAAAAAAAAAAAAAGAACAAAATCCAGAACTATCTGTGGAGACCTGTAGGGACTTATTGAAGGGAGAGGGCCTTGTTTTTTGCATACTATGTCCTTCCTGTATATAGTAGGATCAATTACATAAAAGGATCGGATTTTCCAAATTACTTACTACTCACAACATTCTTTGTTCTGTGAGCCTTTATGAGCAAGCATTGAGTTTAGCTAGCACATAAAAGTTAGACTTGGCTGATTTTGATTCCACACTTGTGTTCTGCAGGTTAAATCGAATGGAGCATGGACAGATCTTGGAATTCACACAAGTTTTTAAAAAAAAAATTTGGTCTCTTTTTCCCTGTGGAATAAAATAGATGTTTATAAGAAATTCAGCCAAGAAAAATCCCCAGTTAATTTGTATTCATTTGTATTTTAATATAATGTCTCTGTACATTAGTCTTCAGTACCTGCGTTTGAATCGCTTTTCCAGTGGTGGTAAGAGTTTGTAACAGCACTTTGTTCTTATTGGCTTCTCCTGGTACATGGGATACTCTTAGATTTGAATAGAGCCAATGTCTCAGAAAATGACCATTTTCTCTTAAAAAAATTCAGATAAGAGGTTGAAAGAAAAATAATCTATGCTCAATCATGTTTTTTTCCTCATGGTTTACCAGTTTTAAGAATGGCTTTTGAGAATATCAACTAATAAATATAAATGGGATATTGATTAGAAAATCATTGTTTTGAAACAGTTATTGAAATAATGATCCAAGCAAGAATCATTAATGGGTGCTAAATTTGAAAATGCTTGATAAAGGCAAGAATATTTACAGTCTCAGAATATCTTTACAATGGATAAGCCTGGAGGACACCACCCCACTGTTAATGGTGAAAAAACAGCACCAGGCATTAGCAATGAGTTAGGTCAGATGTCAGTTCAGCAACCTTTGTACTTGAGTTCGGCTTTAAAGCAATGTCTTTAATTCTTAAAAAAAAAAAACAAAAAACAAAACACCCAGCTTTATTGGGATAAAAATCACATGAGATAAAATTCACCCTTTTAAAGTTTAGGATTTAGTAGTTGTTTTTTTTTTTTAGTCTATTCACAGAGTTGTGCAACCATCATCATGATTAATTTAGAACAATTTTTATCACCCTTAAAAGAAACTGTACACATTAGCAATTAATCCCATTCTCCCCACCCCCTTATCCTGGCATCCACTAATCTACCCTCTGTCTCTATGAATTTATCTATTCCAGAATTTCATGTAAGTGGACTGATACAATATGTAGCCTTTTGTGACTTGCTTCTTTCATTTGGCATAATGTTTTCAAGGTTCATACATGCTGTAATATGGATAGATATTTCATCAAGAACTATCTGTGGACACCTTTAGGGACTTCATTATATGAATAGACTATATTTTGATATCTAATTATTGGCTAATAGACATCTGGATTGCTTATACTTTTGGCTATTAGGAATAATACCTCTATAGACATTCTTATACAAGGTTTTGTGTGGGCATGTTTTCATTTTTCTTGAGTATATTCCTAGGAGTGAAATTGCTGGTCATATGGTAACTCTATGCTTAGCATTTTGGGGAACTGCCAGACTACTTCCAAAGAAGCTGCATCAATTTATATTTCCACCTACTATGTATGAAGGTTCAATTTTTCCAACACTTGTTATTGTCTCTGATTTTGATTATAGCCATCCTAGTGGGTGTGAAGTGATGTTTGTAATTATGTAATCATTATGATTTTGATTTGCATTTCCCTAATGACTAGCTATGTTGAATATATTTTAATGTGATCATTGACCAACTGTATCTCTTTTAGAGAACTTTCTATTGAAATCATTTTCCTTCTTTAAAATTGGGTTATTTTTCTTTTTATGGTTGAGTAGTAATATGTATTCTGAACACAAACACCTTTTCAGATAAATGATTTGGAAGTATCTTCTCCCACTTTGTGGGTTGTCTTCAATTTCTTGATGGTGTCCTTTGCTGTACAAAAGTTTTTAATTTTGATGAATTCCAAATTAGCTATTTTTTCTTTTGGTGCTATATTTTACTGTCATATATATGAAACCATTGCATAGCTTAAGGTCACAAATATTTATTTCTATGTTTTCTTATAAAAATATACTTTTTTACTTTTTACATTTAGGTCATTGATCAATTTTGTTTATTTTCATGTATGGTGATAGGCATGTCCAACATTATTCTTTTGTTTGTGTAATCAAGACAGTGAGGTACTGACATCACAATAGGTAGATAGAGCAATGAAATAGAATTAAGACCCTAGAATAAACTCATATTTATGGTCAATTGATTTCTGTTGAGGTATCAAGAAAATTCAATGGGAAAAGAATAGTTTATTAACAAAGAGTGCTGGGACAACTGATATGTTTTTTATTGTCCTTGAGGATACATTAACATTTTAGGTAGATAAACTCTGTAAGGGACAAATCTTAATGTTATCATTGCATGGGATATATAAATGAGTTAATGTTAATGTAATAAATAAATGGGTAAAAGAAGGAGAATCAATACTCTGGGTGTAATTTTAACTAATAATAATGATCTAATTGATATGATGGAAGCCATAGAAATTTGAGGACAAAAGTTAGAGTTCAAAGGTGAGGATTGCAAGGATTATTGAAGCATATACCTTATATATATATATATCCCTTTGATCTGAGACATTAAGGTGGATTATGTTCAAGAGGACTAAAAATAAAATTTGGACTTCATAAAAACCAGGGGATCCAGATGAGAGGAAAAATAACACAATATTTAAAGGAACATGAACAGCTACAAAAGGGCTTGCTCATCAGCTCAGATTTTAAAACATCACATGCAGCAGACAGAAGGCAGCTTATAAGAAAAATTCCAAGAAGTCTAATGTTAGAATGAAATAGAGCTTGAAGACATGAAACAAGAATGAAGCTGAGGTGCATTCCCACAAAAAGTACAGAAAAATTATAAGGTAGTTTGTTTGCCTTTAGGAAAGAAAGCAGTGGGCCATTGAGTCACCAATTTTTAAAGAACAAGTCAAGCCTAATACATAAAGAGGTGGGAGGATACTTTTGGAAGTGAGAGAGATATTGGTGGAATAGATTGTGGTGATGGTTTGGTGAGTGTGTACTTATCTCCATGAAACTTATTTCAATAAGTTGTTCACATAAACATGTACAGCATGCTGTCCTTCTTGGGAGCATGTCCATGCCTTTTCCTTCAACCGTTCCTTCCCCCAGGTGTGTCACCCTCGTCTTTCTCTTTCCTAAGCCCAAAGGCCCTTATTCTGTCTCTAAAGCTTGTTTCCTGAGCCCAAGCAACCCAGCTACCTCCCTTCTATTACTTCTATGACTTTCTAAATAAATTTTCTCTCTAAAAAAAAAAATCATACCTCAATAAAGTGATTGGAAAACAAACAAAGAACAACAGGGACAAAAAGAACAAGTCAGTTAAAAAACAATCAGATTTCTTATCATAACCATATTTTTTGATTTATTGAGTAGAAGGTGAATGTATCTTGATTTCAGAAACTCAAATGGTCAAGTCTCTCATGAAACCATGGGAAAAACAAAGAGAAATGGCCTTTTTCATTCCCTTTACCACCAACGGTGATTTGTTGCCTTCTTCTTTGCCACCCTAAGTTCTGTTAGTTCCCTTCTTTTCATGGTGCCAGAATTTGAAGCTGAAATATAACTGTGCACTTTAAAAGTTATCTGCTTTTGAAGAAACCAGAAGGCTCAGTAAGTTTTGGTTAAGAAATTGAGACCTCAATAAGTTTTATTGACTAGGTCAATGTTGTACAATAAAGAAATCTATCAGAAAATTTTCTGCAAAAATCCTGAATCTTCCATTGTGTTTGAGCATAATTCTTATTCTTTATATATATATATATATATATATATTCCTGTTAATGGGGTTTTATGCACAACCATATGCCCTTAAATTAATGGGATATTGCTTGTGGTTCTCACATTATCTGAAATAAGGACATTGATTAGAGACAAATAAAATTAGGCAAATCCCCTGACTTGGCACACAGTTCTTTATTCTTTCCTCAATAGTCCTGGGTAGCTGAATTAAATTTCATAGGAATTGCTTCTCCTGGAAAATTTCCCTTTATTTTAAACCATGGACACCCACCTGGGATGACTGGGGCTACCAGTTCTCTTTGTAGGGAAAAAGAGAACCAAGGTTCCACACCTACCAGTCATTTTTTCTCAATCCTAGCTTTATATCCTCTTTAAAAGCATGGCCCTTCTCAAGGACTACAGTCATTGTCATCAGAAGCCATAGCCAAAGCCATTCCAAAGTCCCAATCAGAGTTGATAAGAAGGGTAGAGACAAGAACTCAAGTTCTCTTACTTCCAATGCCATTTTCAAATAAACCTAAAAATGCTCTAAAAAGGTAAAATCTATTAAAAAAGGAAAAGAAAACAAAGGATGCACAAAATGTTCATACTTATTCAACAAAGCTGAGTAAGCACTAGGAAGCGCTACCTGTCACAGTGTGTTTATCACTAACATTCCCAGAAATAGGGAGAGAGGTGGTCTGGGCTGTGGGAGAATAGAGGCTTACAGGAATAGATGTGCAAGGACCACAGAGACTCTTTTTTTCTTGCCTGGCTGTGTCAAGGAGCTACTCTCTGTCCTTTCCATCTTTCCCTCCCCTCACAAGGTCCTCCTCCCTCCACTTTCCAAAAAGTCACCAGTCAAAGCCTATCATTCTGTTTAGGTATTCACACCAATGCCTGGTGTAAAGTTTTTCTAAAGTTCATTGTATACCCCAAGCACACCAGTACACAGATGATGGTGGAGTGATTGCTGTCCCAGGAACTCTCATGGAAGAAGGGACAACCAGCTGGGCATTAGCCAGAGGAACTTGCCATATGGGTGACCTCCATGTGCACTGTTTTATTTTAGTTTAATTTGTATGACAGATAAAAGAACTTTCCAAGGCTTGGCTTCTAAGTTTTGCAATGGCATATCCTACATAAGTCGTTGCTGGGTGCCAATGGAGAAACTTCATGCTGGGATGTAGAGAATTGCATCAGGATGAGAGAGCCACAGGGAAAAATACAAGAAAGGTAGGCTGCAACTTGTCCTTGGTGTTCCCTTAAGAAAACTAAAAGAATTAGGGGGTCACACCCTGTCCCCACCCTGTGGTGAGAGACTAGTTGAAGGATGTCCAAAACCTGACTTGAAAAAAACATAGACAGTTCAAGTTGTGCAAAGTAGTGATTTATGTTGGAGGAATTGTAAAGAATGCTGATCTTTTTCATTCCTGTTTCTTCGGAGAGGTTTATTTACCAGGTTTTAGGAGAGGAAAACTCTTAGTAAAATAACAATGGAAAGGCAGGCCCTTCTATGCATTACTGGTAGGATTGCTCTGGAGTATATTTGACATGATGTAGTCAAGCATGAAAACGTTCATTCATTTTATCCATTAACTCAGTACCTAGCTATCTGTGCTAAGGAGACCACCTGAGATTCAGATAAAAAGGCTGAATACAAAGATTTTTAAAATTTATTTTTATTTAAAAATATTTTTATTGATTTCAGAAAGGGAGGGAGAGGGAGAGAGAGATAGGAACATCAATGATGAGTGAGGATCATTGATTGGCTACCCCCTCATGCACCCCCTTCCTCCCCTAATGGGGATCCAGTGGCAATTCACTGGCATAGCTTTGCTGTAAGGCTGCAAAATGAACAAAATGACTTTTACATATCTCAAAAATTCTCAAGGATGTGTTATTTTCCTTAACAAAATATGAAGCATGTTCTGAAAAGAAGCCAGTGTTGTTCTATGATAAGGCAAATCTTGTGAGTTTTACAGGTGAATTAATTCCTCTGAAATAGCTTTGAGAGAGAGAGAAAGAGAAGGGGAAATGAGTGCGGTGGAATGACATGATAGGAAATGAGGAGAAGAGAAAACAGAGATAAAGAGAAGAACCAGGGAGAAAGGGCAAGAGGGGAGAGAATTTGTTCATTTGTTAGCTTTTATATAAGATGCCAGAAGGAAAAGTAGTAACTGGTGAGGACACTGAGTGAACTGTCCTAGTAGCCCTGGAGTTGTAGATCCGATTGAGTCAGTAGATAATAGAGGCGTAGAGACAATAGGTTGCAATACCTGCTGTCTTCTCTCTCAGCTACATTGTGTTTTGCACTTGGCTCTGACCCTAGAGCACTTAATCCATTTGCTGGGAGTTGATTGGGACACACTGGAAAGAATTCCTCTTGGGTTTTGTGTATTTCACTTACAAACTATGACTCATGGGGTTTCACAGTGCTGAAAGGGTTCTGTAAGTTGTTTAGGGGGAATCAGGAACAGAGAAAGGAAATCTGGCTTTCTAGCAGTCCTTTATAAAAGCCTCCTCTATGACCTGCTTTACAAGCAAGTTGTGGAATAGCTTCTAAAGAGAGGCTGTATCTAGTCTAAAAGAAATAACCCAGACTTAGAGACAATTAATTTAGAATTTGAGTTAGTGACCATAAAAATATCTCTTTCCCCTATGTTATTGGTTAATTTTCTGATTCACGGTCATTAATTGAAAAGCCACAGAATTTCTTGCTCAATATCTATCCTTACCAGTTTCCACAGGCTATACTAGTATATAAGACTAGCTGTTCCCTTCTCTGCGTGATATTGAATTGGCTTCATCAGAGCACAGACCTTAGCTGGGTACAGTCCTCGTCGGCTTTCAGGTATGTGTGGGGAGGTGGACAGGCTGCAGTTGGTGGAGGTGCCTTTGGGGGCCAGTGTGCTGGCATGAAGCTCTCTGTGTTCAGGTCTTTTTCTTGGGAGCTGGGATGTGATCCTCCTGATGCTCTCTAGCATCGTGACTGAGCAACTGAGCTGTCTGAGTCCTAGTTTTCTCATTTGTCATGTTGGGATACTAATGTGTTCCTCCCTGACTTGTTGGAGGGACTGGATGAGATAATGGGTGCGGAAGAGCCCGTTATATATTAGGCCCACCATATATGTTTATTATATCTGGGTGCTGGGCAAGATCCTACTATGCTAGGTGTCATGAATGCAGGGAATATCCCACTCTTGTTCATTGTGTAACCTGGCACACAGTAGGTGCTCAATAGTCATCAAATGAATGTCTGGGTTATTATTTTACTGCAATACTCAAGAGGCTTAGAGTTTTGTCTGGGGTTAATATCAAACAAAAAATGCATATTTTTAATTTAAGAGACTATTTCTTGTAAGATATTTTAACATTTGTTTTATGAAAAGAGAAGTTATATGTCAAAGGCTGTATAAACTTCGTAGGCTTTAAGCATTGTTATGTTTTATCATTTGAAGCAAGAATAAACAAACTTTTCATTAAATATGAAAGGGATTAAGAAGTCTAAATTCCACCCCATAACCATTTTTCAAATGAAAAAGTGAGGTAAATTAACAGCAGATTTATTTTCTATGTTTACTGTTTGTAATAATTGTGCATGGTGTCAGATTGATACTAGACTTACTGGGATAATCACTTTGTAATTTATATAAATGTCTAATTATTATATTACACACTTGAAACTAATATAGTCTGTCAACTATAATTGACAAATTAAAAAATAAAAATTATTATGTTTTATTATTTAAAGCAAGGATCAGCAAACTTTCAGTAAAAGACCAGCCAGTAAATATTTTTTGGTGTTGCAGTCATATAGTCTCCTCACAACTACTCAGTCTCTGCCATTGTAGAGTGAAAGCAGCCATAGACAGCAGTAAGTGAATGGTCATGGCTGTGTATCAATGAGACTTTATTTACAAAAACAGGCATTGGTCTAGATTTGGCCCACAGGCTATAGTTTGTGAACCCTGATTTGAAGGATGACACTTACAGAGGAAATAGGTATATGTCTATAGATTTGTTTAAGAAATGAAAAAAAGTTTATGAAGTACTAATTCCATGTAATTACAATAATAATGCTGATATTTGTATTACACATTAGAGCATGCAAACACATGCTACTATTCCTTTTTTTTATAGGAGCAAGTTCAAGAGGAATTTGCTCCAGGTCTCAGGCTAGTAAGATTTATACCAGGATCTGGGTCCTTTGATTGCAAGCGTACTGCTTTTTCTGCAATGTGTTCTTGGCCACCTCCTAGCTATGCCCATCTTGGTCCCTGTGCCTCAGTCACACTGGGGTAGGCAGTTAGCTTCCTTTCTAATCCTGAAGGCTTCAGTTTTGTATCTGAGAGAACTGAGGGCTTTTATGGGTAATTGCTATCTTAAGGGTGATTGCAAGTTTTAAAACAAGTTTATTGTACTTTATTCTTTATTATTGTTGTTTTTTGTTATTTTAATAGCATTTTTTATTTTCTTGGGTTTCATGCATTGTTACGCAGGCTTCTAAGTTTGGAGGATAAAATGGTAAATATCAGGTCAACTGTCTCCTTTAGAAGATCAATAGATCAAAAGTCTCCCTGCGGTTATTTTCCCCACAAACATTTTGTTCCCTCACGATTGTGATTTAAAACTAACTGAAAAAGAGCCTCTTAACAGTATCTCAAAAATACTGCCTTAATCATGCAGTAGAATTTTAATCACACTGTTTAGTTTCACCAGCTAGCAAAGACTGCATCACACTCTAGTATCCTGAGTTTTCATTCCAGCAAGAAAAAAACAGCTAGTTGCTAACAGGCTAAATGTTTGGCTTATAACTCACTCAGGGTGAGTTGTAACATGCCTAGGAGAGGTCATCTAACTCTACTTGATGAACCCTATTTTCACAGCCTGTTGACATAGAAAAACCTTGAAGAGCACTGTCAGGTTAGTGACCCCCCAGAATTCCTTGCAACTCTAGTGTAATTCTCTGATGCTTTAAGTCTCTGATATTAGACTGACTTTTTTCAGTCCCTCAGATGAGGTGATGAGATTATGTACGCAAAGTCCCAAATGGTGCTCAACACATAGTACTTGGTGCTCCATGAATTCTCATGCCCTCTTATGGTCTATCTAGTTCCTTTAATGTTTACCTACACTTAGTGGTGGATTTCATCATTACTGATTGGACAACCACACTGCACGAGAGTTTTAGGCTTATTAAGGTACAGTCACGCATTGTCATATCCTTGTTGAATTACTTGACAGGCTAAACAGATGCAATCCTAGATTAAAGATATCCAAACAAGCTTTGGATCTGCTCAGGCACCCAGAAGCCCAAGGGAATGTGAATATCACCAGCCAACAATGAACAAACATGACAGACAGAAACCCAGGAAGCCAGGGAAAATTTATCCCGTTCTAAATGTACATAGTATCCTTTCTGAAAGGTGGTGATGCATGGTAACTGCTCGAAGTAGTTATTGATCAAGTGGAATGAAGTGTTAATTGACTCAAGTGTTAAAATTTTCCCGACCTCTTGTAAATCATAAGCAATGACCAGACTCAACTGAAAAATGATGGCTTTTAGAATTTTGTGGAGGCGTTTAGAGAAAACAAAAAACAAACAAGCACCCCATAACCATTTTCCAAATGAAAAAGTGAGGTAAATTAACAGCAGATTTATTTTCTATGTTTACTGTTGATAATTGAAAGACCCCCCTGGACATCCATCTACTAATTTCTGCTGGTTGATATCTTACCTTATAAAAATGATTTTACTTGTTTCATTTCTACACTAGCTGCATAAATAGCTTATATTCTCCATATAAGTAAACATATACTAGACTATATATGAGCAATTTATATGCTCCATAAAGGCAAAACTTTACAAAGTTTTCTTGTGAATTTCCCTATGTCTAACATAATCATATTTGTGGGGGTGGAGCTGAGATTGTATGGTTGTCAGACAAGTTAGAAAAGGAAAAGGGGTAAAAAAGGGAAACAGGCCAGAGAGGATCCTCATTTTGTCCCTAAGTCATGTCGATTCCCAACGTTTTTACTCTTCCAGTTACAACCTCTGTGCCCTATTCACTCACCCCTGTGTTTATGGTCATAAATGAATCAGGATCATAGACTATTAGAGCTAAAAGGAACATCAGAAGTTACTTAGCTCAGTTTTAAAATTTATTTTTTCAGTTGTAAAATATATTTGTTCCATGAAATTTTTATCAGAAGCCTGATAAGAAAGAAAAAGAGGAAGGAAGGAAGGTAGGAAGGGAGAGGGAAGGAGAAAGAAAAGAAGAACAAACAAAAAATGAAGACTTGGGGGTGTCTGGGGCTCTAAAAAATCCTTTCGGGAGATAAACAGGTGAGCAGGTCACAGCTAGAAAGCTAAATTAGGCAAACTTTCTGGAGGTATTGGACAGAGTTGATTAGTTTTCTAGCTCCTAGCAAAGTAGTTTTCTTCTAGAAATTCCCTCCCTCATCCTCTCTGTCTCTCTTAATAATTTTAATTTTGTGATTGGTATTCAGCTATTCTAGTTAACAAATTAAATACTAATCTCTACTCACATCCCAGGCTATTAAAATGGGCTTAAAGCTAATTTTAAAAAGTTTAGAATAAAATATAAATTCAAGTATAAGAGAACGTCCAAAACAATGGGCAAACTATCCTATGCTTCTCTATTTATCTAGCATGGGGAATTGGGTTGAAGGGTATGGCTCAATGTTATTATGAGGGCTCCATAAAGAGACCCAATTAGAAAGAGCAAAGAATATATGCCATACATTGTCTCTCCCCGCCCCCCCTCCCCCCAAGCCTCCCTGGCCTTTAATCAATCAATAATAATTTGACTCTGACTTCCAAAATGGCAGTTGGGAAGGTGCCACTGTGGGAGGGGCCAAGTTCATATATTTCCATTCCTGACAGGGTACAGATTGAAACTTACCTGGCCAGCTGTTAGCAGCAACTCTGAAGGCAAGAAGGTAAATGCTAGTGTTGCCTAGTATTATTTTTAACAACAAACCACTGCATGGGAAAATTGTTTTAAGTAACCCAGAGTAGATTGGATTGAAACTAAAGGATATGCTGTTTTTAGTTAGGCAACTGCCTTTTAAAAATGAATAATTTGTTTTACGATGTTTTGAAGTTATGGTAAATGTGGCAATACCTATTAGGAAACATTAGCCATCATCTGTCACCTCCCTCAGTGCCCCCAGAACCTGGTCACATGTCAGATATGTCTGGCTGATTTATTAAAAGTGAGGATGTTTGAATAATTTTTAAAAATCTTTACATACTTGGCAGATTGTATACTATGTTTTCACTAATTTCTGAAATATAAAATGGTATAATATTTAGAATATCTGTATTTTAAATAATATGAGTTTACATTTCTCTTTGGCAATCTGAGATGGAAATGCTTTGATTAAATCTTTCACAAGTATTTCTTTGTTTTTAGATATTGCTTCTCATTTAGTTAGTTATAATTAGGTTTGAAAATCATTTCCAGCAGAATTGTGTCTATCTGTGTAAAGTTGAAATTTTATTCTTAGCTTATTAATAGCTTTGTAAAAATGGTGGAAATTTTTAGACATGAGATATTTTTGGGATATGAAATTCACACTTAGAATAGTTTGGGCTGTTAGAAAATCTACCTAGTCTAACCTTTTACATTGTTACAATAAAGGAAATCATATTTTAATAACTAAACTATTTCTAATAAAGTAGAAAATCAATTTAAAGTTGATCCCACTATGTAACATCTCTATTAATCACAGCTACCTGCAGAATGTATAGAGTCAATATAAAATATGAATTATCACCTACTGTTTCAAATATTAGAATTCTTTATACTGAAAAAGGGGCAGATGATAGTAAATAAATCCATAAATATTAAGTGTTCTTATGCACCACTGTTTATATTCTTTACTAATGGGATATAGAGATGAATAAAAATCATGGAACTTTCCCTCAAAAAAATTATGGTTTGGAAGGAAAGACAGACATATCAAAAACAATCATCTTATAGACAGAATCATAAGGGAAATAGAAATATGAACATTTGTCTTTCATATACAGACAAATGAACATATATATGAATATAGATGCTATGATTGCAAGATGAAAAAGCACATGGAAAAATGAAGGCAATGGACTTGTCAATATTGTGAGAGCAAAATTCAAATTCATTGTTCAGGTGGCCGACCTCATTACTGACATTTTGCCATCTGTACAATAAATTTGCATTTGAGAATCAAAATCCTTCTTCTACCTTACTAGAGTTTAAATAATAAAGCACTTGGGAAGCAGTACAGGTAAAAATGTAACATTTTTCTTAATATCAATGTGAGTTTTCACTTCTTTTTTTCTGAATGAAATTGTTCCTTAATGTCTTTCTGTATAGTATGGTTGGTAGGAGGTGGCATTGGGGACTGTGAATGCTTTATCTGCTCCAGATGGCAGCATGCTGTAGGAGGAGGAAGGGTGGCTTGGGAATCAGATTGAATGGACTGATTTGCACACCAGCTACCCCATGTCATAGTGGGATATAAAAATAAAGATAGTTTCTGACTCATAGGATTGTTCAAGAATTAGAGACAATATTTGTGAAATGCCAGGCACATTGTAGGCTCAAATTAAATGGTAGCTATTATTATAAAGGTATTTATAATTGGGTCTTATTGATTCCTTGAGTTGAATAGATTTTTGAGGGACTTTACTATTTTGAAAGATTATTTCAAATCTGTTGGAAAATAATGATTACTGGAGTCCATTGTATACATGTTTTTCAGGCTGTAGCTTATTAAGAGACAGCCTCCCTCAATAATCAGCATTTAGACTTAGCCAAAGAGTGACTTCTTTGTTTGGAGGATATTTTCCAGTGTACAGTAAAGACACATGTGGCACATTTTCTAAAAAGGTACCTAATGTTGTCTTTTTGAATTAAGTTTAATAGACTAAAAAAAATCTATTAAAGTGGGAAAATGTTAAAACCACTGTACTAGTATACTGTTGAATTTAAAGCAATAACTATTTTTCTTCTTGAGAGAGTGAGAGAGGAAGGGAGAAAGAGAGAAAGAGAGAGAGAGAGAGAGAGAGAGAGAGAGAGAGAGAGAGAGAGATGGAGTTGTTACTCCATTTATTTATGCATTCATTACTTCTTGTATGTGCTCTGACCGGGGATTGAACCTACAACCCTGGCATATCGAGACACCACTGTAACTAATTGAACTACCTGGCCAGGGCCAAAGCAATAACCATTTCTTAATGCTTGTTATGTGTCATATGTCTGATGATAAAAACTAAAATAAAGGGGCTTACATTTCCATCTTGGAAATATACAATATCCATAGGCAAAAGACAAAAGACATTTTATTTGAGGGGGATAGGTCCAAAGTGAGATCTACTAGTATGTAAAGTTGTCTTGATACTTATGGAATAGATTATTGGGATGGGGCTGGGTCAAGGGCTGTCCTAAGGGAAGTCATTCCCTTACTTTGGTTCTATTATTTATGGTTCTACGTTGTCAAGAGAAACCAAATGACTTCTAACCCCTCAACATCTTTCAACCCTCTATTACCTCTTGGACAATATCAAGGGCTGATTAAAGTGCTTCAAGTCCTATAGGTCTCATATGTAATGAATCAAAATGAGGTGAGAATGTTAACAAAGGACATGACCCATGACAATTTTTTGGGCATATATTCTGCCATAGAAAATTCATGGACAGTCCAGACAAATGTCTTAAGCAAAACCAAGAGAAGGGGGTGGATTGAAACTTTCTTGGTTGCTAACTTGACCATGGGGACATAGTAGCCTTTGACTTGATTTTACCTGAATAAAGAAGTTCCACCATGAAGTGGGTAGAATTTTGCCCTCCAAAAGATGTGTTTAAGTCCCAATCCCCAGTAATAGTGAATGTGATCTTATTTGGAAATAGGGTCTTTGCAGATGTGGTCAACTTAAGATGAAGTCAAACTATTTATTGGGTTAGGGTGGGCCTTAATCCAATGACTTATAGGAAAAGGGATATTTGGGTGTACACACAGAAGAAACAGGGAAAGACATATGTGAAGATGGAGGCAGAGATGATGGCCCTACAAACCAAGGCATGCCAAGGATTGCTGGCAACCACCAGCAGCTTACGGAGAGGCAGGAAGCAGATTGTCTCTGAGAGCCTCCAGAATGAACCAATCCTGCCAGCACCTTGATTATGGACATCTGTCCTCCAGAACTGAGGAAGAATAAATCCCTGCTATTTAAGTCACCTGGTTTGTGGTATTTTGTTATGGCAGCCTTAGCAAAAGAATCCACATCACTGAATAAAAATAGATCTCTATCTGTATTATTATAAATATTGACATCAATATCTATAGACCAGATGATGGTGACTTTATCTTCCGGTTTTTAATAGCTTACCGAATAACTGTATATGATTATATCTTGAGTATTTAAAACGAGAGCTGTCTACTTATTTTTCTCTGATAAATATTTTCTCCCTCTTGTAATTTGTTTTTGTTTGTTTGTTTTAGGCTGTCATCAGTTTCACTATGGAATTTCTCATTGCAGCAAACTCCAAATTTTGCTTTGATCTTTTTCAAGAGATAAGCAAAAAGGATGGTGCTAAGAACATTTTCTTCTGTCCTCTGAGCCTCTCAGCTGCCCTTGGCATGGTCCGTCTGGGGGCCAGAAGTGAGAGTGCACATCAGATCGACCAGGTACGGATGCAGTAACTCTAGGTCCACTCTCAATGCCATATCCTAATCCCATTTTGGCAAGTTAAGCTGCTCACTGCACCTCCGGCTTGCTCAGAGTCTTCATTTATATCCTTGCCTTGCTTTCTCTTCAATCCCACTATTCTTGGAGGCTCAACGAATCCTCACTCTCCTTTATGATATCTCTCCAACCTTCCCAGTCTGACAGCTTTTCTGATTCATCTTCTGTCTATCTGTCTGCATGTCCATTGCTCTTTCTCTCTATAATTATTGATACCAATATTGCTGGTAATTTTTAATGTGTATGTGTTTTCTCTGTCATTCATTTTATTAAGTAAATATTTAGTAGGCACCAGTTTCATGTCCAGTGGCTGAAGATCCTAGAGTCCTTCTTAACTCTCTCTTTCTCACTTCACATCAAATTTGTCAGAAAAGACAGGCTTTTCTTTGGAGATCTACCCAGAACCACCACCTCCCTGAGGTCTCTTCTAACCTGGATACAATTTCCTCAGGAATTTCCTGCTTCCACTGACAGTATTCTCCATTCAGCTTCCAGAAAGGTCTTTTGAACACCTAAGTCAGACCGGATCTCTTATCTGCTTAAAACCCCCCTTTTTAATTTCACTAATGATAGAAGCCGGAGTCCTTACAATGGCCCATGAAGGTCTGGGGATCTGAATTCCAGGTAACTGGTGATACCATTTCTCCCCATCCCCCCTCTTTCTCTCTCCAGCCAGGCTGGCCTCCTGACTTCTTGAAAAGCCCAGCCCTCTGCTGCCTTAGGGCCTGATGCATTCCCTTTGCTTGCCACAGATAACTGATCTATAACTTTCTTTCTCCTTCAGGACTTTGAGCAGTGTTTACCTATTTTGATCTCTCAATCTAACATTGCATCCTGGCCCCAATCCCTAAAGATTCCCTCTTATGGCTTTGCCATCTGCGCATGACATTTTCATTTTCTAACATACTGCATACAGTAACTACTCACTACATGTATTGCTTTTAAAAAATATATTTTTATTGATTTCAGAGAGGAAGAGAGAGGGAGAAAGAGATAGAAACATCAATGATGAGAATCATTGATTGGCTGCCTCCTGCATGCCCCTATTGGGAATCGAGCCTGCAACCCCGGCATGTGCCCTTGACCGGAATCTCAAACCCAGGATCCTCCAGTCTGCAGGCTGACGCTCTATCCACTGAGCCAAGCTTGCTAGGGCTGTATTGCGTTTTGAATGTCTTCCCCACTGGAATATAATGTCCTAGAGGGCAGACATCTTTGTCCTAGAACAGCGCTTGGCTTATGGTAGCCACCCAATACCGATATGTAGAATGAATGAATGAGAGCAGCAAGTACAACTTCTCAGGCTGCTGTTCCGCACTCGCGTGAACCATCTGCTTCCTCCAGCGGCACTGCTATGAAGAAAGTGGTTCAACAGCTCCGGCTGGAGGCCGGGCTCACCCGCGTGAGGTTTCCCAGGCAGCTGCAGATTGGAAACAATTCTGTCTGCAGAATGCTCAACATGACCTTCTGCTAGTATCTTCAAGTACCAATCCCTTCAGACTCCAGAAAGTGTGTTCCTTTTTGTAGTAAAATGGAATTTGAAAGCATTCTAAACCACTTTTCTTGAACCGGTGAATATTCAAAAAGAACTAAATCTGAAGCCTGTACAAAAAGCTTATCCTATAACATGTGCTACACTACACATGTGCTATACAAACTTCTGCTTTTGTCAGTCCTTAATACCTACCTCTCTGAATTTTCATGAATTTCTGTTTCACAAGAATGATTATTTTATAAACACTGGCAGCAGCATACAAATAAAATACTTAGAAAGAAAAGAAAAGAACAGAAAAGAAAAGAACAACTCCCACATAAACTACAGGCTCCTGAGGTTGGTCTTACACTTCCATGGATCTGAACCCCACTGCTGTCCCTAATACAAAGGAGTGAATTCTTGGATTAAGGCAGAATGAGTTTAGGGTCATTCTACTTTATTCACTTACTTTGATTTGGTATTATTTCTTTAGCAAAACTTAGCTGTAGAGTGTGGTTGGCATCATCCAGGTCAGGTTTCAGCTGTTTTTTCTCCAGGCACTTGGGTGTCACCTGCCAGCAAACCTGGCCTCCTAACTGTCTGCGAATGCTCTGGACAACATGTCTTCTCCTGTCCTCCCTCACTTGATTGATTTGAAACTGTAGGTCAGCATCATCTAACATAGATAGAATTTGAGCCATATATGTAATTTAAAAATCTTTAGTAGCCATACTAAAAAAGTAAGAGGAAATAGGTGAGACTAATCTTAATACATTTTATTTAACTCAATGCATCCGAAATATTATCATATCAACATGTAATCAATTAAAAATTTAAATGAGATATTTTACCTTCTTATTTTTTTTCATACCAAGTCTTCAAAATCCAGTGTGTATGTTCAAAGTTAATTCAGACTGGTCAATAGCCACAGGTGACAGTCTTAGGAATACTTGATACTCTTAATTTAGTCACGGTCATTCCTACATGTCCTAAGGGAGTATGGGTAGCATTCAGTTGACCTCTCCTCCATCCTACCTCACATCCCAAATGAAAAGAAATGTCCACATTTCTTTAAACTGTTGTTGATTGTTTTGTTGGACTATGTAATCATTGTCATAGTCACATCGTTAAAAATGTTTCTGAAGCTCTTCAGACTTCGAGCTGTTCTTATTGTCTGAAAGGCTCCATGCCATCATCACGCAGGTACTCCACTTTGATGAACTTTCCCAGGGGAAAACCAAAGCACTGGATCCCTGCCTGAAATACAAAGAGCAAGAGGCACTGGCTGACAGCCCTCCAGAAGGGCAGAAAGGAGCAACCAAACCTTTGACTCCACAGGTTAGCCACCCATAAACTCCTGCTTCTCGTCTTTACAAACCGTTCATGCTGGCTGTCCTGTGGTGCTGATGGTTGTTTATCTTTATACATTATGCCTTGGCCATCATCCACAGCTCCAATAACAGCAATAACTCCACATGACCCACAATTCCTATTTGTTTATGTGTCTTAAACATTCTTGGCTGTAAGCCACTTTCCTAAAGAGCAGAATCTAGTATCCTCTGTTCAAAGCCATTCTACTCACCTACTTTTACAGACCACAGCTCCCCAGGATGGAGCCTGGTTGAGGATGAAGGGCAGTAAGGGGAGGAGGGATTAGCGGTGGGATTTTTTACTCTTTCCCTCCCCCTTTTGCCTGTTTTATTTCCAGCTGAAATCTGTACTAACACACACAATTTTTATTGGTTGTCCCATAACCAGGAGCAGGAATTACATATCCCTCCACCTTAAAAATCTTAAGAGGCAGGTGCAGAGAATATTGTCTCCAGATGTATTTTTCATGGATAATTTTCCACTGGGACCTCTCTGCTCTCCTCCTTCCTCTCGTCATCTCATCTTGCTCCCTTACATGCTAACAAAGCCAATTTGCTTTGAACTGGCTAAGACCACATTTTGTTTCTTTTGTTAGGTGGAGTCTTCAAAGGATGGGAATGAACTTCTCAGTTGCTACTTTGGGCAGCTTCTCTCCAAACTAGATAGGATCAAATCTGATTACACCCTGAGTATTGCTAATAGACTTTATGGAGAGCAGGAATTTCCAATCTGTCCGGTGAGTTGGGCAAGAATGGTGTTTAGAGCTATCATGGAGCATACTATTTACAAATCACCCGCCATCTGGAACACAAACCTCGTTGACAGGTTGTGCACTGTGGACTGGTGGGATGTCCAGGACCCACCTCCTCTCCCATGGCTTCTATGGCCCTCTTCCCAGTTCTCAACTTGAGCGGTTTACAAGGCTTCTTGTGAGTGGGCTAGAGTGATGGAAAGAGGGTCATAGGACTAATAGCCTTCAGAGCATGTGTGAGTTTGAAATGCTGTTTTTCTCTTGTGACCTCTTTCCCAATCAAGGTGCCTAGTAGCTGCACTTGGTAGCTCCTCCTCCTGTTGTCCCTCCTACCCCTGTCTTCCAAGGCACTTCCCTAAAATCAACTTTGGTGGCCACCATCAAGCCACCCCGCCTCCTCCCCAACCCCCTGCCCCGAGAAATTGTATTCACTTAAGGAGCAGAGTAGGATAGCAGAAGGATACTGTATTTGGAGTCGAAAGGCACCTGTCTTGTCTCTGTGGCTACACTGCTTTGTCCCTAGAACAAGTTTCATCTGAATCTGGACTTCAGTTTCCTCTGTCACCACTAGAAGGAGCCATATACATGGCACTAAACATGAGGGGAATGACCAATGGCAAATGTGCCACACAGCCTAGGGATGGCCTAGAAAGGGAGAGGTAGCCTACTTGGACCAAAATAAGTAGTTTTCTCACAATGGAAATGAGATTCTACATGATGTTTCATTAAAAATATGGCTTTATTGAGATATAAATTCATATATCATATAACTACTAATAAAAATGTACAAATTGATGATTTTGGCATATTACATTATTAATTTAAAAATTGCATATCTATAACATAAATTTCCACTTTAATAATTTTACATATAGAATTCAATGGAATTAATTATATTCACAATGTTGCATAATCATCACCCTATTTCTAAAACTTTTTTTTTTATCATTTCAAACAGAAACTTTGTAACAATTCAGCCGTTTAATTTTTTTTGAAATAGAAGCATTTTACAGCTAAGTTGCTCAAGATACTTGACATTTATCTTGTTATGTCTTCACAAATGGAATGTCCAAATTCAAGGCTATCTGGTAGGAAAGCCTTGTGCCTTTATAACTATGGACTGCCCCATAACCAAGCATTCTAGGTTTGAAACTGTCACTGCAGCAGCTGAAATGTCTGGCTTATCAAGACTGGGGGTAGACAGAGACTGACACACATCCAGTTTGAGTGATGAGGCCCATGACTGCTTCACTCCTAACTATTAGCATAATGATATGATTCCCATTTGTTCTAATTTAACAGGCGTACTTAGATGGTGTGATTCAATTTTATCACACAACGATTGAAAGTGTTGACTTCCGGAAAGACACTGAAAAGTCCAGACAAAAGATTAATTTCTGGGTTGAATCTCAATCCCAAGGTAAGAAAGACCAAACGTGTTGTAGCTGGTATTTCTTCCCATTTAAAAGCAAACAGCTCAGCCCAGCTTTTCACATTGCTCATCTGCCAGGGACCAGATGCTTACAGGTGTGGACTGGGCCCAAAGCTTCTTTCGAGTGCGTCAAGCAGTTAAAATGCACAGGTGCTATAGTTACTGTTGCTTCTCTACTCCCATCAAAAAAAGGTGATGTGCCTTTCAGCCAAGCACAGGGTCAGCAGGACATTAACTCTTCCCATTTCTTTTAAAGGGTCAGTAAAAAGATTGTGAAGAGAATCTAGTTATTCATAAGGACATGGAAATAATAAAATCCTTCTTATCAACTTTTCACTAGAAATATGTGTTCTGAGTGAAGGGGGATTTTCAGATAGTAATGAGTGGTGAACATTTGAGTTCAACATAGATAGCATTATATTTTAATATGAAACTTCCTTTCCACCTTCATCCAGCTCCCAGCAAAATGGAAGTTTCTGAATGAAGTATAAACATGGGGCTCTCAAAGCTGTGCCCCCGCCTCTTCCCTTCCCCCCCCCCCCCGCCATATTTAAATACAATCGGCCTCCCTGCCTTGCTTGCTGGCAGCCCAGTCATCAAACCATAATCCTCAGCCATGACCCCTCTGAGCACCCATCTTCATCTACCCTCTCCTCTTCATTGTCCTCCTTCTAATGTTTTCTTCAATGTAAGCCATTTCTATGGCTGTTCCCAAAGACATAAATTGTACTACTTTGGAATAGTACCAGTAATTGTGTATTGCCCATCTCTTACACCTGTGCTTAACTTGGCAGAGTACAGGGTTCTTCACTGCTGTGATGTTTGCATTAAAGCAAAACAGAAACTGCACCAAACTGGGGCTGATTGCAGTTCAATTGCTCAAATGACCTTGGTGTTGACCTTTCTGGTTCTCAGTAGCCACATCTGCAAAAATAATGGAGGAGGAATGAGAAGATGTCTTACCTCCATAAAATTTCATAATTTGTATTTTCTTTAGTAAATGGAACCCACAATTTCACACTCTAAATCGTTTCTCCTCATAGGTTCGGTTTCTTGTTTCAATATTTATAATGCTGTAAATGCTTTCATTATAATGTAGTGTTTTCTTTGATGCTGTTGATCACTCTAATTTTTCGAAACACACCAGTGTTTTCAGCACTATTTAGTTCATTTGCCTATAGAATCAAAACTCATCTTCCCTCTAAAATATCCACTGATATTGGAGTTTGTCTGTCATATTAGAAATATTTGGGACCCCATTACAATACCTAGTTTATAACAAAATAATTTAGCATATTTAAAAACTATTCTTTAATTGAGCTGTAGGGAGTTTCAAATATGCAATAGCTATTTTAGTGTGTTATACTTATTTTTAATTAATATACAAAGTAACATTGCCTTAATAAGAACCTTCCCAAGTGTAGAAATTTTCAGAATTGATTGAACTAAGAACAAAAGAAAGCTAGAGAAGGTTTAAGACAGGGAGTGTGTCTTTTATTTTTTTTAATGTTTTTATTTATTTTAGACAGAGGAAAGGAGAGGAGAGAGAGAAACATCTATGTGAGAGAGAAACATCAGTTGATTGTCTCCTGCATGCCCCATACTGGGGATTGAGCCCAAAACATGGGCATGTGCCCTTACTGGGAATCAAACTGATGGACTTCAAGAATGGGAGGATGTTCAACCAACTGAGCCATACCAGCCAGGGCAGGGAATGTATCTTTTAAAAGACATCTCTGATTACAGGCTGGAGAACAGTTTAGAAGTAGACAAGAGTGGAGATGGTGAGAGGTGGATGAATTTCAGAGATATTAAGATATAGACCAGAAGGATTTTACTAAATACTTGGATAGATGATGGAATGTTTAATGAGAGTTAGAGTTATCAGGAATGACCCTTAACACTAACATGAAATCTTTTTTTTATTTTTAATTTAATAAATTTTTATTGTTCAGTTTATTACAATTGTTCCTCTTCCCCACCCCCCTCGCATAGCTCCCCTCCACCCAGTCCCCACCCCACCTTCTGCCCTAACCTCCCCCGCACTGTCCTCATCCATAGGTGTATGATTTTTGACCAGTCTCTTCCTGCACCCCCCACATCCCTTTCAGAGAATTGTCAGTCCACTCCCTTTCTATGCCCCTGATTCTATTATATTCACCAGTTTATTCTGTTCATCAGATTTTTTATTCACTTGATTTTTAGATTCACTTGTTGATAGATATGTATTTGTTGTTCATAATTTTTATCTCTACCTTTTTCTTCTTCTTCCTCTTCTTAAAGAATGCCTTTCATCATTTCATATAATACTGGTTTGGTAGTGATGAACTCCTTTAGCTTTTTCTTATCTGTGAAGCTCTTTATCTGCCCTTCACTTCTGAATGATAACTTTGCTGGGTAGACTAATCTTGTTTATAGGTTCTTGCTATTCATCACTTTGAATATTTCTTGCCACTCCCATCTGGCCTGCATAGTTTCTGTTGAGAAATCAGCTGACAGTTGTATGGGTGCTCCCTTGTAGGTAATTAACTGTTTTTTCTTGCTGCTTTTAACATTCTCTCTTTGTCTTTTGCTCTTGGCATTTTAATTACGATGTGTCTTGGTGTGGTCCTCTTTGGATTCCTTTTGTTTGGGGTACTGTGCGCTTCCTGGACTTGTAAGTCTATTTCTTTCACCAGGTGGGGGATGTTTTCAGTCATTATTTCTTCAAATAGGTTTTCAGTATCTTGCTCTCTCTCTCTTCTTCTGGCACCCCCATAATTGTGATGTTGGTACGCTTGAAGTTGTCCCAGAGGCTCCTTACACTATCTTCAAGTTTTGGGATTCTTTTTTCTTTTCCAGTTGAGTGTTTTTTGCTTCTTTGTGTTTCAAATCTTTGACTTGATTCTTGCGTTGCTCTAGTCTGCTGTTAGGTCTCTGTATAATATTTTTTATTTCAGTCAGTGTATGTTTAATTTCTAGTTAGTCCTTTTTCATATCCTCGAGGGTCTCACTAAATTTATTGGCCTTCTCTAGGAAATTCTTGAAAACCCTTATAACTCCATATCCAGTGGTTTGCTTTCCTCCATTTCTTACATTTGTGATCTGTTTCTTTGTCTCTGCATTTTTGCTGCTTCCCTGAGTTGGTAGAGTAGCTTTGTGTGGTAGGTGTCCTATAGGGCCCAGTGGCTCAGCCTTCCCTAGTTACCTGAGGTGGACACTTTTGGTGCAACCCTTTGTGGACTATGTGCACAGCCTTGTTGTAGTTAAGTCTTGATTGTTGTTGGTATTACTGGGAGGAATTGACCTCCAGGACAATTGGCTGTGAGGATCAGCTGTGTCTATGCTGGGAGAACTTCTGTGCTGAAGACACCCTCATGAGACAAGACTTACAAAATTGCAAAAGCCTCTGTGCTCAGGTTGGATGGGGCGGAGTCTCAGGGTGGAGCAGACAGCCTTGGCTTCCTGTCAGCCCTGCCCTATGAAGCCTCTGGGTCTCAGTGTCCCTCGGTAATTGCTGCAAGCACCTCTGAGAGAAAGCTGCCCTCAGTTTTTGCCCACTGCCAGACAGTTCAGTTTCTCCCCGAATGAGTCTGGGTTCCCAGAAACTTGTCTGCAACTAGAGTTCAGCACAGTCGGGAGCTTCCGTCTCCCTCCCACGTGGGAAAGCCAGCCATGCACTCAGCCGTCCATGCACTGAGCCACCCATCTCTTCGTGTGTGAGCACGTGTCTCCGTACCTCAGCCTTTTGCAGCTCCTGTGAGTCTCAGTGTGCTTTTCTTTTTCCTTCTAGTTGTAGAATTTCCACTCAGCCAGCTTTCCTGTGATTCTGGATGGTGCCTGTTTTGTCTTTTAGTTGTAGTTTTGATATTGTTGTGTGAGGCAGCAGTTTAGGTGTTTACCTATGCTGCCATCTTGGTTTCTCCACTAACATAAAATCTTAATTTCTCAAAATGAAAAGCAGAGTCTATGAGCACAAATAAAGAAATCACCTTTCTGACATGCCATTCATGTCACTTTATATGAGATGTCATATATTTTAATTTACTTTTTCAAGTAAAGATTTTCCTACCTGGGAATATGCCCTATCTTCTCCCTATCTCCAGTCTTCCTCGCATTGGCTTAGAACTGGGGTGCTCCTGCCTGGACTTTCCTTGAGGGGAATAACCAAACTCCAAAATTATTTGTCTTCACTTCTTTCACATGCCATAAAAAATTTCCCATGCCTTTAAGGTTCCATTTAGTTGCCAAGAGGAAAAACTTTAGATTAAGGTATGAATGTCTAGTTTTTCTTTAGTTACTTAACTCCCCCAGAGTATTTTAAATATATATGGTGACAAAATAATGTATTATTATGAGATTTAAGTGGAAATCTTCTTAAGGTGCTCACGCCTAGGCATGCATTCCAGTAATGGTACTGTTGACTTGCTATTTTGAGGTAGAGAAGGATGTGTACTGAAAATGAACTATTGCCTGATAGCATGGGTTTTTCTGGTCTGCCTTAGAGCTGTGCTATTGTGGAAGGAGGCCCAGCACTGAACCAAGAATGGGAAGGTCCTGAGGACTGATCTCAGTCATCTTCCCTGCTTTTTGGCTGTGTGGCCTCAGTCCTCATGAGCTATAGTGTATTATCCTATAGAGAAAGGATAACAATATCTACTTCTCATGGGTGATGTAGGATGGAATGAGGGAGGGCATGTGAAAGTCTCTAAAAGATAGGTTTTATATCATTGATGCATACATTTATGTGCATTTTTGTTTATGCATAAGCATATGTATGCTGCTGTGATGAGTGCTTGAGATAGGAAGTTTATACAAGAGCCTTTTTTCTCAAGGATGTGATAATATAATCAGGCAGCAGGATCTCTACTCTGAAGGAGAAATCAGGGTGTAAGATGTCTGATGCCAAGTTCCTGCCACAGTGATAGAACCAGAAAACCACCCTCAGTTACAGAGCTCTGAATTAGATGCTCCGCTCACCGCTCCCAACCTTACCTCTACTCCTTCCCCACCCAGGACTGTGAGTGGTTTAATTTTCTCGGGTTAGTTCTTGAATGAGACACTTTCTAGCCCTGGGCATGTTAAGCTGCATTAAGAAACAAATCTGTCTATGAATAATTTTGATACAATTTATATTTAAGATATTCTGTGGAATTTTTATTTTATTTTTATTTTTTTTAGGTAAAATCAAGGAACTCTTCAGCAAGAATACCATTAACAATGGGACTGTCCTGGTGCTGGTGAATGCTGTTTACTTCAAGGCCAAATGGGAAAAATACTTTGAAGTTGGAAACACAGTTGATGCACCTTTCTCTTTAAGCGAGGTATTATATGAGAGCATGTGTGTGGTTTCTAATGATTCCACTAAGAATGGCTTGTAGTATATAATACACAAATCTAAAGCTTAGACCCCTGGGTTACAGCTTACATTTATAATAACACATTTGCTGTTAACAAAAATCATTATCTGCAGATTATTGGGCCTTCCTTCCTTCCTTCCTTCCTTCCTTCCTTCCTTCCTTCCTTCCTTCCTTCCTTCCTTCCTTCCTTCCTCTCTCTCTTTCTTTTTTGTTTGGTGTCAGACACTGTAATGAGCATTTTACGTTTATTATTTCATTTATTCCCTAAAATCACCTTATGAAAATAGGTGATATTATTATTACTCCCACTAAGGAGCTGAGGGGAAAAAAACACAAAGGTTCAGTTATGTAGCCGAATCCATGCGTTAGGATTCCCATCTGTGTTTGCCTGAAAAACCCATGTTCTAAACCACTAGGCTGTAGAATAGGAGGGAAGGGAAAAGTCAGACTCAGTCCAACATTTGTTAGCTGGATCACTGTCAAGGGCTTCATGTCCTCATCTGTAGATTGCTAGTCCTCCCACCCTCATACTGTGAGCTTATCTGAAGGTGTCTGGGGCTGTGCCCTTGCCTCTGATGGAAGTACATGGAACAGGTATTGTTATTTACTATGTAGGTGACTATCATTTAACCTAGGTTCCCACTGGCCCTGCAGTGGAGTCACTTAGTCCAGCTCAGACAGGGGGTCAAGTGAGGCCATGAGGCTGGGGTAGCTGAGGTATAAAAGATAGAGAGAGCTGCAGGGATTGTTTCTGCCGGCTAGGCTGTGAGTAGGTGCCTGGATAGACAAGCTACCAATAAATGGTTTTAGGAGTTGAATAATCCATTAAAACCACAGGAGGAAAACGTGTTGGCAAGGTAAGGGCCTGTGGGCAGATGACTCTTAGGTTGGGTCACTGATGTGGCTCAGAACTTCTGGGAAGACCCTGCTCAACTTAATGGACCCCTGTTTTCAGAGAAGTTGGGGACCATGTGAGTTTGTAAGCTTATCATGGCAGTCCTGACCTTCTACTCTGTTCATTCGCTGCAGAATGAGAAGAAGACTGTGAAGATGATGAATCAAGAGGGTATGTTTAAAATGGGCTTCATAGAGGAGGTGAATGCACAGATTCTTGAAATGCCGTATACCAAGGGCAAGCTCAGCATGTTTGTCCTCCTGCCGTCTCCCTCTGCAGATAAGCTGAAGGGCTTACAGGAGGTAATGCTTCATTTTCCTGTCTCTCCAAAATGTTTCATTATAGATCTTTGGAGAGCAGCACCATCTACCATTTACCTCCTGAGGCAGGGTGATATCTGAGGTATCTGAGATAAGCAAATAATATATAAGAATCTGAATTTGCTGAGCTATTTATTCCTTATTTGTTGTTTAGAAAAGAACAAATGCCAAACATGTAGGCTAGGTCTTTCCTCTCTAATCCCATTTTGCTCTCTGGAATCGTATTTTTCCAGATCACCGAATCTGGATGGGGCGTAACTTGAGAATTGCTACAGATAAGATAGCGTTTCCTTTTCCCTGAACATCCTGACTGCTGGCCTCTCATTCAGACTATTTTGCGATAGCTCAGTTAAAGACACTTTAGCTGAATCCTGCTTCTGGATGCCTGTGCTTGGACAGCAGTGGGAATGCTGATACTGGAATAGATTGTGTGTGAAGTGGGAATTAATAAAAGCTTGGGAGCTCAACTACACATCCTTAGGGTAAAGAGATACAGAGGGAGAGAGAAACACTCGATAGTAATTATAATAATGACCATTATTCAAAATTTATTATGTGTCTGCACTATGTTAAGTATTTTAAATACGTTATTTTGTTTAATCCTTGAGGAGCCTAATGGTATTATCTCTCTTTTATAGAAGAGATTGAACTTCCAATGTCAAGGCTTGGTCATGCTCACCCAACTTAATCAACTGAGCTTTGAATACTTGTCTGTCAGACCCCAAAAAACAATAGAACTCAAGTTGTTCTGTAACTTCTAGATCCCGGGAAAGGATCTGGGGTGTTTATCTAAGGTGTCCCTGGAGATAAACTTTAACTGTGCAGGTATGGGACATTCAAGTAGTTGCTAGCAAAGAGGCTACTATATGCAAGCAGGACCAAGGGACAGGCTTATGACAAAAAAAGACCAGAAGCTTTAATTTAAATTCTAAGCATATGCAAAATAATCCAATTAACTGCTGGAGGAATTACACCACATGAAATATATGCATTTGCAAATCACACAGCACTTTATTACTCACACAATTCCTGGTGCTATGTATACAGGCTTAAATGGGATCCCGGTGGTGCTGTCTCCTGTGGGGTCTGGCAGCTGGGCTCGTCTTGTCCAGATGCAGGGGGCTGGTATTCCACAGCCGAGAGCTTGGTCACGTCTCAATCAGGAGTTACTAGCCGTTCTTCTGTCAGCTGGCAGGAAGAGGAGCATGGAGCGGCGTCACTTGCTAGACTGGCAAAAGGACGTGCCTTTGTGGCTGTCTTGACAGGCGAGCACTGGGCTGGTCAGGATCCCCATTTTTAAAACCTGCACCCCATTTGCAGCAGTCCAGGTGGCTATCAATGAACTACGTCAATGTACACATGTTTATCTCAAACAGGGTGAGGGGCTACATGTGGTTATCTAGGGAGAGTACATCACTCACTCAAGAGGTTATCTTGACAAGTCACTCTGAGTTATTTACTGAAGTTCAAATCTTTATCTGTGAGGTACACACGCTTCAGGGCAGTGGCGAACGTGTTCCTAATATCACACTTTAAGTTTCAAGGAAAGTTAATTTAAACATTTTAAAACCTTCTTAATATTTTTTAGGCATTTTAAAAGCATTTTTAAACATTTCTATATATTACTACGACACTTCTAAAAAGAAAAGAGATTTGCTTGGAGGAGTTTTAAATGAAATCAGAGTAGTTTGAGGTGTAGGAAAAGAACTTGAAGATTGTTACTATCGTTGAGTAGACTCAGGCCCCGAGAAGTAATTGGAGTATTCTTTGCAGGCTCATAATCTGACCCTTAATATTGTTTTCTTCATCTTGCAGCTTGAAAGGAACATCACTTATGAAAAAATAATGGCCTGGAGCAGTCCAGAATATATGTCAGAAAAAAGAGTAGCTGTCTCCTTTCCCCAATTTACCCTGGAAGACAGCTATGATCTCAACTCTGTTCTCCAAGACATGGGCATCATGGATGTCTTTGATGAAAAGAAGGCTGATCTTACTGGAATCTCTCCACATCCCAGTTTGTACTTGTCAAAAGTTGTCCATAAAACATTTGTGGAGGTGGATGAAAATGGCACCCAGGCAGTCGGAGCCAGTGGGGCTGTGGGCAATGTAATGTCTGCACCATCCTGGGAGACCTTTAATGCTGATCACCCTTTTCTCTTTTTCATCAGACACAACAAAAACCAAACCATTTTCTTCTATGGCAGGGTCTGCTCTCCTTGAAAAGGGCACAGTGTCTAGTACCTGGGAGCTGGAAGAAAACAGCAATGTAATCCTCCCATAGCATAACATGGGAATTTTTTGCTAATATCTAAAGCTGATAGAATTTCATCACAGTGTCATGTCCCCTTCTTCCAGCTTTTGGCCTGGGCTTGTCCTGCTTTTTTTCTCAACCTGTAGTTGATTTTCGTCTAAGTCCCTTAGTATTGAAGGACCCTTGCTCCCTCTCTCACCACCCTGAGTTTTCAAGCTATAAAAAAATTCAACCTCTGGACCTGAAGGTCAACATCATTGAGAATGATATTGACTTTAAGTTACCTACTTCCTTTTGAGGGAATCATGAAAGTTCAAATCATTAGACCACTTCTAGGAAATGACAAACTCAGAAACCACTTTAATATGGATGACAAGAGAAAATGTTTATGTGGAATGTATTTTGGAAACTCAGCTCTGTTTCTATGGCAGTTAAAATTTCGGTGCAGTGGGCAAGATGCATCTTCCTCTTCCATCTTCTATTGCCCAAAGATGTCCTGTAAGGGGCTTCTCACTTAGGAGGAAACAAGGCTTGGGGGTGGATTTCAGCGAGAGCTCAAAGTTGTAAAAGTATATCAACCAGCATTCATTTTGCACAGAGAATTTGTCTTGTGAATTTCACATTGACCCAGGAGAGTGGCAAGTGAATTTAAAAGAGATTAGTCTCAGTTTTCCTCATTGAGTCTCTGAGGCTATCATCATGAAGCACTGCTCTCTGTCTCTTCTGTACCCTATTCCCTTACTCAGAGAGCATTCTCCTACATAGCCATCATGAGGTGGGGAAGGGGAGCACTTTTCACTGTGGAAAGCTGGGCTCCTCAAACCCCTCTCCATACTCTGCTCACATGAACTTATTTGTCCTCCCAAAGGTCTCAGGCCTGGGCCTGGGCACGATGCATGTGGAATCTCTTGTCAGGAAGGCCACTGGCTTCATATCCAGCTCCAGTCTAATGAAGGCCCAATGCCTGAGTGTTTGACTATAGGACCCGGGACCTTTGTTCTCTGATGTGTCAGTTTGAGTTATTGATCTCTGCCTTAGCTGAACGCTCTGGAATGACCCTGACATGCCTCAGTCTTTTTTCTGTGAAGGTGAACTTCTGGTCTTAGTGTGGCCTCACTTCCCTGCCTTGCCTTATATCCACCTTCTTCCCAGTTGCCACCGTGTTGGTTACGTTTGGTGGTAGCAGCTTTTGCAGGTGAAGGTAGATTAACTTCACATGCTTTCATGCTGTCCCACCCACCCAAATTTTCTTCCACACTGGCAATTTCTTTGTGCTGTGAGAATTAAGTTTTATGTTTTTCATGCAGGCTGCAGAGCTCTTGCAATTTCTTTACCCATAATTCATATCTCATGGATCAAATTTATCTCAGATAATCAAATACTTAGTGTCTCCTGTGCTTCCTTTTGGGGCTGATGATCTTGGGGGCTGATTCCACACTGCCTTGCATCACTGCTGGACACTGAGCTGGATAAGCATAACATATACATAGGGTTGGAATTATCTGGCATTGTTTACATTCTTACCTTCTTTGGTGAAAAAAATCTTCCTATTTGTATTGTGATTTCTCAAAATTTTAATCTCAAGGGGAAACTATATCTGTTTACAAAAATGAGAAAGAGTGAGCCTCTTAAATCTTTCTGTAAATCAGTAAACGCATTCTTTATGCAACTTTGATTGATTAAAATGTTTCTTCTGAATGAATAAAAGCACTTTTGTCATTAAAATATGTACAGTGTATTACTAACTGACTTTTTAGTGATATAAATCTAACTTAAATTTTTTTTCTAAAAATATAGAAATACATAATCTTTAAAACTAACAATTCATCTATTACATAGGAAAGATATATCTTGTTCCATACAAATTCTTATAACTTTACACCATAATTACACATGGAAGCATACAAAAACAGATGAAAACTCACAATTCTGAAACTTAAGAGATAGCCTTAGCCAGTATGGCTCAGTTGGTTGAGTGTCGTCCCATGCACTAAGAGGTCAATAGTTGATTCCCAATCAGGGCACATGTCCAGGTTATCGGCTAGCTCCCCAGTGGGGGTGCACAGGATGCACATCTTTCACCAATGTATTCTCTATACTTAATATTTAATTTAAATATCCTCATACTTTCTCTCTCTCCCTCCCACTTTCTCTCCCTGTTAAATCAATAAAAATATATTTAAAAATAAAAATAAAACCTAAGAATCAATGAACGATCAAAATGTGGAAGACATTTTTGCTGACTACAAATTAATGGGGTGGACGGAAAGGTCTAATTGAGGGGCTACCTGTGTGACTATCTTGTGTTCCTACCACAACTGCCTTCCCAAATTCAGAAACACAAGAGCTCTGCCAATCAAAATTCTGCAATCCATCTCTCTGCTTTGCATTTGCTGTTATTTCCTAGCCTCTGTCTTTCTTAGCAGTTTGTTTTTTTTCAAGTATGACTCAGAGGAAGATGAGGACAGTCATTGGTACTTTCCACTCTAGGCACTTTAGTCATCACAAGTAATTATTATTTTTTTTTTGTGGGCTAAAGACAGAACTCTGGAGGTAATATTTGGGTTTGTATATTTCATCCACTCTCTTTGTTTGGAATGTCAGGGTCAGGCCATACATGGAGAAATGCATTCTAGCAGTCCAACAGAACTACTCCAGATGGGAGTCCATGGGACTGTGGAAATTATGCTCAAAATGACTCTTCAATCTTTTTACACCGACAAGATTGACACTCCAGTAAGGCAGGCAGAAGTAGGAGATCACACAAATCAGTAGGCTAGCATAATTGCAAGAAAACCAACTGGAGCATGAAACTCCAGGGAGTGAACTCCTCCATGACTACTGCAAAGTTCCTTCCATCCAGCAATGTTGCAGGACAAGCCAGGCAACGTAGAGTTTAAACAGTTGATTTATGCCAATTAGCCAACAGGTTCTCTACTACTCTTTAATTCATAGGCCTAGGACATTCTGTTTTATTTTAACCCAAGTCCTCCTTATGATTTCATACATCATCTAATGCATGCCTGTCTCCCCTTCCTACTCCTCCCCAGTTTGTCCTGGAGCTGGGATAAGCCAGAACACTTGTTGCATCATCCCTGATGCTGTTTACTTCTTTTGCATGTCCAGTATTGTTTTATTACATTGTCATTAACCTGTGCAGAGGTCCTGTAATTGGGGCAACAGGATGAGGAAGATTTGCAGTCGCCTCAGTGGGTTTCTTTGCTCCACAGTTGAATGCCAACTTCATCTATATTGTTCACGTTGTATTCTTGTTTTTCCCAATCCACTGTCTTATTTTTTTTCTTTTACTCAATAAAAACAACACAAAATTTATTCCACATATGCACACTGTTCACCAATGTATTCTCTATACTCAATATATAATTTAAATATCCTCATACTCTAATATCAATTTCCATTCTAAATAATGTTATTCATGATATGCATCAAACAATGGTTTAGCTACAGATGGGTGAGAAGGATTTAAGAAACAAGGATAGAAAGAACCCTGGAGCAGTGTTTGGATTTGTATATTTTATCCACTCTCTTTGTAAAATAAATACACAACAGTGGGGCTGACAGAAACCCACACACACCCTTTGTTGACACACATAGTTTTTGAACACATTGATCCATATCCAAGGTTAAATAAATGGGTAAAAACTTTAGGGTTGTGAAAAAAAATAGTGTCAAATAAGGAAGGGATACATAATGGTATAGCAAAAAGTGAGATTTCAGGAAAAGATTTATGGCAAGAACTAGAAGGTCAATAAGATTTAAAATGCAACAGCAAAATTTAAATAGATTTTAGAGGCAATAAAGCAGCAAAACTGATGCACCAGAAAATTTAGTTATTGCTGAGCAGGGTGTCTTTGAGGCTCTCAAAATGTATAGGGAATAATAGGAGGGCAATTGTAGATACAAAGAGAAAACACAAAGTAAATCCTGGAATTATGGTGTTTCTGAGAAAAGAAGCAGATTAATTGGCATAAAATCAATAATCAAAGATATAATTTAAAAAATATTTCTTAACTTGGATAGTCACCTGATTACACTGATTTCCAAGAAATATAAGCAAAAATAGACATCTTAGAAACTTTAAAAAATAAAAGATTGAAAAAATAATTCTATTAACATTTGGGCAAAAGAAAATTTACTGAAAAGGTTAAACAATTAACCCAGCTGTGTGGCTCAGTTGGTTGTGCATTGTCCCATATACCAAGAGGTTGCTGGTTCAATTCCAAGTTAGGGCATATGCTAGGGTTTCAGGCTTTTTCTCCAGTGTGGGGTGTGTAGGAAGCAGCCAATCAATGATAGTCTCTCATTACTGATGTTTCTATCTCTCTCTCCCCCTCTCCTTTCCTCTTTGAAATCAATAAAAATACATTTTAAAAAATAAATAAAAACATTTAAAAAAGGATAAACAATCAGATGTGCCTCTGATGTTTGCGTTAAATTGCTGGAGAAAATAAAGCCCAGTGTACAAGTAAATATATGATTAAAGAATTTCATGCTGAGTCAAGTTGTAAATGCAACAGAAAGTCCTCTTTGCTCCATTTTTTTTTTGAGATAAAAAAAAAGTTTTATTAAAATAGATTCCACTAATTGGTTTGGATTCTTTTTATTTATTTATTTTTTATTTTTTTATTTTAAAATTTCTTTATTGATTAAGGTATTACATATGTGTCCTCATCCCTCCATTAACGCCCCCGCCCCCCAAGCCCTCACCCCCCTAGTGTTCGGGTCCATTGGTTAGGCTTATATTCATGCATACAAGTCCTTTGGTTGATCTCTCCTCCTTTCCCCCACCTTCCCCTACCTTCCCTCTGAGGTCTAGCAGCCTGATTGGTGCTTCTCTGCCTCTGGATCTGACCCTGTTCATCAGTTTATGTTGTTCATTATATTCCACAAATGAGTGAGATCATGTGGTATTTGTCTTTCTCTGAATGGCTTATTTCACTTAGCATAATGCTCTCCAGTTCCACCCATGCTGTTGCAAATGGTAAGAACTCCTTCTTTTTTACTGCAGCATAGTATTCCATTGTGTAGATGTACCACAGTATTTTAATCCACTCATCTGCTGATGGGCACTTAGGCTGCTTCCAAATCTTAGCTATGGTGAATTGTGCTGCTATGAACATAGGGGTGCATATATCCTTTCTGATTCGTGTTTCTGGTTTCTTGGGATATATTCCTAGAAGTGGGATCACTGGGTCAAATGGGAGTTCCATTTTTAGTCTTTTGAGGAAACTCCATACTGTTCTCCACAGTGGCTGCACCAGTCTGCATTCCCACCAGTAGTGCACGAGGGTTCCTTTTTCTCCACATCCTCGCCAACACTTGTCGTTTGTTGACTTGTTGATGATAGCCATTCTGACAGATTTTGGATGATACCCCATTGTTGTTTTGATTTGCATCTCTTGGGTAATTAGTGACTTTGAGCATGTTTTCATGTCTCTTAGCCTTCCTTCTTTGAAAAGTGTCTATTTAGGTCCGTTACCCATTTTTTTATTGGATCATTTACCTTCCTTTTGTTAAGTTGTATGAGTTCCCTGTAAATATTGGAGATTAAACCATATCGGTGATGACATTGGCAAATATGTTCTCCCATGCAGTGGGCTTTCTTGTTGTTTTGTTGATGGTTTCTTTTGTTGTGCAAAAGCTTTTTATTTTGATGTAGTCCCATTTGTTTATTTTCTCTTTAGTTTCCATTGCCCTAGGAGCAGTATCAGTGAAGAAGTTCTTTCGGCATATGTCTGAGATTTCCCTGACTGTGGATTCTTCTAGTATTTTTATGGTTTCCCTTCTTATGTTTAAGTCCTTTATCCATTTTTTTTCTTTTTATTTATTTATTTTTCAGTAATATCTTTTTTTTTTAAATTGTTTGAAGTATTACAAATAGTAGTACATATGTTTCTTTTTTTCCCCCATTGACCTACCTCTGGCCTCACCTATCCCCCAGTACATGCCTTCACCTCCCCACCCCCCTGAGTGTCTTGTATCCACTGGTTATGCTTATATGCATGCGTACAGGTCCTTCGGTTGATCTCTTACAGTCCCTTCCCCCAACCTCTACTGCCTTCCCGCTGTAGTTTGACAGTCTGTTTAATGCTTCTTTGACTCTGTATCTATTTTTCCCCCCCATTTCTTTCCTTTAAAAAATCTTGCCTCTGCAGACTAGAAATAAACATATAATAACAAAAAATGTTTGAGTCCCAATTTCAATGTCTAACAGTTCTGAGTCCCCGTTTCAATGTCAAACAGTTCCTTATGTGTACATGTCAGCAATGCTATCTGGATGGTGGGCACATGGTGGCAATACAGATCCGACCCTCTCTGGTTTGGTCCTAGGCAACCTGCAGTGACTCACAGCTGCTGACTGCTAGTGTGGCAAGGCATCGTCAGCATCTTCCATCTCTGGACTGTTTCTCCTCTTGTCTTTGTGGTTGGAGCAGACTTGTCAATTTCTCTCTGTTGCAGGAATCCATATGGTCTTGGAGTTGTTTTCTGAAAATATACAAACATATTCTCAACCAAAAGTTAATAAAGGAATCTTTTCTATATAATTGATTTGGGATCCTTTTTATTTTTGCCCAAACAATTTTCCTTTGTCTTATTTAGACATCATGTGTGTTTTTCATGGGTGTCTTGCTGTTAACATTACAAATGAAAATTAATTTTGTAAAGTAAAAATTTTCTAGATGTAATTTACTTATAGGATATTTTTCCTTACATGATATTACTTTACTATTCCCCCCCCTTTTTTTTGATTAATGGAGGCTTTTGTAAATTTATAATGCAGTCTTGATAACTTTAAATTTTACTTTTTTTGCCCAAAAATATGACTGCTTTAGGTTCATTGCATGTTCAGGAATTTTACCATGAGATGAACTACCAATAGAAATTATTTATTTATTTTTTACTAAGGTATTATATGTGTGCATATCTTACCATTTCCCCCCCCCCCCCGCGACTCCACTCCCATACATGCCCTCACCCCCCCCCCCCCAATGTTTTGCATCCGTTGGTTATTCTTATATGCATGCATATAAGTCCTTCGGTTGATCTCTTATCTCCCCCACCTCTCCCTAACTTTCCTGCTGTAATTTGATAGTCTGTTTGATGCTTTACTGTTTCTGTATCTATCTTTTTTGTTCATCAGTTTATAATGTTCTTTATTATCCACAAATGAGTGAGATCATGTGTAATTTTTCTTTCATTGACTGGCTTATTTCACTTAGCATAATGTTCTCCAGTTCCATCCAGGTTGTTGCAAATGGTAAGAATTCTCTTTTTTATGTCAGCATAGTAATCCATTGTGTAGATGTACCATAGTTTTCTGATGCAGTCATCTGCTGATGGCCACCTAGGCTGTTTCCAAATCTTAGCTATTGTACATTGTGCTGCTATGAACATAGGGGTGCATATATCATTTCTGATTGGTGCTTCTAGTTTCTTAGGATATATTCCTAGAAGTGAGATTACTGGGTCAAATGGGAGTTTCATTTTTAGTTTTTTGAGGAAACTCCATACTGTTCTCCACAGTGGCTGCACCAGTCTGCATTCCCACCAGCAGTGCACGAGGGTTCCTTTTTCGCCACATCCTCGCCAGCACTTGTCATTTATTGATTTGTTGATGATAGCCATTCTGACAGGTGTGAGATGGTACCACATTGTTGTTTTGGTTTGCATCTCTCGGGTAATTAGTGACTTTGAGCATGTTTTCATATGTCTCTTGGCCTTCCTTTTGTCTTCTTTTGAAAAGATTCTATTTAGGTCCATTGCCCATTTTTTTATTGGATCATTTATCTTCCTTTTATTAGGTTGTATAAATTGCCTATAGATGTTGGAGATTAAACTTTTATCAGTGATGACATTTGCAAATATGTTCTCCCATAAAGTGGGCTTTCTTGTTGTTTTCTTGATGGTTTCTTTTGCTGTGAAAAAGCTTTTTATTTTGATGTAGTCACATTTGTTTATTTTCTCATTAGCTTCCATTGCCCTAGGGGTAGTATCAGTGAAGAAGTTCTTTTGGCATATGTCTGAGATTTTGCTGCCTGTGGATTCCTCTAGTATTTTTATGGTTTCCCATCTTATGTTTAAGTCCTGTATCCATTTTGAGTTTATTTTTGTGTATGATGTAAGTTGGTGATCTAGTTTCATTTTTTTGCATGTATCTGTCCAATTTTCCCAACACCATTTATTGAAGAGACTGTCTTGACTCCATTGTATGTTCATGCATCCTTTGGCAAATATTAATTGAGCATAGTGGTTTGGGTCGATATCTGGATTTTCTGTTCTATTCCATTGGTCTATATGTCTGTTCTTGTGCCAGTACCAGGCTGTTTTAAGAACAGTGGCTTTGTAATACAGCTTGATATCTGGTATTGAGATCCCACCTACTTGTTCTTCTTTCTCAGGATTGCTGTGGCTATTCAGGGTCTTTTTTTATTCCAGATAATTTTTGGAGAGTTCTTTCTAGGTCTGTGAAATATGCCATTGGTATTTTAATGGGAAGTGCATTGAATTTATAGATTGCTTATGGACATTTTAATGATGTTGACTCTACCAATCCATGAACACGGTATGTTCTTCCATCTATTTATGTCTTCCTCTATCTCTTTTTTCAGTGTCCTGTAGTTTTTCACATATAGGTCTTTTACCTCCTTAGTTAAGTTTATTCCTAGTTATCTTAATTTTTTTGGTGCAATGGTAAATGGGATTGTTTTTTTAGTCTCTCTTTCTGTAAGTTCACTATTGGTGTAAAGAAATACCATAGATTTCTTGGCATTAATTTTATATCTGGTTACATTGCCAAATTCACTTATTAAGTCTAATAATTTTTTGATGGAGTCTTTAGGGTTTTCTATGTACAATATCATGTCATCTGCAAATAAGGACAGTTTTACTTCTTTTCCAATTTGGATGCCTTTTATTTCTTCTTGTCTGATCGCAATGGCTAGTACTTCCAGTACTATGTCGAACAAGAGTTCTAGTTTTTGCCCATTGAGTATGATGTTAGCTGTGGGTTTATCATATATAGCTTTTATTATGTTGAGGTATGATCCTTCCACTCCCACCTTGTTGAGTGTTTTGATCAAGAAAGGGTGTTGGCCCAATTGTGTGAGCTGGGCCCTCACTGGAGAAGAAACCCGAGTTCCCCGAGATATGTGATCAGCACCGGGACCCTGCCAGCAGGCCAGGGGTTCCCAAGGCAGGTGCTGGGTGTGGAGGCCATGGGGTCATAGGCTACCAAGGAGACAGAACTGAACCTCACAGCACCCTGCTTGGCCCCGGAGGATGGATGGTTAGCCAGAGACGGGTAAGATTCCTCAAGGAAGGAACAACCTAAGACAGGCACAGTCGCAGAAGGGCCATCAGGAGAGAACTTGGGGGGGCAACAGAAGTGGGGCACAGACCCTCACCCCCCCAACATTGCAGGGGCTTGAACCCTCACCCCCTTCTAAAGGAGGTCTCCTACCCCCATGGCTGCTTCGCACTTCCCACACCCAGCTCAGATCGGGACCCAGGCAACAGAAAGAGACCCGGCCCAGCTCACATCGAGATACAGGTGACAGACAGAGACTTGGCCCAGCTCAGATCGGGTCCCAGGTAACAGACAAGAGACTTGGCCGACAGCAGTTGCCCTATATCTAAATTCAGCTGAGCATTTGGAATGCTCAGGGCCCACTCAAGAATGCAAATAATCCTTCCCACTAATATTTACAGGGTAAACTAAGATTGTTGGTAGAGTATTAAATTTGACAGTAAAATAGTAATCGAGTTTTCAGATTAATTTAAATAGGCTAATTGAAATAAGTGAATATTCAAGTACTGGACAAAAAGCTATTCTTAAAGTAATAACTAAAATTTCTATTGGTAGTTCATCTCATGGTAAAATTCCTGAATAAGCAATGAACCTAAAGCAGTCATATGTGTGGTGGGAAAAAAAAAAATTTTTTTTAATTTAAAGTTATCAAGACTGCATTATAAAATTTACAAAAACCTCCATTTAAAAAAAAAAAGGGGGGGGATAGTAGGGCAATATCATGTAAGGAAAAATATCCTATAAGTAAATTACATCTAGAAAATTTTTACTTTACCAAATTAAGGTTCATTTGCAATGCTAACAGCAAGGCCATTAAAAACACACATGGTGTCTAAATAAGACAAAGGAAAATCGTTTGAACAAAAATAAAAAGGATCCCAAATCAATTATATAGAAAAGATTCCTTTATTAACTTGTGGTCGAGAATATATTTGTATATTTTCAGAAAACAACCCCAAGACCAGATGGATTCCTGCAACAGAGAGGAATTGACAGGAGTGCTCCAACCAGGAAGACAAGAGGAAAAAACAGTCCAGAGATGGAAGACGCTGACAACGCCTTGCCATGGGAGCAGTCAGCAGCTGTGCACCGCTGCAGGTTACCTAGGACCAAACCAGAGAGGGTCGGACCTGCATTGCCACCATGTGCCCACCATCCAGATATCACTGCTGACATGTACACATAAGGAACTGTTTGACATTGAAATTGGGACTCAAACATTTTTTTGTTTTGTCTTGTTTGGTTATTATATGTTTATTTCCAGTCTGCAAAGGCAAAACTTTTTAAAGGAAAGAAATGGTGGGAAAAAGATACAGAGGCAAAGAAGCATTGAACAGACTGTCAAACTACATTGGGAAGACAGGGGTGGTTGGGCGAGGAGGGCTGTAAGAGACCAACCGAAGGACTTGTACGCATGCATATAAGCACAACCAATGGATATAAGACACTGGGGCGGGGAGGGGGGGGGGAGGGTGGGCAGGTGAAGGCATGTCCTGGGGGGTAGGGGAGGTCGGGGGGAGATCAAAGGGGGAAAAAAAAAAGGAGACATATGTACTACTATTTGTAATACTTAAAACAATAAAAATAAAATAAAATTAAAAAAAAAAAGAAAGGGTGTTGGATTTTGTCAAATGCTTTTTCTGCATCAATTGATATGACTATGTGATTTTTATCTCTCAATTTGTTTATGTGATGTATTATGTTTATTGATTTGAGGATATTGTACCATCCTTGCATCCCTGGGATAAATCTTACTTGGTCATGGTGTATGGTCTTTCTGATGTATTGCTGGATCTGATTTGCTAGAATTTTGTTGAGGATTTTGGCATCTATGTTCATGAGGGATATTGGCCTGTAATTCTCTTTCATTGTGTTGTCTTTATCTAGTTTTGGTATTAGGGTGATGCTGGCTTCATAGAATGAGCTTGGAAGTGTTCCTTCCTCTTGAATTTTTTGGAATAGTCTGAGGAGGATAGGTTTTAGTTCTTCCTTGAATGTTTGGTATAACTCCCCTGTGAAGCCATCTGGCCCTTGGCTTTTGTTTGCTGGGAGCTTTTTGATGACTGCTTCAATTTCTTCCATAGTTACCAGCCTATTGAGATTTTGAGAATCTTCCCGATTGAGTTTTGGAAAGTTGTGTTTTTCTAGGAATATGTCCATTTCCTCTAGGTTGTCTAGTTTGTTGGAGTAGAGTTGTTCATAGTATTTTTTAACAATCCTTTGTATTTCTGTGGGGTCTGCTGTTATTTTGCCTCTCACATTTCTGATTATGTTTATTTGACTCCTCTCTCTTTGGTTCTTGGTGAGCCTGGCTAGAGGTTCATCAATCTTGTTTACCCTTTCAAATAACCAGCTCTTGGTTTCATTGATCTTTTGTATTGTTTCTTTGGTCTCTATGTCATTTATTTCTTCTCTGATCTTTATTATCTCCTTCCTTATTCTCACTATGGACTTTTCTTGTTGCTCTCTTTCTAATTCTTTGAGTTGTAGAGTTAGATGATTTACAACAATTTTTTTCTTGTTTTTTTGAGGTAGGCTTGTAGAGCTATAAATTTCCCTCTCAGGACTGCTTTCATTGTGTCCCATAGGTTTTGGATTGTTGTGCTTTTGTTGTCATTAGTTTCCAGGATGCTTTTAATTTCTTCTTTGATTTCTTTGGTAACCCAGTCATTATTTAATAGCATGCTATTCAGCTTCCAAGTGTTTGAGATTTTTGGATTGTTTTTATTGTAGTTTATTTCTAATTTTATGGCATTGTGGTCTGAGAAGATGCTTGGTACGATTTCAATCTTCTTGAATTTGGGAAGACTTCGCTTGTGACTCAATATGTGGTCTATTTTTGAAAATGTCCCATGTGCACTTGAGAAGAACACATATTCTGTGGCTTTGGGGTGAAATGTTCTGAAGATGTCACTTAAGTTCATCTGATCTAGTGAGTCATTTAGGATTTCTGTGTCTTTGCTGATTTTTTGTCTAGAGGATTTATCCAGTGTTGTCAGTGGTGTATTAAAGTCCCCTACTATGATTGTATTGTTGTCGATCTCTCCCTTGATATCTTCCAGAAGTTTTGTTATGTATTTGGGTGCTCCTGTGTTGGATGCATGTATGTTTATCAGGTTTATATCCTCTTGTTGTATTGATCCCTTTAGTATTATGAAGTGGCCTTCCTTATCTCTTGTTATGGCATTTACTTTGAGTCTATTTTGTCAGATATAAGTATTGCTACCCCAGCTTTTTTTTCATTTCCATTTGCCTGAAAGATATTTTTCATCCCTTCACTTTCATTCTGTGTGAGTCTCTTGTTCTGAGGTGGGTCTCTTGTAAACAGCATATATATGGGTTGTGTCTTTTGATTGGAGCATTGAGTCCTTTTACGTTTAAAGTTATTATTGAAAGGTATTTGTTTGTATCTATTTTCGTGTCTGTGTTCCTTCTTACCTGTTTATTTCTTCTTTTTACAGTATTCCCTTTAGCATTTCTTGCATTGCTGGTTTGGTGGTGATAAACTCCCTTAGCCTTTTTTTGTCTTTTGTCTCTGAAGCTCCTGATTTCCCCTTCAATTTTGATTGATAGTCTTGCTGGATATAGTATTCTTGGATTCAGTCCTTTGCTTTGAGACACTTTGTATACCTCCTTCCATTCCCTTCTAGCTTGATGTGTTTCTGTTGAGAAATCATTTGATAATCTGATGGGGGTTCCTTTGTAGGTTACTCTCTGTCTCTCTCTTGCCACCTTTAAGATTCTCTCTTTGTCACTGATATTTGCCATTTGAAATGATGACGTGTCTTGGTGTGGGTCTTTTGGGGTTGATCCTGATTGGTACTCTCTGTACTTGTGTAACTTTTTCTTCCCCATATCTGGGAAGTTTTCTGTCATTATTTCTTCAAATAGATTTTCTAATCCTTGCTGCTCTTCTTGTCCTTCTGGCAGCCCTATTATACATATGTTACTTCGTTTCATGTTGTCCCAAAGCTCCCTTAGGCTTTCCTCCTGCTTTTTAATTTTTTTCTCCAATTGCTGATCAGATTGAGCTTGTTTCTGTACCTGATCTTCTAACTCACTAATCCGGTCCTCTGCTTCTTCTAGTCTACTGTTGAAACTTTCCATGGTGTTTTTTTGTTTTATTTTTTTTTCCATTTATTCTTACATCTATTTTTTTTCATTTATTCTTACATCTATTTTTAAAAAATAAATCTTTATTCAGATTATTATAATTGTTTTTCCTTTCCCCTCCCATAGCTCCCCTCTACCCGGTTCCCACCCCACCTTCTGCCTTTACCTCCCCCCCACTGTCCTCATCCATAGGTGTATGATTTTTGTCCTTCACGCCCCCTATACCCCTTTCCCCCTGAGAATTATCAGTCCATTCCCTTTCTATGCCTCTGATTCTATTATATTCACCAGTTTATTCTGTTCCTCAGGTTTTTAATTCACTTGATTTTTAGATTCACTTGTTGATAGATATGTATTTGTTGTTCATAATTTTTATCTTTACCTTTTTCTTCTTCTTCCTCTTCTTAAAGAATACCTTTCGGCATTTCATATAATACTGGTTTGGTGGTGATGAACTCCTTTAGCTTTTTCTTATCTGTGAAGCTCTTTATCTGCCCTTCAATTCTGAATGATAGCTTTGCTGGGTAGAGTAATCTTGGTTGTAGGTTCTTGCTATTCATCACTTTGAATATTTCTTGCTACTCCCATCTGGCCTGCATAGTTTCTGTTGAGAAATCAGCTGACAGTCGTTTGGGTGCTCCCTTGTAGGTAACTAACTGTTTTTGTCTTACTGCTTTCAAGATTCTCTCTTTGTCTTTTGCCCTTGGCATTTTAATTATGATGTGTTTTGGTGTGGTCCTGTTTGGATTCCTTTTGTTTGGGGTTCTGTGCACTTCTTGGACTTGTAAGTCTATTTCTTTCACCAGGTGGGGGAAGTTTTCAGTCATTATTTCTTCAAATAGGTTTTCAGTATCTTGCTTTATCTCTTATTCTGGCACCCCCATAATTCTGATGTTGGTACGCTTGAAGTTGTCCCAGAGGCTTCTTACACTATCTTCAACTTTTTCGATTTTTTTTTCTTTTTGCTTTTTCGGTTGAATATTTTTTGCTTCTTTGTATTTCAATTCTTTGACTTGATTCTTGCGTTCCTCTAGTCTGTTGTTGGGTCTCTGTATAATATTTTTTATTTCAGTCAGTGTATGTTTAATTTCTAGTTGGTCCTTTTGCATATCTTCGAGGGTCTCGTTATATTTATCAGCCTTTTCTAGGATTTTCTTGAAAAGCCTTATAACTGTGGTTTTGAATTCTATATCCAGTTGTTTGTTTTCCTCCATTTCTTTCATTTGTGATCTGTTTCTTTGTCACAGAATTTTCACTGCTTCCCTGAGTTGGTAGGGTAGCTTTGTGTGCTAGGTTTCCTATATGGCCCACTGAGTTGGCCTCCCAGTTACCTGAGGTGGACATTCTTGGTGCACTCTTTTGTGGGCTGTGTGTACAGCCTTGTTGTAGTTAAGTCTTGATTGTTGTTGGTATCACTGGGAGGAATTGACCTCCAGGCCAGTTGGCTGTGAGGATCAGCTGTGTCTACACTGGGAGAAGTTCGGTGTCTAAGCCTTATAGGATTAGACTTGCCAAATTGCAAAAGCCTCTGTGCTCATCTTGGATGGGGCGGAGTCTCAGGGCGGAGCAGACAGTCTTGGTTTCCCATCAGCCCTGCCCTTGTACCTCCAGACCTCTGCCTTCCCCGGCTCCGAGGCTCTGCCCGAGAGTCCAGATTCCCCCCAAGAGCGTGGGTCCCCAGGGGCTCTCTTGGAACTGGGTTCAGTGCAGTCAGAACTGGGGTTCAGTGCAGTCAGGAGCTTCCGACTCCCTTCTGCTAGGGAAAGCCTGTGACAACCTCCTCAGTTTTTGTGTACATTCGCAGGTGTGCCTCCAGATCCCTGCCCACTGGGGCTCCCCTGGGTCTCCCTCGGGTCTCCGAGTCTCCACGTGCTTTTCTCTCTACCTGACAGTCCAGACTCCCCCTGTATGAGCCTGGGCCCACGGAGTTTCACCCGGAACTGGGGTTCAGTGCAGTTGGGGGCTTCCTTCCCCCTCCCGCCAGAGAAATTCAGCCAGGTTCTCAGCCGCCCTTCCTCTCTGCATGCACAAAGACCCTTTGCCATACCTCAACCCTTTGCCATTCCTCCAGTTCTCTGTGAGCTTTTCTCTATCCTTCTAGTTGTAGAATTTCCACTCAGCCAGCTTTCCTGTGGTTCTGTATGGCGTCTGTTCTGTCTTTTAGTTGTAGTTTTGAAATTGTTGTGCGAGGCAGCAGTTTAGGTGCTTACCTATGCCGCCATCTTGGTTTCTCCTCCATGGTGTTTTTGATTGTAGCTATATCACTTTTCATTTCTTTTATTTATTTATTTATTTATTTTTATTTATTATTATTATTATTTTTTTATCACTTTTCATTTCTTCCTGATTCCTGCATAGGTTGTTGATTTTCTCATCCATCCATTGTATAAATTCCATGACCATTACTCTGAACTCTTTTTCGGTAATGTTGCATGCTTCAATTTCACTAATTTCCTTTCTTGGTGACTCCTCATTTTCTTTCCTCTGGGGATTGTGGCGTCTCCCCATTCTGACTATCATCAGAAGGTTCAAATTTCGAGTTGCGTGGACCTGGGCCATGTGCAGTGGGCCGAGTTTCACTGAAGTGCTCTGACACTAGGACGTGTGGCTGCCTTGGGGTGGTGGGAACCAGGCTTGCCCAGGGTCAGTGTTCCCAGTGTTCAATGTGGTCTCGTGTGTGCACCTAGAATCAGAGACCCTGCCTGCACCTCGCTGTTGACATGAGCCAAAAATGAGTCCCCTAGAATGTGCCAGGAGTCAGAGTTTCCCTGTGTCTGCACCAAGAATCGAGTATCAGAATCTCTGTTGTCTTGTGCGGCTTCTTGCTGAGAATCAGGGTCCCCGTGTGCACATGCACTAAGAATTGGAGTCACTTGCACTTAGTTGTGAATGCGCTGTGAGTCAGGGATCCCAGGCGCACACAGTAAGAAACAGTCAAATCAGTGGTGCTCAGTGCTGCCTCTTGCGGGGAGAATTAGGGTCCCGGTCACCATGGGGGACTGGGTTACACAATAGCTTTGTGGCGTGCCTGCGTTGCAGAAAACTGACTTCCGTGTGCGCTTGCCCAAAATCCAAGTCAGGTGGCACTGCTGCCCTGCGTGGGCTTTGGGTTTGGTCACCCGATTGTGTTGTGGGGAGCAGATTTCAGTCTCTCAAATTCCAGTAGCAGCGTTGAGGCCCTTGTGAGCTCTCTCAAGCTCAAATTCCCTGTAGGGGTGCTGCTGCTGGAGTGAGGGGCAGGTCTATCAGTTACTATGGCGCTATCCGCAAGCCTGCAGGGAGGAGGATAGGCTCTTTAACTCACAGAAATCTGCTGCCGGGATGTCTGGATTCTTGTTTGTTGGTCTGAAGTTATGGTTGCAGTTCTATGTCCCCAGTGGCTGCAGGGTCCTGGCTTGCATCTGAGATGCGACTGGGTGTTGCTGAGGGCAGGATCCTAGTCTCAAGCAGCTCTGTTTCTCAAGATGGCATGGTCTCTGTGCCCGCACCAGCCGCCCAGAAGTGTCCACTTTGTGCTCGGGGCTCCGCTGTTTGGCAGCCCCTTGGAGGACCTGAAGAATCTAACTGTCCCTAGCTCATACACACACACACACCACTCTCCTCTATGGGTTCCTCACTCTCTCACACTCTCTCCCTCCCTACCTTCCTGCCAGTCACCATCTTCCCAGGTGGATTCTCCATTTTTGCATTTGTGAGTATAATGTGTTTAATCCCCAGCACCTGTGCTGTGAACATCATAGGAACTGAAATTAAATTCTTATTTTGAGCAGAATCCAATGCAATCAAAGATTCCAAAAAGTTAGTAAAGGAATTTCTTCAGTGAAAATATGATTTCAATTGACCATCAAAGGAAGAAGAACAGTTCTTATTTTTTTTAATGATGTCCCCAACTTGTGTGACTTTTCTCTTTAGCATATATATATATTGTTTTTACATCGGGAACAGACAGGTGGTGAGTCTCAACATCCAGAATAAGATTGCAGCCATGGAATCTCTGAATTGGAACAATAATAATACCTAATATTTATTGAATACTTACTGTGAACTGGTATTGATCAAAGACCTTAATATGTGTCTACCCATTTAATCTTCTTAATCATCCTGAACTGTTAGTTATTGTTATTAGCCACTTTAACAGATGAGGAAACTGAGGCACGGAGAGATGAAGTCCTTTGTGTACAATTGAACAAGGATTTGAACAGGCTTTCTGGCTGGATATTACACAGTAGATTTCTAAACACAGCTCTATCTACCCTTCCAAGTAGAAATAAAGAATACAAGAGGTCATTTATATCCATTCCTTTATTTTGCACATGTGAACTTTGAGTGTCAAGGGTTCCTCAAGATCAAGTTTTAGGTGGCCAATAGAGTTGAGAGTGCCAGTGTTCTTTGTTTCAAGGTGAAAAATTCAGGTAGGAGGAGGAGTTATGAGGCAGGCAACCATCATGGGGACAGGTTCAACAGGAGCAGCCTGGTAGGTGTGCGTCTTCCTTTTCCTGCCTTATGCCAAGTGGTAAGTGACAGACAGAGGTCTTTGCCCCCAGGTTGGAGCAGTAGGTGTATCTGCTTGAGTCATAGAGGCACAGTGGAGCCCCAGTTGTCTCCCATTGACAAAGAGGACAGTTCCCACTTAATGGTTATAAGCTACGGGTACCCTTGCCTGGAAGCACATGGGCCCCTCCTAAATTGCCAAGGTAGGCTGTGGTAACCATAAAACAGCCTTCATACAGGCTAATATTAAATACAGAGATAAGCATATAACCTGCATTACCAAATATTTAAAGGAAACAACACTTGAAAGAAAGAAGTCAATCTCAACAGAGACATTAAAAATCTATCACAGTAAAAGCGTAATATGCAAATTAGACTGGACACCCTTCCGGACAAAGCCAGGGCTATGAGAGGAAGCCCGGGTCTGGGTGCCAGAAGGAAGCTGGTGCTAGCAGCCGGGGAAAGAAAGCCTACTCTTGCATGAATTTCATGCATCGGGCCTCTAGTATAAAATAAGAACAGAAAATTATTAAATATTTATTTAAAGTTCTTAAAAATAATCTTAATTTTTACAAAAAGGTCAGTAAATTGACTAAAGTGGCTGAAAAGTCAGCTGGAAGATTGAACATGGGGTTCTAGAAAACATAGAAAAAAATAAATAGAAAGTATTTAAAAATGTTAAGAAGTATGCAAAGTAGTTTAAGAAGTTCCAACATTTACCAAGGAAGATTTAAGGAACAAAATTCTGAGGGGTTGAAGAGGAAGTACTCAAAGATATAAGAAAAGAAAAATGTACAGAATTGAAAATATAGTCATACAGATTGAGAGGGTCATTAAGAACCTACACTGCCACACAAAATTATTTATCAATGGAATAAAAAGTGTTCTCAAAGCTTTGTGAGGAAAAGAAATATAATTCATACGATGGAATGAGGATCAGATTGTTTTTAGACTTTTCTTTGATCCAATAAGAAGACACAGAACAATTGCCTTGACTGGTTTGGCTCAGTGGATGGAGCGTCGGCCTGCGGACTGAAGGGTCCCAGGTTCGATTCCGGTCAAGGGCATGTACCTTGGTTGTGGGCACATCCCCAGTAGGGGGTGTGCAAGAAGCAGCTGATCAATGTTTCTCTCTCATCAATGTTTCTAACTCCCTATCCCACTCCCTTCCTCTCTGTAAAAAAAAAAAAAAATCAATAAAATACATAAAAAAAAAGAAGACACAGAACAATATTTGCAGTTCTGAGAGAGGAAAAGAAACTAAAACTTGTATCCATACAAACTATTACTCAAGTGTGACAGCAAAATGCATGAGCAAGGACTCTAAGTGTAGCATATGCACATTTCAACCTGAAAGAATGCCTTAAAGTTCTACTCTAAAAGAATTTAAAAGATGAATTGAAGAAAAAAACGTGGGATATGTGTAACAGTGATGCCTCCAAAGTAAAAAAGATTAAGACATGATTTAAGTTTAAATCAGAATAAATAATTTAAAAATTAAGATTCAGATGATTTCAACATGAGAGGTGGGTGATGGTGGGGTTGAGGAGTGAAGAGGGAATTAGATAGAAATAAAACCCATTGTTGTATTTCAGGGGATGCAAGGGAGAATGGAGTAACCCTTCACATTAATGGAAAATTATGTCTGGATATTTGTGTTAACCTAAGGACAACCAGTTGAAGAACTGAGAGAGAATGCATAATTTAAAACATTAGGGGGAAAAGAATGAAAAACTCTTGCTCAATTCAAAGATATGTAAAAAAGAAGAAAAAACAAACAAACAAGAAAGCATGTCGTATATAAAATTTAAAACAAGATAGTGATTAAGTTGAAATATGACTAGTTCCAAGAAGTATGGATGAGTTAACTTGGACAATTAAAAGACAGACTGAATTAAAAAGAAAATTTTTCAACTTGTCTTTTTAAATTTATAATTTTAGATTATATTTATAGGCAACAGCAATAACAATAGGAAAATTAAAATAATGATAGAGAAATTGAGGTACAAGAGAAATACTAACAGGAGGGAAGTCAGAATCACAATAATATCAGCTAAAAAATCAAATCAAAGTCCAAAACAGAAATAGAGAAAAAGATAATGATGGCATCTTTTATCAAAGTGAAATACTTTGATAAAAGATGACATCTAAAAAGAAAAAAATAGTAACACTTAATAGCATAATTTTTAAACACAAGGAGGAAGTTGAAAAATCTACAAAAATAGTAAATAACTTTAATATATCTTTTCTAGATTACAAAAATTCAAGGGAGAAAAGCATCATTTTGCTTTGTTATTGCTTATTAATTATCAATTATTTTCTCTGGCCAAACCCCTCCAAAACACTGAAGTTGTTTTTTGAGTTTTCATAAGCTGAATTGATCAATCTTTTATTGCTTCCAGATTTTAAATCAGTCTTTTCTCATGTCCAGGTTGTAAAATAATTTACCCATTTCCCTCCCATTACCTGTATGATTTCATATTTAAAAATTTAGATCTATAATCAAAATGGAATTTGTTCTGGCTTATAGATGGAATACAGATCCAGTTTTTATCTTTTTCCAAATGATTATCCATTTGTTCAATACTACTTATTAAGATATCTCTCTGTACCTCAGAAATTTGAGATACCACATCCTCTCTATATATAAAAGCCTAAGTGACCGTCAGATCATTCGACTGTCTGACTGGTAGATATGATGCGCACTGACAACCAGGGGACAGAAGCTCAACGCAGGAGCTGCTGAGCTGCAGTGATTTGGCAGCTGCAGTTCTCGGGTGACACACCCAGAACCAGAGAGGAGGGAGTCTGATTCCTCATTCCCAGGTGTGTCACCCAAGGACCGCCCTCTCACAATACGGGACCCCTCGGGAGATGTAGGAGAACTGGTTTCAGCCTGATCCTCACAGGTTAGGCCGAGGGACCCCACCGGTGCACCCAGCCTCTAGTTTATGATATTTATGGACCATTTATCTTGTTTCATTGGTCTGTCTACTCATACGCCAATATCGCAGTGTTTTTATTTATTTATTTTAGAGAGGAAGGGAGAGGGAGAGAGATAGAAACATCAATGATGAGAGAGAACATTGATCTGCTGCCTCCCGTAGGCCCCTCCACTGGGATTGAACCTTCAACCTGGGCATGAGCCCTGACTGGGAATTGAACTGTGAACTCCTGGCTCATGGGTCAAGGCTCAACCACTGAGCACGTTGTCCAGGCTATTAATGGAAACTTTTAATGTTTATGTAACCAGTAATTAATGGTAATCTTTACTATCAATGTCAACACTTTTGCATATTTCATTTAGCTCTGCAGTTGCTTTAAAGTTGATATTTTGAATATGATATGAGGCAGTAGTCAAGATTTATTTTTACTTGTATGGATATACAGTGGACTCAGCATAATGTATTGAAAACACCACTCTTTCCACTTTGCTGCAGTGACATTTCTCAAAACAGTCTTGTGTTGCTCTTGCCTGTTTGGCTCAGTGGATAGAGCATCAGCCCTCGGACTGAAGGGTCCCGGGTTTGATTCCAGTCAAGGGCATGTACCTTGGTTGCGGGCACATCCCCAGTAGGAGGCATGCACGAGGCAGCTGATCGATGTTTCTCTCTCATCGATGTTTCTAAATCTCTCTTTCCCTGGGACCTTTCAGTCCACAGGCAGACGCTCTATCCACTGAGCCAAACCAGTTAGGGCTCTCATTGATGTTTCTAGCTCTCTATCCCTATCCTTTCCTCTCTATAAAAAATCAATAAAATATATTTAAAAAAAAAACAGTCCTGTGTTGCCCAGCCAGTGTGGCTCAATGGTTGAGCGGCGACCCATGAACTAAGAGGTTGCGGACTTGATTCCCAGTTAGAGCACATGCCCAGGTAGCAGGCTCGATCCCCAGTGGGGGCCATGCAGGAGGCAGCAGATCAATGTTTCTTTCTTATCAATATTTCTCTCTCTCTCTATCATTCTCCCTTTCCCTCTCTGTAAAATCAATAAAACCATATGAAAAAAACACAAAGCATTCCATTGTGCCTGTATGTGCAGATGTATGTTCTGGCTTCTCCTTTGCCCAAATAACACTTAGTTCTTTAATGACAAGTCTTACTATTTGACAGAATCTCTTCTTCCATCTTCAAGAATGTTTTGGCTATTCTACAACCTCTGCTATTTTATATAAATTTGGAACCAGATGGTCAATTAAAAAAAGAAAAGAAAAAGAAAAAAAGAAACCTCTTGGGATTTCATTGAGATTGGAGTGATCAATTTTGAGAGAACTGACATCTTTATAATATTCAGTCTTTGAAACCACAAATAAACTCTCTCTCTCCATTTTCTTAGATCTTCTTAATTTCTCTGTACTATGTTTGATCTTTTTCTAGACAGAGGCTTGCACATATTTCATTTTTAATAGGTACGTGATTCTCTTTGATACTTTAAAAATCACATATTAAAAATTTTATTTTCTATGTTACTAACATATAAAAATACTTAATTTTTAAAATGTTGACCTTGTATTCCTCAATCTTGGTACACTCACTTTTTAATTCTTATAATGTATGTACCAATTCCTTCATGAATGATTATTTTACTTTCATTTTGATGCCTTGAAACTTCTAACTAATTAAGTAATAAATTAATTAGTCAACTGCTTATTGCACTTGCTAGGGTCTCTGGTTCAGTCTGAAGGAGGCAGTGAGAGTGGGCATGCTTGTTTTGTTCTTCAGCACAAAGAGAAGTCTCTCTCTCCATTTCTTTCTATTTGTAAAGCTATTGAAGGGCTTATAAGATGAACATATTCCTGGCTCAATATGTAAAGACGACAATTTCTCTCCGTCATTAATGTATCAGTTCTAAAGCGTCCCATTTGAAATCCCCAGAGTCTATAGGCCTTGATAAACTGATTAAAAATATTTAAAGGAGAATGTATGTATGCAAGAATTACCAAAGAATTTTTTGGAGAGCAAGAACAGTGAGAGGGTTTGGGCTAGATATTAAAACACATTTGTCTTAGGTCAGCTACCCTAGAAGCAGAGCTGAAGACAGGGGCTCTTGTTCAGGTATTTGGAGAGGGTGTGTGTCTTTGAGAGAAGCAGGACTAGGTAAGGGAAACATGTTAATCAGTCATGTGGCCTCAGCAAGAGTTTAACTACAGTCTGATCCTGTGGGAGAAGCTCTGGATGACAAATTACATTTATAAAATAAGTCCTATTTTGATGCGAGGGGACTTTCCTGTCTCAGGGAAAGCCAGGCATCCCTGTGAGAGCTGGGTGATAGAGAAAATGCTTTAGGAAGAAGCAGAGAGCAAATGGAAATAGCTGGGCATTGGAACAGGGAGACTAGGGTCCCAGAGAAAGGAATTAGAAGACACACTGATAGGAATATTCTATATAATAAAAGCCTAATATGCAAATTGACCATCATGCCAACACATAAGGTCAAAGATGGTCCCCATGTGGACACAAGATGGCCATCACAAGATGGCCGGCAGGGGAGGACAGTCATGGGCGATCAGGCCTGCAAGGGAAGGCAGTTAGCAACGACTGGGCCAGCAGAGGAGGGCAGTTGGGGGCGACCAGGCCTGCAGGGGAGGGCAGCTAGTGGTGACCAGGCTGCCAAGGGAGGGAAGTTAGGGGTAACCGGGCCAGAAGGGGAGGGCAGTTGGAGGCAACCAGGCCTGTAGGGGAGGGCAATTAGGGGCAACCAGGCTGGCAGGGGAGGGCAGTTAGGGGTGACCAGGCTGGCAGGGGAGGGCAGTTGGGGGAGACCAGGCCTGCAGGGGAGGAAAGTTAGGGGTGACCAGGCCGACAGGGGAGGGAAGTTAGGGGTGACCAGGCCGGCAGGGGAGGGCAGTTAAAGGGCAACCAGGCTGGCAGAGGAAGGCAGTTAGGGGTGACCAGGCTGGCAAGGGAGGGCAGTTAAAGGGCGACCAGGCTGGCAGGGGAGAGCAGTTAGGGGTGACCAGGCTGGCAAGGGAGGGCAGTTAGGGGTGACCGGGCCAGCAGGGGAGGGCAGTTGGGGGTGACTAGGCCTGCAGGAGAGGACAGTTAGGGGTGACCTGACTGGCAGGGGAAGGCAGTTAGGGGCAACCAGGCTGGCAAAGGAGGGCAGTTAGAGGTGATTGAGCCAGCAGGGGAGGGCAGTTAGGGGCAATTGGGCTGACAGGGGAGCAGTTAGGCATTTATCAAGCTGGCAGGGGAGTGATTAGGGGGTGATCAGGCTGGCAGGCATACAAGCTGTTGGGAGCCAGAAGTCCTGGATTGTGAGAGGGATGTCCAACTGCCCATTTAGGCCTGATCCTGAGGGTCCCAGATTGGAGAAGGTGCAGGCTGGGCTGAGGGAACCCTCCCCCAACGTGCATGAATTTCATGCACTGGGCCTCTAGTTAAAACAAAATATAATTGCCAACTCAAGGATTCCATGCCATTTTTAAAGAGAGTTTATTTATTGGGGGTGACAATGATTAATAAAATTATATATATTTCAAGAATACAATTCTATGATACATCATTTGTATATTGCATTGCATGTTTACCACCCAAAGTCAAATCTTCTGTCACCATTTGTTTGACCATTTTACTACCCAACTTCCTTTTGGTAATGTGTCCATGATTTTTTGTTTGTTTTTTCATTTCATTGGCATCCAGGGTTGACTCCATAACTAAGTGCTAATTCTTTCCAAACCTTCCTCAGTTTGCACATTTATCAGAAAAGTTAGAAAGCAAAGTTAATTATATACAGCTTTGAGTTTGCTTAAAGAGGTGTAATCAAAATATTTAAAAAAAAGCAAACTGTGATTATTGAGATTGGCACAGGCACCAGCCAGCCCTTAGAAGCTGTATCACTGAGATAAGCTGTTTCCTTAAGCAGACATTCATGTGAGAGGGAAGAGCTTAGATATTCTTCTAGGATTCGCTACTTGGTAATCTGATGAACCTCCACACCTTCAGTCCAAGCAATGAGTCCTTTAATGAACTAGTAGAGCCAGTAAGGGTGCCTCAGGATTGGTAGGAAAAACTGGAATTTGGAGGTAGAACTTCCTGTTGAGGTTTTTTTTTTTTTTTTTTTTTTTTTTTTTTTTTTTTAGTAGTGTTGTTTTCCTGAGATCAGTGAGCTTGTTGGGTGTTTATGCATTATTGATGCTAGTCCAATGTTTGCTATACAATAGATTCTCAATAAATGTTTATTGAATGAACTAAAATGAGAGACATCATAATTAATAAACAGAATACTTGAGAACAAGAGTTAGTGTGTGTGTGTGTGTGTGTGTGTATGTGTGTGTGTGTTTGGCTGCCTGCCCAAACTTTTCTCATGACTTTTTCTCACTACATTTCTAGCAAGATAGTTTTTTGTTTTCATTTAGCATCCCCCATATAATGCGACCACAAATTTAACTTAATTACAGAGACTGGGCTTGTCAAGACATAGCTCTGTACATCTGTGGTAAATAATTATGCATTGATTCAGAGCTTCCTGTGGCCATAAACCACTGGTTCCCAACCTCGGCTGCACATTAAGTCACCTGGGGTGATAAAAATTCTGATGCGTGGTTCCCACCCCAGCGATGCTGACTCAGTTGGGTGGGGTTTGGGCATAGATATTTTTTTCCCCTTGAAGTTCCCAAGGAGATTTTAATGAGCACCCAAGGTGGAGAACCAGTTCTTCTCAGAGGATCCCTGATATCATTAGGGTTAAAGGCCCTCTCAAAGTCTCCCCCTGCTTGGGTAAGAATTCATTTAACTTGGCTGTCCTAATGCTGCGTGTGGTCCTGGGCTGAGCTCCTGCCTTTGGTTTAATTTTGTTTTCTGGTTAATTTAGATCTCTTTATACTTGGATCCCCAAAAGAATTTCTAAGAGATTTTGGAGAAGTGAGAAATTACAGCTCTCTTCCTCTAAGTCTAATGTGTATCTTATCTGAGCTACAGTTAACAATGCAATTACTGACAACTTCAAGTGCATAACTTCATGGCCATGCAGGAAATAGAAAATGCAATCCTCAATTTTGTCATAAACCTTGCATGCTAATTTTTTGAAGGGCATTATCATTGAGAAACCAAAGGTTGTTTCACTGGAAATGCAAAAATGGTAATGACTAGGGAGAGGCAGAGGGAGAGATATAAATTAAAGATCTAAATTACTCATGTTACACGTGCTTCCCAGGTCCATGCTCAGACACCTCTGTCTCTCCAGAAGACAGGTAAGTTCTCTCTTCAGCTCCCACTGAAGACATTTTGTGTTTTGAGAATGTTTGTTGATTTGAAAGAAGAATTTTTATAGTGGATAAATTTCCTTGGGGTGGTTTTATTTACTTCAGTGCCTACATAGCCACGAGACAGTTTCTTCTTCATGTTGTTTGACAGCAGGTTAATTCATTGTATTTCTGGGTTAACCTGCAAGGAATCCCTGTGAGGAAGTCCAGGGGTGAAATGGAAGTTTGAACACCAGATGTCAGATATCTTAGCTAGCAGTGTGGTTCCTTGGTTACAAAGAACCCACCCCCCAAAGTCTGTAGGCTGTCAAAACAATTTATTCTGCCTTAATCTCATTCTTGTTTTAGGATTTCTTTTTCTTAAAGCCTTTATTAACTAATTATAACATACCTAGCTGGAGATGAAGAAAATATAAAATGTATTTTACTTTTGGTAAATATTAATTGTTCTTAAAATTTTGTTTGATGAGATAAAAGTAATGCGAACTTAATATATAAAATTGAAAAAATGTAGAAAATTATAAAAAGGAAACTCTTTCACTTCCACTTAATAATCCATGGCTAGAGATATGTCATTACTATTGAGGAAAAATTGAGCTCACAATCAAGTTTTCATGCAGTTAGGGGTTGGGGTTTAAGATAATTCATGTATCATCTCTGTACAGGATTTTGAATCAATTGAGAAAGTATTAGAGAAGGATATGCTCTTGACATTATTGTTGTTATGGCTGGATCAGAGAACACAGCTTGGATCCAAGGCCATGGGTTTCCTCTGCTTCCCCTTGCCTGGTCGTGGGTACAGCATCTGGGAAACCAGACAAGGAGGGCAGGCACTGGGCCTGCAGGGAGCTTACCCCAGGGAGGAGGCAGCAGACAGGCAGATGCAGACAGGTTCTGACAGAGAGCAAGAGAGAATCAAACCAAGGCAGTCACCTAGCTCCCTGGGGCAGTGGTCGGAAAACTGCACCTCGCGAGCCGCAGTTTGCCGCTCTGTTGACTAATGAGTTTGCCGACCACTGACCTAGACTCTTGATTCCAATAATTACAGGCTGTTGTTCCTCGTGATTAAGCCCCTGGGGAAATGAGAACTGAGAAGCACCAGATGGTGCCCAGCTGATGCACCTCTCCGGTCAAGAGAAGGCTATGCTAAGGGGTGAGAAGCAGGCCACAGGGACTTTTCCATCTTTTTTTTCTTTAAAGAAAACACTGTATTGAGATATAATGGATATGCACAAAGCTTACATATTTAATGTATACAACTTAATCATTGTGATCAAGACCATAAACATATATATCACCTTCAGAAGGGTTTGTAGCTATTATCATTGTCAGAGAAAGTATTGTCTGAGAGTTCTGCAGCTCAACTCCAAGCCTATCTCAGTATCTGAATTTAATTTGTTTATTGAAATATTCCATAGGCCCTCTTTTCTGGATCAATGCAGGAAGGGAAGCAAGAAGGGTTCCCATGATCTAAAGCAATTCCAACAAGTGTTCATTTGGTTTTTCTTTAAAAAAATAGTTTTCAATTACAGTTCACATTCAGTATTATTTTGTATTAGTTTTGTTTGTTGTTGCTATTCTAGATCTCACTAGAATCATCATGGAATCAGTTGGCACAGTGACCTTTGGGTTTAATCTTTTCAAAGAGCTGAATAGAGAAAAAAATGGCAACATCTTCTTTTCTCCTGCGAGCATCTTAGCGGCTGTCGGCATGCTCCTCCTGCGGACCCAGGGAGCCTCCGCCGCCCAGCTGCAGAAGGTAGGTAGGGTGGCAGCCATGGCTTTTCAGGCAGCTCTTTTCTGGGATGAGCCTTTGGAAATTGCCTCGAAAACATGATCTGTTTGACCCATGAGCCAAGAAACAAATTAAGTGTGTGAGGACATGAAGTAGTTTTAGGTTTATCTCTTCCTTCTCCAAATTCCACCCTGCCATCTGCTCCCTGGTGCATGAAATTCTTCCAGGTGAGGGCTGGGTGAGGCCCTGTAAAAAGACACTAACCTGATAATTAAAAACAGAACCACGCTGACTAGGAAAAGTTGCATAATCCCTACTGGGGTATAAACGACACATCAAAGATGAATACATGCATGGGTGAACCAATTTAAGTTTCTCTGAAGACAGCCAGAGCTTTTCATGATTTTGCAAGGACACAAATCTTCCTGACACTGAGGGGTCTTTAGCAAATGTCCACTTCCCCTGGTTGATTCTGTGTGGGGTTTCCTTTGCTCTGATCCCCACCGTGATATTTTTTGTCTTTTCCAGGTGCCTCTCTCTGAAAAAGACACAGATAGCTCAAGAATCAAAGCTGAAGAAAAAGAGGTGGGAGACATGTCTTACCAACTTCATTAAGGTGGCTTAGTAAATGTGGGCTCACTGGGGAAATGCATAGAAGAGGTACTACTTCATGCTTATTTTTTAAAGAAATCTTTATTGTTGAAAGTATTACATATGTCCCCATTTTCCACCAATTGACCCCTTCTAGCCCACCCCCAACCCCAACCCCACCACAGGCCTCCACCACCCTATTGTCTGTGTTCATGGGTTATGCGTGTATGCATACAAGTTCTTTGGTTGATCTCTTCCCTTCCACTCACCCACCCCCACCTCCCCTCTGAGATTCAACAGTCTGTCCATGCTTCTATAGCAGTAATAATCACAGCAGTGCAACAGTGTTACTAGGGTTATCAATACTAATAAAAGGGTAATATGCTAATTAGATGGGACATCTTCAGGACATCCTTCCGGACAAAGCCACAATGGCAGGGGCCAAGGCAGAGGTGGTTAGGGGCAATCAGGCTGGCAGGGGAGGGCAGTTAGGGGGTGATCAGGCCAGCAAAGGAGCAGTTAGGGGGCAATTAGGCCAGCAGGGAAGCAGTTAGGGGGTGATCAGGCCTGCAGGGGAGAGCAGTTAGGGGCATTAGGCTGGCAGGCAGAGGTGGTTAAGGGCAATCAGGCAGACAGCAGGTGAGCAGTTAGGAGCCAGTGGCCCTGATTGTGAGAGGGATGTCCAACTGCCAGTTTAGGCCATTGGACATTTTCTGAGGGGTCCCAGATTGGAGAGGGTGAAGGCTGGACTGAGGGACACCCCCACCCCCATGCACAAATTTTGTGCAACAGGCCTCTAGTGTAATTATAATAAACCATTAGTGTTAAGAGATCTTAACTGGAATACACACTAACCACTATGATAGATCCTGGTAAAGGCTAACAGACTGAGAAGTTCCTATAGCAGAGTGGATGGGTTTGGAGTAAAACAGATTTAGGTTCAAATCCTGGGCTAATCAGTTAACAGCTGTGCTACTTTGGGCAAGTTATTCCTCTTCTTTGGGCCTTTATAAATGTAGTAGACTGTCTGGCACACTGGTGACTTGTCTAGTGGTGGTCATGGTAGTAGTAAGTGATAGTATTACTACACTAGAGGCCCGGTGCACAAAATTTGTTCATGGGGAAGGGGTGTCCCTCAGCCCAGCCTGCACCCTCTCTAATCTGGGACCCCTCTGGAAATGTCCGACTGCTGGCCTGGACATCCCTCTTGCAATCTGAGACTGCTGGCTCCTAACTGCTCACCTGCCTGCCTGCCTGCCTGATACCCCTAACTGATCTCTCCTGCAGGCCTGATTGCCTCTAACTACTCTCCCCTGCTGGCCTGATCACCCCTAACCACATCTGCCTTGGCCCCTGCCACTGTGACTTTGTCCTGAAGGATGTCTGGAAGATGTCCCATCTAATTAGCACATTGCCCTTTTATTAGTATAGATTGTATTTTTATTTTAAGTCCCTTCTTTGCCTGCTCTGATGTTTTATTAAAAAATATTAGCATAGTATTAATGTCTTCTTGGGGTCTCTTTCAGCTGTAGGGTTGTAATATTCCTCCTCTGAAATGTGCAAACATAGGAGAGATGTTAAGTCCATAGGTTGGGGTTGGCATTTGGAGATGGTTAGAGCTCCCAGGAAAGGCACATCTGTCTTGACAGTAGTCATAGCTCTGCCCAGACCCTTATAAAATCAGGGGTCAAGTCACCCAGCAATATGGACGATTCATTTTACATCCCACATGTCCAGGTTGTTTGGTTTCTTCATGTGTATATGGAGAGTCAGGCTTCCTTCTAGGCTTTGTACAACAGAGTTGGGGCAGATAACTGCTCTACTGTCCACTCAGTCAAGAAGCACAGTTGTTTGACAGTACTTTCCCTCCCAAATAGAATCTTTGTGTTAATTGGAAAAAGAAAAAAAAAAGAAGAACAGAGATACTAGAAAATTTAAGATAGTATGTGGCTCACATTTGTTGTTCTTATTTCATTTCTATGAGACAGCACGAGTGTATAGCATATATTTGGGTGGTAGGGTGGGTGCATGTTCCACTTTATTAAGTATTACCTAATATTGCCTGGATGGTGTGGCTCAGTGATTCAGCATTGACCTGTGAACCAGGAGGTCATGGTTCGATTCCTGGTCTGGGCACATACAAGGTTGTAGGATCAAACCCCAGTAGGGGGCGTACAAGATGCAGCCCATCAATAATTCTCTGTCATCATCGATGTTTCTATTTCTCCCTCCCTCTCCCTTCCTCTCTGAAATCAATAATATATATATATTACCCAATGTTTGCCAAAAGGATGATACCAACATCTATTCCTCTCAGCAGTATATACAAGCCCATTCCATATAGTTATAAAGAGATAGTTGCCACCAGCCTTACTATCCTCAGCCACCCTTTTTCATCCATCCAGCCTTCCATTCACATATATATATATATATATTTTCCCATTTCTATTGGTAATCAATAATTTTTTCTTTTGTTAACTGAATGAATTATATTACTAGAATTTCTAATGTGAAGTCATTTTTGCATTTGTGGGATAATCATCTTCGGTTTGCTTACATTTTGTTAGGCGTTTTTAAAAAATTATGTTATAAACATGATCAATCTGTAGTATTTTGCTTTATCCTGTCCTTTTCTAATTTTGTTACCAAAGTTTCACTAGTCCAAAAGGTGTGAAATGTTTCCTCTTTTTTTTATTCTCTGAAAGAGTTTGTATAAATTCAGAAGCACACCTAATATTCTGTTCTGAATTTGGATTTACAGCTGCCTGGGCCTGGTGATTGATTGATTAATTGGTAATGATTGTGACTACGTTAGATACTTCATATGAGTGGAAGCATACAGTATCTGTTTGTGTGTGTATGTGTGTGCACGTGAATGGCTTATTTTGTTTGCATAAGTCTTCGAGATTTATCCATGTTGACAGATATGACAGCATTTCCTTCTTCTTAAAGGCTGCATGATATTCCTTTGTATTTATATACCACAATTTCTTTATCCATTCATTTATTGATGGACATTTGGGCTGCTTCTACCACTTGGCTATTTTGAATAGTACTGGAAAAATGTTTTTATTGATTTCAGAGAGGAAGGGAGAGGGAGAGAGAGAGATAGAAACATCAATGATGAGAGAGAATGATTGATGGGCTGCCTCTTGCATGCCCCCTACTGGGGATCGATCCCACAACCTGGGCATGTGCCCTGATTGGGAATTGAACTGTGACCTCCTGGTTCATAGGTTGATACTCAACCACTGAGCCACACTGGCTGGGCTCACTGTGGTTTTGATAGTTGCATTCTTCTTATGATTAGTGGTGTTGGGCATCTTTCAGATGCTGTTGCCCATCTGTATGTTTTCTCTGGGGAACTGTCCATTCAAGTTCTTTGCCCATATTTTTCATCGGGTTATTTTTGTTGTTGTTGAGTTGTAGAAGTTAATTATAGAGTTTGGACATTAACCCCTCATCAAATATATAATTTGCAAGTATTTCCTCTCATTATGCAGGTTGCCTTTTCACTCTGTTGATTGTTTGATGAGCAGAAGTTTTTTAGTTTGATTTAATTCCATTTGTCTGTTTTTGTCTTTGTTGCCTGTGCTTTAATATCATGCTCAAGAAATCATTACCAAATCCAGTGTCCTAAAGTTTTCCCCTTATGTCTTCTTCTAGTAGTGTTGTAGTGTACCCCGAATCTCACAAAGGACCCTCAAAAAGTCTAGTTATGGAGTCATTTATTCAAAGGCTGGCGGCTATGAGGGGCAACAGCGCTCCAAATCTCACAGCCCCGAAATGCTCGCCACATCTGGCTTATATAGGCAGAATATCACAAAGGTATCGATTACTTCTTTGGATTTGGAATGAGGAACCTGGTTTCCACCAAGCAGTTACAGAAGTGAAATTGAGCAAGTTAGTTATCTATAAAGATTAAGTATAGGTTTGGGTCTACAGATCACTGAATCAACAGAAACACATTATCTGGAGCCACTGAGGCAATTTAGAATAATTGTGCTGTCCTGGTCTTGGGACCACTGAGTCAACAGGATGCATTATCTGTAGCTACTGAGGCAATTTAGGGTAATTGTGCTGTCCTGGTTCCCAGGTACGGAAGAATGTGCTTCGATAACCAGTAATGTCACAATCAATGGGATATTCAAACCACCATCCATGGAGTATTCAATCGATTGGGATAGCATACATAAGTTCAGAAAATCAAAATAACTTTTCTATTGTTTTGGCAAGCAAGTAAGTACAGAACCCAAAACAGCAGGGTTAAAGTTAAAGTTAAAACTGCAGTTTCTACCTGAGATGATTGCTACCATACTTCAGTAATTTTATAGTTGTAGGTATTATTGCAAGTCTTTAACCTATTTTGAGTCATTTGTTGTTGTTGTTATTTTTTTGTATATGGTGTAAGGCAGTGGTCGGCAAACTGTGGCTCGTAAGCCACATGCGGTTCGTGAGTCACATGCGGCTCGTGAGCTGCGGTTTGCCGCTCTGTTGACTAATGAGTTTGCCGACCACTGGTGTAAGGTAAGGGTCCAACTTCATGCTTTTGCAAGTAGATACTCAGTTTTCCCAGCACCTTGTTTTGAATAGACTGTCCTTTTCTCATTGTGTGATCTTGGCACCCTTGTTGAAAATTAGTTGGCCATTTAAGCAAGGGTTTATTTCTGGACTATATATTATTTCTGTTGGTTCATATATCTTTCTTTATGCTAGTACCACACCATTTTGCTTACTGATGCTTTGTAGCATATTTTAAAATAAGGAAGTGTGAAGCCTCCAACTTTGCTCTTTATTTTCTAGGTTGCTCTGGTTACTCAGGGTCCCTTGAGATTCCATTTGAATATTCGTTTTTTTCCCATTAAAAAAAGTTACTTGGATTTTGATAGAGATTGTATTGAATCTATACATCTCTTTAGGTAATAGAAAGATTTCAATTATATTACATGCTTCAATCATTAGCATGGAATGTCTTTCCATTTATTTGTATTTTCTTTAATTTTTTGAAGCAATATTTTGTAGTTTTCAGTGAACAGTCTTTTACCTTCTTAGTTAAGTAATTAATCCTTTTTGATATTACAGTATATGGGATTATTTTCTTAATTACTTTTTTTTGCATTGGTCAATGTTAGTGTATAGAAATATAACTGATTTTTGAATGTAGATTTTGTGTTCTGCAATTTGCTGAATTAATTTATTAGTTGTACCAGTTTTTTTCTCTCTCTGTGTGTGTAATCTTTAAGGCTTTCTACATGTAAGATCATTACTTTTGTGAGCAGACATAATTTTAATTCTTTTATTTTTGATTTGCATTCCTCTTATTTTATTTTATTCTATCCAGTACTATGTTGACTGTGTTAAATAGTTGTGGTGAGAGTGGACATCTTTGCCAGATCTTAGAAGAAAAGCTTTCATTTCACCACTGAGTGTAATATTATCTGTGGGCTTTACTATGGCTTTTACTATGTTGAAGTTGATTTCTTCTATTTCTAATTTGTTGGTTTTCTTTTTTTATCATGAAAAGGATATTGAATTTCATCTAATGCTTTTTTACATCAATTGAAACAATCATGTGGGTTTTGTTTTCCAGTGTTAATGTGTTGTATTACATTATTTAAGTTTCATGTGTTAAATCATCCTTACATTCCAGGTATAAATCCTGCTTGGTTATTGTGTATAATCCTTTTTTAAAATATTTTTTTATTGATTAAAGTATTACATGTAGTAGTACATATATCTCCTTTTTTTCCCCATTGACCCTCCCCCAGCCTCCCCTACCTCCTGTTGCATGCCCTCATCCCCTCTCTTCCCCCCCGCAGTGTCTTGTGTCCATTGGTGTGCTTATATGCATGCATACAAGTCCTTTGGTTGATCTATTTCCCTCCTTCCCCAACACTCCCCATCCTTCCCCCTGTAATTTGACAGTCTGTTTGGTGCTTTACTGCCTCTGTATCTATCTTTTTATTCATCAGGTTATAATCTTCTTTATTTTCCATAAATGAGTGAGATCATATGGTATTTTTCTTTCATTGCCTGGCTTATTTCACTTAACATAATGCTCTCCAGGTCCATCCATGCTGCTGCAAATGGTAAGAATTCCTTCTTTTTTTATAGCAGCTTAGTATTTCATTGTGTAGATGTACCATAGTTTTCTAATCCACTCATCTGCTGATGGGCATTTAGGCTGTTTCCAAATCTTAGCTATGGTGAATTGTGCTGCTATGAACATAGGGATGCATATATCCTTTCTGATTCATGTTTCTAGTTTCTTGGGATATATTCCTAGAAGTGGGATTACTGGGTCAAATGGAGTTCCATTTTTAGTTTTTTGAGGAAACTCCATACTGTTCTCCACATTGGCTGCACCAGTCTGCATTCCCACCTGCAGTGCAAAAGAGTTCCTTTTTCTCTGCATCCTCTTCAGCACTTGTCCTTTGTTGATTTGTTGATGGTTGCCTTTCTGACAGGTGTGAGATCGTACCGCATTGTCATTTTGATTTGCATCTCTCAGGTAATTAGTGACTTTGAGCATGTTTTTATATGTCTCTTGGCCTTCTTTCTGTCTTCTTTTGAAAAGATTCTATTTAGGTCCATTGCCCATTTTTTTATTGGATCATTTATATTCCTTTTATTAAGTTGTGTAAGTTCCCTGTAGATGTTGGAGATTATACCCTTATCGGTGATGACATTGGCAAATATGTTCTCCCATGCAGTGGGCTTTCTTATTGTTTTGTTGATGGTTTCTTTTGTTGTGCAAAAGCTTTTTATTTTGATGTAGTCCCATTTGTTTATTTTCTCTTTAGCTTCCATTGCCCTAGGAGCAGAATCGGTGAAGAAATTGCTTTAGAATATGTCTGAGATTACTCTGCCTGTGGATTCCTCTAGTATTTTTATGGTTTCCCGTCTTATGTTTAAGTCCTGTATCCATTTTGAGTTTATTTTTGTGTATGGTGTAAGTTGGTGAAATGAAAGTTTCATTTTTTTTGGCCTGTATCTGTCCAATTTTCCCAACACCATTTATTGAAGAGACTGTCTTGACTCCATTGTATGTTCATGCCTCCTTTGTCAAATATTAATTGAGCATAGTGGTTTGGGTTGATACCTGGATTCTCTATTTTATTCCAATGGTCTATATGTCTGTTCTTGTGCCAGTGCCAGGCTGTTTTGAGAACAGTTGCTTTGTAATACAGCTTGAAATCTGGTATTGAGATCCCACCTACTTTGTTCTTCTTTCTCAGGATTGCTGTTGCTATTCGGGGTCTTTTTTTATTCCAGATGAATTTTTAGAGAGTTTTTTCTAGGTCTGTGAAATATGCCATTGGTATTTTAATGGGAAGTGCATTGAATGTATAGATTGCTTTGGGTAGTATTTTAATGATGTTGATTCTACCAATCCATGAACACGGTATGTTCTTCCATCTGTTTACATCTTCCTCTATCTCTTTTTTCAGTGTCCTGTAGTTTTCTTCGTATAGGTCTTTTACCTCCTTAGTTAAGTTTATTCCTAGGTATCTTAATTTTTTTGGTGCAGTGGTAAATGGGATTGCTTTTTTAGTCTCTCTTTCTGTAAGTTCACTATTGGTGTATAGAAATTCCAAAGATTTCTTAGCATTAATTTTGTATCCTGCTATATTGCTAAATTCATTGATTAAGTCTATTAGTTTTTTGATGAAGTCTTTCAGGTTTTCTATGTACAATATCATGTTATCTGCAAATAAGGACAGTTTTACTTCTTCTTTTCCAATTTGGATGCCTTTTATTTCTTCTTCTTGTCTAATTGCAATGGCTAATACTTCCAGTACTATGTCGAATAGGAATGGTGAGAGTGGGCATCCCTGCCTTGTTCCTGTTCTTAGGGGAAATGGTTTTAGTTTTTGCCCATTGAGTATGATGTTAGCTGTGAGTTTATCATATATGGCTTTTATTATGTTGAGGTATGATCCTTCTATTCCCACCTTGTTGAGAGTTTTTATCAAGAAAGGGTGTTGGATTTTGTCAAATGCTTTTTCTGCATCAATTGATATGACTACGTGATTTTTATCTCTCAATTTGTTTATGTGATGTATCACGTTTATTGATTTGCGGATATTGTACCATCCTTGTATTCCTGGGATAAATCCTACTTGGTCATGATGTATGATCTTTCTGATGTATTGCTGGATCTGATTTGCTAGAATTTTGTTGAGGATTTTGGCATCTATGTTCATGAGGGATATTGGCCTGTAATTCTCTTTCATTGTGTTGTCTTTATCTGGTTTTGGTATTAGGGTGATGCTGGCTTCATAGAATGAATTTGGAAGTGTTCCTTCCTCTTGAATTTTTTGGAATAGTCTGAGGAGGATAGGTTTTAGTTCTTCCTTGAATGTTTGGTAAAAATCCCCTGTGAAGCCATCTGGCCCCTGGAAGCTTTTTGATGACTGCTTCAATTTCTTCCATAGTTACTGGCATATTGAGCTGTTTAGATTCTTCCTGATTGAGTTTTGGAAGGTTATATTTTTCTAGGAATATGTCCATTTACTCCAGGTTTTCCAGTTTGGTGGAATAGAGTTATTCATAGTATTTTTTTTTTTTAACAATCCTTTGTATTTCAGTGGGGTCTGTTGTTATTTCACCTCTTTCATTTCTGATTTTGTTTATTTGGGTCCTCTCTTTGCTTCTTGGTGAGCCTGGCTAGAGGTTCATCAATCTTGTTTATCCTTTCAAAGAACTAGCTCTTGGTTTTGTTGATCTTTTGTATTGGTTTTTGGTCTCTATGTCGTTTATCTCTGCTCTGATCTTTACTATTTCCTTCCTTCTGCTGACACTGGGCTTTTCTTGTTGCTCTCTTTCTAACTCTTTGAGTTGGTTAGGTAATTTATTACTATTGTTTCTTGTTTTTGCAGTAGGCTTGTAGAGCTACGAACTCAAGACTGCTTTTGCTGTGTCCCATAGATTTTGGATTGTTGTGTTTTCATTGTCATTTGTTGCCATGATGTTTTTTATTTCTTCTTTGATCTCTCTGGTAACCCAGTCATTGTTTAATAGCATGCTGGTTAGTCTCCATGTGTTTGATTTTTTTGGATTGTTTTCATTGTAGTTGATTTCCAGTTTTATGCCACTGTGATCTGAGAAGATGCTTGATATGATTTCTAACTTCTTGAATTTGAAGAGACTTTGCCTATGACCCAACATATGGTCTATCTTTGAAAATGACCCATGTGCACTTGAGAAGAATGTATATTCTGTGGCTTTGGGGTGAAATGTTCTGAAGATGTCAATTAATTCCATCTGGTCTAGTGAGTCATTTAGGATTGATGCTTCTTTGCTGATTTTTGGTTTGAGGATTTATCCAATGGTGATAGTGGGGTATTAAAATCTCCTACTAAGATTGTATTGCTGTCAATCTCTCCCTTGATATCCTCCAGGAGTTATTTTTATGTAGTTGGGTGCTCCTGTATTGGGTGTGTGTATGTTTACCAGAGTTATTTCTTCTTGTTGGATTGCTCCCTTTAATATTATGAAGTGGCCTTCCTTATCTCTTGTTATGTCCTTCACTTTGAGAACTAATTTGTCAGATATAAGTATTGCTACCCCAGCTTTTTTTTTCATTTCCATTCACCTGAAAAACCTTTTTCCATCCCTTCACCTTCAGTCTGTGTGCGTCTTTTTTTCTGAGCTGGGTTTCTTGCAGACAGCAGATATGTGGGTCATGTTTTCTTATCCAATCCATTACCCTATGTCTTTTGATTGGGGCATTTAGTCCATTTACATTTAAAGTTATTATTGATAGGTACTTATTTGTTGCCATTTTTATTCTTTACCTCTGTGTTCCTTCTTCACTTCCAATTTTTTTTTTTTTTTTACAGCAGACCCTTTAGCATTTCTTGCATTGCTGGTTTGGTGGTAATAAATTCCCTTAGTCTTTTTGTCTGTGAAGCTCCTGATTTCACCTTCAATTTTGATTGATAGCCTTGCTATTTCATTTCATTCCCTTCTGGCCTGATGAGTTTCTGTTGAGAAATCAGTCGCTAGTCTGATGGGGGTTCCTTTGTAGGTAACTTTCTGTCTCTCTCTGGCCACTTTTAAGATTCTTACTTTGTTGTTGTTTTTTGCCAATTTAATTATAATGTGCCTTGGCGTTGGTCTTTTGAGGTTCATTTTGCTTGGGACTCTGTGAAGCTTCTTGGATTTTTGTGGGTTTTTTCTTCCCTATATCAGGGAAGTTTTCTGTCATTATTTCTTCAAACAGGTTTTCTATTCCTTGCTCAGTTTCCTCTCTTTCTGGAACCCCTATTATGCGGATGTTGTTTTGTTTCGTGTTGTCCCAAAGTTCCCTTAGGTTCTCCTCCTGCTTTTTAATTTTTTTTTCTAGAAGCTGCTCTACTTTGGTATTTTTTTCCTACCTTGTCTTCTAGCTCACTGATTCAGTACTCTGCTTCTTCTAGTCTACTCTTGATGCTTTCTATTGTGTTCTTTACAGCAGCGATGTCATTTTTCATTCCTTTTGGTTCTTCATTTCCTCTTGGTTCTTACTCATATTGTCGAATTTGTCTTCCATTCTTTTCAGCCACCTATGACCATTTCTCTGAATTCTTTCTCTGACATGTTGCTTGTGTCCATTTAATTTACTTCCTTTTCTGGTGATGCCTGCTTTTCTTTCATATGCGACTGTTTTTTTGTCTCCCCATGGTCTCTCATCTCAGGGTGTCTGGTTATGTAGTTCTCTCTCTCCTTTCCGTGGTGGAGTGTAGAGCTCCTCTGAATCCACGTGTTTGCGCCAATTGGGGACTGGTGTTCTGGGGTTCTCAGCTGTTCGGTGGGTGCTGTAGTTGTAGATTTTCAGGCTTCTAATAACGTCCACCTTCCCTTTCAAGATGGTGTGGTCTGCGCATCTGAGCCAGTCACTTCGGGAGGGAACCCAGCAGTAGTGGGGGCTTCCTGGTCAGGGGAGCCCTGTCCAGCAGTCCCTCACTGTCTCCTGGAGTATAGCTGTTCCTAAACTCACCAATAAACACTCCCTGTGCGACCCTCAACTGTTCTTTCTATCTGCTCCAGGACAAGGCTTGGGACATGTCTGTCTATTCCGCCGCCATTTTTTTGATGGCTTATAATCCTTTTAATGTACTGTTTAATTTGGTTTTCTAGTATTCTGTTGAGGATTTTTGAATCAATATTCATCAGGGTTATTATTAGACCAGAGACCTGATGCACAAAATTCATGCAAGATTAGGCCTTCGCAGCCCTGTGGGCTGCCTGGATCCCTCTGTCACAACCGCGGGCAGCTGCCTCAATCCCACAGCTGCAGTCCCAGCTTCGTCCTGGAAGGACATCCAGTCTAATTAGCATATTACACTTTTATTATTATAGATAGTTTTCTTCTCTTATGTCTTTGTCTGGTTTTGGTGTCAGGGTAATGCTAGCCACATAAAATGGGTTTGACAATGGTCCCTCTTCTTTAAGACTTTGGAAGACTTTACAAAGGATTGGTATTAATTCTTCCTTAAATATTTGGTAGAATTCTCTAATGAAATTATCTTTCTTTATTTGAGTTTTTTTTTATTTATTATAGATTCAGTCTTCTTACTAGTTATGTCTGTTCACATTTTTATTTTATTATTTTTTTATATTTTATTTATTTTATTTTATTTTTTAAAAATAAATCTTTATTGTTCAGATTATTACAGGTGTTCCTCTTTTATTTTTCCCCATAGCTCCCCTCCTCTGTTCACATTTTTATTTCTTCATCATTCAGGGTTGGTTGGTTGTATATTTCTATAAATTTATCTATTTCTTCTAAGATATTCATTTCTTTGATATATATACTTGTGCATAGTAGTTCCTTATAGTCCTTTTAATTTCCAGACATTTCTAATTTCACTTATTGGAGTCTTCTGTTATTTTCTTAGTCTAGCTAAGGGTTTGTCAATTTTCTTAATCTTCTTAAAATATCTCATGACTCTCTTGCTTTTGTTAATTTTTCTACTCTCTATTTTGTTTATTTCTGCTTTAAATGTAACTCTAACTTTTGGTTTAGTTTGTTCTTTTCCTAGTCCTTTGAGATGTTTCCTTGTTTCTTTGCATGCTTGTTATCTTTTTGTTGGGACTTTGGCATTTGGAAACCCAGTCTTACAGGAAGAAGTTTTAAAAAAAGTTTTTGTTTACTTGGGAGAGGAAAGGAGAAGGAGAGAGAGATAGAAATATCAATGATGAGAGAGAATCATTGTTTGGCTGCCTCCTACACACCCCACTCTGGGGATCGAGCTCACAACCTGGGCATATGCCATGATGGGTAATCGAACCATGACCTCCTGGTTCATAGGTTGACACTCAAGCATTGAACCACACCAGCAGGGCAGGAAAACATTTTTAAAATCAGGCTGACTAGAGATTCCAGAGATTTCGTAAACCTTTTCTGGGGCTGCATTCTCTCTGGGCAGGTGCTGTGATGTTCCAATTGAAGTTTGCCAGTTTCTACTCAGGTGCTCTCCCTGGTGTCTATCTGGGGTACTGCAGAATTTGGTGACTTAATTGCCTTTGTTCTTAGTGGCTATCCTGGTGCCGAATTCCTTAAGTTCAGGCAAGACAAAAAAACCAAGCCCTCAGGCAGCTTCTGGAAAGGTCAGAATGTTAGTTATACATCACACTCTTCTGTTTCTCTCCCCAGGGAGCTATGAATTTTTTTTTTTAAACTAGGCTTCAATGCGGTTGGTTTTATGCTCAGTGGGATACAGAAACCTCTTAACTGATTTCCTGATTCCTTACAAAGGTATTTGTTTCTTGTATTGTTGTTAAGTCAGTATCTCTAGTTTGGGGCTTTTTATTCTCAATCTCGATGACATCATTCCTGGGAAGTGTCTTTAGTAAAGATTTGCGTGTAGTAGATGCTATCAAGTTGCATTGATCTTTGTTTGCTCTTGAATGAATGTTAAACTATGTGTTGCAGTCTAGGTTGAGATTTTCTCTCAACTCTTTGAAGATAGCATTCTCTCTGTGTCTAATGTTGCTGTTAAGAAGTTGGTTTATTTGGCAGTTTTTAGTAGGTGATCTCTCTCTGGCTGCATTTAAGTTTTGCTGTCTGTTTTTGTTGTTTATGAATTTTACTGTGATGTGTCTAGATGTAGAGTTATTAATTTACCAAGACAGATTTACTGTGCTTTCTCAATATGAAAATTCATACTTTTTATCAATTCTGAAAAAGTCTCAGTCAATTAATATTTTGAATAATGCATGTACTCCAGTCTTTATTGCCTGTTGGAAGGATGCTAGAATTCACATTCTATCTTCTAGATTTCTTTATCTGTCATACATATTTTCATCACTTTTTGTCTTTATGTTTCATTTTGAGAAAATTATTCAGATCTATCTAGTCTATCAGTTTAGCAGTGCCTAATTGGCTATTAAACCTATCTATTGAGCTTTTAAATTTCAAAGCTTACTGAGCACATAGAATTCTAGTTGATTATAAAATGAATCTGGAACTTGATAATAGTCTCTTGTTTCTTCACCATATTTTCAATATCTTTTTTCAAAATACTGCTTTTTAAGTGTGATATCTGATAATATCAACACCTAAAGTCCTTAAGAATCCAATATGGCTGTTCACTTCTTTTTTTTTTAATCTCATTTCTTGATGTGGGACTTATTTTCTATGGTTGTCCAGCAAAACCTGAGATATAGTTACCTTTCTAATACAGGTAATTTTTTTTTTCTGGAATAAGATCCTGGGATGTTATCAACCCAGGGCCACTTTTAGTTAATTTCTTAGTTTGGGGTTTCCCCATCCACAGAGATAGTATAATTTCAAACCTCAAACCTGTTTGACAGTAGGCCCTTACTCCATTTCTCCATTTCTCAAGTCAACTTAGTCACAACTGTCCCACTGGAGAAATACTCCCACTACATCCTTCTCTTTATATAAATCCATTATTCCCCATAGGTTCAATATCTTGATCTGCTCACATCACATATCAGTCAACCTGAGCAGTCATGAATGATCACTGGACATTTAAAGGCTCACAGTAACAAGGAGGGAGCCAAAGGTCAAATTCAGCCTCAGATACTTTGTTAAAGCAGCATGTATTTCCATCTGAATGTCTTTCAATGTACATTATTAGTTCATTAGCATAATAATTAATTGAGTGTCTTTTAAGTGCTAGATACTACTCTGGGCATTGAGTAGTCAGTCATGAAATAAAAAGATGAATCAAGAAAACAAACAAAAGACCCATGGGCTTTATATTCTAGAGGAAGAAGGCCTTTCTGTTCTCAGTGCAATCAGGGATAAGATTTTTCAGTTCAAAATTTAAATGACTCTCCCTGAAATCCAGTGTAAATGGTGGATAGAGGTATCCAGACATCAATTAACAGGCAGGGGGCAGTGTTCCTCTCTGTTTTATGGACATAAGCTCTGTCATCTGGCCCTGCCATGAAGCACTCACTCAGCCTTCAATCAGAAAACGGATGGATTCTACAAAAAATGTCTAGAAAAGTTTTTTTACCTACCCCCCCCAGAGATAAGAAAAAAATATCAGTTCAGTCCAGTATATAACTAACAAAGGGCTGCTTACACCATCAGGATTTACTTTTCTTATCCATTGTCTGGAACAGATATGGCTAAGTTTAAGTTGATAAGAGTCATCTGAGGAATCATTTACTTCCCCCAGTTGCTTAGTATTGTAGGAAGCTAAAAGCAAGCACATGAACCACTTTAGTGGGCAATTACATTTGAGATGAAAAATGCAACCTAAGCCAGAAAAGCTAGATCTGTGGTATTGGGCCAAAGAGCAAGCTTCTTTGTGGAGCTGAGATTGGTTGTGACTTACATTAGTAATTTGTGTAAAAGCCAGCTGACATCTAGGGGCCACACCAAATTCAAGGGCCATCCTTAAGGCTGCCAAGCTGAGGGAGAGATCCAGCAGCCATGTCCTCCTGGGGTAGAAGCTAGGCTTGCTTTTGCTAAGATAGCTCATTGAGTTTTTGTTTTGTTTTGAAGATTGAGAAGACCAAAGAGATACACCATCAATTCCAAACATTTTTGAGTGAAATAAGCCAACCCAATAATAATTATGAGCTGAAAATAGCCAACAGGCTATTTGGGGAGAAGACATACCTTTTCCTTCAAGTAAGTTTTGCTGTGTCCACCATTGTGTGAGTGGTATTCATGAATGGCCAATGGCTCTGTTAGGACTGTGGGTCTTGGTCGCATGCTGCCTACATTGACTACCTGGCTTGGCCCAGATCACTTGGCATCCCTCTGCTTGTTTTTCAGGCATCCTGGCCCCTTGAGAGCTCCTTTGTAATCTTGGCGGTTTAAATCTGATTTTTTGCTTTAACCCTATTGCATATGCATAAAAGGTGCATGGAAGTAGTCAAAGTGATTTGCCCCAAAACTCTGCTTAGAATATTAGTGATCTTGAACTTATTTAGAGATGTTGGCAATAGATAAATTGAATTTCAACCTTTTTCTATTCCTTCCCTGTTTCTCCTAAAGAAATACTTAGATTATGTTGAAAAATATTATCATGCTTCTCTGGAACCTGTTGATTTTGTAAATGCAGCAGATGAAAGTCGAAAGAAGATTAATTCCTGGGTTGAAAGCCAAACACATGGTAGAGTATGGATGGGTCGTTCATCATAAAAACGCTCCTTGAGTGCCCACTGTGAGTGAAGCCCTGTGGTTAGCACTGCGTGGAAGACCAGGGTAAACAAACTTTGGGAGGGGACTTGGTATGGGTTTTACAAGTTGGAAAGGCAGGCTTGAACATGAGGGGTGGGAGGAGGCACTGCAAATTGTAGAGAAAGCCAAGGAGAATCAGAGGGGATCATAGAGCCAACTTCATGGAAACACTTAGTGGAGAATTTATTACACATGGTTGTGGTTCATAATATCTCTGAGGGTCCTGAAACTGGGTCATGTCTGCATTGGGTTCATATTCTTTCCTTATATCAGAGCCTTTCTGAGTTTGGGTCTTTGAATGGAAATATAGGGGGTTTCCTTTCTCATTATCAAGTGAGAAACATTCAGCTCTTCATTAAGACCTGCTTTTGTGTCCAGCCATGTGGCTCAGTTGGTTGGAGCATCATCCCATACACCAAAATGGTTTAAGGTTTGATTACTATTCAGGGCACATATCTAGGTTGTGGGTTTGATTCCCGGTTGGGGCACATACAGGAAGCAACAGATTGATGTCTCTCTCTCTCTCCCTTCTGCTCTGTCTAAAATCCGTAAACATATCCTCTGATGGTAACTAGATCAAGTGGGTAAAAATAATAATGGCTAACATTTACTGAGTTCTTATTGTGAGCCAGACAGTGATATAAGTGATGTACACACACTAGATCATTTACTCCTTTCAACAACCCTATGAAGCAGTTTCATTCCTGTTTTACTCATTTGGAAACTGAGGCACAGAGAGCTTAATTAACTTATCTGTAATTCCTTAACTAGTAAGAGGCAAAACTGGATGCTCACAGAGGCAATCTGATCCCAGAGCCTAAACTCTTTAACTCTCATACCTCAATCCACCCAATGGGATAAAAGGCGGGGGACAGTGAGAACCTCCAGTGAACTTGTTGTCGTCGTCGCTGTCAGCAGAGCCTGCAAGTGCTGACCAGGCTGAGGTTTTTATTGTTTTTTTTTTTTTTTGTTAATCCTCACCAGAGGATATTTTCCCCCATTAATTTTTCTAGAGATAGTAGAAATGAGGGGAAAGACAGAGTGAGAGATACATCAAAGTGAGAGAGACACATTGATTGGTTGCCTCTGGCATGTGCCCTGAGGGGGAGAGGACAGGGATTGAGTTTGCAACTGAGGTATGTGCCCTTGACTGGGAATTGAACCTGAGACCCTTCAATGCACCGATGTGAGCTGATGCTCTCACCACTGAGTCAAATCAGCTAGGGCCTGGCTGAGGTTTTTAGTGACCAGTCAAGTCCACCTGCATCGTATCTGCCAGGCATATCACTTATAATTTTGAAGATGGGCCAAGTTTGTTGTTTGTTTGCAGAAAAAATCAAGGACCTGTTTCCAGATGCCACTCTAAGCAGCACCACGAAGCTGGTGCTGGTGAACATCGTGCATTTTAAAGGGCAATGGGACAGGGAGTTTAAGAAAGAACATACCAAGGAGGAGGAATTTTGGCTGGATAAGGTATGATTCTATAACTATTGATGTGCTTACACATGGAATGTGTATTCTGAAGTCATATTTCCATCAATGTACACATGGAATGTGTATTCTGAAGTCATATTTCCATGGAATGTGTATTCTGAAGTCATATTTCCATCAATGACAGACAATGCTGATTTGGATGTTCTGAGCGTTAGCACTATTTTAGGTTGAGAGCGTCATTTCAGTGAGCTCCCCTGATCATCTCATGCCTCTTTGGACACTGAGCCCTCTGTGAATTTGTTGCAGAACACAAGTAAACCTGTGCAGATGATGACCCAGCGTGACTCCTTCAGCTTCACTCTCCTGAAGGACCTGCAGGCCCAAATTTTGGGGATTCCATATAAAAACAGTGACCTAAGCATGTTCGTGTTGCTGCCCAATGACATTGATGGTCTGGAGAAGGTAAAACTTTGCATCTCCCCATTCTTGCTCTCATTTCTGGAGGCTCTGCATCTCAGAGCCCATTCTGGGTGAGACTGGAATTGGCTTCTGAATGGGAGCTGGGGTCTGGCGGTGCCCAGTGGAAACTATTTCAACTTCTGTGCAGGATGTCTAATGTGGAGCGATAGATGACATCAGGTTTATTGAGAATGGCCAACACGAAAATATTTGGGAATGAGCTAAAATAAACATTTAAGGGATTGTAAAGATGACCCAGTATTCTGAGAAATGGTTGATTATCTAGGCACCTCTTTTCCAGAAAAAAAATCACATGTGCACATATCCAGCAAATTTTGCATGCATTCAGACCTTCTGAATTTTTTTTAGACCTTCAATTTTTAAAGATGTTTAGATTTACAACAAATTGAGAAAAAGTTACAGAGGTTTCCCACACACCTCCTGTCCCACACATGCATACCTCCTACATAATCAATACCACTTTTCAGAAAAAATGGTTCTTTTTTTTAACCAAGGATGATCCTAGTGCACAAATTTTGAGCACTAGGCCTCTAGTATTAATTATAATTTGCTTATTACATAAATTACTAGAGGCCTGGTGTACGAAATTTGTGCATGAGCGGGTGTCCCTCAGCCCAGCCTGAACCCTCTCCAATCTGGGAACACTTGAGGGATGTTCGACTGCCCATTTAGGCCCGATCCTAAATGGGCAGTTGGACATTCCTCTCACAATCCAGGACTGCTGGTTCCCAACTGCTTGCCTGCCTGCCTGCCTTCCTGATTGCCCCTAACCGCTTCTGCCTGCCAGCCTGATCACTCCTAACCACTCCCCTGCCAGCCTGATTAATGCCTAACTGCTCCCCTGCCAGTCTGATTACCCCTAACTGCCCTCCCCTGAAGGCCTGGTCACCCCTAACTTCTTCCCCTGCAGGCATGGTCACCCCTAACTGCCCTCCCCTGCAAGCCTGGTCCCCCCGCAACTGCCCTTCCTTTCAGGCCTGGTTCCCCACAACTCCTCTCCCCTGCAGGCCTGGGTCCCCTGCAACTGCCCTTCCCTGCAGGCCCGGTTGCCCCCAAGTTCCCTCTGCCAACCTGATCACCTCTAACTGCCCTCCCCTGCTGGCTTGATTGCCCACAACTGTCCTCCCTTGCAGGCCTGGTCCCTCCCAACTGCCCTCCCCTGCTGGCCATCTTGTGTCCATGTGGGGGCAGCCATCTTGTGTCCACATGGGGGCATCCATCTTGTGTGTTGGAGTGATGGTCAATTTGCATATTACTCTTTTATCAGATAGGATAGAGGCCTGGTGCACAGGTGGGGGCTGGCTGGTTTGCCCTGAAGGGTGTCCCGGATAAGAGTTGGGGTTCCCTTGGGGTGTGGGGTGGCCTGGGCGAGGGGCCTGTGGTGGTTTGCAGGCTGGCCACTCCCCCCCCCCCCCCCCCCCGGTGGCCCAAGTGGAGGGCCTGGTATCTGGGATTTATTATTTATCTTCCACAATTGAAACTTTGTAGCCTTGAGCGGAGGCCAAGGCAGGTCAGGGCAGATGAAAAGCTTGGCTTCCTCCATCGTCAGGGGCAACCCAAGCCTCCTACTCTCTCCAGCTCTGTGGCTGCCACCATATTTGTTGGGTTAATTTGCATACTCACTCCTGATTGGCTGGTGGGCGTGGCTTGTGGGTGTAGCAGAGGTATGGTCAATTTGCATGTTTCTCTTTTATTAGATAGGATATAAACATATTTTATCTTTAAAATTATATATAGTATATATGCATACAGAGACACTAGGGAAATAATAAATTGCATTTCTCATCTTTAAAAATTCACTAAATGCTATTGGCTTTTCATATATGCACAAAAAATTTAAATAGAGAAATATAAGACAAGTGCCTGCTATATAAAGACAACAGTCTAGCAAAATGAAATTTCTACTTTTGTTACTAAAATTAATGATTTCTGACCAATACAAATGAGTTTTAAACTGTTTCAAATGTTTATAGATGATCATGCCATTCTTCCCCTTCCCCTTTTTTTCTTAATAGATTATAAATGAAGTAAGTCCTGAGAAATTAGTAGAGTGGACTAACCCAGGGCAGATGAAGGAAAGGACTGTGGATTTGCATTTGCCCCGGTTTGAAGTGGAAGATAGTTATGATCTGGAGGCTGCACTGGGAGCCATGGGGCTGGGGGATATCTTCAATGAGCTGGAGGCTGACTATTCAGGGATGTCCCCGCGTTCAGGGCTGCATGCCCAGAAGTTTCTGCATGGGTCCTTTGTGGTGGTGACTGAGGAAGGTACCGAGGCTGCAGCAGGCACCGGGATGGGCTTTGCAGTCACATCAGTGCCCAATTATGAAACTTTTCACTGCAATCATCCCTTCGTGTTCTTCATCCGGCACAATGAGTCCAACAGCGTCCTCTTCTTTGGCAAATTTTCCTCTCCTTAGGCCAGTCATTGGCTTGGCAGTAAACCAGTGTTGGAATATTAATATGACTATCGTAGTAGCCCATTCTTTGAAGAAATTTGATTTTTTTTGCTTGCATTTCAGTCCAACCCTCAAAATGGATAATTTAGTGACTGCACTGGGTGTGTGTATTTATAATTTTCTTTAAAAGTGAAATGTTCTTTTGTGTCATGTATAAAGTGAGTTAAATCAAGGCTTATAAATATGCTGTTGATTTCTTCTAAAAGTAAATTAATGACTTGTAGTTTTATGCACTAATGAAAGAAACTGTCTTGTCAGTAAAGACTATGAATTAAAGATTTTGGGAGTCCCTCCAGTTCTAATATTTTGAAAGATTATAATAAAAAGTGAAATACTCAATTCATGTGCTACTTTTCTCTTTCTCAGCAGTTAGTGTGGCAAACTGCATATAGGAAAAAGAATTTAGAAACACATCAGCCAAACATAAATTAAAACTCAAAAGCCAGGATAAAATGAAACAATATACCAGGCAGAGAAGATGCCCATATTTTCACCCTCTATTCTAACAGAGCATATTATTAATTGTCAATTGCATAAACATCTTGATATTGTAAATAAAGTCAATGTGGTCATAAAATAAGATAGATTCATTTTAATCCTAGAACTTGACGTTTGATAAATGTGTACACCTGTGCAAACACCACCACACCCAACATACAGGACATTTCCATCAGTCCCCAAGGTTCCCTTGTTCTGTTTCCCTGTCAACCACGCCATACAGCCCCAGCTCACACAACTGCTGGCCTGCCAGTCTTAAATCATTACAGGGTATATTTGTCATTTCTAGGGTTTCATTCAAGTGGATTCATATGGCACGTTCTCTTTTGTGTCTGGTTTCTTTTGCTGAGCACTGAGATAATCCATATTGTTGAAATATCAGTAGTTCATTACTTCTTATTGACAAATAGTGTTCCATTGTATGGGTAAATCCACATTTTGTTTACCTATTTACCCACTGGGCACTTACGTTGCTTCCAGTGTTTAGCTACTATGCACAATGCTAGGATGCACATTTGTGTGCATAAATCTTTGTGTGGACATATACTTTCATGTTTCTTGGGCAGACACCTGTGAGTGAAAATGCTGAGACATATTGTATATACAATATGTGTTTAAGTTTATAAGAAACTGCCAAAATGTTCTCCAAAGTGGTTGTACCATTTTCCACTCTTAGGAGCAATGTTTGAGCATTCCAGTTGCTCTGCATCCTCACCAGTGGTTGGAGTGGTCAGCGTTCTTCATTATACCCATTCTAGTGGGTGTGAAGGTGGCATCTCATTGTGGTTTTAATTTGTGCATTTCCCTTATGACTGCTGATGTTGAGAATCTTTTCATGTGCATGTTGGCCATATGCATATCTTCTTTTGTAAAATGTCTATTCAATTTTTTTACCCATTTTTATTAAATTGTTTTCTTCTTGTTGACTTGTAATTGCTTTTTAAAAAAACATATATTTTATTGATTTTTTACAGAGAGGAAGGGAGAGGGATAGGGAGTTAGAAACATCGACAAAAGAGAAACATCGATCAGCTGCCCCCCCACACCTCCCACTGGGGATGTGCCCGCAGCCAAGGTACATGCCCTTGACTGGAATCCAACCTGGGACCCTTCAGTCTGCAGACCAACACTCTATCCACTGAGCCAAACCGGTCAGGGCTTGTAATTGCTTTTGATATATTCTGGGTGAAAAAAAAGACATACCTGTCAGCTATATAAATTTAATTTTGCTGTCATTGATGGTGTCATTGAGCAATTTAAATTTTTCATGGCGTCCAATTCATTATTTTTTTTCAATTATGGTTTCTGTTTTTCTGTCTTATTTAAGATATTTTTTGCATATCTCAGGTTTGCTAAGACTTTCTCCTGTGCTTTCTTCTAGAATTTTTATGGCATTAGCCTTTACATTTAGACATCTGATTTACTTTCAATTATTGTGAAGTAAGGCTTGGGGCTCATTGTTTCTCATGTGGTCTTTCAGTTGTTCCAGCACCATTTGTTGAAAAGGTTGTCCTTACCTCATTGACTTAATTACCCTGGAAACTTTATGTCACATGCAAGTGTGGGTTTTTTTTCTGATCCTCTGTTCTTCTACTGATCTAAATGTTTACCATATGTCAATATCTCCCCATCCCTGAGCACATTCCTTCCTGAGATTTGATTTGTCTAATAATATAACCACTCAGGCTTCCATATGACTAGTATTGGCATGGTATGCTTTTTTCTATCCTTCCATTTTAATTTAGATGTGTCCTTATACTTGAAGTGAATTTTAATTTTTCAATTAAATTGATTGGGGTGACATTGGGTAATAAGATTATATATATTTCAAGTGTACAATTTTATGATAGATCATCTGAATATTATATTAAAAAACAGACATCATATAGTGGCATGTTGTGATTATCCCATGGAGATAGAATGGAGTCCCCCTATTCCCACACAAAAAAATTGGTTGAACATTGAGACTGATAATATCACACATGCACCAAGAAAGTATGAAGAGATTGATTACTTACATAATGAGGCTTTCTGGGGAGACCATTGCAGGGTTCCTGGCTTATGAGCCCAGGACGACTTTCATTGTGATTAGGATTTGGGTTTGGGTGAGGGTTCCTGTGCCTGGTTAAGATGTGCTTGGTTTGCACCTCCTGCAGGTGCCAAGGGAGGGAGCTCAAGGGCTTTCTTGCCAGCTGTCCCAAAGAGGCTCTCTTAAACACCCTAGAACCTGTGTGGTGAAGACTGGGTATAAATTCCCTCTGTGTACCCTGGTGCTACACAGACTTAGCCTTCAGCACTTGTCTGGAGCCCTGTCTTCCTCCCATGTTCTGCCCTAGGCAAGTCAGTGCTGGCGTCCTGTCTCTTCTTGAAGGCACTTGTCTTTCCTTAGATTTCAGACTGGATGGTGGCCTTACAACTTTCTGATGGGCTTAACAATTTGTGTATTATCCAGATTTTTATCTTTTATCTCCCCCACATCCAGTCATGGTGGAGCAGCACTCTTTCCAGCTTTCTCCATCACAGCAGAAACTGGAAGACTGTGTGATTATGGGTGATTCATGTCCTCTGGGCTCCTGAGTCAGGTCAGGCCCAGGAAGCTTCCTGCTGCTAATCCAGAGTGCCCGGCCCCATGCCAATTATTTCCAGATAAATCGTGCTATTTTCTGTGTTGAGGGAGAGGCTCTTTCCTGTGAGAAATGCATTTTTGCTGGTCTTTGAAATCTGCTGCTCCTGAGCCTTCTTAACAATGTCTTTGCTTTTCTCTTTACTTCCTCCAGGGCCTCCTGCTCAACCTCAGCTGTTTTCACCTTTGGCAGTTGTCAGGGAGGAGCAAATCTTCCTCTACCCTCAAGGTTCTTATAGCTGGTCTAATAATCAAATAGACATGAGGCAGATTAGCAAATAACCAAATTTGATACATACATACCTATAGGATCCCTTTATATGCCAGTCAGAGACCCCACATGCAGGAGAAGTTCAAAGACAGAAAGGGAGCATGAGTGTATAAGACATCCTGAGCAAGGGTTGAGGTGGAGTGACTTGGGGGCTTTAAAGAGTCATTGTAGAATGATAAGAACAGATGCTTAGTAAATAAAAAATTGTCCTATTCTACAGACAGGTCAAAGATGCTAACTGATCATCTCCCATTATGGGCAAGGTTCCTAATCCAAATTCTTCCAGGTAGTCAAGGGAGGGCAGAAGTTTCTCCTGAGCCTGCAGTTAATGTTGCCCTTAGCTCATAACAATCCACATATCACAGAAGAACATTTTGTAGTGACTATCTCTGAACCCCCACACAGCCTTTATGTGAATTATGAGATCAGGAATTATACCTACCTCCTAACCTAACTGAGAAAGAAATTTATAGAGAACTTCTCCTCCTCCTCCTCCTCTTCCTCCTCCTCCTCCTCCTCCATTTCATCTTTGTTTATAGAGGAAGAAAAGGGGAAAGATACTAATATACAGAGCCATTCTCATGCTGGAAATCTCATTTTAATTTTTTCTTTTCCTTCATTGAACAAGCAGGTTTTTCATGTACAACTTGATTTGTGAACTTAAGCAACAGGAAGGAGTTCCCAGGTATTAGTAGACATAATTTATGGTATGATTCCTTTTATGAATCAATACACTGACATCCTGAATTTGAAATATGTAAATTAGACACTTCTGGGTTTGTGACATTTTCTACCCCTCCCAAACTATCCCACCAAATGCAGTCTTCCCAGAGTGAGATTTGTTCACACTTCTAACTATTGTATCTATGTTTTCTGTCTCACCACTCACTGCAGTCATCTTTGGACACTCAGCATCTAGATCAATGTCTGAAAATGCAAATGCTCAAAAATATGACTAGTTTAATGTTCTTGCACATTATAGGCAATGTTCTACCCACCAACTTATTGGAGGAGCAAGGAATCAGCATCTAACAACAAGTTATCAATGAAGAATATGAAAGTGGAAATGTTTAATGCCCACATATCTGTTAGGCATGAACTTCAGTGTAGTCAGTACTGGGCTTGTTGGTGGCAGTCAATGGTGAGTGTGTCTGGGAATGGATACCCTCCAGGCCTGTGCTATCAATGCTCTGGGAGGATAACAGATGAGTGTCTGATTGGCAATGTCATTGGTCGGCAAACTCATTAGTCAACAGAGCCAAATATCAACAGTACAATGATTGAAATTTCTTTTGAGAGCCAAATTTTTAAAACTTAAACTTCTTCAAATGCCACTTCTTCAAAATAGATTCACCCAGGTTGTGGTATTTTGTGGAAGAGCCACACTCAAGGGGCCAAAGAGCCGCATGTGGCTCGCGAGCGGCAGTTTGCCGACCACGGGGCAATGTGATATGTAACATTAAGTTTATCAACCCGTGCTGGGAAGAAAGCAAAGTGAAGAGTAACAGGTCTGGCCCTAACCAGTTTGGCTCAGTGGATAGAGCACTGGCCCTTGGACTGAAGGGTCCTGGGTTAGATTCCGTTCAAGGGCACGTACTTCGGTTGTGGGCTCGATCCCCAGTGGGGGCATGCAGGAAGCAGCTGTTCCATGATTCTCTCTCATCATTGATGTTTCTATCTCTCTCTCACTTCCTCTCTGTAAAATCAATAAAAATGTATTTTTTTTTTTTAAAAAAAAGAGTGACAGGTCTGGAGTCAGGAAGCTAGAGTATCTATCCCAGCTCTGCCCTGACCTAACTGTGATCTCAAGGATGGCAATTAATTTTGTTGCAATTATTTTTACTTTATTGCTTAAATATAGAGAATTGTAAAAAGGATCTCTACTAACACTTCTAACATTACATTGGTGACTACTCCTTATGAAATAGTCCACGATATCTAATTTTAATGGAAAATAATCCAGACATACAGAGTAAATTATGGTCAACCACTTTAGCAACAAAAGCAAATTTTGTTCATGTCCATTTCTAAATCCTCCTCCTATGTGCCAGCTTCAGGGTCAGACAAACAGAATATAAATCTGGGCGTTGGAAATAGTTTTATGGGGTACGGTAGTTAAGTTCACCTTTCTGAGCTTCCATTTCTTCATTTTGAAAATTGGTTTTATAAGAGTTTCTACTTTATTGAGCTGTTGTGAGGATAAATAGACTCTGTGCTTATTAAAGAAACTGTAACAGGGTATGTGCAGCCAGTTGATGTTGCCTGCCATTTTCCTTGCCATTACCAACACATCACCACTATCACTACCCTTATCATTATCATTATCAACATCACCAGCAGCAATAATAGCATCCTTTAACTTCGCTTGGAAACCAAATCATGGCCATCCTATCCTTAGCCACCATATTAAAATCTGAGGTCTTATTTCATCAGTTCTAAAGTATTAGTGGATTCCAGGTTAGAGAGGCATTTTTCTCAGTGTTTGATTTATACTTCCATGTCAGTATTTGGAAGCCAGTATTCCAGGAAGCTGTACAACAGTGTGTCTATTAAGCCCATCAAGCATGCTCAAAAGTTCTGACTCACTAAGTTTACTCCAACTAATCCCTGGGTTTTGATAATATTTAGTTCTGATCCTATATTTGTTATGCATTCTGTATCTCCAAGCAAATTTTTCTCTCATTGCCACACCCCAAACTTTTCACTGCAAGAGGTGTGGGCAGAATAACTGGTTCTAAAATTAACATCCTTTCCATGCCTTTCTCTGGGGGTTAACATAAAGTCCCAGTACCTCTGAGCACTGGTCTAACTGCTGTATTTATGCAGTTGTGTATTTGGAGGGTGAGGTATTGAGATAGAAAGGGTGACTTTCCTGGCAACACCATTTGTGCAATCCGGGACATGCTCTGGAGAACAAGAGTTCAATGCTGTGATGGGCTTCATCAGCCCTGGGATGCAAAGCTCCAGGTTCCTCCTGCAGTAGCTGCCCTGGTATTGCTTTCAAGGTCATTGATGTGCAACCCCTGGAATAAACATGACTGCAAGGAATTGAAATGCAGACATCTCTCTACTTGTCATGTGTAATTTATCTTGAATGAACGTCACTTGAGTTGATCACTAACTTAGAGTATATTAAAAAATACAAGCTTTTAAAAAAATTAGTGTTAGACATAAAATACAGGTTAAGAAGTCCTTGTTAGAAAGGAAACAAATGCATTCTTAGTCTCCAATGAAGCATGAATCTTCTTAGGCAATATTTTAGAGTATGAGTGTTTTTGGTTTCCAACCATTAGGGTACATAATTATCAGGAACAGAGACCATACAGTCTTAGATGTTAATATTCTAAAAGGCTTGGGCCTGGCCCTGGGTTTCTATGCTCTGGGATGGCCCTACCCTCTGGGGAATGACACAGACAGCCACGTGGGAGGGCAGAACCTTTAGTGAGTTCTGGTTTCTGGGTCTACTACAAAAAGTCTTCCTGAATTTCTGAGTTTGCCTCATTTATCAGATCCTTAGGTTTTTGTGGATTTCTAGTTTTCTGACTGCCCACTAGCTATTTTCTGACTGATTTTAGGTGCTTACATGTATATATTACATTCATACTGTTACTGTATTTCCAGACCTTGAATGCACCCTTGACCATCAACATTAGGGCATTTTGTTCCAAACGTTGGCCTGCTTGTGTGCTGAATTTGGTTCCTCTAGTCTGGCCATCAAGATGCTAGATTTGTTTATCTATTTTTGTCATATCTGAGAACCTGCTGCCTTAGCCAGCATGAAACATAGCAGGTGCAGAATAGTTGTTAAATGACTTTATACTACAACTACTCACAGTGAGGTGATCTTGGATTTTTATAATGTCCTTTATAATATAAATACAAATGAGTTCTTATAGATTATAGAAGAAATATTAGGCTCCTGAGTGACTTAAAGGGATTGAGTCAATCATTCATTCATTTGTCACATAGTTGCTGACTCCTGTGTGTGCTCCAGATGTACAACATAGATAATTCTGACAGAGCCCCGTTCTGATGGAGCCGACAAGATTAAACATTGAGGGTTTTCCCCCAAAGAGGATAATCTCGTTTCATAAGGGAAGAAGGTATGTATCCTTTCATTTCAACATCGGCAGTTTGTGAGACTTGGCTTTCATCTTTGACTAAGGAAAAGCAACAAGTAATATGAATAAATCACCAATTTATTGACAATGTATTTCATAAAATCAAAAATGTTGACATGTAAGGGAAAAAAAGCACATGATATAATTCTTAGTAGACAATGAACACAATTTAACATTGGGTTGAAATGTTACAGGAGATGTAAATAAATTTCAATAAATGTAGGTGCAAGGCTAATACTTTTGAATAGTAGATATAACTTTTGAAGCAGCAAATGTGGTATTTCACATTTGGATGGTAGAGTGTTGAAATATCCTCTTACCTTCCCTTGAACATTTTATCCCAAAGGTAGAATTATCATGGGGAAATAGTCTACATGTGTTTGTAGAAAGAGAGAGACAAACATGCTCTTTCACCCATTACATTCTTAGTGATGACTATGAGATTGGAAAGGAAAGCTAAAGAGAACCCATTTCTTGCAATCAAAGTATTGGAACAATTCTGTCATCCTTCCCTTAATGCAGCAGCATGCTAATTGCATCTAAGGAGACAAGACTCTGCCAAAGAAGAGAATGCTGTTGGTCTTCTTGTGCTTGATGAGGAACAGGAAGGGGTGATCACAATGGAACATTTCATAAATTGGTGCTGATGTGACAGAAATTACTGCGCCGGTAGCAGCTGCAGCCTCTGTACCCTCCTCTGTCACCTCCACAAAGGACTTGTGTAGGACTTTAGATAGCATGAGATCCCGGCTCCCTGTCATGCCTGAGAAGTCGGCATCCTGTGGACTGAAGGCGTCCATCATCCCCAGAGCTGTCATCGTGTCCTGGAGGTCATAGCTCTCTTCCACTTTGAACCGAGGTAAGTGCACATGCACATGTCTCATGCTCATATTCCGTGAGCTCGTCAACTCTATTAATTTCTCCGCGGTGAGTTTGTCTTCAAGCTACAACAATGGGAAAAATAACAAATGACATGATTCTCAGTGGACACTGAACACAATTTACATTGAATTAAAATGTTCCAGCAAATACAAATACAGGAGATTCAGTTATATATATTTTATAATATATAATAATACATAAGTACATATTACATATAATAAACCAAATCTTCTGTATTATATATAAACCAATAGAACCATTAAATAAAATTATTTTGTAAAAGACGAATTATATAATCTCCATTCTTAACTGCCTGTCCACTGTATGTTTACATTTTAAATAGTTCTCTTCTGGTAAATGTGTTTTTGTACATAATTTTTTACAATTTATAGCATCCAACTTATTTTATACTTTTTTGTTGCTTGAGCTATTTGTAAACATTTCCATATAGCTATATATTTCTTTAACCAAGTTTAAATTGTTATATACTGCCATTAAATTGATACTCAATGTATATATCTTTTCATAATTAACATTTTTTAAAGTATTTACTATCTGTCAGCCCCTAAGCTAAACTATTGGCAATACAAAGCTGCACCATTGTTCCTTGTTTTGAAATGTTCATTACTTTTAGCCACTTTGGTCCAAAAGCTTTTGCCTTGCTTAGACTTATTAGCAGAGGATAAATTCCAGGACTGGGGTTCCTAATGTCATTGATAAGGAGGACTGCTGAGTAGGAGGAAAGAGATAGTAAAGGCTATCCACATATCTCACCAGACTACTTTCCTGGGGGACTTCCCTGACAGTGTTGCCACAGTATATATTTTTATTGTGGTAAGCTCACTGCAACTGCAGCAGCATCCTTGACTATTATAGGAATTGCAGATGCCATTTTTCGAATATCCTCAATCTGTCAGGTATTGTTATTGATATTTTTTACACATTATCTTTAATCATTATAACAATGCTAAGAGGAAAATTTCTCTTTTTTCTCTCTCACAGGAATGAGAGTCCAAATGACTTTGAGCTCTTAGAGATAGACTACTTCTAAACTGAAAAGTGAAAATCAAGATAAATCTATTTGTCTACTGTCCACAAACCCACTGTGAGTCAGTATGCAAAATGCTACCTATTGGTGCTTTAATTTGCTTGCTTGTGTTTATGGGTGAACCTGCATATGTTTTTTTAAAAATATTTTTTATTGATTTTTTTTACAGAGAGAAAGAAGAAGGATAGAGAGGTAGAAACATCGATGAGAGAGAAACACCGATCAGCTGCCTCCTGCATACCCCCTACTGGGGATGTGCCCGTAACCAAGGTACATGCCCTTGACCGGAATCAAACCTGGGACCCTTCAATCCGCAGGCCGACGCTCTATCCACTGAGCCAAACCGGTTTCGGCTGGACCTGCATATGATTTTCCATGTATCATCTACATCAAAGTCTTAGTTTTTTGGTCTTCAAGTGAATAAACTGGAATATATCTGAGTTTCCTGTGGTTGCAAAATAGTCCATTTGTGTGCCAAGGTATATGTATTTTTCCTGAACTGACATTCATGGTTTATCAGAATGTTAATGGGACCTGTGATCCTAAAAACTTCTATATATTTTTCCATATCACTCACACATGATACTTAAGATCTTATTTATTTTTTGGAACATGACAGAATGCTAGATTCTCCTTAACACCTCTCCTTTAGGCTGTATGCAGAGAAGAGACAAAGTATCTATTCTTGAACCCCTTTAGACATCACCCATGGGCTGTGAACACCGCTTCCATAAATAGCCCACACAAGCGTTGTACTACAAGGAAATTGGACAATAGAAAGAAGAATTGGAGATACAAGGTTTTACCTGCTGAAGACCATCTATTTCATTTGGCAGCAACAACACCATGCTCAGATCTCTGCCTTTGTATGGTATTTCAAGGATCTTGGCTTGCATGTCCTCCAGGGAGGTGAACTTGAACATATTGCTTTGTTTCATCATCTGCACAAATTTGCTTGTACCCTGCAATAAATTAGTGTGGCAAACAAATGCCAAGGGAGGCATAAATTAAAAAAAAAATATTGAGATAGCAAGCACATCCTCTTTCTAAGAGATAATCTGGGACATTTGTGAATTAGAGAGAAGAGTTTCTTTAAGGGTTCCTAACTGAATAAAGTAAAAAATAAAATAAGGAAGTGCAGCTGTGAGAAATTCTATTATCTACCTGCAGTTGTACATTAATCAAATATGTGTTGAAATGGAACATTGTATGTCTAGCTACATTGCATTATATAAGTAAATAATAGACAATACCTTGTTCAGCCAAAATTCCCCCTGCTTAGTTGTTTTTGGATCAAATCTTTCTTCCCACTGCCCCTTGAAATAGATGGCATTCACCAGAACCAGAATGGTGCTGCTGTCAAGAGAGCCTTCGGGAAAGAGATCCTTGATTTTTTCTGCAAAAGAAAGAAAAACAAAGGTCTGTCATGAAAGGTACAAGTGGTTTGTCTGGAAGATGCTTTGAAAATTAAAGTGATCGTTAGTTATTTGTACAAGTCACCACTTCAGGGATTCCATGACCAAATAGTTGACAAGGTGCAACCTTTCTCATAGCACCAGCCTGATGGAGTTACCCCATGGAAAAGTCACCCCTTCTTATGATTAGGAAGGTGCTCAGGTTCTCTGAGGGTGACTTCAGTCATCTCACACTGAATACTCATGAACTGATTTCATCTACTCTTTCAACAAATGCATTTCCTCCCTCTGTGCCTCCCTCCCTCCTGGCCTTCCCTCCCTCTGTTCTTTCCTTCACCTTTCCATTCTCTTCTTTCCTTCCTTCCTTCCTTCCTTCCTTCCTTCCTTCCTTCCTTCCTTCCTTCCTTCCTTCCTTCCTTCCTTTTTCTTTTCTTTCAAATTTAGGCTCATGACTCAGGGAAATAGGGCCTGAATGTTCTTTAGAGCCAGTGTCACGAGCTCTATAATCTGAAGCACAAGCTCTATGTGGTCAGCTGCCATTCTCTGGGGTGTCCTCCTCTTCATTCCACACTTTGAATTGCTGTTGGTTTAGTCTGGACTACAGCGGGGACGGAGAATATAGCTCATATGATGGAGACTTTGTTGAACTCTGTGCTGTGGTGGGGGAAGAAGCTGTGGGGATGGCCAAGTGGGGCAGGTGGCAAGAAGGGGGGATTTACAGGAAAGTTGTTTGTTTCCCAGTTAAAAAAGGTTAAGGGATCCCTTTGTCATCTTTTCTCTTAGGGATTGTAATTCAGAAGTTAAGCCTCTGATTTAAAGTAAAAGATGTAAACACAAGATGGGGTCTGAGCAGAGAGTTGGGGTCCACAAAAATGACAGTCTCCAGCTGCGTTTTCACAATCCCTCTTGGGCTCCCCTTGTTTCTGTCCACATTTACTTGGACCATGCCACCATCTGCAGTGCCCTCCCCCAGACTCTCTTTGGACTCCTCTCACTCCGTTATCCTGGTACCTCACGCAGTGTTAGCACAGGTTCATGCACAGCGGGGACTCGGGGTGATTTTTCATGGGTGACCCTCTCATACTGTACCATTCGTTTGGCTTTCCACCCAGGAATTAATCATCTTTCGGTTTTCTTCTGCAGCATTTACAAAATCAGCAGATTCCACACTGGCTAGGTAGAATTTCTTAACATTATCCAGGTATTCCTTTGATGTGGGAAAGAAGAAAGGAGGAATTAAGAGTAATTTATCAGTAACTATGTATTCCCAAGTTAAATTATACTTTATCATGACCAAATATAGTATATCAGCTCATCCCTAAGCCCACACTTTACTGGTGGGTTGTCAGGCTCAGAGACACTCCAGTGGACAGAACTGTGGTGAGGGATCCTGATTGACATACCATGAATAAATGATCCCCAGGTGGGTCAGCCAAGCTCTTGTGACTCACTTTCCCTAATTTGGTCACTGAGGATAGATGACCCAGGAGGCAGGCGACAGGTGTGGCAGACCTGTGAAACTCACCTGAAGAAATTGAAACTTCTTTTCTCCATAGAGCCGGTTGGCAAGGCTTAGCTTATAGGCATCAGTGGGTTTAGTTAGCTCAGTCAGAAGCTTTTGAAATTGCTGGTGCACGTTTCCCGACTTTTCAACCTTCAAACATCAAAAGTGAGTTCGCTGAATTCTCTGTCATGTAAATACTAAATCATGTACTTAAGTCTGTTAGATCTATATGTAACATTTGGCAACTCCATAGATGACTTTTGTTATTATTCTCTAATATTTGGTGTATTTTACCTCAAATATTCTTCATAATCCTTCCATTGAATCTTCCAGAGATTTTTTTCTTTCTGCTCTAACATACTCCAGTCTTTTCTCCTGTGAACTACAGGGGCAGCACCATTTCACTATTGGGCTAGTGAAATGGTTCAGTGGTTAAGCTTAGTTCTTCCAGCGAAACTTAAGCTCCTTAAGGACTAGACTGTATGTCATTTCTAACAGCCACCAATGGTATGAGAATGTTGAGCTTGTATGTTTTAACATTCTGTGACACAAAGCCCTGTTATACTCCTTGGCAGTATTATTCCTAAGACCCATGGGCTGTGATCTATGCTTTTTACTCATAATGGTCATACTTGAAGAGTGGGAACAGCGTGTGCCTGGTACATTACTAAGGGCTTTACATCTGTATCTCTAAGTCTTTAGTTTAATTCAAATGAAAACAAGAGGCTCAGAGAGTAAACCAACTCCCCCAAGTAGACAATGTCACAGAGCCAATTTTTGAAGCTAGGCCTGCCTGAATCAGAGCCTCCCACTTGCTAGCTCAGAGTTTTGGACTATTAAGGCTATAAACCCTATATCTCATACAATCATTTCCCAAAATATACTTAGATGTATGCTTATTTTTCTTAATCCATTTGTGAATTAATTAAAATTATATGAGTTAGCAATGTTATTAAGATTACTAGAATTATTATTATTCTACAATAGTAATAACACATTATTTTTATCAAGGTTCCAGTAATCCAGGCACTGTTGCAATGTTTTGAATATATAATCATGAATCGAGGCAGATCTTTCATTGCCCCTAGTTTATAGGGATTAGGTCACTGTGGCTCAGAGCAGTTGTATTTTGCCCATGGTCACAATGTGTGAATAAGAGACCAGAAATTTGAAGCTAGCTTTTTGGTTCTAGTACCCATGCTCTTACAATGCTGATCTCTTCTCAGGAAAACAAAAATATGAAATAAATAAGTATGTAATATGAAATAAAAAACAACTCTGTCTAATCTATTTTGCCTAAGATTTCCCCTAAAATATGGACTTTTCACAGTTTATGTGAAATTCTCAGTTCACAAGGACCCTCTTGGATTTTTGATGCTCCTTCTAGGCCCAAGTGCTGTGTGACTCACCTGAGCTGTTGTGGCTCCTCCTTTTGTGTTCTCTATGACTTCATTAAAGTGAAGAGCCTAGAAGAGACAGGAAGTGGAACAAGAAAACTTTACTCAATAGATCTGACTACATCAGAGGAAATTAAGAGAAAAAAACACTAAAAATGAACAGAAGGACAAAAGTAAACCTAACATCCCCTCCAAACAAAACAAAATAAAACAAAACAAAAAAACCCAAACCAAAGCAAAACAAAGAAAAAAGAATAAAGAACACTTTAGTAAGAGTTTGCTCCCTGAGAAAACACGGCCAAGGTGGGTTGTAACCAACCACTTCAAAGAATCCAATTCATATTCATTCATTGCTGAGGACACATGTGATAATGTTTCCCATGGATTTAAGTCAATGCATCACTTCTACCAATAGTTCTCCACTTAAGCCTCTGGTTGGTGAACAATGGTAAGGGTTCATTCCAGCTCCTAGAGGAATTCTAGGCATATGGAAGCAGTTGGGCCAGTCATGTGACTACTTGCTTCTCCTGTGCTACCCATGGAGACAGCCAGCTGTGATCATCTGCATACACACCAGCAAAGGGATCAGCCCAAACTAGTCAAAGTAAAGAAAGCTGACACCTACCTTCTGAATTTCTGATGCAGTGTGTTTTTGGGACCCTAAGTAAGTCATGGCTAAGGCTGATGTGATACTAAGTGGGGAATAGAAGATATTTTCCTTCGTTGATTTTCTGAACAGTTGGAACAGATCATATGCAAAGCGGGTATTTGCTTCACTGAGTGAATTCATGGTGTCGTTGGTATGATCTGGAACTCCTGGAAAAGCAGCAGATTCATTATATAATATCTTTAACAAACAGGTTACTTTATGATCAATTTTTCTTAAAGAAACAACTTGTATTTGGGTTTTAGGATTCTGGCAACTCATGTGTTTCTTGTTTTTTACTTTTCAAGCCTTCTATGGAGTACATGTATTAATTTCATAATTAGAAGAAAAGTACAATTATTATTTTAAGAGTTTTATGAGAAAGTAAGAGAACATCTTTATCTTTCCTTTGTAACTGGCTGGACTAGGTCTGTGTAGAAAAGACTTTATAACAGATGCCAAGACCATGGTCCATGTGGATAACATCCAGCCAGCTCTCCTGAGGCATCTCTGCTTTTTCCTTCAAGGCTATGTAGTTGCCTCTCTCCACAAGTGCTCCTAAGAGAGTTGTTCTTTACTGGGAAATAAATTTGATAAAGGAAAAATCAAGATGAAGAAGTATTTGAATTTTGCCCTGACAGAATAAGTAAAATCCCCTCATACAGAAAATAATGCATGCATGATAGAAAACAAATAATTGCTATTATTACCCAAAGGATTCATGTTGTTAAGTGGGAGCAGCTGAATCACTTACCTGTGTTCCTGGAGGAAGTAGGTGGTCAGGGAGCCTGTGAGTCTATGTGTGGTGAATGGTGAGATCCTAAATATATACCTCTCCTGCCCCGCCTTCCTATAGTTGCAACTTCAAGTAATTCAACATTTGATTTCTCAACCCTTACCCATAGGGGCATGAAATATTAATTGGTACAGACATGAGAGCTGCCATATTACTCTACCTTTTCCCCCTTTACTGCAATTGTGGCCATAGGGCATGCATGCAGTTGTCTTACTAATATCAATGAGAATAAAGTTAAAATCCAAGATTCCTCACATTCCTCCAGCTACAGCCACCCACAACTAACACTTGAAAAGTATTTCTCCTCTTGACAGTGAATTGTCTTTCAGGTCCACTTCAAACACCAAGCAACCAAAAACTTATGTTTGCAAATTGAAGTTGTGAAAGGGCTTGTGCATCCTACCACTTCTCTTAGTGTTATACTATATAACCAGGAAAACTATATAACCTTGACTTCTGACCAGGTGTTGAACAATATGGGGAGGACAGGAATCATCAACAATTGATACAGATGACCATTTGCATGGCAGCATTTTGCGTGTCAGCATTCTAACTATGAAATAAAAATAAATCATTTGAGCAGCCAGGATCATGACACTTCTATGTCACTCTGCCCTTTAGTATGCCAGCTTCAGATCATGGGCTGGAGAATAGAGTTAATGGCCTGTAAGAAAAACTGAGAAAAGGTGTTCATTGAATGCCATGGTTAATTTTAGTACCATCGGAGCCTTAGTCTCTTAGTGTGCATGGTGTTCCTTGAGGCAGAATAGTATTAAAACGTGCTGATGTTTATGAGCTGGGATATATATTTGCTCACTTAAGACTTTAATAACCTATTGAGGCAGATCTCTTTGTTATACCCATTTCACAGAAGATAGAACTGAGGCACGGAGCAGCTGAACAGAAGCCCAGGTTTTCATAGGTGATGACCTGCACAGGTGAGATATCCAGACAGATAACCTGGCTCAGGAACTGTATGTTTATCCACTATCCACACTATAGGAGGCAGACTCTGGGCTAAAACAAGGCATTTCCTTGTCTTTCAATGAAGAGAACTCTTTTCTTCAGCACTCACAATAGAGAAAATAACTTCACACAGAATCCAAAGGGGCTGACATGGGTTGAATACTAAGCCCCCAACCTTTCATCTGGGCCTGATAGTCACCAGGAGAGAAGGCAGGGCTTTCAGTCACCCTTTTAGGGCTCCATCCAGAGGTAACCATGAACAATGTGTGGGGACTGGAATGGGGTGACCTCTGATCTCAGAGAGAGAATCAAATCATGTCTAACCCTCCCATCCCTCAAACAACTCTATCCAGCTGGGGTTTAGTAGAAATGAATGACCTTGAGAGGGAAGGAAACTGAAAACGAGGTGTTTTTCCTCAGAGTACACTGTACCTGAGGCATGGCTGTGGCCAGGGAGAGAGCTGGCATTCCAGGCTTGTAGCTCTTATCCCACAGGGGTAGGGATATTTGTCTTGTGGACCGACTTTTTAATTGAGATATAATTAATATACCATAAGGTTCACCTTTAAAATATGTACAAGTCACTGTCTTTTAGTATATTCACAAGGTTGTACAACCAACACCATAATGTAATTCCAGAATGATTTTATCACTTTTCAAAGAAACCCCATACACAGTTCTTCTCCCTTCTTCCCAAATCCGAGTGGGGAGAAAAGGGGTTGTTGATAGCGAAGTTTTGATTAACTAAGGCATAAGTCCAATTCTATATAGTAAAAGGCTAACATGCAAATTGTCCCCTCCACCGGGAGTTTGAACAAGAGATCAACCGGGAGTTTGGCCAGGGGGCAGGGCTGGCCAGCCAACTGCCCAAGGCCCCTCCCCCCAGCTGGCCTGGCCTGATCTGCCCTGATTGGAGTGGGCCAGCAGACCCCACCTATGCATGAATTTGTGCGCGGGCTTCTAGTGATAGAAGAAAACAACTAAAAATAAGACCCAGGATGAAAAACATTACAAACATGAGGAATAAGAGTTCTCAGTCAAGGTTGTATCCTAGACCATTGTCACCAGATAGGGCAGAAATTCCTGGAGCAGGAGAAGGATGGGTTTATTTGGACTCAAAAAGAAATCAACTAGACTTCCATAGGACAGAAGCAAGTAGCTCAAACTGGACATGGAAGAAGAAATAGTGTGATGAGGTAGGATGAATTGACCTTCCAGGGAATTTCTGAGGCTGAATTCTGAGACTAAGCTACCAAGATCCCTTATGCAGAAGTTGGGTTTGAGAAAAAGGCAGTAATTGATAAGAACCAGCAGTTTGCTTAAATATAGAGTTTGGGTTAGCTCAAATAAGCAGACATTTCATACTCTTTCCCCCCACCCCCCAATAGACAGGATTATGACATCTTGATCATAGTGTCACTGAAGACTCAGCAATTCTCAGAAGTTTTTGCATATGAATACTTGTCAACTTATGTCTTTGGGTATTTTCTGAATAAACACTGACATCATTGGTTCCAGGAATCCAGGAACCCAATGAAACACAAGAGGAAATTAAGTTTCAAGAACCATCCTTCTATTCCTAGTGTCTTTACAGGTTGGTTAAGAAATATTTCCTAGTTTATCCTGAACCTCACTTCCCTGTGAAGGTCATGATGATTTGACAGCATTGTTAAGTTATAAATTATAGGGGACAGTCTCTTTCTTTCTTTTTTTTAAACCAAGAATGTGGTTGTACCTGTTTACAGGACAACTGGTTAGTGGAGAAGATTCTTCAAGCTTAGAATAATAGAATGCCTGGTTAGCACAGTGCCAGAGCAGGGGCTTATCAGCAAGGGAGGTTTGCAAGGTTGCTTAACTTTTGGGAAGCCAAGTTTCCGAGTCCATTCAACCATCATATACTTCATATCTTATTACATCTGAAACCAGCTTCTGTATTCCTGGAAATAACCCTGCCCTTAATTTGCATCTCCCAGACTTGCAGAAGAAGTTATCACTTCCTTGAGTCTTCCGGTGACCCAAGTCTAATAACATCTAGTCCCACACATACTAGTAATGATCCGTTATTGCAAGAGAAACTCCTATTTTTGAAATCGTCCCAGTGATGTCTTCTTTACACTATGAGGGTTACTTGAGAAAACATGGTAACTAATTGTACTCTATTTAAAAATTGTTCTTGAAATTTAGGGCATTAAATTGAATACTTGGTCAATACTCATTTTGATTTACAATATCATTCTTATGATGCTTATCTTTTAAAAAGTATTTTTAAAAAATTTCTGAAATACTAGATTCCTGCCATAGTAGTTAAGATAGTTCAGAAATGTAGATAGGAAAGTGTGAGAAGGGACTCTGCCTCCACTCTCAAATAGGACTGCTGTCATAAGGTACACAGATGGGCTTACTATGACTGAAATTTATTCTCTCACACTTCTGGAAGTTAGACTTCTAAAATCAAGGTGTGCTTAGGCTCACATTACCTCTGAAGGCTCTGGGAGAACCCTTCCTTATGTCTTCCAACTTCTGGAGGTTCTTAGTGTTCCTTGGCTTGTGCATTTAGCCTCTGTCGCTGTCTTCACACGACATTTCTGCGTGTCTCTTCTCTTCTTACAAGGGTAATAGTCATTGGATTAGGACCCACCCTGATCCAGTGCGACCATATCTTAACTAATTATGCCTATGACCTATTTCCAAATAAGGTCACACTTTGAGATTCTGCATTTTTGAGAGATACTATTCAACCCACTATAATCAGCATTCCCACTGGCCAAACTAATCACTTTAAACAGTTTCAGGAGAAACCATCCAGCTATTTATTATTAAATAAGATATATATTTGTATCCATATGATCATGAATAAGCCTGAATAGCCCAGACACTGGGAGATCCATGAACACCAGAATGTACTTCTTTATCTATTGAGGGTGATGGGGACAAGATGGTCAGTATTAGCACTGCCAATCATCCTGGGGCAGCACATGGGCAGACCATGACGCTTGCAGTAGGTGGAACATTCCGTGGCATGGTATAGAGTGACTGAGGTAACGTCTCCTCTGTTGTTTATCCACTCTAGACCTCATGAAATGAGCTCAGAGTAAGCTGCACCCTAGTTTCTCCATTGTTTTTTGGGAGGGTGGGGTGGAGGGTGGTCACTTCTGGTGGCAGCAGTTGAGACACCATAGAAGTAAAGCCCTAGTTTTAAGAGCAAAGATTAAAAGAACAAATATATGAAATTGTCATATAGCCCTTCCCAAGACCTGAAAGGAGGACTAGTTCCAAATGCAAGATGTGCTTGACTTCTGACCCAGCCCCCTCAGTCAGACGGTGTGTGTGTGTGTGTGTGTGTGTGTGTGTGTGTGTGTGTGTGTGTGTGTGTGATTAGGCAGAAAGCGAGGGAGGTGGGGGAGAAAAACAATGAGAGTGGGGAGTCAGGGAGGAAAAGAAACACAGAGAGGGAAATAAGGAGAGAAGGAGAGAGGGAAACAGAGCGAGAAAGAGAGACTGTGAGACAGCATAGAAGGAAGACAGAGACAGGGAGACAGAGAGAGAGGATGATGCCACTGAAGTGAATGGCATGTCATGGAATTACTACAGCTGACTGTATCTAGGAGCAGAGAGACATGCTCTAACGCAAATGCCTTCTAAAAAGTGGTCTTCAAATTAGAGTAATCCTAAAGGTGTCCACAGAAGCTCTTCTGTTGTATGAAAATTTCTAAATATCAAAGGCATGTGTTCTCTTCTCCAAAATTTATCTGCCTGAAAATGTCCTGTGTTCACAGTAGCAAGTTTCCCAATTCTCCCACATTTCACAAAAGAAAAGCAAACTTGTCACCTGCCTCAAATCTCACACCTGTGAGATGCCCAGGAGTAACAGGCAAAATCTCATTGGGTCAATCAAGATGCTCTATGCCTTAGGGCTCTCTGCTTTCTTATTTTATAGGCAATCCTGGAATCTGAAGAATAGAATATCAGAGGAAAGTATTTTAATGCAGATTGACTTGTTTTGAATAAGAATATATAAAAATTAAGGCAGCAGTGGTTGGAGTAAAGACAAATTTTCAATAACAACACAGCATCTTTGAAGCTCAGATAACTGTCGAGATTATGTTCTTCAGAAGACAGAGCAGAAAAACATCTATCAGAGCTACTAAACACTAAATATGATTTTTCTACCCATGAATTTACATGTGAGAAAATTTTTTCTGCCATTCCTAATACTTATTGCAGGCACAAGAAAATGCAATACTAACTGGCATGTTTTACTGGGTTATATATTTTCAAGATGCATTTGATAAAATCTATGGATGAAACCTATGAAATTTATTTTAGATTTTCCATGCATTCATCAATTAAAACATAAAGTTGATTTCATCAAATCTCATCATGAATATTTTCTCTGTGCCAGTTACTTTTCATTTTATTTCATCTCTCAAAATGAAGAATAGTTCAATCTTCTATAAACAAAGTCCAAGATTCTGTGTTAGATAAAGAACCCACGAATATTTAGCAGTATACATTTTTATCTTAAATTATAAAGCGGAGAAAAATTTTTAATGATTAATCTCATTAAGAGATGTTGCTCCAATAAAACATTAGCTTTTATGCTTAATAACTGTCAAAATTTTAATGTATTTATTATATTTTTCAATTTTATACTAACAATAAAAGTAGCAATAACTCAATCTAAAAGAGACCTTTTAAACATTTAGAGCAATATGTTCATGAAAAATACAAACATTTCCTATTTTAAATTTATATACATCTTTTCATTGGTGAGGAGGATGATAAAGTTATCAGTAAGAGATTTTAAAATCTAAAAATATTTAACTAGAATAAAATTCTTTGAAGAAAGTGAAATGGAAATATAATTTCCATGTAAAAGGAAATCATGTAAAATATTCAAAAGTAAAAGGGATTGTTCATGTATTTTAAAAATGGATGATATCATTCACAATATATGTAAAGTGAACCATCATGCTGTATGCCTTAAATGTATACAGTGATGTAGGTGAATTATTTCTCAATAAAACTGGAAAAACATTTTGAAAAGGATGATAGTGGGTATCATATGGGCAGAGTCCATGGGATGCTTTTAAAAGAGCTATGTAACAGTTTTATTTTAAAAGAGTAATGTTCATAACAGGACATAAATAGTATCCTTTCCAACTGTTTATATCATTTAGATGTCATAAAAATATATGTCAGGGTTAATAAGCAGTTATGAGTTGTTTTTGAGCAAAGGGTTTGCAGGGCCCAGACCCAGGCCATGGTAGAGCTGTGTGCTAACAAGTTCAGCACATTCCAGGCCAAACCTCTAGTGACATCATGTGGCAATGGCTGCAACAGCAACTCATTAATACAGGTTTCATAGGGACAAAATCCATTTATGGCTTTTTCTCTTTAAAACAAGGGCTGACGATATATGTGATCAGCACCGGGACCCCGGCAGCAGGCCAGGGGATCCAAGGCAGGTGCTGGGCGTGGAGGCCATGGGGGCATAGGCTACCAAGGAGACAGAACTGAACCTCATATCAGCCTGCTTGGCCCGGAGGATGACTGGTTAGCCAGAGACGGGTAAGATTCCTCACGGAAGGAGCAACCTAAGACAGGCACAGTCACAGAGGGGCCACCAGGAGATAACTTTGGGGTCAACAGAGGTGGGGCACAGACCCTCACCCCCCCAACCCTGAAGGGGCCTGAACCCTCACCCCTTCGGAGGGAGGTCTCCTGCCCCCATGGCTGCTTTGCTTCCCACACACAGCTCAGATTAGGATACAGATGACAGAGACTTGCCCCAGCTCAGATAGGGACCTAGGTAACAGACAAGAGACTTGGCCGACAGCAGCTGCCCTATATCTAAATCCAGCCTAGCATCAGGAATGCTCAGGGCCTACTCAAGAATGCAAATAATCCTTTCCACTAATATTTACAGGGTAAACTAAGATTGTTGGCAGAGTATTAAATTTGACAGTAAAATAGTAATCAAGTTTTCAGATTAATTTAAATAGGCAAATTGAAATAAGGGAATATTCAAGTAAATTTAATTGTGTTGGACAAAAAGGTGTTCCTAAAGTAATAACTAAAATTTCTATTGGTAGTTCATCTCATGGTAAAATTCCTGAACATGCAATGAACCTAAAGCAGTCATATTTTTGGGCAAAAAAAATTAAAATTTAAAGTTATCAAGACTGCATTATAAAATTTACAAAAGCCTCCATTAATTAAAAAAAAGGGGGGGGGGATAGTAGGGTAATATCATGTAAGGAAAAATATCCTATAAGTAAATTACATCTAGAAGATTTTTACTTTACAAAATTTTCATTTGTAATGCTAATAGCAAGACACCCATGAAAAACACACATGGTGTCTAAATAAGACAAAGGAAAACAGTTTGGGCAAAAATAAAAGGGATCCCAAATCAATTACATAGAAAAGATTCCTTTATTAACTTTTGGTCGAGAATATGTTTGTATATTTTCAGAAAACAACTTCAAGACCATGTGGATTCTTGCAACAGAGAGGAATTGACAGGTCTGCTCCAACGACGAAGACAAGAGGAAAAACAGTTCAGAGATGGAAGACGCTGATGACACCTTGCCACGCTAGCAGTCAGCAGCTGTGCGTTGCTGCAGGTTGCCTAGGACCAAACCAGAGAGGGTTGGACCTGCATTGCCACCATGTGCCCACCATCCAGATATCATTGCTGACATGTACACATAAGGAACTGTTTGACATTGAAACGGGGACTCAGAACTGTTGGACATTGAAATTGGGACTCAAACATTTCTTTTTGTTATTATATGTTTATTTCCAGTCTGCAGAGGCAAAGTTTTTTAAAGGAAAGAAATGGGGAAAAAATAGATACAAAGGCAAAGAAGCATTGAACAGACTGTCAAACTACAGAGGGAAGGCAGGGGAGGTTTGGCGGGGGGTGGGGGGGTCGAGGGGGTGGGGGGGGCGGGGCTGTAAGAGATCAACCAAAGGACTTGTACGCATGCATATAAGCATAACCCATAGATACAAGACCCTGGCGGGGGGGGGGGGGCGGGGGAGGGTGGGCAGGTGAAGGCATGTACTGGGAGGTAGGGGAGGCCGGGGGGAGGTCAATGGGGGAAAAAAAAGGAGACATATATACTACTATTTGTAGTACTTCAAACAATAAAACAATAAAAAAATAAAATAATCTGCTTTATACTATTAAAAAAAAAAAAAAAGGCTGATCATTTCTTGTCACATACCAACTGGATAAACACCCTGGGTTCTGAAAGTTATTAAGGGAGGGAGGATCCAGGCAGAGAGAATGACATCATTATAGACAGGATGTGGCTGGATGACATTTCATTGGATTATGAACCAGAATGTGGTATTTCTACCAACAAACAAGAATCCTGGCCCAAATGGCTTCACTGGTGAATTCTACTGGATTAAAAGTTTAACATCAATCCTTCTGAAACTTTTCAAAAAAATTGAAGAGGAGGGAGCATTTCCTAATTCATTCTATGAAGGCAGTATTACCCTGTTATAAAGCCAGATAGACACTATAAAAAGAAAACTACAAAACAATACCTCTTATAAATATTAATACAAAAGTCCTCATAAAACACTAGCAAACTGAATTTAGCAGCTTGCTAAGAGGACTGTATAGCCTGACCAATTAAGATTTATTTCTGGAATGTAAGGTTAGATCAATATACAAAAATCAGTCAGTCAATGTACTAAAAAATTAAGGAATTAAGAGTAATTTATTAGTAACTATGTATTACCAAATTAAATTATCTTCAGTCATGACCCAAAATAGTACAGGATTCCAGATCCTAAAGGAATCTATTTTTTCTTGCCCATGTGTGTATTTGTACAGGGGCCAAAAGTTGCGACTGGCCTGGCCCTTGTAGTTCTTATTATGACTGAATGGTGCACTTCAGGAAAAAGTATCAGGGAACTTTGAGAAATAAGATTCTCAAAAGTACTGGACTTTACCCAGAGAGAGAAAGAAAGAAAGGGAGAGGGATTGAGAGAGGGAGAAAGAGAGGGAGAGAGAGAGAAAGAGAGAGAACCTCAGGTTAAGGGATTAGGTGCCAATCATGAGTCAAGGGTGTCACCTGTGCTTCTCCATGGTTTCAGGTGAGAAATTTGCTGTCATTAAAATGAGTGTTTTTTGTGTTTACTCTGTGACAGTTTTGTCCTAGGTTCTATAAAAGAGAAAAAGTAAAATGAGACAGAGTCTACCTTCATGTTGCTCAGCCACTCATTGGCAATATCTACCAATAAATACACATTAAATAGAGTAAATAACTAACTTGAGAGGCTAAGATGTAGAACATGATGAAACTCAATGAGCAAGACAGCAACAGGAAGTCTCTGTACAGCTGCCTAGGAAATCTGGGACCATTGTTTTAACACAATACATCTCAAAGCCTTAGCTCTTTTTGCACAGTCTGCACCCCAGGAGCAAGCTCCAGTGATTCTTCAAGCTTTGTTCTTTAATAAATTAAGCAAACATGAACGAAAGGGGCTGTTACCTTGTCTCTATTCATTGTGATGTGTAATTGGGAAACTCAAAGCTAGTTTGGCTCTTCTGGTGAAAAAACCAGCTAGGCAACAGAGCAGTGTCCTGACATTCATTCATACAGTGGTGCTGTGAGGGGTGGGGATGGAGGTGGGAGTCGAGGGTAGGAGGTGGGGGTATGGTTATAGAATCTCAAGATTCAATACTTTATGGGCTGTCTTTCTTGGCTAAGGGCACAGGATCTCATTTCCTTGAGGCTGTGGGCTGGTACTATAACCTCAGAGAAGCAGATAACCAAATAGCCCTTGGTTCCAGAATCCTAGACTTGAAACTAAAAAGGACCTTCGAAGCAAAATCAGCAGCAAGCATAAATGACAATAATATACTTAAAAGGTGAATCATATACAAGCAACATAAACATTTAGCAAAACAAACAGCAGCATGAGTGTTTTGGTAGGTCAGCTGAGCTGTAACACTAGTGGGGGGGCTAGCTTCAGGCCTCAGAGATGGGGTGGGTGAGACCCAGAAAGGACTCTAGAAAATCATTTCCTTCAATTGCCTGATTTACAACTGCAAAAAATGGGGCCCAAAGGATTTTGTCAAGGTTGCCAAGGAAAGAGGACTAGTAATTTGGCCTCAGTCAGAGGGACCTAAGGGGCATGGTCCCTACTCCCAGAACCCTCCTGGAGCTTGTCGGTTAACCAATGCCTTCTTCTTCTCCATCTCCTTTATCCCACCACTTAGATCCCTCCACATTGAACTTAACTCTTTCCACCCTTTTCTTGTCTGGTATGCTATAGAAATTTTTAGTATTCTTATACTGATTAAATCAAGTATTCTGATTTGAATCTTTTAAAAATGTTACAAGTGGATATATCAAATATTTTATATTTATCTCTCTAAAAATTAGTACATTAATTAAACGGCTTGGTGACCCTGAATTCACTCTGATTTGAATATTTCTCCTTCTTACTCCCAAAGCTCTCTCTTTGGTCCCAGTCCTGGAAAGTTTTTTTTGTTTTTTAACTCTCCAAATGAAACACAATAGTATACACAAACCTCAGATAATAGTAACACATTATCTGACTCCCAGCTGTCAACCTGGGTGCTCTCTGGGTAAGCCTTTCTTTGGGAAACTGAACTTTGCCTCTCTATCCCACCAATACAAACCCTGGAATGCAGTCTCCAAGGAACCTGGAAACTGAGAAGGTGGTGCCAGGCTGGGGTGGAGGGCTGAGGATTTTTTGAGAGATTGAGAAACCCAAAAAGCAGATCAGCTTGTTAGTCAAACCAGTAAGAATGTTCTAAAATTCAGGCTTGTAGCTATCAGAGGAGGGGTTTAATGGGGTTCCAAAGACATCAAGGTTTGGTACCATGGACGTTCCATTATATTTTGGGTCCACTTTTCCACTGCTCTCACCAAGATATAGGCAGAAGGGCAGCTGAATGAGAGACTGTAGCTCTAAGACAGAAGCTATAGGGTCTTAGATGGCAGTTAAGACAGGAGAAAATATTTGGAATCTAGAGTAGGTGAAGAGTTCTTAGGCTTGACAAAAAACACACAATCCCTAAAAAAGAAAATGCAATAAATTAGACTCCTCAAAATTAGGAATTTTTGCTCTGTGAACACCTTGTGAAGAAGATGAAAAGATACATTATCCAACACAGTACTAGTATCTAGAATAATAAAGACTTCTCAAAACTCAACATTAAAAAAATAAGTAATCCAACTAGGAAATGGACAAAGTCATAAAGAAACATTTCAAGGAAGAGAGTATACAGACAGTAAATAAGTAGATGAAAAGATGTTATGTATCATTAAATGCTAGGGAAATGAAAAATGCCACTCCACACCTATCAGAGTGGCTAAAATAAAAATTAGTGACACCACCAAATGCTGGTGGGGATAAAAAGAGAACTAGATCACTATGCATTGCTGGTAGAGTGCAGCATGGTACAATCACACTTGAAAAACAGTTTGTAAGTTTCTTAAAAACACACACACAAAACCCCAAAGAGTAAACTGCACATGAAATTACCCTTTGACACCCAAATTGACCATTTACCCAGAGAAATGAAAACATACATAAAAGCTTGTACATAAATAATTATAGCAGCTTTATTTGTAAAATCTTCAAATTGTGAACAACCCAGATGTTCTTCAGCTGGTGAATGGTTAAGCATTATGGTGGTACATTCACACCAGGGGCACTGCTCAGAAATAAAAAAGGAACGAACTATTAATAAACATAGCAACTTGTTGAAACTCCAGAGAGATAATCTGAGTAAAAAATGGCAATCCCAAAAGGTTATGTACTATGCAATTCTGTTTATATGACACTACTGAAATGACAAAACTATCAAAATGGGGAGCAGAGTAGTTGCCAGGGTTTAAGGATGAGACTAAGGAGGAGTGAGTGTGATTTTAAAAGAAGAACATAAGGGATCTTTTTGGTGGTATCTTGACTCTGATAATGTCGATATTCTGGTTGTGACATCATGCTATAGTTTTGCAAGTTATTATCACTGTGAGAAACTCAGCAAAGGATACTTAGGATCTATCTGTATTACTTCTTACAACTGCATGTGAGTGAACATGCAATTATCTCAAAATAGAAAGTTTAATTTAAAATAAAACACTACTACTGATGTATAATTTACATATAGCAAAATGCTCACATCAGTCAGTTTAATTAGTTTCACCAATGTGTGTATTCACTTAACCCATAACCTTAGCAAGAAATGGAACATTTCTAGCACTCCAGAAAGTTGAGAAATAATCACCACTTCCATTTTTGTTACCATATATACTTACCTGTGTAGTTATCGATCTTATTTATTTTTTATTTTTTGGCTTGTCTTCATTGACTCAGCATGATGCTTTTCACATCAACCCAGTGTTGACATGTGTATTAGCCGTTTGCTCATTTTTAATGCTGTGTAGTGTTCCGATGTATGGGTGCACCATAGTTTGTTTACACTTTCTCCTCCTGATGGACATCTAGTGGTTAGCTCTTATGTGTAAAACTACTATCAACATTCTTGTACAAGGCTTATTGTGGAAATATGTTTTCACTTCTCTTGGATAAATACTTTGCAGAGGACTTGTTAGGTCACAGGGTAGTTGCATATTTAACTTTTTAAGAGGCTGGCACTTGCCCCAGTGGTTGTAATATTTTGCATTCCCACCAGCAGTGTAGGAGAGGCCTGGTTGCTCCTTACATTGGTCAACACTTGGTGTAGTCAGTCTTTATTTACTCATTCTAGTGGGTGTGATGTGGTATGTCTTTGTGTTTTAATTTGCATTTCTCTGATGACTCATCCTGCTGAGCACCTTGTTATGTTCTTGCTGGCCATTCATACATAATCTTCAGTGAAGTGCCAGTACAAATACTTTGTCCATTTATTTATTTTATTATTATTATTTTTAATCCTCACCTGAGGATATTTTTTTCCATTGCTTTTTAGAGAGGTTGGAAGGGACAGAGGGGGGAGAGAGAGAGAGAGAGAGAGAAAGAGAGAGAGAGAGAGAGAGAGGGAGAGAGAGAGAGAGAGAGAGAGAGAGAGGGAGAGAGAGAGAAACATTGATGTGAGAGAGACACATTGATTGGTTGTCTTCAGCACAACCCCCAACTGGGGCTGGGGATTTAACCTGCAACCCAGGTTCATGCTCTTGACTGGGAATTGAACATGAGACTCTTTGGTGGTTGGGTTGGTGCTCTAACTGCTGAGCAACACCAGCCATGGATTGTCCATTTATTTATCTCTAGCTTGTGGAGTTGTAGTTCTTTGTGTATTCTATATACAAACACTTTTGCAGGTATATGCATTGTGAATATTTCCCCCAAACTGCTGCTCACCTAGTTTCTTAATTGTGGCTTTTGATGAGACATATAGAATTTTTCAAAGACAAGTTTCAGGTAGTGAATTCCTTTTGACTTATTTGAGGAAAGACTCCAAGTGGACAGACTAAAGTATCAAGACCTATCCAAGGCTTGAAGGATCCATCTTTGTAATCCTTAGGGTTGCTTATTATGGTTGAAAGGCACTTTCTGTGCCTCATGGAAAATAAAACAGTAACATAGTTGATTATTTTTCTTGGGTCTGTGCTTCACACTCCATTTTGTTACAACTGGGTCTTTGCCAAGTGCTAACTAAGTACAAAGTTTTCTAAGTGTTGTTTTCAAAACTCTTGATTTTCATATGGCATGACTTCTTTTGAAACAATTGCTATCTGTAATGGAAAATAAGAGTTATAGGGACTCACTGAAAAAAGTCCCACTGTTTTGAAAATATCCTATCAGAAAATGGATGTTTTGCAAGCTGGTTGTGGGGATTGCATCCCTAGGATTTGGGAAGCCCAGGAGGTACAAACCATGGCAAAATTACTTGTTGAAATAGCATTCTCACTTTATATTACTGATCATGTGTGGATCCTCCTCAATTGGCAGTCAGTGAGGAAGCCTTTGGTGTGTTCCTGACCAGGCTACCCTCCAATGTTCCAAATGGCCAATTCCAGACCTTCATCTCTTGCCTTACCCTAACCTGAACTGCATCACTTTCCCTTCCTCTCAATAAAAAGATGACCAGTTTAGTTTAACACCTGGTTATTGAGTGCTTACTACATGTTGGACATTTAGCAAAAACATAGCTCCTGTCCATGAGGAATCAACAGTCTAGACAAAACTTTTAACAGTTATATGTGCAAGTTTATTTAAATGAATATTCATCCTTCTCTGCTCTTGTGTTTGGGAAGGGCCATATGTCATTGTGTAAAGTTGGTTCTTCCTCCCGCATTGTGTCTTACCCCTTACATCTCTTGGATAGCTTTCCCCATTGATTGTTCTCTCTTTCCTCTAACAACAGCCACTTGGTGGCCATTTTATTTTTCCCTTCATTACAAAAATTTAGTAGCCAGCTTCACCTCAAGCTGCCTTGTGGACCTTTCTTAATTCTGTATCTAATTCAAACAAATGTCAGTAAATATATATATATTTACCACAGTCTCTCAAGAAAATGCCAAATAGGTGGGACTGCCCGATAAAATACAGAGCACTATTCACACAATGTCTTAGGACACCATTTATGCAATGTCTTCTAAGATCACTTATGCCCTCCTAGTTCTCCTAGTTACCTCCAGGTTTTTCTTCTCCCTTAACTTCTGATGAAATCCAGCAAGTACAGGTGGTGCTAGTGGTGACCTGGGTGAGCTTAGGGAGTAGCTGGGGGCAGAAATCCAGCCTGCACTCCACTCTCCAGCCCATGCTCACTGTCCTAGGCTATGAGACCTAGTAAAGAACATTTCTTACCTCATTCAAATCCTGAAAAATTTTGAGAGAAAGTGAATTCAGGTGGATGAAGAACAAAATATTTATGACAGATAAAGATAGGTTGAAACAAGATTAGATATGAGCCTACAATGGGTTTTCTAATTCTGGTTCTTAGAGTTAGACATACATCCAACCTAGTCACAGAGATACTGGGCTGTCAATGGAGGGTGCTGCCCCGGAAAACCTAGGGCAGAAAGAATAGACCGGAATGTGCACTGCCTTAGGACAGCTAGCACCCACATCAGGAAACTGGAGGGAAGCTCCTCTCCCAGAACCACCAGCAGGCTATGGCATGGATGAGATATGTTGCCTACCTCTTCTGAGACACTTCAAATTCTGTCACCCCACCTCCTAATCTAGCTGCTAGCAAGAATACCAGTTCTGCACAAGCTCTAAATAATTTTGTGCATTTCAACTTGACAGCACCTCCCCTCACATCTCATTTCCAGCTCCAGAGGTTTTCTGATGCCTTGGTGTGGGTTGCACATGCTTGGTACGCATACAAGTGCAACCTGAGTTCATAGGTCAATGGGAGGAAAGGCAATGGGATGAAAGCCAATAGACAAAGGCTTCCCTCAATCTTCCACTGAGAGGGCAGTTTCAAGATACTGTTTATAAGGTTCTTTTGAAGGTCTATGGGATCAGATACCAGTGGCCAACTTCTAACAATTATTGCATAACTTTTCCTGTTTCTTCTTTTTCTATTTCCTGAGATAATTTCCAAAGTAAATTACATGAATGCAAGACTTTGTCTAAGACTTAAACACTAAGAGTGAATGAGAGAGTAAAGAGAGGCAAACAGTGCTCTATAATGGATGTCCTTCCACCTGGAAAAAAAATCAAATGAGCCCAAGAGCCTTAGCTGGTTAGGCTGAGTGGATAGAGCTTCTGCCTGCAGACTGAAGGGTCCTGGGTTCGATTCTGGTCAAGGGCACATGCCTGGGTTGTGGGCTCGATCCCTAGTAGGGGCGTGCAGGAGGCAGCCAATCAATGATTCTCTCTCATCATTGATGTTTCTATTTCTCTCTCCCTCTCCCTTCCTCTCTGAAATCAATAAAAATATAATAAAAAAAATATGAGCTCAAGAGCTTCCCCTCTGATAAGGAAAATAACAGGAGTATAGTACAGACCAAGGATGAAAAAGACCTTTGATCAGCCCTTCTTAGTTAGCAAGGAAGCTAAGAAAATTAGTACCTTTTTTAATTAGACCTCAAGGGAGATGAAAACAAGATGAAGAGGTGCAGGATTGGCCTTAAGCATGGATATGAGGTTTCTAAGCCATGGAAACCTCCGGCTGGAATTGGCTCACATCAAAAAACCCTTGCTCTGAGCACAGAAAGACTGGGCAGATTCTGGACTCCCTTTAGTTCTGCGGTTGGTTGCATACAGCTATTTTTATGGGCATAGTGGCTAACAGGGCCATCATTTTAAACCTAACTTTTCTAGTTCTCATGTCTTGTAGAGTGGTTTCCTTTTGTCCAGGGAGGACACCTTGCATGCTGAGGATGAAGAGAGAAGTCACCGGCCATGAGGGCCTTTTCATAACCTAAGTGCAGTGCACTCAGCCATCAGAGCTTACCTTTGGGCAGTGGAATCAACCCAGGAGGCTGGGCTGTGAGTAATGTGGACAAGAATGGTCTTCGGTAAGCTGGGCTTGTCACATAGTGCTGATTCTGGCTACTGCATACCTAAGACATTTTTTTTTTTTGTCTCCAGCTTTCTTCCCTACCCCTAATCTATAATCTCTTTTACAGTCTTGAATCATACTTCTGAACTCACTTTACGTATGGTTGGCTTGTTGCTTCTACCAAGCTTTTAAACTGAAACCACAGAATAACTCCTGCTGGAGCTCATTCTTCTGTTCTTTTTATGGGACAGGAATTACCTGCCAGCAGATTGCTGAAGCTCCACGTAAAAACCTATGCTTCATGGAAGAGGGCACAAAAGATCTAAGGACGAATGTGCCTTGGGCCAGGAGGCATCCATCATGGCCAGAATCTTTCCCATTTGAGTAGCTCTGTGCCTGCACGTGGACATAGGCAATCCCTGGGATGAGGAATATGGCACCACCAACTTGAATGTGTACATGTTACTCTTCTTAGACAGCTGGCTTATTTTCTTGAATAGAGGTTAGCTTGCCAATGTTTCCCCTTTAGCAGAGCAGAGAATGTTCAAGAACTGGGCGCTTCTCCAGAAAACACTGGCCATCTTGAGAATCTCAGGGGCTCAAAGCAGCTCTGATGACATTTAAGGAGCCTTCCTCTGAGGGCTGAACTTTCCTCCCAGCAAGTGTAGAGCTGAATCACTAAGGACACAAATGGAAAGGGAGGGGCAAAAAGTGAAGGCTTTATATTTCCTCTTCAGGGACGCAGCTCCAGTCTCACCTACCAAACTGTCCACTTCACCACCAGAAAGCAACAAAGGTAAAGAACTCCAGCTGTGCTTGTTGTCAAAGGGGAACAGATCAGACTAGCAAAATATGACATTTGGACAGGGTTGTAGTGAACCAAATGAGGGGAAGCTTATTCTTTAATCAAGTGTGGCTTTTGCTGACACCTTATCATACCTGTATCCTAGTGTTAATTTGATTAAAATTTCTTACTTCCACAGATGTTTAGTGAGTGGCTAGCCAGGGCTGGTCTAGATAGTTAAATAAAGCATAAAAAACAAAGTCTTTGTTTTAATGGAGGTTGTACTCTAAAGGGAGGGGGTTTCAGACAATAAATACATGTATAATATATAACATAAACTATAATATATGCATGTATATATATCTTATTTATATTTTATAAATATATATAATATATAAGACAAATAAGTACACTATGCATATATAATATATAGGGCAAATAAGTAAAACTGTGTATATATATGTATATACTATGGTAATGGAATGAAAGATAACTGGAGAAATGTGGCCAGTGAAAGCCTTATTGATGGTATTATCTAAGCAGCGAGAGAAATGAACTGCTGGAGTGAGCCACTGGATAATTTTTGGAAGAGCATCCTAGCAGAGGAATAGAACATGAAAAAGCCTTGAGGTGGAATCTGCTTGGCATGTTGAAGGAATGCAGGGTGGTGATATGACTAGAACAGAGAGAGCTGGTGGGGAGGCTGGTAGAAGATGACACTGAGAGTTGTAAGGGCCAGGTCATGAAGGAGTCTGGCCTCTGCTCTGAGAGAAAGGGAAGCCACTAGGGTTTTTTGAGCAAAGGCCATAAGCAGTTCTGCCGTTAGTACATAACCAACTGGTATTTAAAAACATCACTCTGTCTTCCCTACAAAATATAATGGAGGAGGGTCAGGATTAAAGTAGGAAAATGAATTGGGTAATTACTTCAATAATCCATGAGGGGGATGATGATAGCTTTGACCAGGGTGGTAGCTGGAGAGTGTGAAAAATGGGTCGATGGTGTGTATTTCTGAAGACAGAGAAAACGGGATTTTTTGATAGATGGAATGTTATGTGAATGAGAAAGTGTTTAAGGATGATCCCACAGTTTTTAGTCTGAGCAAATGAAGAAATGGAACTGCCATTTGCAAAAATCAAAATGGCTGCTAGGGGTGTAGGCTGGAGAGAGGTTCAGGAAGTCACGAGTTTGCTGTTGGACATGTTAAATTTGAGATTCATATTAGACACTCAAGTAGAGATGTTGAGTAGGTAGTTATATACATGGATCTGGAATTCAAGGGCAATATCAGTTTGGTAGCTGAAAGCATATCAGTGACAATTAAAGCTTGAAATTGGGTGAGATAACCTGTCTGAGTGTAAACGTAGGAGAGCACTAAGATTTGAGATTCTGCAAATGAGACCAAGAAGGAGTGGCCCAGTGAGGCAGGGGGTGAACCAAGAAAAAACAATGACCTAGAGGTTAAAGGAAGAAAGTGTTTGATGGCAATGGAGGTTTTTGGAGAATGACACCTCCCCAATGGCAAGGACTATGCTCAATAAGTTTTGTATCTACAATCCCTTATAGTTAGGATTGCTCAATAAGTGTTTATGGAACTGAATAAAACAAACTCTTCCTTCCTGACAAACCATTGTCCTTAGATAACACATATTCCAGAATTATATTTTTCTCTCAGATTTTCTTCTTCCAGTCTCCCATTCTCATTGACATCATGGCTGCGGCCCAGGGCTGAGGGCTTTGGACACCTTCTCATGGTATGACCTATTTGCTAGTATTACATTACTTTCATGGAGGAAATGAGCAGAGAAGGTTGCCTGAGTTTGTCTTATTGATTCTCACCTTGTTTGTTCATGAATGACCAGGATGCAAGTGCTCTCTTCTTGTGACAGTGGACAGTCTAGTGCAGAAGTACCTCATTTAGCTGAGTCTATGTAGCTCAAGAATTTTTCTGTACAAATGCCAAGGTGGGGAGTGTCATTAAACATGAAAATTCAGAGCACAAAAATCTAATTCCTTCTGCTCTTTTGCTCCAGAACAATCACAGATCACTTTTAGATGTGCACAAAAGATAGCTTTGAAGCATTGGTTGAAAAGAATAGTAAATCTTCTATTCATTAGAATCTAAAACTACTGTGAATTCCCTTCTCTAGCATTTTCTAATTTCTGAAGCAGTGTGGTCAGGCTCTTTAATTCATGAAATGTAATAACTAAACTCCATGTATTATCTATATTTCCAAGTAATATTCTGAGCTGTTTTCCCTTCTGTTCTCAGGTAGTGCTGGTCCTAAAATGGATTCTCTCAGCACAGCAAATGTTGAATTTTGCCTTGATGTTTTCAAAGAGCTGAACAATAACCATGTGGAAGATAATATCTTCTTTTCCCCACTTAGTTTGCTTTATGCTCTAAGTATGATACTCCTTGGTGCCAGAGGAAACAGTGCAGAACAGATGGAAAAGGTATGGAATGCATCAAAGATGTCCCCAGAGTCTGGAAGTTTTACCTGTACCCTCTGTGGGTCAGCCAAATTGCTTACATCTTTACACCAAGAAAACTGCCATCTTGTGAAAGAACACACTTGGGCAAATCATATTTCTTAAAAGTGGATAATGGCTTAAATAATGTAATATATTATAATGACAATAATGCAATACATGCACACACAGTTTTTCCTCACCATCGGTGGTTTCACACATACATTCCCACAATTACTTTTAGTGTTCTTCCTTTCAATGATTTAAACATAACAGAGAGCACACATGCAACACTATTCTTGCCCTATAGAAGTTTAATTTATAATACAATTTAATGTCACTTTAAGAATTATTGAGTTTTTTTTTTAAATTCATTAATGTATTTGAATGTCATAACAACCCTGTGTGGCAAGTAGCTATTGTTTTCCTATTTCATTGTTGGGGAAACTGAGGCTAAGAGAGAAAGGGTGACTTTTCAGGTTACACAGGCTGATATACAGTGATTTTTCATTATGTATATAGTTTATCGATGTGAAAAGCCTAGAAGACTGTCATTTAACAAGTTCCAGGGTACTTGCACATTCCATTATTATTTGTCTTTTATTTCTTTATTCCATATTTTGATGTAATTTCACGATTTATTTTTGCATTTAAAATAGGTATTGTGCTGGAAAATGTAATTGTGCTGGGCCATGTAATGTTTTACGTGGCCCTGGATGGGCTCTGTCATAGTGAATAGAGTGAGAAAGGAAGGAGAGGGGAGAAGAGTCTAGTGAATAACAACTCAGTCCCTGGGCCCTCATAGACAATGGTCCCAGGCATGTCACTTAATCTCTCTTTGGCTCAATTTCTCTAACAAAAATGGGGATAATAGTATCTACTCATAAAGTTGCTGTGAGAGTTAAGTAAGATTTGTAAAGGCTTAGTTCAGGACTTGAAATATAACATCTTTAAATGTTAGCTATTGCATTGGCCTTTATCTGAAATGGAAAAACAGGTACTTGTAACTGTTAACCTTTATAGACTATATGCTGCTTTTGATGTCAATTGATTCTTCTTTCATCTTCTAGGTGCTTCACTTTAATCATATTGCAGAATCATTAAAGCCAGAGTTTAAGGACTCAGCTAAGGTATGACTGCTGAGCTGTCAAGCACTCTTTGTGAGAGCACCAAGAGATAATGGTGCAGGGGTTGAGTAGCAGAGCCCCTTCTTGTTCCTTAAGGAGGCTTACAATGTCTTCCTTGGTATCCTCCTTCAATCTTCTTGATAATTGCTACAGCCTACAGAGTTAACATAGTGATAATGATGACAATAATAAAGTCCCCAGATTTTATCATATGACTTACTGTCATCCTTTCTCAAGCTTTTCTGTTCTTTTACAAACTGTGTGCCATGTTGAGCCTGCCATGTGCAGTGTTACATTTTAAGACTAGTGAGGGGACTGAGAAAAGACACGGAGCCTTTGTCACATAATTATACACCAGGAAAACAGGGCTCGATGCTGCCCAGCCCACCTGTTCTTAGTTCCTTCTGGTAAGAGGATTTCTTTAGAAATGAAATTTATACAGAACTCCCACATGACAATAGTTGTGTGTTGATTGTGACCAACAGAAAGCATATAAATGTGTATAGATTCATAGAACACTTATCTCACAGAACCTAATTTATTGTTAGGGAATCTTTGCTTTAGGGAATATAGGCATAACACCTCTACTGTCCATGAATTCCGATGCATCAAAGCTGCATGCTTAACCAGATTCCTCCTGTGAGGGACAGATGGGGGTGGAAGGTCAGTTCAGGGAGGAGCTGAAGAATTCTAATAGGTGGTCACAGAAATGGAGACATTGAAAGGAGTGTGAGAGAAAAGAGAAATGATTCTATAGGTACAAAGGCAGAAAAAAAACGCACAGAAAACTTGAATTATTGCCCTAAATATCCAATTAGGATCTCTTTGTTTATAATAATTTGAGTTTTGAATTAAAACATTGGGGCTGGAAGTGCATGTGCTTTTGCAATAGCTTACAGTTCTGCACACACTCTATAACCAGGGTCATAGAGAGCTGAGATTATTGTGCCAGAGGAAATTAGAGAAGAAAAATGCTTTCAACTTTCTTTGTTGTTTTCATGTTATTTATAACTCTTCTATAAATCAAGCAATTTAATCTAGCAACTTAATACTACATTCTTTGTTTACTGTGCTTTAGTGCAGCCAAACTGGAAGGATTCACTCAGAATTTGGAGCCCTATTCTCTCAAATCAACCAGCCAGACTCTAACTATACCCTGAGCATCGCTAACAGACTCTACGGAACACAGACGATGGCATTCTATCAGGTAAGTCCATTTGGAAAGGTGGTCAACAGCTTTCTTGGCATCCTCTGAATTTCACACCATAAGATAAATCACAAATGAAAAGAGTCACATTTATCTTTAAGAGATTAAATTTGGACCCATTAGAGTTTCAATGAAATGGTTTCACCAACCCCCCATTTAAGGTTCTGAAATATCACATAAAAAACATTACTTCTGCAATATCACCAAAGTTGTCCAAGAACCAATGTTAAGGATGAAGCACAAGACAAAACAGGTAAGAATTGACCCTTATGGACAGAAAAAAATAAAAAAATCCATTTCTCATCTCTTCTTCAAAAGTCCTAAAAGGCAGAGTATCAAGAATTAGTGGAAATTACACTGGACTGGGAGCCAAGAGATCTGAGTTCTGTTCTCCTTTTGACATATGACTTTGAGCAAGTGACTTCTACATTTAAAATGAGAGGATCAGACCAAGCTTTTTTTTTTTTTTTCTTTTGCTACAAAATTCTAACACTATTTATGCCATTTCCCAATAGCATTGGAATATGGAGTTTTATTGAATATTTACTATGTGTCAATCACTCTACTACATACATTATAGACATTATCTTATATAATCCTTACATAGTCCTAAGATGTAGGTACAAAATTGTCATTAATACCACAATTGTGAAGCAAATAATGAAAAGTCAAGTTGAGAAAGGTCACAGAGGTAATTAAGTGGCAAAGCCGAATTTCATCCCTGTCCAAATCCATATTCCTGTTTTTCATTGCTACGTCATCCTGCTGTGATTGAGGTGATCTGCTGGCTTTAGTGTCTTAGCTTTTGTTTGACCAGTGTGATTTTATATAAAGTTGAAAAAATGTCAATGTCTACATCAGAGAATACTATCATTAATTTTACTTGTGGTGGCTTATGCGGAGGTTGAAATATACCATGTAGAGACCTAACCTTTCGTTAGACCTCAAACAAGGAAACCATTTAATCACTCCGGTTCTCAATTTTCCTATGTGAACATTAGAGCAGTAACTCCCATTTGTTTGTGTCCTTTGAAGAGGAAATTGGAGGGATAGAGTGAAAAGATAGGCGCTCTACTGCAATTTGTTATTTTGCTCTGAACATTTTAAAGCTAAGAATGCCCACGAGATGACAGAAGTAGCAATAAAAAATTCCTGAACGTTTCTTTGGGAAAGTTATTTGATTTGATTAAATGTCTTTGTATGGATTCTGCTTCCTTTCCGACATATATGCACAAACTGCTTTTGTCTGTTATGATTTTAGAGTACATAGAACTGGAGGTATTTGTTTTTCTTACATTATTTTTGTGTTCTTATGCAGTTATCCTTTCTTTTACAGCAATATTTAAGTTGTTCTGAGAAATTGTATCAAGCCAGGCTTCAAGCTGTTGATTTTCAAAAGTCTACGGAAGAAACCAGGCAAACTATTAATGCTTGGGTTGAAAGCAAAACTAATGGTAAGGATAAGTCACATGTATGTCTCCAAACTTGATTTATGCTGGTAAACTCCCTGAGTCAGTATTAACGAGGAAGCAGGGTGAGGTCCAGAAACAGACACAACAAACTAACAGTGGAGGAAGTGGGGGGATATTTTGGAAAATCTCTAATATCCATTGTCCTCAATGATCTATCCAAGTGACTCTGAGGATGAAAAGAACACTGTTTCTGCATTAGAGAGGTGTTGTCATACATTCTGCCAGTAAGTTTAATTAAATTTAAATCTACCTTTCCCAAGTTTAAAACAAACCCTATGTATTGTTAAATATTTCTTTTTTAAAAATGGAACATTAAAAGTTCACATCAAAGATGTGTTCATTTCTTTTAAAAAATCTAGGTAAGGAAAAATTTAAAGAAAAAAGAGAAACTAGAAGGAATCTTTATTCACCCATCACTCAGCTGCAATGCTTATTACTTAAGCCAATCTTATTTAGTATAGCCGTGCCCTTTCCCACCACCTCTTTCAGCTTATTTGGGAGCCAATCCCAATATCTTTTTTCTCTCTCTCTGTTTCAGTTTGTGCCTGTCAAAAATATAGGCTTTTAAAAAATATGAACACTATACCATTATTACACCTAGAAAATTAAAAAATCATTTAATATTAACAAACATTTAATGAGTTTTTGTATTCCCCCAGTTGCCTCTTTTTTTTTGTTTGAATCAGAATCCAAATAATGTTTGCACATTGCAATTGGTTAATATGTTCCTTAGAGCTTGAGTTTTTAAATAAACTTTTTGACTGAAATATATGTATATTTAGAAAAGTGTATATATGATGTATTTGCTGCTCAGTAAATTATCACAATGATGAATACTCTGGTGTACCACCAACCCATGCCAGGAAAACAAAATATTATTTATTGGGAAGGGCACTCCAGGGTCACCCTCGTGTCTTCTCCCAGAAACTAACCCACCCCATTCCCAGACCTTAAGAGTTCTCTGACTTTTATTACTAACATATTTGTATCTATTATATCCTTTAACAGCAGTGATCTCTCAAAAGTATCTTGTCAATTGATGGATGTTATTCAAATTCAGTAATAGGTGACCAGATTAAAATATGCATCAATTTAGGTCTTTGTACTATTAGAAAATGCATGGAAAATTCCACACATTTTTTTTACATGTTAAATTACTTATAACAGTAGAGGATAATATGTTTTATCTCATATGCCAGCTCTGATCCACTGTTAGTGGCTGCCTGGGAACTCTGTGGTGAGAAAGAGTCTGAGACTTAAACTAAGGTTACCTGAAAAAGCCCACAATGGAGTCACTAGGATGTTAAGGATGGCAGGGATTTTTGTTTGATTAGTTTAGTGTTCTAGACTCAGTTTATTGCTCTAGTGCCTAGAACAGTGCCTGGCACATAGAAGTCTTTTAAAATATTTTTAGCATAAATGAATAGATTAATTAATGTTATCTGCCATGGGTGTACATTAGGGATCCACATGCTGGGTATTTATTTAGAGTATTGCTTTAATTTAATAATTCATTTATATATTTATCAATTTAAAAATATATATGCATATATATATTCACATATCACTTAATGTTAGCTATTGTGACTATTTAACTATTATCAGTAAGTTTAAATCCAAATCTATTATCTATTCTTTTTCTTATTACAAGGAAAAATTACAAACCTCTTTGGAAAGGGCACAATCGACCCTTCTTCTGTGATGGTCCTGGTGAATGCTATATATTTCAAAGGACAATGGCAAAATAAATTTCAGGAAAGAGAGACGATTAAAACCCCTTTTCAGCTAAGTGAGGTACGTGTTTCATTTTCAGATCGATGATACATTTTGGAGACTGCAATAAATTTTATGGACAAGTTAGGAAGTTTTAATGGAAATACTCATCTAGATCTCTGTAGGTACCTTTAACTGTGCAGTCTAGAAAAAAGAAATGAATTTCATTTTCATTTTTCCCTATGAAGTGACAATAACCTTTCTCAGAGGCACCTGAGAGGCTTTGGACATTGGGGTGTCCTGGAAGAGGAGAAAGCCTGTTCTCCTCTGGCTGTTCTCCTTCCTGAGTGTTCTCTCCATATATGCTGTGGCTATTTGCTCTAGCAGCACAACACAACTATTATTTTTCTCCTAAAAAATATCCAATTGAATTAAAAAGGAAATGATCCTATGATATAATTTTCCTATATAACTCATTTTATCAGGAAACCCTGGCTTTTTTTTTTGGGAAACATCTATATTATTGTTTTTATTACTATATCCATTATTTGAACAATTTGGCTCTCACCAGGACTTATATTGGAATACAAAATCATAACCTTTTCAAAGGAAAGCAATAAGTGTGTGTTTTGTAGTTGATATTTTACCAGCGTGTTTAGAGTGTTGGTATAGATATTTGTCATGCAAGAAAATCAGTGCACATGCATGTGCACACACATGTTTAACTATTGTCTAATTACAATCTTTCAAAAACATAGGGTAAGAGTGTAATGGTGGAAATGATGTATCAAGCGGGAAGGTTTAAATTGGCCTTCATAAAGGAGCCGCGGATGCAAGTGCTTGAGCTGCCCTACGTGCAGGACAAACTAAGCATGATCATCCTGCTTCCCGTGGGCACAGTGACCCTAGAACAGGTATGTTACAGGAATGTTGACAGTAGAAAAAGCACGTGTGCACATGCACCACACACACACACACACACACACACACACACACACACACTCTCTCTCTCTCTCTCTCCCTCCACACTGTGTATCCCACAATATCAGTGCAGCCAGCACTAATTTGATCAAGAGCTGGTTTAGCAGCATTGCCCTAAGGACTGTGAGAGGAAAGGGGGGATTCCTGGCCCCTGCCTTCAGGATAATGTATTTAGGGAAAACAACCTGGTGTTATATTTAAAAAGGCATCTGGTAGCAAAAGGGCCATGCTGTACACACATATTGATGATTTGACACTGGGGAAACACCTTCGTAATGAAATTATAATGCAGGTTGGGCTCCCAGTCCATGGACATCTAATGAAGTCATCTTCCTCTCAGGAGCAGTACTGCTGATCCAAAAGTCGCATGCTTTTGTGGGCCAACCACCATGTTTGGCATCTTGCTTTTGAGGGGAAATGAGAGCCACAGCCACTGAGAAGAGGTCAGGGTGGTGGTGCAAGTTTGAGTCTGACCCCTCTCCCTGGCTGCTGTCAGAGCTGCCTGGCACAGAGCAGGCAAGACACTAACTACTATGGAATGACCATAGCTCCTCCCAGGCTTGCTGGGACCATCCAGTGCTCTGCCAGCATGAGGAGATCAGTTGAGCTTCTGGGCCCTTGCAGTAGCTCATGTACACACATGGGTGCTGTTCTAACCAGAGCAAAGAGCACCTGCAAAGGCCTTAGAAGCATGAGGCAGCAAGATGACTTTGTGTCATGAAGTTGTGGTAACTTGGATCAGGGCACAAAAAGACAAAAGGAAAAGATAGAAAGCAAAACCACTGATCTGATATTGTCGGGATGGTGAGGTGACCCAAAAGTCTTCAAGTCTTGTAGCAGAAGAATGATGGGGTTTGACATGCTAGTTTGGAGCTATGGGGAGGGCTGTAGAGAGTTTCAAATGTCCAAGGACAGAAAGTGTGAAGAGTTTACAAAAACGTCTGGAACTGGGTGGAGAATAAGTCAGAGTTGTGAGGCTGCTTTGGGAAATCTGAGCAGGGATGTGGGAGTTGACTTGCTAAGCGTAGGCATCCAGAGGTCAGCTTCAAGAGTGGGGACAGGAGGAGATTAAAGTGGAGTGGAACAAGAGGTTCCCATGTCACAGAAGCCAAATGACAAACGAGTTCATAATGGAGATTGCTATTAAATGTTTCAGATATGAGAACCAAGAAGCAGTACTTGAGTTCTTCCAGGAAATGAGAACACAATTGCAGAGGCATTAGAGAGAGTTTAGGTAAAGCCTATACACACGGAGGGAATGAATTAATGCACATTGGGTAAGTTTAATTATGAAATATCGATGAGAAGTAGACAATAGAAAATGGAAGATGTGGATGAATGCAGGATTCCTTTATTTTTCAGATAAAACTTGAGCACAGTTTAAAGGCAGAAAAGAAGTCAGTGGGATTGAGTAATTCACTCTGAGAATTATAGAACAGACAGCAATTAACTCCGAGGTGTGTGCTTGGCTCCTGTGGGTCCATCTGTGTTTCCTCTTAGATAGAGAAGAGACTGAGTGTGAAGACATTTCACAAGTGGACCAGCTCCTCCAACATGATGGAAAGGGATGTCGAAGTCCATTTGCCCCGATTCAGACTGGAGATCAAGTATGAGCTGAATTCCCTGCTAAAATCCCTCGGAATGACAGATGTCTTCCACCAGAGTAAAGCTGATCTGTCTGGAATGTCACCAGCAAAGGGCCTGTATGTATCAAAGGTCATCCACCAGTCATATGTGGATGTCAACGAAGAGGGCACGGAGGCAGCAGCAGCCACTGGGGACAACTTTGTCATTAAACGACTCCCCATCCGAGTTCAGTTTATGGCGAACCATCCTTTCCTGTTCTTCATAAGGCATGCTGGCACCAACACCATTCTCTTCTGTGGCAAGCTTGCCTCCCCCTAAGCAAATGGTGTTGAGCAAGGTTCAGAGTCACAGAGGAGGTGCAGGGATAAACTCATAACTCAGAGCAGTTCCCACCTATCACACCTTTTTGCCTCAGTTAGGATCTCTCCCAACTTATTCCGTGAGTTACCGAACCCTAAGATTATGATAACCATGGAAGAACGTGTATTTACAGAAAATGGCTTTGTGGCTCTCTTCTCTTTGGGCCCTCAGTTTAGTACTGTCTGGTGACATAATCAAGTCATTGAGGGAAATTTTAAACAATTACATTTTCTTGACTTGTGTATATCAGTGAGTTCTTGAATAAGTGACTACTCCACCTCTGGAAAACCAATCAAAGGGTTCCCACTTTGGTTGGATTTTAAAATACCGTCATTTTCCTTGCATTTGTAAATGTAACATCCTGAATTTTAGCTCAAACTTCTGTATTGACTATAATAAATACTTGAAATGCCTTATGTTCTTTGAACCCATTTTAGTGGAATTTTTTGCCAAATTTTTGTCAGAACCTAAATTGAATAATAGACTCTCTTTTGATCTCCTTCCATTGGTGGCACATGTTTCCTCTTTGTGTCAATAGAGAAAGCAGAGCTCAGTGAGGCATTCAGTGCAGCATAGCCAGACCACAAAAGACACATATACCTCCAACAAAGCACCAGATTTGCTACCCCAGTGTGATGACTTTAAAAGATTCTGGTCCTTTCATTACTCATTTCCTAAGTGTGTGTATGTATATATATATATATATATATATATATATATATATATATATATATATACACACACACACACACACACACACACACACTAGAGGCTCGATGCATGAAATTTGTCCACAGGGGAGGGGGTATCCCTCAGCCCAGCCTGCACCCTCTCCAATCTGGGACCCCTTGAGGGATGTCCGACTGCCTGTTTAGACAGGCAGTCAGACATCCCTCTCACAATCCAGGACTGCTGGCTCCCAACTGCTCGCCTGCCTGCCTTCCTGATTGCCACTAACCACTTCTGCCTGCCAGCCTGATCACCCCCTAACCATTCCCCTGCCAGCCTGATTAATGCCTAACTGCTCCCTGACAGCCTGTTTGCCCCTAACTGCCCTCCCCTGCAGGCCTGGTCACCCCTAACTGCCCTCCCCTGCAGGCCCGGTCACCCCCAACTTCCTTCCTCTGCCAGCCTGGTCACCCCTAACTGTCCTTCCCTGCAGGCTTGATCATCCCCAACTGCCCTTCCTTGCAGGCCTGGTCCCTCCCAACTGCCCTCCCCTGCTGGCCTGATCACCCACAACTGCCCTCCCTTGCTGGCCATCTTGTGGTGGCCAGCTCGTGTCCACATGGGGGCAGGATCTTTGACCACATGGGGGAAGCCATCTTGTGGGTTGGAGTGATGATCAGTTGCATATTACTCTTTTATTAGATAAGATAGAGGCCTGGTGCATGGGTGGGGGCCAGCTGGTTTGCCCTGAAGGGTGTCCCGGATCAAAGTGGGGGTCCCTTGGGGAGTGGGGCAGTCTGGGTGAGGGGCCTCTGGTGGTTTGCAGGCCAGCCACACCCCCCGGTGACCCAAGTGGAGGCCCTGGTACCTGGGATTTATTTATCTTCTATAATTGAAACTTTGTAGCCTGGAGTGGAGCCAAGCCTTCTGCTTGCTCCATGGTGGCAGCCATTTCTGTTGGGATTTATTTATCTTCTATAATTGAAACTTTGTGGCCTTAAGTGGAGGCCAAGGCAGGCCAGGGCTGCAGAAGCTTGGCTTCCTCCATTGCCGGGGGCAACCCTAGCCTCCTGCTCTCTCCAGCTCCGTGGCTGCCACCATTTTTGTTGGGATTTATTTATCTTCTATAATTGAAACTTTGTAGCCTGGAGTGGAGGCCTGGGCTCACCTGGGTGCACGGAAAGCTTGGCTTTCTCCATCACTGGGGAAACCCAAGACTCTTTCCTGCTCTCTCTCCATGGCTGCAGCCATCTTGGTTGGGTCAGTTTGCATACTTGCTCCTTATTGGCTGGTGGGTGTGGCTGGTGGGCGTGACTTGGGGGTGTAACGGAGTAATGTGCAAATTGACTGTCCCTCCAACACACAAGATGGCCGCCCCCCTGTGGTTAAAGATGGCTGCCCCCATGTGGACACAAGATGGCCACCACAAGATGGCCGGCAGGAGAGGGCAGTTGGGAGGGACCAGGCCTGAAAGGGAGGGCAGTTGAGGGTGACCAGGCCTGTAGGGGAAGACAGTTAGGGGCGACCAGGCCTGCAGGGGAGTGTAGTTGGGGGCGACAAGGCCAGCAGGGGAAGACAGTTAGGGGCAACCAGGCCGGCAGGGGAGGCCAGTTAGGGGCAATCAGGCCAGCAGGGGAGCACTTAGGCATCAATCAGGCTGGCAGGGGAATGGTTAGAGGGTGATCAGGCTGGCAGGCAGAAGTGGTTAGGGCCAATCAGGTAGGCAGGTAGGTGAGCAGTTGGGAGCCAGCAGTGCTGGATTGTGAAGGGATGTCCGAATGCCCGTTTAGGCCCGATCCCAGTTAGGGATCGGGCCTAAACGGGCAGTCGGACATTCCTCAAGGGGTCCCAGATTGGAGACGGTGCAGACTGGGCTGAGGGACACAACTCCCCCTTCCCCCAATGCATGAATTTCATGCACTGGGCCTCTAATATATACATATGTTAGACATACACACACACACACACACACACACACACACACACTGAGTGGCCAGATTATTATGATCTCTGAATGCGTAATAATCTGGCCACTCAGTGTGTGTGTGTGTGTGTGTGTGTGTATGTGTGTGTATATATATATATATATATATATATATATATATATATTAGAGGCCGGTGCATGAATTCGTGCATGGGTGGGGTCCAGCCAGCCTGGCCAGGGGGAGGGGACATGGGTGGTTGTCCGGCCTGTCTGCTGGTTGAACTCCTGTTCAAGGGGACAATTTGCATATTAGCCTTTTATTATATAGGATATACACTGAGTGGCCAGATTATTATGCGTTCAGAGATCGTAATAATCTGGCCACTTAGTGTATATGTGGCCTCAGTCTTTGTTTTCATAAGCTAATATGAAGAGAAGACAGAGAAGGCAGACTATAGAATAATACTGACAATGGGTGATGACTGCTGTGAGAAGACTGTTCTCAGTAAGAATAAGCCAGGAGTTGGAATGATGTGGTGGGAGGGGAGGATTCCTTTAAGTGATGACCCCTGAAAGGCATTTCAGGGAGTGAGGGCTCTTTTCTGAGGAAAGTGACTTGATCAGATTTGCATTCTAGAAAGATCACTTGGGTTTCCAAATGGCCATCTTCATGATGGAAAAGAGGCATTATAAACTGCATGGATTAAATCACAGAAGAGCATTTTCCATGTCAATAATCACTTTTTTAGGACTAGGGCAGTTTCGCAGCAGGCTCATGGTTTATTTTGGTTACACATTGATAGCATCTTTGACAATTTAGGTGTGACAGTGAAAGGCGCCACTGGAATGCTTAATTGGGTGATGGAATTGTCCAGTAATATGGACATGAGTCAGAGTCAGCCACAACAGCTCTGACATTTATGCCAAGAATTCCCCAGTCTGGTCCCCAAGCACCTTCAGCATCATGTTGAAAAGATCCTTTGTTAAGACATAATAAAGCTGTTGGCTGACATTTACCAGACTGAGATTTGGCAGGGTTTCCGAATTCCATATGCAATCTACAGATTTATTTTTTTAAACACTGCTTTCTGTTAATTAAATCTTTGTATGACTTTGTATACCCTGTGTCTCTCAGACTACATGAAACCAACTCTCTTTATTGAATCTCACTGAATATTGTGGGTCCTTCAGAGTCTCATGCCTCACTTCCCTAGTTCTCCAAATCCTGTTTGGGATTCCCCGCTTTTCCCCAATTCATGGTTGGCTTAGTGTGGAATCTACGCCCTTCCGTCTAGTGCCACAAACCTGTGGGGAAGCCTATGACTTCACCAACAAGTCCACAAAGGTGCCACTATCTGTTGGTGCTACATCCAGAACTGCATTAGGCCAAGACTCCCTGAGTTCCTGGAGCTGCTGTTCCTGTCCAAAGGGCCCATGAGATGTTTCAGTGCTTGAAGTGGAGGCTGGGATAGGAAAACTCTCCCATCTATGGATATTGGTTATCCCATCCCATAGTTTCCAATCAGGTCTGTGGCCTTGTTCAAGGAGAGGCTACTCGAATTGTCCCAAGGGGGCTTTTCTCCCTGTGTGCTCAAGCACACAGATGGGTTGCTTGCACAGTTGCCCTTTGTCTCCAAAAGTGAATCACTATCCTTGGGTCATGGACACCCTGCATTTCCTCCTGAGCACAAATATTTTCTAGGATGCAAGTAGGCTCCTGTGGGCTTCCTCAACACCTCTTCATGCATGCCTGAATTTCTGCATTACTCTTCCCTGTTTTACTTTTCTCATTAGCACTTATTGCTCTCATTACACATTTTATTTATTTATTTTGTGTATGGAGAATCTCTTCCCATTATTATGTGAACTTGGTGAGGTCAGGGTTAAAAAAAAACCTTTTTGTGTGTTGTTGACCTAGTGCAAACAATGCCTGGAGCATAGTAAGTAGTCAATAAATATCAGTTGAATGAATTAAGGGATTCATCCCTTTAATGCTTCAATGTTTTGAGTGCCTACTCTGTTCTAGAGTTGGAAAGTGAAGATCATCGGTTTAAATAAAATAGGCTTGGCTGGCCAGCATGGCTCAGTGGTTGAGCATTGACCTATGAACCAGAGTTCTCGGTTCAATTCCTGGTCAGGGCACATGCCCGGTGTGGGCTTGATCCCCAGTGTGGGGAGTGTAAGAGGCAGCTGATCAATGATTCTCTCTCATCATAGATGTTTTTCTCTCTCTCTCTCCCTCTCCATTTCCCTCTGAAATCAATAAAAATATATTTAAAAAATAAATCAATCAGATAGGCTTGAGATAATGCAATGAACTTGACCAATGGTAGAGTTCAGTAGACAATTCTAATAGGATTGTTCTATAATTAAATTAAAATGGTCCCAGGCTGCACTGTGGACAAATGTTTTGTTTCTACATGGTCTTTTCTGATAAAGGAGATGAAAGAGCCTGTATACTCCCACATACCTCAGATGGTTTACGGTATACCTTGTGTTGAGCTGTGTTCTCCAGAACATCTAAGTTATGGTTTAGGAGAGTCAATGATCACTGTTATCAGCTGACTCACTGCAACAATTGTCACAAGTGCCAGGGGAATTGTCATAAGTGCCTGTCTGAGTGAAAGGTGTTGATAACAAGGAGCTGACCTGTTTAGTGGTTGCTGGATGGTTAGGACACCATTCAAATCAAGTAAAATTGTTATGTAGGGTCAGGAGTTAAACCTCATTGCATTAAATAATGTAACCGATTTGTCCAGTTATTCAGCTAAATTTTATGCAGCTTTTATACTCAAGGTACAACCTATGTGTCAATTGGTGTGTCATGAGCTCCTCCTAGTGGGTGAGACAATAATATGAGATGTATATAAGATATATCTGTGCTGTGGGAAGACCATGAGGATGACATCAACGACAACTACCATTTATTGAAGTATTAGAGGCCCGGTGCATGAAATTCGTGCATGGGGGGGGGTCCCCTCAGCTCAGCCTGCACCCTTTCTAATCCGGGACCCCTTGGGGGACATCCCTCTCACAAGCCTGGACCACTGGCTCCTAATTGCTCCCCTGCCTGCCTGCCTGTCACCCCTCCATTGGCCTGATTGCCCCTCACTGCCTCTGCATGCCAGCCTGATTGCCCCTAACTGCCCCCCCTGCTGGCCAGGTTGCCCCCAACTTCTCCCTCCCTGCTGGCCTAATTGTCCCTAACTGCCCCCTCTGCCAGCCTGGTCGCCCCCAACTGCACCCCTCTGCTGGCCTGGTTGCCCCTAGCTGCCCTCCCCCCTCCCCCCCCCCCCGCCGGCCTGGTTGTCCCTCACGGCCCCCCTGCCAGCCTGGTCACCCCATGCAACCTGCTTGTTCAGTTGTTTGGTCGTCCCTCACTAACCCCCCTGCGGGCCTGGTCATAGGCAGCCATCTTGTGAGGATGTGAGGGTTAATTTGCATATTACTTCTTGATTATATAGGATTACTACATGCCAGGAACCATTTTAAGTATTTTATCAATTTGATCCCCATAACTGTATGTGATATCACCTGGTCACTCTGACCTAGAATGTCAGTAACATGTCTAATGTCACACTGTTAGTTGTAGAGCCAAGATTTGAGCCCATGCTTTACCCTCTGTGCTATTGCTATATGCTACTCAGTCGCTTTGTGGACTTTGGAGGAGAGGTTAGAGTATCAATTTAGAGACTGTTTCTGCCACAGCTCCTCTTAAAATCCTGTAATCCCTAAACATTTTTTAGCTGACTCATTAGATTGTAGATATATTCTTGTAGTTCCCCATCCTATCACTAGATGGCAGGCTTGTTGGCAGGGGAAACAGGGTGAGGTAAATATCTGGTATGTAATTTGTAAATCTCATCAGGAATCCTGGTAAAATAGGTCATGGGCTATTTCAATCAGGCATTATAATATTTACTAAATTTATACTTATTAAATTTCTTTCACTTCGTATTTTTCCTTTTTATTTGTTCAGTATTTGCAAAGGGAGTATAAATCAGATAGTGGGGAATTTGGCTCATTCATGACTATGTCTAGAACAGTTTCTAGCCTCTAGCAGGGACTCAAAAAATATTTGATAACTCCTTTTCTTTCTTTCATGTTCTAAGCACCTAATTCCAAAAATTTATTTTATTTTGAACCAATTTTGGTCTTACAGAAAAGTTGCAAACATAGTAAAAAGTAACTTATATCTCTCACCCCATTTCTGGTAATGTTAATATCTTACATAACCATAGTACAGTTATCAAGAATAAAAATAATTAACATTGACATAGTCTTATTAATTAAACTACAAAGTTTTTTTGAATTTTACTCATTCCCCGCTCTCCCCCAACCCATGTCCTCATTCTGTTCTGGGATCAGACCCAGGGATTCATGTTGTATTTAGTTATTATTTATACTTAGTCTGTAAAAGTCCCTTGGTTTTTCCTAGTGTTCTGTGACCTTGAAAGTTTTGAAGAGTATCTATTATTTTATAGGATGTCCATCTATCTGGATTTGTGTGATGCATTCCAGTTGGAGGGAGATGATGCACTTTGGGGAAGAAAACCAGAAGAATAATGCTATGTCCTCAGTTCACTATATCAGCGATGTTTACCTTGATCACTTGGATAATTTAGTGATTGCTAAGTTTCTCCACTGTCAGGTTACCTTTTTATCCCTTTGTAGTTAATAAATACCTTGAAGAAGATTTTTAAGATTATGTAAATCCTGTATCTCCTCCAACTTCTGTCCACAAACTTTAGCATATATTGTACATCCATCACCTGTTGAACATTTTCAGATAAATATTTTTATAGATGTGTAATTGTATCCCTCAACTGGACATCTCTTCAAATATTTTTAAAGTGAGAAGTTATGTTCTTTAAAAATATTGGAAGAAAATATCAACAATTGGTATTAGATCTAGCCTCTTAAATCCATTAAAAATATAAAGAGACTTGGTGTTTATAAAAATTTACCCAGGAGTATAATCATTAGAAATTATAGGTGATCACAAAGGAAAAACTCATTACTAATTCTTCTCTTAACTCTAACCTTGTTAAAATTATGCCAATATCCTTCCAGAGTTTTTCTATGTATATATACATATATTTAAATTTATATTTTGAAAAAGATCATATTGCATATACCATGTTACACTTCATTTTTGTACTTAATATATTTTGGAAATATTTCTGTGTCTATAAACATTCTCTACAAAATCATTTTTAAGAGCAGCACAGTATTCATTTACAGGATTTATATAAATAATTTATTATTATATATTTTTTCAGTTAGTTTACTTTAAAAATTTAAATGTATCAGATGATAATTTAAGATAATAGTTGAGGGGTTACTTTCCCCCTTGATTCCTCATATCCACCTTCCAGACTTTCTATGCACCCACCTTTATGAGAAAAGACTATATGTGTAGGACAAAGACATTGCTCAGGTTTCTCAATAGATTTTCTAGACAATATCCTTGAATGTCAAACTTTCACTTGCATATACCTGAATTTGAAAGAGGCTAGGCTCTGAATTTGCAGAATGTGGCACTAAATATGCAGAGTGGGAACCATGAGAGGAGCAGAATCTGTGGTTAATTTGGTGCACATTTCTGTGGAGTATGTGTTTAGAGGACTAAAACAGCTTCAGTACAGACTTAAGATCAGCTTTAGTAGACAGTGCCAAAGACTACTATCCCAAAGTGGTTTTCCAATGTATATTTCCACCAGCAATGCATGAGAATTTCCTGTTCAAATCTTTTGCACATATTTCTATTGGGTTGTCTTCCCTTTTATTACTGACTCGCTGTACCCAGCCACGTGTTGCTGTGACTCAGTCCGCCATCTTCTGCTGATCTTCTTCTGTATAAAGGATATCCATCATTTCCTGTAACTGTGTTGGATACTAATGCTCGAGGATATCGCTTAGAGCATTTTCTGTCCATCATGCATGGTGAATTTGGATTCAGTGTGCCGCAAGGTCCATGGATCATATTTTTCATCACAACTTCATGCAAATCCTGATCGACGTCAGCATCGGGTATTTCAGCGCATATTACATCGTCGATTTCGTTTGAAGTGATTTTGTTATAGAGCCAGATTAGTATATGTGCATGTGGCAATCCTCTCTTTGGCCATTCTACTGAGTACATGCAGCAGCACACAGACCCAAACACTTCATGTTTTACCATGAAATCCACCAGCGATTTCAGCTTCTGTCTGAAAACACGTGCTGTGATGTCATGCCTATCCACCGGCGATTGCCCAGGAAGTAAGAGCTGTTGTATACCAGCACAAGCTGGATTGCATGTGAATGTTATAATAGGTCTGGACGCCGTAGTGACGAACATACGCAATTGCATCTTGAGCGTACTCATGCATATGACGTGGACTGCCTGTATGTGAAGATGGCAAAATCGTTAAGTCTTCCAATGTTAGTTGTATCACCGTCATTTACAACTGCATCTCGCAAATGAATGTATTCTTCAGAGCGAAGCTAGGTCTGATTCAAACGGATGAATATCAAACGTTCTGTTTCGATTTTTGCATACATATCTACAATATATTGGTGAATCAATTGACGGCATTTCAAAATGTGATTGTCTTCATTCTCTCGAATCATTCATTGCTATGAATAATAGTTCATTGCGCTGCATTTCATTTTTGTTTCTTGGCCACTGACTGGATTTATCATCTTAACCTTGAAGTGATATCCATCGGCACCATCCCAAAAATGATTGGATATTGCAGGGCATCGTAGCACCGATGAGTTTCTGCAACTTTTGTCAATTGATCGTTTCTCCGATGAAGAACAATATCTCTAGGTTGGAATTGATCTCCGACTATAACAATTGCCACTTCATCTATAGTTGGAGCATGGAATCTTTGCACATGTTCTCCAGCAGGCGTTTTGTCAGCATGAATAACAATCTTGTGTGTAGCAGATGGCATCATGTCAATTGCTGTTTTGAACAAACGCACTAAATTGTTCTTTCGTGAAGAAGCTCTTGCAGTTGGGAAACGATGGACCTTTTTATGCCGGTAGAAATTCTGCAGCATGCATTCAATTCATCATTGCTATCACCGATGAAATACATTTGTAGGAATTTATATTGACCATCTGGAACGGAAGCAGGGAGCCGGCTTTATGATAAATTTGTCCTTTCAGTTTGAAAGTTGGCATGAATTGAGCTGTTACGATTTCTGCGCCGAATGACGTCTTTTGGAAGCATGAGTTGTATTTCCTGATGTTAGATAGGAAGTGCTTTGATTCGGCGGTATATCCGGCAAGCAAAGTTTTTAATGGCTCTGGCGGTTCTCCAAGTTGAGGCAGTTTAATTTTTCCATCGGCACAACACATTCCTTTCGTCTCTCCATTAAATTTCAGAGCCTTGCAATAAGGACACACTTCAGTCATAGTGCCGATGAGAACATGCTGGGTTGTACTATAATCATCAGCTGGGTTGTACCGGAATGCAAGGCGATTGTAATCGCGTGATTGCTGAGCACGGAGTCCTGTTTGATGCTGATCTGCTGTTTCTCGTTGACATCTTTCAGCCACTCTCAGCCTGTCGCGTTCATTCTGTTGAGAAGGAAGCAGATCTGAAGCTGCAGAATGCAATCACTGTGCTCGCAACCGTGCATCCTCAAGTCTGGGACATGTCACTCTGCTGCTTCCTCGGCACGTATTTGAGCCATTCTTTGTCTGTTTCGCTCATTCACTGATGCCCCTTCTTCCTCAGTTTGATTTGCAATTACTCGCAGCACTGCTTCCGCTCCGCGAGTATGACTACCTAGGTTTGATCTTCTGGAGGCATTATTTGGATGAACTAAAGCAGATCGAACTATACTCACGAAATCAACGCTCTGGTAAATGACACAGCTCAATTCCAACGCAATGTCACACGAAATAATTAAATCTAAATGAAAATAAATCTAAATCTATGAAAATTCAATTTAACAATGCAATCGGAAACATTCAAATAGAATAGTAAAATATTTAGTATAGCGTGTGTTGCTTTTACGTCCAACAGATGGCGCTGGCTTTTAAAAAAAGCATGTTTTTACCTGTCACAGATGTGACATCTATATAATAGTAGGTTTAAGGTATATAAAAACACGCGGGAATTCAAATGCAACATTGTGTCAAAATTTCAAAGCAATTGGTGAAGAACTTTCGGAGATTTAAGATTTTGAACAAAAGAATATTTACATTTTTATTTATATAGACATTTTTATTTATATAGATTTGTAGGATTACTTTATTCATTCAGGACGACAGATCTTTGTCACAAATACTTATTGCAAATATCTTCTACCATTTGGTGGCATGTCTTTTCTCTCTCTTGAAGATGTCTCTTTGATAACCAGAAGTTCTTAATTTTAATTAAGTCAATTTACTGATCTTTTTAACCCATGCTTTCTGTGAGCTGTTCAAGAAATTTTTGTCTATACCAAGTTAACAAAGATATTCTATTTTCTAGAAATTTTGGGGTTGGTTTTCCATAAGACCTGCAATTCATCTGGAATTTGTTTTTGCACATGCTGTGAAGTATCGTTTAAACTTCATTTTTAAAGAAAAGTATGGATATTCAGTTGGTTCAGAGCCATTTGTTAAAAGGCACCACTCCTCCTCTTCCTCCTCTACTTAATGGTATTTTTATTTTAAGTGAAGATCAAACTGATTGATGTGTTTATGGCTTCTTTCTTCTGTACTATTGGTCTGTTTGTCTATCCTTGCACTCCTATCATTCTTTTAATTACTGTAGCTTTAAAATTTGTCATCTGCTATTGTAAGGTTGCAACTTTGTTTTTATACTTCAAAATTGTCCTCTTTATTTTAATGTAAATTTTAGAATCAGCCTGTCATTTTAAAAATACATACAAATAAAAAACTTTGTTTAGAATAACAAAAACAAATCTATGGAAAAAATTTGAAGCAGTTGACATATTTACAACATTTAGTTTTTCAACACATAGACATGATATATCCTACCATTTAAGTTTTCTTTTAGTTCTCTCAATTATATTCTTCAATCTTCTACGAAGAGGTCTTGCACATACTTTGTTTTTTGGATCCCTTTATAGATACTGTCGATACTTCTGTATGCTAAGTTAGCAGTGCAAATGTCAGGGCAGTAGATGAGATTCAGAGTCATGGACAGGTCTGGTGGGGAGAACTCATTTCTGTGCAGTCACGTCTGTTTTGATAAGTTTGTTTTGCTTTTGTCTTGTCATATTTGTTGTTTTCCAAAGTCTTGAGGTTGGTTCAGGACACTCTGTGGCCAGGCATCCAATCCATTTTTGACAAAGCCACTTTGAGAATTCATTCTTCTAAGACGTTGCCAATGATGTATAGCTTGGTATAACTTCTAGTACCTTTAGTTTTCAACACCATTTGTTGTCAGGCAAATACTGACTCTAAGGAGATGGCTTGCCATCTCAGGAAATTCCCCTCCCCTCCCCCCTTTAGGGATTTCCTGCTCTTATATTTAAATGAATTTCTAGGTTCCATGCTGCCACCAATCTGCAGCGACAGAGGAGAACAATAGAAAGTCACTCTGGGTTGGTCTTGCTGCCTCATCATTTTCCCTCTACTTTTGTCCTCTTTTCTCATGTCTAGATGTACAATGTAGGGACTCCACCACTTACTGCCTCAAGGTCACTCCTCATGTGATTGATGGGTATTTGCAAGTGAATTATTAGTAGTTAAGTTTTCAGGGAGGCAAAAGTTATATGTGGATATTTGAGTACATTGCATCAGTGCCCCTAATCCCTTCAATGTTCAAGGGTCAACTGTATACACTAAATACTTTATACATGTTACCTATGATCCTTTCAACCATAACTTCACTATAATTCTCTCCATATTTTCAAATTAGGAAAGCAAGACATAGAGAGGCTGAACAGCTTCCCGAAGGTCACCCAGGTACAAGATGAGAAGATGGAGTTTTCCCTTCTGAGTTCTGCCAGAAAAAGTGCACTTTCTGGAAGACCCATCCTGATGTTTGGTTCGGAGTAGATGGTCTCTGCTGCATATGTGGGCTGTCAGCCTTTCTCCAGAGTTGCGCATTGTCATGTGTTATTGACAAAACCATCTGTATGTTGCAAGCTTATCATGAGATCTGGACTTGAGTCACTTCATCTTTCAGGGACACCATTTGAACCCTAGATAATGACTGTCCTGGGAGTGGATAAAACCTAGGCATTAGACCTCTGTCCTGGGTGGAGCACAGGATTGGCTAAATTCTTTGCCTGCTGCTTGGCTCATCTTGACTCTGGCTCACTCTCATGTTTACCTTTTCCCTGTGTTCTACGCTGCTAGCTCTGATTCCTGACTCTTGACCTATAATTTTCCCTAAGTCCAGGTACATACAGTATAGATTAGAATGTGAAAGGAGAGTCTTTCGAATATTTTGCTTCTGTGGTTTATTGGGTTTAGCTTCTTCATGAATGAGTAGTTGGATGAATAACATGCACCATGGCCCTGCTCTCTGCTTCCAGCTGAGCAGGGAGATGCCATGAGCCTTCCTGAGCTAGACAAGGAAGCCCATCAGTAAAGCCCAGCATTATTCTCTGATTTTCCTCTGAGTACAGTCTGGGAGAGGGGAGGGACTTCTCACAAATTATTGTCACTGCTACTGCTGCTGTTACCAACCTCTCCCTTGGGGTTGAGCCAATGGGACATCTGGGAAATTTTCCCTGAACCTTGGCAGAGGTGAGATGGGAGGGGTGAGGAGTCTTAGGAGAGAGGAGGCAGGAGGAACTGGAGTCAGCAGTGAAGGCCTCCGAAGTGCAGTGGGAGGAGGTAAGTGGCATTCTTACACATGCTGGACAATTCTTATGCATTCTAGGCTTCTAAGTATTATCAGGCTCCCTAAAATTAATGGACAGTCCCTGGATCTGTTTGTGGGAGCATTCATCTGCCTTCAGTTACAGCTTTTCCTCTAACTGCATGGCTACGACCCCCACCTTCCCTTCAGCCTTGCACCTCTTTCTCCTCATAGCTCTTGGGTGAGGAAAGGCAGGATCTTGACAGTAAGACATTCCCTTTCTTGGTAAAACCATAGCTTCCTGCACTTCCTTGAAGGTATCATAAGCTCCCCTATCCAATCTCTGTTCTCTACACAGTTGTAGAGTGATCTTCGAGATCACCGGAGGACAGCATTTATAATGTTGGCCAACATGTTGGATACAGGGAAACCAGCATTATTCTTTCCCTTATGTGAAATATGCCTACTGATTGCTGAACAAACCCTGATTCTTATAAAAGATAACTTGTACTAAATATATTTAATGCTTATTTCTGGGATTTCTATCCCAGGGAGTCACAGCAATGCTGAATAGACATGTGTAAATGAATGAATATTTACAAGCTAATATTTTCTATTTTTTATAGCAAACAATCTAGCCTAGTGACAAGTTACATGTCAACTCCCAAGACAAGAACAAAAGCTAAAGACCACAATGTAATGTAATAGTTCCCCCAAAATTCTGCTGGCAGGAGATACTCCCTGTTGATTATATTTCCATTATTATCAATGATATTTGCAACTTTAGTGGCAATGGTGAGAGGCCTGAGTTTGTTGTTTTGAGCATTTTTTTCTCTTTACAACTAAGTGCTATGAACACTGAGACTTTTTAAATAGATGTCAAATATGGGTTTTATTAATCTTTGCCTTTTCATGTGCAAAAAAAATTATTTCATGTGATGACATATTTCTCTACATTCAACACAACACATTCTAGATTGATATTTATTTCTCAATTATCATGTGTTTGGTCAAAACAAGAGTCATATAAATATAGCAAGAGGACATTTTTAATTAAACATTGAATTACACTTTTGCCTATAACATAAGAAGATACTTGTGAATGAACAGGTTGATGAGATTGTTGGAGGTTAGGTCATATCCTTATTTTTAGATAGCATCAGAAAAACAATGTAGTGGGGAGGATCCAGCAATTGTGGTCTAGTGTTAAGATTATTCCATCACCTTGGGATTTGGGTGGATTGTGGTTAGTCACAGACTCACTTCGTAATTGTTTGTGAAGAGGAATGGAATTATGGATGAAAATCCTGCTTTAGAAAGAGACTGAGCAATATAACCAATAATGCATAAGCTTCTACTTTTCATTCTCAAAATGTCAACATAATTTTTTTCTGAGATTCTTCACAGAGTTGTTGAAAATTTGTCACCTTCATTCAGCTTTGTGCTTCAAATTTTCCTGCTACTAATTCATTTTTAAACAAGAGTAAATAGTATTCTAACAAGTAGAAAAAACTGAGACACCTCTCAGAAAGAAATTTGCTCACTAGAATAAACTATCCTATAGTGTTTCTGTTGTTATTACTTAAAATTAAACATTTTCAACCTAAAATGATTTTATGGTTGAGCTGGTCTAACTTTTAATATTTAAAAAATTGGAAAAGAATCCACTTCAAATTTGTGAAAAATCCACTTTAAATAAAATAAGCTTTTACTATCCTATATAATAAAAGGCTAATATGCAAATTGTCCCCATGGGCAGGAGTTCAACCTACTAGGAGTTAGACATGCACTGACCACCAGGGGACAGTGTAGAACATGGCAGGTGGGTGTGAAGGGAGGCCCTGGCCAGCAGCTGGCAGCCACTAGGGACCCTACCTATGCATGAATTTCATGCACTGGGCCTCTAGTTTTAAGATAATCCTGGTGCAGTCACAGTCAGAAGCTAAATTCATCCAATGCTTGACCTAAAGGATAATTGCTAGTCAAAATTTAAGCAGCTGATGTTAAGGTGTTTTGGGAATATAAAGCATTTATGAAGAGTATTTTAAAAAACAGAAAATCAGGGAAGAAGATTAGGGGCTAATGAACCATAACCTAGGTGAGTTTCGAGTTTGGTTGAGTGGGGTAGAAATTACTGACTGTAGGCAAAAATTACTGTAGCTATTTTCCTTTGTTAAAGATCATGTCCTTTGAATATACACTCACTAATATACTAAATTAAGGACTAATTTTTATAGCTTAAATCCTAACATCTCACCATGCCATGCTTTGAAAATTCCATTACTTGGGAGCATATTCCAGGCCATGGAAGCCAGAAAAGAACAAGTTTGACCTGTGTTTCTAAATGGGTCACTATAAAGAATTGCGTTATAATACAATTACAATTGAGTAGTACTTCCTAAGTTATGAAAACAGAAACTCTGCATGCCATTTATATGCTTAGAACCAAACTGAAGGCAGGTCCCAAAGTGAAACTTACCCAACTTTCAGCATAAAAGAGTTTCTCCCAAGACTCAAACTCTATGAGACCTGGCTGATTGGATATGCTTAGATGAATTTTTCTCAATTACTTACAGCCTTGGTTACCTAATCTAAGAAGCTTCTACGTCTCTATTCTTTTCTAGCTTGTGTGTTTCAAGTCCTCTATGTTTGAGGTTTCAAAGCCAAATTTGTCTTCTCTCTGATTCATATTCAAGTAAATATTGAGTGATTGGTTTGGCCCTTTCTTAAAGTCAGGTCTGTGCTTGAGTCTGGCTGTCCCTATTTGTATCTACATCTGCACACAGTTTCCTGCTCCTCCCAGGCCATGATTGCGTTGTCCTGAGGAACCAGATCCTAGTATTGCTTCCAAGAGGTGCTGTACTAGAGCACTGAGGCTATTCTCCTTAAAGTGACATGTGACTTGGTATGCTTTTAAAATCACAGAAATTAATGTCACTCTGTACTGGGATGTTTTTCTTGAAGAGTAAGTCTAAAACTCCTGTGGAAAATTAAATAAATAAAAATAATCAAGAACGTTTTGAAAACAAGAAGCAATTTTTAAAAAAATCTTTATTGTTGAAAGTATTACATCGGTTTTCCTTTTCCCTCTGTTAACCTCTTCCAGCCCACTCCTGTCCCCACCCCCAGGCCCTCAGACCATCTGTGTCCATGGCTTATGCATATATGCAGAGAAGTTCCTTGGTTAATTTCTTCCCACTCACCTGCCCCTGCGTTCCCTCTGAGGTTCAACAGTCTGCTCAACAAGAAGCAATTTTGAGGGACTTGTTCTATCAAATGCTGAAATATAGTATTATTAAACAGTTTTAATTAATAAAAAAGTAGACAGATTAATGGAACAGAATATAGCTCAGATTTTTACATGGTTAAAATTGAACTTGTGATGAATGGGAATCATACACATTTGGAAGAGTTTAAAGAAATAATAGTAGAATAATTAGTTATTGTTATAATTACATATATAGATTTTCATTTCATAGCAAAAAATTGTACAAGGAAACAAAAATGAAACAAACCAAACTAGTAGAAGACATGGGTAATCAGGTACTGAATCTCAGAGAAGTTCTAAACATAAGAGCAGAAGAAGAAATAATATATTTTTAACTACAAAGAAATATAAAATAGGAGTGAGGAGGGGGAAGAGTGACTAGGTGGAGCACAGAGGACATTCAGGTCAGTGAAACCATTCTGTATGATACTATATTGGTGGATACATGTCACCTGTTTGTCCAAACCCCTAGAAAGTACACCACCAAGAATGAATCTTAATGGAAACTCTGGACTGTGGGTGCTAATGATGTGTCAGTGGAGGTTCATCAGTTGTAACAAATGTATCACTCTGGGAGGGAGGCATTGATTATGTGAAGGCTAATGCATGTATGGAGCAGGGAGTATTGGGGAAATCTCTTTACTTTTTGCTCAATTTTGCTGTGAACCTAAAACTGCTCTAAAAAATAAAGTTTATTTAAAACCAAACAATTTTTCTGTGAGCTGCCTGTTTATGTCTTTTTTTTAAATATATTTTTTCTTCTATCAACTTTTTGGTATGCTGTGCTCCTCATGTTTAAGAGTTTTCCTACATATTAGAGACATAAGACTTTGTGGTATGTGTTATGAATATATTCTCCAGTTTGGCTTGGTTTTGGTGTTTTCTGGCATACACAAGTTTTATTTTTTTATTTTGGGGGGGCCGGCCGGAGGTGGGCTGCAGGAGGTTGGTTGGCCGGCCCCTCCATCGGGGCTGATCAGGGTGCCAGCTGGGGGTGAGAGGGACTGCGTGAGGTTGGCTGGCTGGTGGGGGGCGGGGTGAGAGGCCACAGGAGGTCAGCTGTGGGAGCTCACTGACCACAAGGGGGCAGTTCTTGCATTGAGCGTCTGCCCCCTGGTGATCAGTGCACGTGATAGCGACTGGCAGACCAGTCATTCCAATTGTTCAGTTGTAATGATCTCTTAGGCTTTTATATATATATATAGATTTCTTGTGCTGTACTTTACATCCCCATGACTATTCTGTAACTACCAATCTGTACTTCTCAATCTCTTTGAATTTTTTACCCAATCCCCAGCCCCCTCCCCTCTGGCAACCATCAGTCTGTTCTTTGCATTTATGAGTCCACTTCTGTTTCCTTTGTTCATTTTGTTCTTTATATTCCACATTTAAGTGAAATCATATGGTATTTGTCTGACATACACAAGTTTTAATTTTTATTTTGTAGTCAAATTTATCAGTCTTGTCTTTTTCTGGATTTTGAGTCATAGTTAGAAAGCTTTTTCCACAAAAGTTAAAGAGGAATTGACATATATATTTACTAGAGGCCCGGTGCACAAAATTCGTACACGGGAGGGGGGGGCAGGACGTTCCTCAGCCCGGCCTGCATCCTCTCTAATTCGGGATCCCTCTTGCAATACAGGACCTCTGACTCCTTGCTTGCCTGCCTGATTGCCCTTCACTACTCTGCCTGCCTACATGATCACCCCTAACTTCCCTGCTCTGCCTGACTGATCACCCCTAACTGCCCTCCCCTGCCAGCCTGATTGCCCCTAATTGCCTCTTCCTTGGCCACTGCCACCGTAGCTTTGTCTGGAAGGAGGACTGGATGACCGGAAGATGTCTGGTTGACCCGGTTTAATTAGCATATTACCCTTTTATTAGTATAGACTAGAGGTCCAGTGCATGAAATTCTTGCACTGGGGCAGGGGGGTGGGGGGTCCCTCAGCCTGGCCTGTGCCTTCTTAGTCCAGGAGCCTGTGGGATGCAGGCCTAAGCCATTAGTCAGACATCCTTAGCACTGCTGCAGAGGCAGGAGAGACTCCTGCCACTGCTGCTGCGCTTGCCAGCCATGAGCCTGGCTTTTGGCTGAGCGGTGCTCCCCCTGTGGGAGCACACTGACCACCAGGGGCCAGCTCCTGCATTGAGTGGGATCGAGCCAAAACCGTCTCTCTGACATCGCCTGAGGGCTCTCGGATTGAAAGAAGGTACAGGCCAGGCTGAGAGACCCCACTGGTGCACGAGTAGGGTCAGCAAGCGAGAGGTTAGCCAGCTGGAGAGGGACTGCATGAGGGCTCCAGGGCCTGTCCAACTTGTCTAGCTCAGTCCAGATCAGCTAGACCCCAGCAGCAAGCTAACCTACTGGTTGGAGCATCTGCCCCCTGGTGGTCAGTGCATGTCATAGCAACTGGTTGACTGGTTGACTGTCTGCTGCCTGGTGGTAAGTGCACATCATAATGAGCAGTTGAGTGGCCTTAGCATATCATTAGCATATTACTCTTTGATTGTTTGAATGGCTGACCAGATACTTAGCATATTATGCATTTATTATATAGGATTCTAGTACATCTATGGTTTTATACTCCTAATTCATTTGGAGTTTATTACTAGGTATGAGATGGGATGTAGATATAATTTTACCTCTTTTTAAATGATTATCCAGTTGTCCCAGAGTTGTTTATTTAAATATCCATTTTTTTATCCCATTGATTTGAGATGTTGCCTTTATCACATTCTAACTTGCTGTAGGTATTTGACTATAATTCTGGACTTTTACTGATTTTTGTAGATTAATTTTATACCTTTTACTTCACTGGATTCTTTTATTGTTTGACTTGCTTTTTAAAAATATATTTTTTTTCTTGATTTCAGAGAGGAAGGGAGAGGGAGAGAGATATAGAAACATCAATGATGAGAGAGAATCATTGATGGGTTGCCTCCTGCACATCTCATACTGGGATGTGGCCTGAATGGGAATTGAACCTTGACCTCCTGGTTCATAGGTCAAAATGCTCAACCGCTGAGCCACTCTTATCATTAATTATGTATGGCTTTCCACGTACACTCTTACAACATCTATAAATAATTTGACTTATTTTTTGACCCACTCCTATTCTTTGATTGACTTGCTAATTCAGTCAGTGTGATGCTCAGTAGTAGCAAAGATAGTAGGCATCTTTTTCTTTTCTTAAGTGTTTTTAAAATGTTCTTATGATGAGTGGGTATTGGATTGTGTCAATGGCTTTTTCTCCTATGTTGAGAAAATCATATAAAGTAGTTCCAACTTCCTATTTGAAAAAGCACAAGCTTTCCGAATCCTAGTTTTTTTGTATTATAAAATGGGAGATTTAGACTTAAATGATCTCTAAATTTTCTTTCACTGATTACATGCCTATCTATTCATAAAGAAAGAATTTGACTTATGTTTACCTCCCAGGTCACTGACTTTATAGAATTAATTAACAGAATTAATTAAATATGAGATTTAAAAATAACACTGCAAGTAGAAAAATATAGATAGAATATAGTTTTAAAGCATCCAGTAAGAAGCAGAATAATGATTTTAAAGGATAAGAAAGTAAAAGCTAATGGAAAAAATAAATACATTGTTTATATTTAACTTTGCCACTGGAACTGTTTAAGGGTAAAACTCAATAAATCTGGAGATTCAAAATATTTCCTTTTTTGAAAAATAATGATATTCAAGATGAGGTGAAAAAATAGTTCAGAAAATCAAATGGGACCAATTATTGCATCTATTTGGGAAGTAGAAATTCTGTGGTGGAAAAGGAACTCTAATTTGCTTGTTAAGAAATTAGAATTGGATTTTGTTTTTGGGAAACCTCCTGCCTGTGCGTTCATAAATATCATAAAAATAAAAGAGTTAAAATAAAAAAAGATCACAAATGGGCAATAGTGATGACTAAATCTTTTGGGAATTTATCATTCAATATTCTGTTGTGATCATGACATTGTGATAAAATGACATGGCACAAATAAGTGAAACCACTCAGACCCCTAGTAGTTGTAATTCTCATGGGAAGAGATCCTAGAAAGTTCCAAAGATTGCATTCATTTAAATGTCCAAGGGAAATAATATATAATAGTATTTATGGCCAACTGAAAGCTAAGTTTATTCATTTCAAAAGTAAAAGAGAAGAAGAAAGTGGAGAAGGTAGAGAGAGAAGAGAGGGTAAATATTTACATGTAAATAGGAGATGTAGACTAATTGAATTCTTTTGTGCTCTGCTCAGAGTGAAACAACAAAGAATACTTCAAGAAGTGAAAATAGACCTAACATTCAAAGCATTTACAACGAATTATCCATGACGCAACATGCAATTAAGTCATGGAACTTGCTACTACAGGATTTTATTCAAATAGATAACTTAGATTAGAAGGATTAGATATGGTAAATACAGTTTATAACAAAATGTCAATCTCTGCAGCTCAGAACAAACAAAACACCAAACACACAAATAAAACACAAGTGACTTTAGCTTTCAGGGAATATTTTAATATATTTTAGGATGTGAAGGAAATTTCTCTTGACTAATGTCTTATTGCTATTTTATTGATGGATTTTAATAATTACTCCCCAAAAATAGTGCTCCTGAATAAAAGGCAGAAGTGATGTAGTATGAAATTCATTGCTTTTCAAAGAGGAAGGTCAAGAAATAGCCATAAATGTATTATAACAATCAATTTCCCCATCTCAATTGTGCAAAGAGAAACTTCAGGGGAGAAAAGTGAAAAAAAAAATCTTATGTCAATGAATACAAGACAGTTTAGTGTAGTGAGAAGAATAAGAATTTTAGAGGCCTGCAGATCTTCATTCCAATTTCCCTAAACTTCTCTCACCTTTGCTTCTGCCTCTTCACACCCTTGTTATGCCTAGTCTTTAAATGTAGGAACTTCCCAAGGAGTCTTCTCTGTGAGTTGTTCTTCTTACTCTGGACTCTGTGACTGAGAGTCTCATTCATGGTTTTAATTATAACCTATGTGTCAAAGGCACCCAAATTAGTATCTCCATTCCCAACCACTTTTATATACGAACCTGAATTTCCAGGTACTTTCCCAACTGGATGTCATATGGGCATCTCAAGTTTAATATATCCAAAGCAGAGCTTATTATTTCTTCTCCCTCTGTCATGCATAGTCCTACTCCAGAATTTTCTGTCTCTGTTAATGACATCCTCATTCATCCAGGAAACAGAGCCTGAAGTTCCACTACCCTTTGGCATTGCCTTGCTAAGTATTTGCTAGCTACTTCCAGAACACAACATGTACATAAATTCCCATGAGTCTTTACTCATGCTAGTCTCCCTGGCATGCTTCTCATCTTTATTTTCCAAGTTCCAGTTAAAATGCTTGCTCATTGGTGAGGCCCATTTCCAATGAATTATGCCTTCATCAGTGCTTTCATTGGTTTGCCTTCCTGTCATAACACTTATTCTACTCTAGGTCATTTTATTCATTCGATAACATTTATTAAGGCTGATACTATCATCTACATGGGAAAAGAAAGGGAAATAAGTCTTGGTTTCTTGACTGAATCTTCTAGTATCTAGAATATATACAACATATAGCCTTACAGTGGTGGGCATCCCCATGTTAAAACTTGATTAAATAATTTTTAATATTCAAAAAATGAAAAAAAAATGTTGTTCAGGTAAGCTGGAGAACCACCACAAATAAAAACTTTCTGAGATGGGCAGTCATGACATCAAAACTCTGTGGCAAGACATCCCTTTCCTATGAAGTTAGTATGAGAATGACTATGAGAAAGCAGTGTTTGCATCACAGACACTGAGGTTTCCCCTAATTACTTACTAAATTACTCCCTACTTAGATAGGACATACACAGTTTGAAGCAGACAATGACTTTGGGTCTAGATAGACCATTTTTGTTTTATTTCCCGGCTTTCTGTTAGGAAAGGTGAGTATTTTTATTCACTTTATACCATGCCTTTAAAGAGAAAATATGGCTAGTGGTTTCAGATGAAACCTTCATATAAACTGTTAAAGATGGAAAATTCATTAATAGGAAAGAAAATGGGTTATATGATGGTTTAGTAGTTCCCCAAAGTGCCTATTTGTAATTGTTCACTTAATTGAGGCAAGAACCTACAAGAAGAATGTTTATGCATGGGCATTTGTGGGTACAGTGGATGAATGAAGAAACACAGAAGAATCTCTGTTATTCACCTAGTCCCAAGGATAAGCCTCAGCCAAAGAAACTGTGGAGTTGATAAGCTCTGGAAGATGTAGGTGCAGTAAGCATCCCTGCTAGATACTGGCAATAAGGTGTAAGAGTGAGGAAGCAACCTTCTTCTGACTTCTTAATGCAACCAAATAAAGGTGCTGACCCCTACTTGGGGTTCTATAAGGGCACCAGGAAGTAGTATTCTTAGCAGGGACACTGGTGATCTCTCAATGAGTACCAGAAACAGTGACAAAGGTGAGGAATCCTAAAAAATCCTGGAGATTGAGGATGTTGATGAGAGTACCTGAACAGAAGAGAAATAAGGAAGACCTATGTGATGGGTACAGGTGATGAGCAAAACTTCAAACATCACAGCAAGCTTCAGTTCTGGGTAAATAAGTGAGGACAAGAGACAGCCAAATTTAGGTTATTAAAATTCATGTGACCTTATCTGTCCTCAGGAACTGGTAAGGCCCATGGAAATTTGGGTTATCACTGTACAGCAAGGGAGAAGAATGTATATGACATGCTAGTTCCCATCGCTGAGTTTCCTTCTCAGACTTATGTCACTTTGGGATTGGTTAGTTGGGAGGAGGGTTAGTAGTAGGAGGGCTGTCTGTATTGAAGTGGGGGAGAAAACAATGGTGAGAAGAGCTTTAATTATGGGTGACTGGTAATTTCAGGAGGATTAGTCATTTTGTGTGTCACTCAGGTCTCTTGCCTTTTACCTACTAGCCATCTCACCATTTGGAAGTCCTTTATCTCTAAAATAGGTAGATAATAGAAAGACATGGCTTTAAAAATATTTCTGTTCATTCTGGTCAATGATCACTGTAATCAGAATACAGAGAACAGAAAAAATCCATTTGTAAGCATATATTTTCCATATTAACAACAATTTTCTCTATCAGAAAATTTACTGCAACCACTAAATCAAGATAAATTTTTAGGCATTATTTGTGACTTTATTTTTGTTTGTTATATTACTCATAAACTGTCACGGAAGTAAGCAATAGCTGCTCTATCTGATTTTGGAGAAGCTCCAGGATACCCTTCATCCTGGAAAAGAGGCAAAGCTAGATGAAATTGAGAAGCAACTCTAAGATGATGGTCCCTGCAGATTCCAATAGGTTTTCAAAATAGAGGACCCAGTCACCTGGGTAAGCAGTGGCTATGATTTAGAAAACATTCATCCAGAAGGACCAGGCTTGTTGTTCCTCCTGTGCATAGCAGCTGCAGGTGGGTGCAACTTCTAGCTCAACGATGTGATCCTGGTGCCAAGACTGGCATGCATTCCTCTCTGTGGCATGTTCTAATGGCAAAGGTCCTAACCTACCTCTGCCTAGACCTGACCACTTTTCAAAGGGAAAACCCAGATGTGACTTTCCATTGCTCGGTCAGAAGGGTGGAGAAGAGGCTGGCAGGGTAACAAGAATGAACTAACACCCCAAGTTTCAGCTCCTATCTGAAGCAGCTCAGTGCAGGTAAGCATTCAGGTGAGATTACTAACCTGACAGATAGGTCTCTGGAAAATTCCAAGTCAGAGGAAACTGGGAAGAAGAGTGAGTCGGGGAAGGATGGAGAATAGTACAAAGAGAAGCCACAGACAAAATAGTTTGGGGTCCAAATGAACATCTGATTTTGAGGAATGATGAAAATATTGTATTAAATTCAATTTTAGGCCTCTATGCCAAAAATCTTTACACAGGATAGGGTTGGAAGAAGTCGGACTACAAGAGCTCAATGACACATTGCAATAACATTGTACACTAAACTCCCGGAGTCACTGCTGTGTTGCTTCAGTCAAGTGATGCTCCCTCTCACAAGCAGAGGTATGTGCTGACACAGGCTGATAAACACTGTGGACCCTGACATTCATTGGTTTGGCTACATTAAGTGCATTGACATTGGAAGATCAGAGATGGGCAAGTTATCTCTTAAATCTGATTCGCACACAAACTGAATGAACCTTGAAGTGACCTCCTTAGATACTCGTTTGAAACCTGGTGCAAAGGCTTAATGTTTATAAGCTTCTTTAGGGACAGCACTTACTCTGACACAGGGAAACCATCTGAGAAGACAGAACTACGCATCAACAAACAGGTGCTTGGGCAGGGTATAGATTGTACCTAAGGACAGCCTTTAAAACCCAGTTCTAAGGATTTTAGGAAAAAAATATCAGTTTCAAGGTGTTTTCTTGGTTCATTAGATAGTACTTAATCAGACTACCACCCAGCTCTTCATTGTCACCTTCTTAAGTGCGTGGGGGAAACGTTTACCTGTAAGCAAGAACGGACCACTTTGGGGAAAGAGATCTGATTCTCATCATTGTTTCTACCAGATACAGTGTAGACACATTATTGATTTGCATATTCAAATAGGCTGCTCCCATATCTGCTGCCTTAGGTGAGAGATAAGCTCACTACTGAATCTCAAGAAAAAGAGGAAATGGCCAGTGATCACATTCAGAAGCCTGAAATCTCTACAGGTGGCTCCTCTGGAGGGATTGCTCTTCCGGGGAGGCAGCCTGTGTCACTGCCAGGAATTCTTGTTAGGTTTTGGGGTTGCCAGAGGGAGTACCGTGAGCCCTGGTTTCTGTCACGTGTCATGTCAGTCAGTCTTCCTGGTTTTATGTGGCACTTTTTTTTTTTTTGGCAATTTATTCTTTACTTCACTGCTACTCTGCTTATTCTTGACTTAAGAGTCTCAGCCCATCCTCCATCAAAACCTGCTCTCAGAAGATCTATTACTAGTTACATGATCCTATCTCAGAGGCATCTTATTTCTTTATATTTTTTGATAGACTTTTAGAAATTATAAAATACAACTTGGACACATCGAAGTGCATTCAATATAGGGCTGCAGCTGAACAAATAGAAAATTGCCAGCTCTTTCCCCCATCCTTTTACCAATAAAATTCTCCCTTCCCAGTAGAGGCAATCATGTCCTTAACTAACCTGCCCATCCATGTAAGCATCTTTAAAAATACAATTTTGCTTGGCTTGATCTTTTCATAGAGGGGACCCTGCTGTGTATTCTTTTGTTCCTGACTTGGTTGCTAAGCCTGACTTCTAACTGTAGCGTGGGACCCCACATATCTCCTTTCATAGTGATTTTGAGTATCAGTGAGCAGATATGGACATATTTTGGGGTGTCAGGAATACATTCAGTGTGTCTCAGGACATGAGAATGGAATGACCATGTGATGACATGGAGCATAGATTCCAGGTAAGCTATGGTCTGGGGAAAACCCTGGAAACTGTGGCAGACAAGAGGGAACCATCCCAGTGGGAATTTCACCAAGACTGGAAGGTTTCCAGGATGTGGGACTTTTGGTGCTAAAACCAAGGAAGTCTCAGGCAAATGGGGTCATGTTCATCACCTTGTCCTTCTCTCCACACATCAACTCCATGCTGTCAGCCATTGCCTCTCCCTGCTCTGGACTCTGAGCTTTCACTCACAATTGTCCTCAACTCCTAAAAGCTCTCCCCACTCCTGTAATGAAAATCCTTCTGATGGAGCAGGTGTATTATCTGCCTCGGATAGAACTATCACACTGAGGGGTAGTAGCAGTAAAACCCAGATTCTGGGAGGTAAATGCTATAAAAATGGCTGAAGTGATCCAACTTTGTATGTTGTAGGGTAATAACCTATAGTACAATACAAATGCCAAGTGGCATGGAGGGCAGGTGGGAAGGATGAAAATTATTGAAGGTCTATCCTGCACCAAACGCCATGCTGGTGATTAGGTACTTACATGCACATGTATGAAATATGTACAAAGATGCATTTAAAATGAAGATATAATATAATTGATATAATTGACTTGAATTCTTATTTTCTGGATGAGAAAATGGGGGCTCCGAGAAATGAAGTTACTTGCTCCAGGTCACACAGCTACAAGAGCTGCTGAGTTGGGATTTAAGCTCCACTTAGTAGTTTATCCTTCATCTATGCCAAGCTTATATATTATCTAAGGAGTGAGGAGTCCAAATGAGACCGAAAAGCTTTAGTAAAACAGCAGCTACCTCCCGTCCCCCTTCCACTCTGCCTCCCACTTAACAGGAACAGTAACTCTCAACTACCTTTTTTTTTTTTTTTAAAAAAAACAACAACACTTTATTGAGATATAATTGATTCTTAGCGATGTACGTATACTTATCACGAGTCTCGATGACTTTTAATGCTGCTTCTTGTATCTTCCTCCAGGAATCTAAATAACATGCCAGTGCTGGTCTTTCAGGCTTTTCATATTTAGAAACTCGCTACAGACCTCCTTTCATGGAAGGATCATTGCCTCTTGGATGTTCTGTTCCCACACTCCCACCCCACAGTCTCCTCCTAATACCCTTATGGAGATATATCATAAGTTTGCTCAATACAACATATTTAAATCATTACAACGAAGAGAATATTATCCACATATGAACTATAAAGGATGGTATGATATACATTTCACAGTGTAATCTTTGTTTTCTTTGGAGTTATTATCATTTTTCTTATTTTTTGTTTGTTTAGTGTTCAGTGTTTCCCATCTCTAATGTATTCCTTCTGATGGGGGTAGATATCTCTCCAAACACATCTGTCCCTCTGATAGAATATTCATCTTAGAGAACTTCAAATGGTCAGGGTATTCCATTTTAGCATTAAAGCATATAGTTAAAGGTAGGGGTGTCCTAGCTGGTTTGGCTCAATGGATAGAGTGTTGGCCTGCAGACTGAAGGGTCCCTGGGTTTGATCTGGTCAACGGCATATGCCCGGGTTGTGGGCTGAATCCCCAGTGTGGGGCATGTAGCAGGCAGCCGATCAATGCTTCCCTTTCATCATTGATGTTTCTATCTCTCTCCCCCTCTCCCTTCCTCTCTGAAATCTATAAAAATATATTAAAAAAAATAAAGTTAGGGTGTGCAAATGCTTGTAAGAATAATGTGTAAGGTAATGCCAGAAGCACTATGTAAAGTAGAACCTTTCTCTCCTGAAACAGTCAGCTAATTTACCTCCCTCAAATCCAGCAATCCCCAATTCCCTAGGCAGAGCTGTGCTTCCTCCCATCCCCATCTCCTCCAGCACTTTGCTCTTTTCATTCCCCTAGGACTGCACTGATGCTCCTCTGTGATAGTTACATTTAGCCATGTTAGACGAGGAAACCTTGAAGATGAGGCCCTGCTATGTTCCTCATTAGGCACCAGAGTTGGAGGAGGAGGAGGAGGAATCTAACAAACAATAACTAAAATCAGCTCTTGAATTTGAAAAGCATACCTTTCCACATATAAAAATACCAGTTGTACCACAATGCATGAATATCTACACATACAATAGGAAAGTACTATGTGATATTAATATCAAATTAAGTAAAATTTCATGCTGAAATTTGGTTCATTACAAAATATCTATTTGGATTATTTTGAATGGGATCTGTAGCTAATCCTCTACCCACTTCTTTTAGTTTGCTCCATAAAGGGCCTGAACACAAGTCCATCTTAATGACATTATTTAAAACTACTATGGTCATCACAAAAGCAAATAGGGAGTGTCTGAGTCAGAGGCTTTATATTTCACAGTCTTGCAAGGAACTCTTTCAGACTCACCCAACCAGCTGCTAACTTCCTCTATGAAGAGAGTAAGGTAAATATTTCTGAAGCCCATAACTTAAAAGTCTTTGCAGACACTGTTGAGAGAGGCACAAGAGAGCAGTGAATGAATCATGCTGCTTCTCTGTATCTGAGAGTCTAAACTCATCAAATGATATCCAAATTGTTGCCTGGTCCAGTTCTCAACTTCTCTATCTCATGGCTCTGTCTATCGCTGACTTTCTGTGGTATCCTGGGAGCACGGTGTACAGGGGATCAAGATAGCTGAACACTTCATGTTCCACTCTTGGAATTAAAAATAGCATTTGGGGAATTATGTACAAAACTAGATTCTATATTTCCAATGTTCCTAGTTAAGACATTGTAGGTTGAAATTTACTAATTTTTTAGATTAGACTTAAACTCTATTTTAATTGCATAGCAAAGTGCACATCTGATTAGAGATCTGTCAATATTTGAAACCACATTTTTAATATAAATGGAAAGATGAGAAAATATTTGTGTAAAGGAGTAACTCTATAGCACTTAACTTATATGGTAATGATAAAAATTAAACATGCTGAACAGTAGTTATTCATTTTTTTCTCCAATCTGTGTATTTTGGTTTGGTAAATACAGGAGTTTTTTTCTCTTAGTAATATTCCAGAAAAAAAAAGGAGACATATCTATACTATTTGTAATACTTAGAACAATAAAAAATTAAAAATTAAAAAAAATATTCCATGAAACATGATTATTTTTCCTTTTACCGACAAAATTATTCTAAGATTAGATAATATCTTGATCAAACATTTAAGGCGCATAGAGATCAATTAAGTATGGTAAGCTTGGGTACATGAAATATTATCATTGTACGTTCTTATTTTATTGAATGTGTTTTGGCTCTGTTTTTTCCTATGCTTTATTTAAAAATTATTTTTCTGTCTTTTTATTAGATTTTAAAAAATGCTTTAGTGAGTACATACTTATTCTTTTGTGTTGACAATAGGAAGAAAGGGATAAAGCATTTCTTGGATTGAAACATACCATAAGTAAGCAAATAGGCTTCAGGCTTCTATGGATTTCTAGGTCCTCAAGTCTGATGTTTGGGATTGAAAATTTGAGTTTTATTAACTTGAAAATTATAAATTAACTACATATCAATATATTAAGCTAAAGTATTTATGTAAGGAACATAAGAATACAGTATACTTACAGTAAAATATAAAGTTAATAAAAAGTCAAGTTCTTACCATATGAAAAGAATTTTCCTTCATTGCTATATTCTGACAATGGCATACGAGGTGGTATCATATGATATCTTTTCTGTAGCTTAACATTATTTTTTTTCTTTTCACCTTCCTTTAGTTATTTAGCTAGGACCCAATTCATCAGGTACTTGTTGAATTTTGCTGTGTGTTTTTCTCAAAGAGTTGTTGTGAAAAGAAATTATAGGAGAAAGAAAAAAATCACAGTTTTGGTACCATGTTAACATTTATTTATCTGTCCCCTGATGGAAACCTAGGTGTAAAACAATTAAGTCAGACTTGAATATAGTTCTCTGTTTGCCAACGAGATTCCAAGTTTATGTCAGGTGAGAAGAAAAGTATCTTGCTTTCATTTCTGGAACTTACAGTGCACCCACATAAAGCTTATAACATCAATTATGTGACGTGAACATACTTTTTGGTATTTATTTTCAACATATATGCACAAGATTGTTTAGAGATATATTATCTAGTGCCATTTATAATTTTAAAAGCCATTGCTTGAGAATTGATAATGGTCTAGGAATGTCTTGGTTCATATGTCTCTGTAATGATTATTTTTTCTAGTATGGTTTCTTTGCCATAAAACTTACCTAACTGATTACAAAAATGTACTTGATGCCTGAATCCACATATTTCTGTGTAGTTCCTTTTCTGTTATGTATGTTTTGTGAAAAGTTACCAGCATGACTAAAATATTAGAAACTGAAAATTTGTGATTATTGCTTAGAAAGTAATTTAAAGAATGATTTGAAAGAGTTTTTTCACCCCAGAAGGTAAAATAGTAAAACATAAATTTGTAAAGAAACAAGATAAGTTGGAGCCCGAGCAAAGAAGAATGTACAGAAAATGTGTTTTTGTGTTTTGGGATATGGTAGTATAAAGTAACTTCCAGACCCCAATGGACCAAGCAGTCAGTTCCCCTAACAGGGTCATTTAAAAATCTTCCAGGTCTTATTTTAAAGATTCTAGTCCATATTATATCAAATATATTAAAATATACCCATAATTCTCTCTTAAATATAATTTTCATTGTAAATAGTTTAAAAGGATTATTATGACTTTGCATTTAATGTTAGTTTTCTAAGAGTGATTTATTTCATATACTATGATTTTCAGCAATCAACATGAAGTCTTAGAAATTGTTTCCAGATAATCTAGCTCACAATTTCTCCCCAAAATTAAAGAAATTTTTATGACTATTAAACTTAATATAAAAACAAACTTATACTTCAAATTTGTATATTAACTTATATGCTCATTAATTTTAATTTTACCATTTTTCACACTTTAGAAACAATACTTATATTTCAGATGCAAAATATGATTTTGAGTCCCTGAAAAGTTTGGGGACTTTAGACACTGCCAATGTTGCTCACTGGATTCAATGTGAATTAGTTAAATATTTTTCAGGTAGCTATTAAAAGAACATAGGTGTTCTTTCTTGGAGTAAAGTTTATGTGGAGTGAGATTTTATCACCCTGTATTCTTGGAGGTATAATTGTAGAGTGGGACTTACCTGGAATTGACAGGTGCTAAATTTGACCTTGAAAAACAGCCTCATTTATGGCCTTGTGTCTTGGTGATGTTCTCAGGGCTTGAAATTCCAAAGTACAGAATATGGGGTTCTCAAACACGCTGGAAATGTTCAATTTGTTGGTTTTCAGGACAGAACAGATAGTTAGCATTTTCTAGAGAAAAGGAATGTAGCAGCTTTCATCTATAGCAGGTCAGGCATTTTATAGAGTTGCTTCACAATTTTATTTTTAAACTCAAGCTCTCATTTGGTAAAATAGAAATTGAAAATTTATTTTAATGTCATTTTTAATTTTAAAAGGCATTACATTTTTGTGACTTCAACAAAGTCAGTCAGATGACAATTTTAGAATATTCTTGTTTCAAACCATGTGTATGTCCCTCTTCCTGACATTCTTTTGTTTTCACCCCATTCCCTGACCCTTCACCCCAAATGCCCTGATGTTATGGTGTGGTCCTCTTACACGTGTAAACGTAGAAGAACGCATGTTTTTCTGTCCTGTCAATTGATTATTTCATTGAATACGATGAAACTTAAAAAGCTCAGAGAAGTTAAAGACTTGGTTCAGGTCACATAACTATTAGCAATAGGGTTGGGATTAGGACTGAGTCCCTTAAGGGTCCGTGTCTCTTGGGAGCTGCCACACCATCAGATGTGATATCACAGAATATAGAAGGGGAATAATTAAAGTATTCATGTTAATTTGTATAGTCTGGGGCAACCTCTACTGTGGCAGTGGAGAAAGTATGCAAAGAAATACCAAAACAGTTTCCTGAAGTATTCCATTGTGGGGACAGAAACAACATTATCAAGAATTCAGGTAATATCATTTTCATTCTGGATTCTACATTTGCTTTTATACCTTAAGTTCTCTAGTAAGAGATAGAACTGTGTTGGAAAGTCTTATGGATGTTTGTGATACATAAAATGGTAATTAACATTTCTATTACCAAAATAAGCAGAAAATGGCCTGAAAATAATAAATACACTTATAAGACGAAGGATGCATAATATTTGAAATTAAGATGGTCCTAAAGAAAGTTAGGATGTATGATTATTCTAAGAATTTGCATGCAGACTATGATGGAGGCAATGGGCAAGGAAATGCTGTTAAATCTCCAGGACTATAGCCCCTTTAATAGACTGTCTAATGTTGTAATACTTATTTTACTGCAAACAACTTAGAAATCTGGGGTGATTTTAGAATAGGCCTATGAATGTGTTTGCTTAGGACTTTAAAATGCTGGGGGGGAGGTTGAGTGGGAGTGATGGAGGAGGCTATAGGGGGATAAATGGTGATAGATGGAAACTTGACTTGGGGTGGTGAACACACAATACAGTGTACAGATGATGTGTTGTAAAATTGTGTACCTGAAACCTGTATAATATTGTTAACCAGTGTCACCTCAATAAATTCAATAAAAACGAAAATATCAGAGGCCACTTGATAGAAATGCCATCAAGGAGAAATAGGAATTTGTCTTAGATAAGAATATGAGACTATGGGCAGAAACACAAAAGCATTGCACTAGAGAATATAAATGTGAAAAAAAAAGAGTGTATCATAATATGTTTGCCAGAAGAGATAGTTTTAGAGTGTTGGCAACAAGAATACTGGACCAAAGGAACTTTTTGTTGTTGTTGTTCTAAGTTATTAGATGGTTACATCCAAGGCTGAAGAAATGAAGCTTTTAAAAATGAAAAGAATATACACCCATTATATTCACAAAAAAATACACTTGGAACTCATTTTGTTTCCTTATTCTTCTCCAGGCGACACTCCATTTCACAATGGCCTCCCTTGCTGCAGTAAATGCAGAATTTTGCTTCAATCTATTCCGAGAGATGGATAACAACCAAGGAAATGGAAATGTCTTCTTTTCCTCTCTGAGCATCTTCACTGCCCTGGCCGTGGTCCGCTTGGGTGCACGAGGTGACGGTGCTGCTCAGATGGATAAGGTCAGTCTCAGTTGTGGTTTCTGCAATGAATCTTTAGGGCAACTTGTTCCCCCCCCCCCCCCCCCCCCCCCCCCCCCCCCGCCTGGAGTATATCTGATTGCAATGGTGGTCCCAGCTAAGTGAGGACATATCAATGAGCCCCTCTCCAGGTGTGAGGAATGCACACAGCTCGCAGCCCTTGTTTTTCAGCTGGGAGACAGCAAGACTGTTTCCTGAACTGCAGTGTTGTTGTTTTTTTCTTAGAACATGTTCTCAAAGTGTTTCCCAGACCAGTGGTGTCACCTAGAGGGCTTGTTAGAAATGCAAACGCCACTGAAGCAGAAGCCATGGGGATGGATCTCAGCTATCTGTGTTAAACAAGCTCTCGAGGGCCTAGGTGCACACGAAAGTTCGGGAACCACTACTTGAGTAGATACCGGTGAGAAAGAAAAGCTCCAAGGAGATAGCAACGAAGTCCTAGTTGAAACGCGAGTGACCTGGGCACAAAGAACATAATAGGGCAATAGGGTAATAGCAGCCTCCCCGAATGGTCATCACATTGTCACTACCACTTTAAGAAAAGTGCTTATTAACTCACTCTGGTATGCTGCCCTGAGCCAGGCTGCACAGGGAAGTGACATGATCATGGTTTCCCACACTTTGTCAACGGAATTTAGCAGCAGGAGATACACCAGGCTACATGTGGAGGCCATTGTCACTCCTTTCATTCACCAATTCCTCCCATTATGGCATCCATCTATATGTCTCCTCTAAGTACTACCATGGACCAAAGTCTTTTTTCTTTTGATGTTCAAATGGTCCCAGTTGGGCCAGTACAAATCCCTTTAAACTTTTCTTTTTAAATAAGTTTTTCCAGATGATTCTAAAATATCTTTGCTTACCGACAGTGACCTTCTTTAATTTTCTTGGCTCAAAGAAAGGCCAGCTAGTCTCTGCAAAGGTTGGTCCTTTTACCAGGTAATAGTATTAAAGCCTACAATTGGTCTGAGTGAGGTTTTGTGGAGTTAAGGTAGCCTGGAAGCTGCTTGCCATTTGAGTGAAAGAACCAGAAAAAGTATATTGATTTACAAGGTCATGTGTTCAGTTTCATATTCTTTTATTTAGCTATAATATAACTGTATTTTCTTGTTTTAATATAAAAAATCTATTTCCCTTTTTTGGAGCTTCTTGCCCCTCTCATCTCTCACAAAATATTTCCATTGAAATACAGTATGTCATAATTTTTTATCCTAAATCACGTCTTTATATTACAATATCATTTAAAAGTTATACAAATTTAAATTTTCTAAAACACAATTGTGTTTTACCCAAAACATTGTAAAAATAATTACTATAATATATTCTTTAGTCTACTACTTTTGTGGGAAGAAGTAATAGTTTTGTAATTTGGCATAAAAATACAGGTAGAAGCCATTGGGATACAGGTGACTCATAGTATTATTTTTTTTTACCCTCAATCCTAATATCCTGAAATTTCTTACATTGTATAGGTCCATAATTTTCCTTTTTGCCATCATCTGAATATATTTGTTACCAGTTATTAAAAAAAATTCTGATTTTCTTACATAGGGACACTAAGGTATTTGAAAATACAGGATTCCTAGCATTTCAAATTATGGTAAATATGCCCATTGAAATTTTATTTAATATTAAACACATTTAAATATTATTAGTATTATTATTCATCTTTAGCTACAGTAGTTTTATTATTGGATCTGTAATTTCTTAGAATTCTGAAAAATATGGAAACAGATATGTACCGCCTTAATATCGTATCAGTCTAGTTTACTAAAAGCAAATTATAAATGTCAGAAAAAAACAACCAAATTAGTCTCAAAATGGAGTAAAATTAGAAATAATCGAAGAATGATATTAAATATTGATGCTATTAAAGTTTTTCTCAAAAAGTAAAGAAGAATGATTTCTGGAGATTCATATACTTTTTGTATTGTCTGGGTTCCACAAAGTTAGCTCAGAAAAGACACTGGGAGTGTTGAGTCCTGACACTTTACGATGCTATTTTATTTTTATAGTACATTCATTTACTTCCATTTGCCAACCTATCCAATAATGATGTTAGGGCCTTTTTCTTCTTCTTTTCACTTCTCTTCTTTTCTTTTTTTTTTTTTTAAAGAAAACTACAGAACATTTAAAACAGTTAGTTTTACTTTGGGAGGAATTTTGGCCAAAAAGGAAAAGCTTTTATTTCTCCTTGCGAGGTTTCACATTAATTACCAGGTTCTTTTCATGAGGGAGTGAGTAAAATGTTTAAAGCTGAGGGATAGACATCATTCAAAGGTTTTCCCACAAAGGCATTTATATTTTCCTCAAGATTACACATTAATAACTATGACTTCCAAAGCTTTCTCCCCCTTCTTTTGCTTAAATATTTCTCCCTCAGCTGTTTTGATCCTCCCACCCCCGGCCCACCTCTTAGGGAGGAAAGACACATAAGGGACCAGCTAAGTTCAAGCTCGGGGAACACACTAGCCAGGCTTCTCTCCCTCTCCATCCTATACTGAGGTGATTGATGGTGATAGCTTCTCTGCAACATTTTTGTTTTCATTTCAGGGACACTGACAGGTAAACTCATCCAGTTTCTAATATAAATGTTACATTGCAGAATGAAAAAAATGATAATGACATAATCGAAGTTATAAAGACTCATGCTTTTATTCCCTCTCCTTGTAACAAAAAATTAAATGATTCCATGGAAATGGAAGGTCTCATTGAACCTTCTTCTCTTAGACAAGTTACCAGCTCCATGTTCACCCATGGAGGAGTCATAATCACAATGAAATTGACCCAAAAGTTGTGAAGCAGAATTGTTTAAGGACCTTTACGACTCTACCACTTGGGAAGAGATAACTATAATATTGTTTTTTTTTAAATTTAAATTCTTTATTGTTGAAAGATTACATATGTCTCCTTTTTTCGCCATTGACCTCTCCCCAGCTGCTCCTGCCCCTCAGCACATGCCCTCACCCACCTACTGTCTGTGACCATTGGTTATGCTAATATGCGCGCATACAAGCCCTTTGGTTGACTTCTTACCACACCTCCTCCCCTTCCATAGTATTCTTTAAGTTTAATTAAATTATTTAAGGCATTGAAAATCTTTGTGTTTGGCCAAAGCAAAATGAGAAAGGGGGCTGATGTTCGTCATGTTCCGTAACATCATAGAATTAGAGGGGAAAATGACACTCAGACCGCAAAGACCTCACTTGTGAATTATAAGTTGACCACTAATTTGTATAAATCTGCCTTGTTGATTTTACCTTATCTTTCATTCCATCTCATATTATTATTCAAGATTAAGAAGATTTAGTAATGAGATAGGTTCCAATTCTCTGTGACCTATTAAGACTAATAGTGGCACTCATGGCCTTGCTAAGTTTTCATATCTCTTTCCAAGCTGTTCCATTTCCCCTAGCCCAGTGGTCGGCAAACCACAGCTCGCGAGCCACATGCAGCTCTTTGGCCCCTTGAGTGTGGCTCTTCCACAAAATACCATGTGCAGGCGCGCACATACAGTGCGACTGAAACTTCGTGACCCATACACAGAAGTCGGTTTTCGGCCTGGGCGAGTCTATTTTGAGGAAGTGGTGTTAGAACACTCAAGGGGCCAAAGAGCCGCATGTGGCTCGAGAGCCCTGGTTTGCTGACCACTGCCCTAGCCAATTAAGATGTTGCTATGAATTAGGGGTCTGAAGCCTTGAGATCAAGAGCCCCCACAGAGGCACTGATCGCAAGATTGACTTGTTTAATTAAATTCCCCTTCTGTTTACTCCCACTGTCCACTAGGGATGTGGTTCAAATATAGCATACAGGATCCCTTAAAGAAAAACTACATATTTCTACAAAAAATCCAACCATTAAGATTTCAGGAGTCACTCCTTGTAGAGGAGTTTGCATTTCAGATCCCATAGATGTAAGGTTCTGGGGAATTCAGCTAAAGTACAACAGAAAATAAAGACTTGGGAATGGAACAATTATTAGAATAATGGGGTTATGAGAACCACACTGGAAGAGGAAAAACTTAAAGCTGTTTTATTTCAAATAATTTCAGGATAAAAATTATATCTCCCAAGTCCCAGTTTAGCTTCATACTTAGGAATTTCTAGATAGTCAATAACAACTTCTCTGTATTATGCTCCCCCGCAATGTGATTAGCCTTAATCTTGCCTCCCACTTGATTAAACAAAGATTTTTATTTGACCCCTTTTATCCTTGTCCAAGTCTAATCAGTAAGTACTTATTAAATTACTCCCCCAGAATGAGTAAACTACAATAATTCAACACATTTCATTGGTAGCCATTGATTTAACTCTCTCAATTTATACTTTTTCCAATGAACCACATGTTTTAACCAAGTCAATAGGGTAACTGCACATTTCCTTCCTGCTCTATGTTCTCTCTCTCTCTTTCTCTTTTACACACACACACACACACTACCAATGAAGTCTCCACACCTTATTTTATTTCCCCAGGTCCCTTCTTGTTCAGCCTGACCTGTTAACTGTTTTCTCTGTCCCTGTTTGCAGGTACTTCACACCAATACCATGTCAGGACATGGAAACTCTTCTAATACTCAGGTAAAGACCATGTTTTCTTTTAGGAAAACAGACTATAAGTCTAAATTTAGAAAAATTCCTGTCTCACTGACACATTTAAGTATGCTCCCTGTCCTTTTAAGCAAAGGAACATGTTTCACTCACATTTCCATATTGCAAATATTTCAAATATGATTTTTTGATAATATCTTTGTTGATTATTAATTTACCAATTTTTACTTGTGTATTGGCCACATTTAGGCAAGGTAGTGTGGAACTAAATGTTTTACTTTTACCTTTAATATTCACAGCCAACTTACATTAGTAAAATGAATTATTAAGTGCACATAGTAGGCAAATTCATTATCTTCAGTTAATAATTTTATTCTAAGGTTAATCATTTACTTTAGTAAATCCTTTAACTTTGATCACAGTCACTACTGTGAGAAAGGGTAAGAAATTGTAGATTTATGTGGCATTATTTGATGCTTTTATAGTGCCATTATTTTTCAATTATTTTATTATCCAATATACATGTTTCATATCCTACATAAATAGAGTATGCATATCTTTTCAGTCCAATAATATATTTTTATGAATATTTTTAATAACAGCCAGGACTCCAATTTCAACTGAAAAGAATTCTCTCCGATATAAACGCATTCCACAAGGAATATGAACTCAGCATTGCCAGTGGTCTTTTTGCAGAAAAAATGTTTGACTTTCATGAGGTAAGTTCAGCCTCCTGTCTTAGGTTATTTTAATTCTGGACCTGAGCCTTATTCAATCTAGCATCTGATTAAAGGCTTGCATCTTTCTACTCAGCCATACAAAGGTGTTTTCTTTCTTGTCACTACTAATTATGTTCCCAGGTTGTATTCAAAATATCATCACCTGCTTTCAAAGTACAACTTTACTTCACCCGAGTGATCCATGTATTCAGGGTCACTAGATGAACAGGCTCCCAAACCAAAGAGAACATGTCCCTTGGATGTGATGTGGACCTGTCATTGGGGTGGGAAAGCAGACAGCCCACTTAGGGTTGTCTCTGGACAGCAGGGGAAAAGTCTGTCATTTTTCTCTCTGGGCTTTGTGTCTACAGGCGTAGTTTTGCATCTCCAGTGTTGAATTCACCCCCTTTTTTCCTCAGGCATGCCTTTCATTTCTCCTTGAAGGACTGACTTATTTATCTTTTCAGTAAAATCATTTATAAAAAAGAGTTGCTGGTAGTAGAGATGAGACCAGCCATTGGCAGAGGAGCAGTTAAGACTTGACACAGAGGTGGGGGGTAGGTTTTCTTGAGGTCAGCAGACTGAATTTTAGTATTACTATTTGGTGTTTGTATTATAGACTTATTCATCCTAGTATCTTCTTATCCAAATACCAATGAGATAAGAATGCACTCTATATATTGCTATGTTCAACTCATACTCTGGAACCATCATTGCTGTGATACCCGGAAGCTGGTTAGTGCTATTCAAGCAGACACAGTGGCCGTGTTTCTCTGGGAATGTTTGTTCTCCCTTTTAATTTTCTAGTTCTGAGATAACTATAAAACTGCACCTCTGTGACAACTCTGGACTAATTCCTACTTGCATCTTCCCAGCTCTTTGTGTTCCACCCAACCATTATTATGTTCTCTGCCTGTCACCCACTCACATTCTTTGCCCCTTTCCAGCACCACTCCCAAATCCTTTGCCAGCATGCCAATTATAAAGCATTAGGCCACGTTGTTTTTCAATCTTAACCAAAGAATCCTAGACTAGTGTTCCAGGGGCCACCCTGTATGTTCAGCCCCACATTTTTTGTCTCTGTTCCCATGCAAACTGCTGTGTCCCTGAAGGACTGTCAACTCTCTTCAATTGGAAGTTGATATATCTATCATGCTACTATTTAAAGTAGGCTCCCATGTTCCCTTTTCTGGCCTTCAATGTGTATACAGAGCAAGGCACCTAGAAGCACAATAAAGGTGAGAGCTGATCAAGAACTTGGAAAAATGGAGACATTGAAAGTCTGCTCATGATTTGGCAACATGAAGATGATGACACAGTGACCTTTATAGAGCAGTTGATTCTTACAAATCAAAAGCTATGCACTTGATCTTCATTAAATGTATAGGAAACTGAAGGTTAGCATGTAGAATTCACCCAAGTGGTTTTATTGCAACAAGGGCTCTTCTCACCACAACTTGATGACCATCAGATATGTTTAAAAGCAAGAGTAACAGTCTAAGCATCATGATACCATAATGGAACTTTGAATGATGAAAGCTATTTATTCTTCAATTTTAAAAAAGAGAGAAAACTCTTTTATTGGTCTAGGATGAGGAAACCTCAGCTCCCCCTTCACTCATAGGAACACACACAATAAAAAATCTCTAATTCAACAATTCAACCAGGTGACTGCATCAACACAGACCACAGAGAAGGGTATCACCCAGACCACTGATTAAAGAAGAGAGTCCCTGATGTGATGAAGAGCGAACCATCCTATCTAATAAAGAGGGAATATGCTAATTGACCCTCATGCCATCCATCACAAAGATGGCAGCACCCACAACCAATAAGGAGGGAATATGCTAATTGACTGTCCCGCTCTCAGAGATGGCGGCACCCACAGCCACAAGATGGTGGTGTCCAGTCCCCTCAGCCCCCTGGGGTGGCAGGTGCTCACCTGCCTCTGGAGTCCCCCAGGCCCCTCAGCTCCCCAGCCACCCAGGGCCAGCCTGAGGTGCAGGCAAGCCTCGGATGTCAGCTTTCCAGTAGCCCAGGGCCGCCTGAGGCTCAGGTAACCAGGGCTGGCTGAGGCTTGCGCTGCTGGCAGTGGCAGCAGCAGAGGTGTGATGGGGCATTGCCTTCCCCTGATTTCTGGGTTGCCTCCTGCCCCTGAGGACTCCCAGACTGTGAGAGGGGGCAGGCCAGGTTGAGGGACCCCCCTCTCCAGTGCATGAATTTTCAAGCACCAGGCTCTAGTAGTCTATAAGAAGACAAGAAGTATCAGTCTATAAGAAGACAAGAAATTTCAGATTGGGAAAGAGGAACACTCTTTCCCAATCTGAAATACTGCTGTACTATATGTAACAAGGGGCCTCCCAAATGACTGAATCCCATATTCATTTTTTAAAGGCATTTAAAGGTAGAATGAAGAGTGCCAGGGTAAGGGTCAGGTTTACCTGAGTCTTAACTCTGTCACTTTATTGCTTTGTGTCTTTCAATAATCAGTTGCTACGTCTAAACCTCAGTTTTCTGGTTGATATAATGAAGGAATTATACTTAATAGTCTCTATGGCTCTCAACTTTCATGACTGAACTTGTATTTTTGAATCTACAATATGCACTGAAAATGGAAATTGTGCATAGTATTTTTGTGGCAGCTAAAGTAAAGTGTCATTAATGTACCATCTTTATTCAATATGCAACAACCATTTTCTGAGCTCTGACCAAGTGCAAAGAATCATACAAGATATAGAGTGGATGCAGAAATATAACTACAGGATTCATGTTGAGTTAACATTTAAAAATCAATAAATGTAATTCACTACATTGGGCGATTAAAGGAGAAAGAACTTGACATCAATTCAATAGATGCAGAAAATAAAATTCTCACAAACTAGAAAAGAAATTTTCTATATAAAATGTTTTTGGTAAAATACAAAATATTTTTGCCTTAACACCAAGAACAAAATGAAAATGTTTTCTGGAGTCATAAACATTTTACTGGAGTCATAACCAATACAAACATTGAACTAGAAGTAACAGACAGGAAGAAAAAGAAGTAAAATTGATTTGGATTGGTAAGGAGGAAATAAAATCATCATAGTTCACAGATAACAACAGTGTATGTAGAAAATCTAAAAGATTTTAGAAATCAGTTATTAGATTTAATAGTGAATTTAGCAAGTTTAGCATATAAATTAAGTTGCATTTTTCTTTTATTTATAATTTAAAAATAACAGATAACATCTATATCAAATACCTGGGAATAAATCTAATGAAAGATGTCCACAAATAAAAAAGTTACTAAGAGAAAGAAGGATTTAGAAACAAAGGATACCCTTTGTTTATGCATAGAACACTCAATATTATAAAGATTTCTATTTATAGATTAAAAGCAATTAATTTTGGATAAATTTATGAGCTGATTTTAAAATTTGCATGGAAATGCAAAGAATTAAGAAAAGAGTTAACTGTGAAGAAAGGGAAAAAACCAAACACCAAAACACCCAGAGGACTTACATTACTGGAAATTAAAGCTTAAAAGCTACAATAATTAAGATTTTCTGGCATTTTTGCAAAGATAGACAGTAGGCCAGTGGAACACAGTAGAGAATCCTGAAACAGATGCATAGAGACAATGGATTTATGATAAGTGTGACTCTGCAGAGCAATTTGAAGGGATGATGTTTGTAATAAATGGCATTGTAATAAATGCCATAGCAAAAAATGTATCTTAAACCCATCCATATACAAAAAAATCAATTCCAGATGGATCATAGATATAAATGTAAATGGTGAAAAAAATTAAAGTATTTAGAAGATAAATATAAATTATTCTTAAGACCTTGGATAAGAAAAGATTTTTTAAATCTTTGTTTTGGGATATATAAAGCACTAATCATATAAGATAAAGCAGATATGATAGATAGCATTAGAATTAAGACTTTATTTTCATTAAAGGACATCATATAGAGAATAAAACGGCAAGCCACAGTGACAGAATGTGTTTGCAATACATATAAGAATAAAAAAAACTGACATTCAAAACCAAAAACTCCTACAAAACAAAGAGAAAAACATAAACAGCCCAGTAGAAATTCTTGAACTGACATTTTACAAAAGAACATATTTAAATTACCAATAAACATATGAATAGACAGTCAGTCCTTAATAGTTTTATTCTTTGTCATTTGTGTCTCATGTATCCTTTTAGGGACATAAGCAGCAGGGCTTGAAGGAGATTGGCAAGACATACTAGCTGGACTACACAAAATTTATATATAACACACACACACACACACACACACACACACACACACACACACACACAATTTTGGTGGCCCAAAGCTCTTCTAGAATTTTCCAGAAGTGTTGACGCCATGCAGTCATCAAGTTCTCTGGCCAGGGATTGGTTCTTAAAACTACTCTGTGTAGCCAGTGTCAAAATGGATGGATGGATGGATTAATCAGAAGATGGAAAGAGCATTATTTATAGAAATTATATAAAACCTTCTTTATAGAGGTAATATTATCCTGCAGACAGATAGTGGATAAATAACCAGTCCTCATTATTAGGGTTGAAAATCCTATAAAATTTATCAGGATATGTACTGACAATACATATAACTTGTAATGAATCTTATTTTCCCTAATTATGAAAATACTAGAGGCCTGGTGCATGAATTCATGCATGGGTGGGATCTGTCCGGCCTGCCCTGATGGGGTCTGATCAGGGGCTGGGCTGGCCGGAGTAGGGGTGGGGTGAGGGGAGGGGCTGTGGGCACCTGGTCGGCCCCACTCCTGATGGGGGGGTGAGTGTGGGTGGGGCCAGTAGGGGGGCCGGGAGGTTGGCTGGCTGGCCTGCCCCCAATTGGGCTGGTTTGCTGGCCACAGTGGGCGTCATATGACAGGTCATTCCAGCTGTTCTGGTTGTTCTAGCATTCCGATCGCTGGCTTTTTATATATATAGATTTCCCTGAAAATGTACATGTGTGTATTGTATTGCTGGTATGTTGATAAATTAGATAGCTATGATTTATATTTACTAAAAACAACAAATATTTCTTGAGCACCTATTATGTGCAAGACAATGTGTCAGGGACTGGGAATATAATAATAACTAAGGCATATATTGTCCTAACTTTACCAAATTTACTCTCTTGTGAGGGGCTCGGGAAATCTCAGATGTAAGTAAGATGCGGTGTGATAACAGGGAGTATTGGAGGACACAGGAGGGTCCAGGGAAGACTGCTATCAAGGAAGGGCATTTATGCTTGAAACTAGAAAATGATTGAGACATAACCATGGGAACTAGGGAACATTTCAGGCAGAATGAATGTTGTTCAAAGGCCTTCAGAGAGACAGGACACGTGGCACTTCTGAGAGCTTCCTGTAGTTGAGTCTGGCTAGGGAGCAGAGTGTGAAGGGGACAGTGGCTAGAAATAGAGAAGTGGATGCAGATCAGCAGAGCCTTGCAGGCCAGATCCAGAGATTTAGGCTTTATCTTAAGTGAAGGAAGTAGCCTTGACATGTTTTCAGTAGGATGGGGGTGATATCAGCAAGGGAGAGAAGTTTAGAGGCTCTTGATGTATTTATGGTGAGAAAGCAGCGGTAAAGGCAAGGAGGTGGGCATTAGCCATAATCTCTGTTAGTCCCCTCAACCCATTTCTATCTTTCTAGCTGCATTTCCTTATCTTTGAGGCAGGAACAAATCCTTGAGTAGAGTAGTAAAAATAAAGAGACAAATTCAGGAATGTATTTCTTATATGCTTAGTTGGTGGTGATTTGGAATGTAAGAACTGCATATTACTTACAGAACTGTATATTATTTGTATTTATAGGAATATATTAGGTGTGCTGAAAAATTATACAATGCCAAAGTGGAACGAGTTGACTTTACAAATGCTGTAGAAGATGCCAGATATAAAATTAATAACTGGGTTACAAATGAGACACATGGTGAGTGCAATGTTCAATTTTTCCACAGGATTGGTCAGTTATATGGGAATGTTGAGAACTGTCAACATTACAATTAGGAGTCTTTTGTACACAGAAGGCACTGCTTTTCCTGATCCAAAGCAATGATTGTTATTTAAAATTGCTTTAGTATTTGTCTGTAATGTGGTGTTGAGCAATCTTAATAATTTGAATGCTTTATGCTTTTAAGAAGTCGTGGCTATTGCATGATCTCATTTGATTGGGAAATAAAATAATAGATTTTATTATGGCCATTTCATAAATTAGTTATAAGCTAAGGTAATTTACCCAGTGATCCTCAATATCTTATGCCTGGCTAGTGAACAAGATTAAGAGCAGTTTATAGGACATTTTTAATGACCACAACATATTTCATTCTAATGATCAACCCAGCATCTTACTGTTCCTTTTTGGACTGAAGGGTCTTATTAAAATTATGACATGCTACTGTCTAAGAAATATATTTAATATCATTGCTTTTTCTAAGGGATTAATTCTTTATCTTTAATTTAAAGGTTATTTTTATTTATCAAAATAGTATATGTGGCTTCAGGTAGTACCTTCAAGAAAAAGTACATCTCTTTATAGGTAAGTCTCTTTCACAACTTAACACAGAATCACAGCTAATGTTCTGTACAAAGCAAATAAAGACATCTATTCCTTGTTGTTTTATTAATCGACTGACTCCAAAGTCAGCCATTTCTTTACCTAATGCTTGACTTTGTTTTATACTTTGAACAATATACATGTATTTGATGAGGCTGGCTCTGTATTAGAAATATGAGACATGTGATTTGTACTGTTAAAGGCAAACATTCAACAGCATACAATTAGTCCTGCAAACAAGAATACAGTGTCTCAATATTCTTTTTGTCATAATTCATCATTACATCAGTAGAGGGTGACTTTGACCATTAGCCACCACATGTTTCAAATATACTATTCACACATCAAGAGAAACTACACAATTACTTTTTTAATGACTGAGTGAGTTTCTATTTACTGTTTAGTACTTAAAGGTATGAGATTACTAATACTCTTTTCAATTTTGACCATTTATTTATTTATTTTCCTTCCTTTTCCATGCAAAAAATACATATATAATTATTCTCATTTTGATCAGCATATGAACTCAATGTCATTTGGGGGAACACTTCAAATACTGCCAATGTTATAGCAAACCCACGTAGGTTTTATTGCTCCCCATCCTCTACACACTACCAGAGCCATCCTTTTGAAAGACAAATCTGATTTATCAAAACCATGCCCTTTCTTGTCTTCCAATGAATAGTGAACAAGAATTCTCCACTGCCTTCAGGAAAATCCAAAATTCTTAGCAGACATTGAAGGCTGTTCCTTATCTGGCCCCTGCCTCCAACTTATCCAGCTTTACCCTTCCTATAGCATCAGAATGAGTTAGGGTTGCTCCAGACACTCTGCTCTCCCAGGCTTCCAGGTCTGAATAAACAGTCCTGGCTTTATGGAAGTTCTCCCAGTCCACACCTTGCCCTAACCTCAGCAGGCTACCGAGCCAGATATGAGTGCCTCTAGCCTGTGACCCAGCAAACTGAGCCATGTGGCTATGGCACCAGGCGCCTTTGTTCTGTTGGTTTTTGCCTTCTCTGTACTGGAGTGTGAGCCCAGTGATGACATGGACTGTCTTTCATTGTTGTGATTCAAGTATCCAGAGTTAAATGCAAAAATATCATTAATGTGGAATGAAGGAAGGAATTTCCTCTTTCGCTGGAATGGGTAAAAATTATACTTGGATTGCTATGGCCTGGTCAATTCAATAAAGGCATTTTGGTGCCTGTGAATAGGGAGGGGATCTGGGAATTGTCTTCCTGGGTCGGAATCCTCTTGCCAGTATTTCTTGTTGCATGATTCTGTACAAATTACTTAACCTCTCTCTGCCCAAGTCTCTTTGATAATTACAGTCCCACTTCACAGGGATTTTTGTGAGGATTAAACTAAATACTGCATATACAGCATTTAAAAAATGCTTGATGGAGTAATTGCTCATAGATTATTATAATAACTATGTGATAAGAAAAATATGCTTATCTCATCTTAATTTTAAAAAAGTTACATTAAAAATTTGACATTTTTTCCCTTCAATTTATTTCTCCAAAGGCAAGATCAAAGACATCATTAGTGAAGGTAGTATCAGTTCATCGGTGGTCATGGTGCTGGTGAACGCTGTGTACTTCAAAGGCAAGTGGGAGTCGGCCTTCACCAAGAGTGACACTAGGCACTGCCGTTTCAAATCTCCCAAGGTATGGAGATCTGTTTAACTTAGGAAGTATTTTGCTGATAGTATTTCTTAACAGCAGTTGTGATGTTTACATAGACAAAGACTGGGATCAGCAGTTCTCCACTCATTTTCTACTGCGTTAACAATATTATACAGTCAACTGCTTATAAGATAAACTTTCTATTTTCCTGCTATTGCAGGTTATAGAATACAACTGGAGGTGCCCTATAAATTGAAATTTCTTAAAATATATTTGAAATTGAGAAAAGGAATAACATACGAATTTATTTGAAGGCATTCCAGTAGGAGGCCTGTAAGAAGAAAATGTGACTAAAGTCTAGGTTTATTTTTCATGATTCTAACTGCAGGGTGCACAGAGTCATTTAATATCAATGATTTTCCCTGAGTCAAGGCAAATATATGTTTCTTTTTATAAAACATAAAATTGTGTTTAATAAAGTTATGCATTTCCAAATACTGATTATATCTGTTCCTTAATTTAATTCTCTTTGATTTAAAACAACCTTCTAAAATATGTATTCTTAAAAAAATGTAAACCAATTTGTACATAATAACCTTAGTATAGTAGAAACATCAAAGGCCTTGGAGTCAGAAATACCACATCGGGGTCCTCACCTCGACTCATAGATGTTGCCTTGTCTTAGCAAGTTAACCATTTCAAACCTCCTCACAAGTGAAATACAGTGATTCCATAAAGCACCTCTAATTTCTCTTTCAATCACCCAGTCTATTAAGCTGAGGTAGAGAAATTCAGATTTGACTTTTAAACTTAGTTTTATTTTTCAAGCGGAAAATGCAATTGAAATGTTCTTTTTACATTGCCCCACATCAGAAGTTTAAGACACAGGAGAGCTGAATGCTGGTAGAAATGAGAGGTCACTGGATGAGTGAGGAGGTGGGGAACGAAAGGCCACTTAGGCAGACTGGAACCACAGGTAGGGCAGGAGGAAAGCATTTGGGAGATGTTTGAGAAGAAGGAGAAGACACAAAAACAGAATAGAAAGGTAATAGGCTTGTCTTGGTGACTGCCCTTTGCATGGAGTGCAGCCAGCACTGCCTTGTGTCCCTTACCACAGGGTCGTCCTAAGACAACCTTGAGGAGCAAGTTTACAATGCAAGTGTCTCCATGGGAACAAAGAGGGGCACAGAAATATTTTGAAATTTGTATGTGAAAAAATAATAATGTTATAAATCCTTATAAGAATGCAGCTATTTATACAGACATATCTGCATAATTGAATTGGAAGAATATTAGGCTGTACTAGAATTTTAGAAACTGCTGGCATTGTTAACAGAGTTTGGTGTGAGCTTTTGTTCCCCACTTTCCTTCAGCACCTCCCACATAGACTGTATTGATTCATTTCCTTCAATGCAGACACGGTGTGCCTGTCCCCTGCACTGCTTGTGGGTTTTTTCTCCTAAATAAGTTTTTACTTAAATAAGTGTTAACATGTAATAACTGTTTAAAATAATCTTCCTGCTGATTGCATGTCCCTTATAATATAGTTATGATATAGAGCATCTAACAGATTATGGAATCTATATCACTGACATCAGTTTTGGTAAAGTGACCTCTTTGCTAAAAAGTCTTGTTTCAGTCTTTCTCCAGCATAACTCATCTGTGTGATCCTTTCTCCAGCATAGCTCAGCCCTGGCATAGAAATGTGCTATTATGGCTGTGACATCAGTCCCCATTTGCACCAGGCTCAGTTCGGCTGATCTGTCTCACTAGGCAGGTGCCTTTTCCACTTTACTGCTTCAGGTGTGTTCTTTAAGAGGTTCAAACTTTCAGTCAAAATGGATATCCTTTCCAGAGGGAGAAGGAACTTTGGTTTCAGCACAAATCATTACCTATATCTTCCTACAGAATATTCTGTACTAAAGCGAGATATGACAGGCAAGATGACAGCTTTGCAGAATAACATCATTTAGGAAAAGGATGGTTTATGACACCTCTATAGTGTTTCCAAATCTGCAAATTATAGTCCTCAAGGTTAGACCTACCGTGTTAATCTGAGCAATGTATTTTACAAAAGTTAAATCATTTTTTTAAATAAAACCTCACTCTTAAATTATGTAATTTTGATAGTATTAGGTTATGTATTTTTTCTGATGAGAGAAAAAAATCTATAGCCATCATTTTTAATTATAATGCTATTTAATAATTGTTTATTAGTTACTAGAGGCCCAGTGCACAAAATTCGTGCACGGGGGGCGGGGGGAGGAGGTCCCTCAGCCCGGCCTGTGCCCTCTCACAGTCCGGGGTCCCTCGCTCCTTACCATCCACCTGCAGTAGAGGTGGGAGAGACTCCTGCCACTGCTGCTGCGCTTGCCAGCCATGAGCCTGGCTTCTGGCTGAGCGGTGCTCCCCCTGTGGGAGTACATTGACCACCAGGGGGCAGCTCCTGCATTGAGCGTCTACCCCCTGGTGGTCAGTGCACATCACAGTGACCAGTTGTTCTACTATTTGGTCAATTTGCATATTAAAGTTTTATTAGGATTATATAGACATTTCAGATAAAACACTAAGTGCAAGGCCATGTTCCAAGTGCTAGATAAAGTAACTGTCATAACCCTTACAATAATCCTTTGCAGTACAGACTATCATTATCCTCATTATTTAGAGGAGGAAATGGAGGCGCAGATAGGTGAAGTAACTTGTCCAAGGTCACATAGCTGGGGAGTTTTAAACTCAGGCAGTTAAAGTCTATGTTTTCACCTCTAAGATGTGCACCAATGGTAACATGTGAGGAAAAACCTACAGGATCACTGAACAAAAACAGAAACATTTTTTCTTTTATACCTGGTCAATAAGTGAAACAGGTGGGCTCATTAAAATGTTTTTGTGACTTGACTTCCAGTGTCCTGGGAAAGCAGTTGCCATGATGTATCAAGAACGGATGTTCAATCTGTCTGTCATTCAGGACCCACGTATGCAAGTTCTTGAACTCAGATATCAGGGTGGCATAAGCATGTACATCATGCTGCCTCAGAGTGAAAACCTCTCCGAAGTAAGTTACCACCCCCACTCCCACTGCAGGGGATGACATTTAGGATACTGGTACTTGTGTGTTCATTTATCAGTTTTAAGGTTTCAGATTGTTGGAATGCTAGAGACTTATCCACTTATTCATTTATTTGCCAAATATTTAATGAGTACCTACTATGTGCCAAGCATAGTTGTGGATGCCTTAACTTAGCTTAGCATAATTTTATTTAAACAGTTGTAAAATTGGAATCCTCTCACATCTCAGCTATGGATGGAATAGTGCATGAGTTTCAGTGTTCTTTGCCCTTGGCCATGAAAACTGTCTTTCATGTATATTGAAATTTTGATAGAATAAGCACTTTCAGGCAGGAAAATGATATGATGGCGTTTTGAAGTCCTAGCCCTTTGAGAATTAAAATGTATCATCTGACTTTGTGCTGCTGTGTCTCTAGGAAAAGCACAGATTAGGAAATGCCTGGTCTAGCAAAAGCAACAGACCAGACCAGCCGGTGTGGCTAAGTAGTTGAGCATTGACCTATGAACTAGGAAATCATGGTTCGATTCCCAATCAGGGTACATGCCTGGGTTTCTAGCTCGATCCCCAGGAAGGGACATACAGAAGGCAGCTGATCAATGATTCTCTCTCATCATGGATGTTTTTATCTTTCTCTCCCTCTCCCTTTCTCTATGAAATCAATCTATATCTATATCTATATCTATATCTATATCTATATCTATATCTATATCTATATCTATATCTATATCTATATCTATATCTATATCTATCGTCTATATCTATATCTAGAAAATTCATGCACTGAAGGGGGAGTCCCTCAGCCCTTCCTGCCCCCTCTTACAGTCTGGGAGCCCTCAGGGGCAGGAGGCGACCCAGCGATCAGGGGAAGGCAATGCCCCATCACACCTCTGCTGCTGCCACTGCTGGCACGCAAGCCTTGGCCGGCCCTGGTTACCTGAGCCTTGGGCGGCCCTGGGAGGCTGGGAAGCTGCCATCTGAGGCTTGCCTATGCCTCGGGCTGGCTCTGGGCAGTTGGGGCCTGAGGGGTTTCTGGAGGCAGGTGTGAGGAGCAGCCAGGCCGCCTGGGGGTGGGCCGGCCTTGCTGTGTGCCTGCTGCCCAGGTGGGGCTGAGGGGACTGGGCACCGCCATCTTGTGGCTGTGGGTGCTGCCATCTTTGAGGGCGTGGCAGTCAATTAGCATATTCCCTCCTTATTGGCTGTGGGCGCTGTCACTAGCATATTCCTTCTTTATTAGATAGGATAAAGCAACAGACCAGCACAGTGCAAGGGGCCGATGGTGGTGGCCATGTAAGCCAGACATAATTACTAAACTCAGATCACACTACTCTTTCAGCCCTTCATCCTCTTCTCCTCATGTATTTAGCCAGTGTTCAGCTTGCAGTCCTAGAAACTTAGATTTCATGTCCCTTCTCTGTACTTACAATTAAAAGGACTGTTTATTGAGTACCTACAATGTGCCAGATGCTTCATTTATATTATGTAGTTTGACATGAACAAGTAATGAAATTCATGAAGTTGGCATTTTTAAATTGAAAGCAAAACAACATGAAATATGGGTACTCATATTAAATAATTTATTTGGTGATATTTATACCAATGAGATTTTAGCACATGTCAATTATTTTAACTTCAAATAATCTACAATGATAGAAAATGTAGCCTAGATAGAACAAGCAGGAGGTAACTCAAAAGATAGATTTGTTTTTGTACTTATTGTCTGAGTCATCTTTTTCTGTAATAGATTGCCTTAATGTGTGGATCATTAGGTGTCTAGTATTAATAACTACTAAATCTACATAACTACATAATCTTACATTACTAAATAATAATGAGGAAGCTGGCTTTTGCAGTGGGCTAAATGAGAAAAACTAACCTAGAATAAAAAGTTATTACAGGTTAACTTCAAACTGGATAATTTATAGAAAAGTTAAATAAGACTAAATTTGCTTATAAATTTGGATTCTTGATAAGAATACAGGTAAGGATGAATAGCTGTGGAAATCTGTTTATGATCCAAGTGAGCCTGAATTTGAGAACAAATGTCCATATATGAGATCTGGAAACAATGTACATGAAAAATGTTCACATTATAAGTCTGGAATAACCTATGACCAGTTCTCAGAAATTAGTGAATTTAATATGTGAGTCATTTGGGGTCCACGAGGGTGTTGGAGAGAGACGTGAGCTCCTGGCTATATAACTAAGTTTCCTATCTGTGTACTTTGGGCACATCTCCCAACATTGTCTTGAGTTTCAGTCCTCCCATGTGTCGAGTAGGAGAGTTATTTAGGACCCAAACCTCTCTGATAGCGTGGGTGACTGTGCTGGGAGATATTGACGGCCCCCTAGTCCTTGAGGCTGGAGCTCTATGCTCCTTGCCTTACGTCCCCCGTGGTTCCTTCCATTGGTTTACTCCTACAAGCTATGCAAATATCATTTTCTTTGCCATCCATCCTGAGAAAATGATCAGGCAACACTGACTTAAATGACTACTGAGCTCCTTTCTCCCTCTGATGATCTCTGATTCCCTAGTTCCTTCACCAGCCCATTGTTTCACTTCAGCTATACAGGTTCATATGTGGGCAGAGAATAGAAAGTCTCCGGAATACAATTAAGTCACACTTTGTCATAGCAGAGCAAATTAAGCATGTGATTTATGAAAGAGTGCTTGAACTATTTGTTTTAATCATTTCCCATTCCCAAAATTTCCAGGACCCATTCACATAGTTATGCATAAATACAGTGTCTGGGAGAGGATAATTATGGAAAGCCATATATCTTTGTAGTTGTTTTTTAACCATGGGGTTCTAAATTGCCTTTTGAATATTCCTACAGATTGAAAACCAACTGACCTTTGAAAATCTAATGAAATGGACCAGCCCAAGAAAAATGAATCATCGGTACGTCAAGGTGTTTCTTCCTCAGTTCAAGATAGAGAAGAAATATGAAATTAAACATTATTTACAAGCCCTGGGGCTGAGAGATATCTTTGATGAAACCAGAGCTGATTTCTCTGGCATAGCTTCAGGAGGTCGTTTATCTTTGTCAAAACTGATGCACGAGTCGTACATAGAAGTTAACGAGGATGGCACAGAGGCGGCTGCTGTCTCAGAAAACACCATTGTAGAAAAGCTACTCCCTGAGTCTACAGTGTTCAAGGCTGATCACCCATTCTTATTTGTCATCAGGAAGAATGACATCATCTTGTTTAGTGGCAAAGTCTCTTGCCCTTGACAATCCAATTGGTTTCTATTATGATAGTCCCATCAATGTCAAGGAACCACCACATGTGAATAGATAAAATGTAATGGGAAGCATATGGAGCTCCCTTTAGTTTACTTTCTTCTAACATTGGTCAGCAAATGACTCTGGCGACTTGACCTTTCTCTCACACCTGGTTGATTATCCCCATCTTGCTCCTAGCATTTCTACCTCCATCTGCCCCACCCACTTATAATTTCATTGCCTTTCTACCCCACTCATTTCTACCAGTCTACTCCATAGCCACTTGCACAGTTCTGGGCATGGCATCTGGGAATTGTGGACATGTGTTCTACTGGTAATGACAATGTAGAAGTCATCCTAGAGATCTTTCCTGAAACTCTCTAGGTGTCCTCGATAGTCTAGTTTTATTGTACATGGTCTAGAAAATAAGCCCGCCTGCTAGAAATAAGTGTGAAGGATCACTTTTCCTTGCTGACCTAAGAAGACATTAGAATTGACTTGAACATTGATGTGAAATCAGTCTCTAATCTAAAAGTGAAAAAGATATGGATTTAGGTGTTGGGGGCCAACCAAAATATTTCATGAATAACTTCAAGAGAGTGAATGTCTTTTGGCTTTTCCTTGATAGACACTTAATATGTACATAGTTTTTTTCAAATATTAAATACATTTTTAACTGTTTCCAGTTGTTATGCACAGTGTATTATTTCATATGCTGTATAGTTTACATGTGTTTCTCTATTTATCAGAATAAAGAAAAACAACATAACTATACCAGTGTGATTGTCCTCCTATGACCAATTGTGAGACCGCCAGCAATATATTTTTTTCTAGGCTGAACAAGCAAGCAATAAAAAAGAAAGAAAGAATACTTTACAAATATCTATCTGATTTCATTAAATGTTGCTAATGTATTACACATGAAAGTTACTTTTACATCTACTTACATAGGCTGATGAGCTAATTTTAAGTATGAGGACTTAAATTCATAAGGGGAAAAGATTAGCACCTATGAATATTTATAATAGGTCATAGGTAGTTTTACAATACAGATTAAAAATAAATTGAGAATCAGTAGACCATGTTGAACTTCCTAGTAGCCTATAGCATGGCTCTATGATGCTTTGTGATAGACCTGGCAGATATTTGACTTCCAACAAATATTGTGGAATCTATGAAGATGTGAATGAGTGAATGTGACATAATTTTAAAGATGTAGAGTATCTCCTGACCAAAATAGTTGGGTCACTAACCTGCCACACCTGAAATGACTGTGATGTCTTTCAGACGTTTGCAGGGAGTGAATTTAACTGGTATACAGTGGTATGTGTTTTGGGGAGAAACTGGTTTTTCTGATTAACTCCATTCCCACCAATTGCCATTCAAGTATGACATATTCCTAGACTCTGCCTTTAGGAGGACTTTGGTTCCCCACTTGTAGAATTAATTTGGAAGCCTGACAGTTTTCTTCTCAAGTCTGTGACTCTTCTTTGAGTTAAATCCATAATCCTTAGATAGGAGGAGGAAAGATAAACATTATTGAATAATTTTTCTGTTTAGAAGCTTTATTTTCATTATCACATTTACCACTCACAACAACCTTGTTATAGCTGCTATTATCCCTATTTAATAACCAGGTTCAGAGAAGTCAAGTTAGTTACTCACATGTATGACAAAAGGCAAAGTTCATGTTAAAACTCAAGTGTGTTTGATTTAAAAGCTCTCTCTTATAAAGACCCTTGGTGGGCCATTTCAACTAATTGTCTTTCATATGTTTTGGACTATGTGGATCCAGTTAGAATAATCTGCCATAGCCAGAGGAATGTTTTTTATTGTAGGGTGACCATGTGGTTTACCAGGTAACAGTCTTCCCAAAGAGTAAGGCAAAAGGCAGCGGGAAAAAACCAACAATGGGTCAAGTGCCTCACAGATTCTGAGAAACAGGTTCTGGTCTGTACATTTATTTCTATTTTCTGTGAACTTGAACCCCACCTGACCCCAAATTTTTGCCTGCTCCCCACTTCATTCCTAGTTATATGACAACAGGCAACAGAAATATACTGATGTCTTAGAGGATTTTACTTCCATGTTGATGTGAAGAGTGATGGCTTTTCAAGCACGTGGGAACATTTCTGGTCCCTATAAAACATCAACCAAGAAAAACGGTTAGTTACCTACAAGGGAGTACCCATATGACTGTCAGCTGATTTCTCAGCAGAAACTATGCAGGCCAGAAGGGAGTGGCAAGAAACATTCAAAGTGATGAACAGCAAGAACCTACAACCAAGATTACTCTACCCAGCAAAACTATCATTCAGAGTTGAAAGTCAGATAAAGAGCTTCACAGAAAAGAAAAAGCTAAAGGAGTTCATCGCCACCAAACCAGGATTACATGAAATGCTGAAGGGTATTCTTTAAGAAGAAGAAGAAGAAGAAAAAGGTAAAGATAAAAATTATGAACAACAAAATGACATCAAATACATACCTACCAACAAGTGAATCTAAAAATCAAGTAAATAAAAAATCTGAAGAAAAGAATGGACTGGTGAATATAATAGAATCAGGGACATAGAAAGGGAGTGGACTGACAATTCTCAGGGGAAGCAGGTGTAAGTGGTGCGGAAGAGATTGGACAAAAATCTTACTCCTATGGATGAAGACAGTGGCAGGGGGTAAGGGCATGGGGTAGGGTGGGGTGGGGAATCAGGTGGAGGGGAGCTATAGGGGGAAAACAAAATGAGGAACACTTGTAATCTGAACAATAAAGATTTATTTAAAAAATAAAAAAATTAAAAAAAATTAATTGAGAAAAAAAAATAAAACATCAACCATCTGCCAGCCAAATTATTTAAATTTGTTCTTCTCTGTGTAGGAAGTCTTTAGGCTGCTTTACTGGAACTGCAACCCTCGGCCCAGAGACATTGCAGCTGTGCCTCCAATATTGGCAAGACATTCTATAAGTTAAGTTGTCAGGAGAAAGAATTACAACTTTTCTATTTATATTCTCACTCCAACCCAGCAACTTCTAGTTCTCCTTTTCAGAAGTTCCTTTAGGAACCTTATCATATAGAATCTCCCCTTTTAGAGCTCCAGTATAAAGAAGGCCTTTTCTGAAGACTTTTTGACCTTCCTAAGGTGTACAGATTGTTGAAGAAGGTCCTCCTCACTCTAAGATTGTGCATGTAAGTGCATGTGTAAGAAAATATGTAAGCATTCCTCAGGAGATTTTCATGGTCCTTTCCCTTACATTTTTGTTTTAGCTGGAATCCAAGTTATTACTAGTGTAAGAATTTTACCAAAGGAAGAGAAACATAGCATTTATTAATAAAGTAAGACAAGAAAACTTAACCAACAATTTTGAACATAGCCATAAAGAAAGCAGATAGGCTATACACTCACTTTGTTTTCTTCTGCAGCCTATGTTCTTCATTTATTAAATAAATATGAGTGCTTTACATATTTGCTCAAAAATCTTTTTAGTGCAGCTGAAGATAATGAGTGCAGTTACTTATGTCAATTCAACACACAAATAGTGAAAATAACTCATATTTCATGGCTTAAAATGTGTGATCCTACTGATTGTCTTCCCAAAGGTGAAATCAAGGACCCCTTGCCACCAGAAGCTTCACATCTTTGATCAGTTAGTGCTGGTTCATGCCATCTCCTTCGGAGGGACCTGGGAGTATGCATTTCAGAAAGGCCACACCAAAACTATGGCTTTCAGGTTGGATGAGTTAGTCTCATGATTTAATTTGCTTTTCTCTTAAAGATAAACCTCAAAGTTTTTTCCCCCTTAAAATCTGTTAAATTATTTCTGGCCTTCGGTAGGTAAATTAATTTCCAAGTGACTTTCCTTGCTACCTTTTCAATAAAGTGCAGGTTTGATTTTCAATACATTTAAAAGATTTATTGAACCTTAAAAAAATTCATCATAGTACTTTTATCATATTTTGAAAGGAGAAATGCTGTTTTCTAGCACTGTAGTTGAAAAATTAAAAACTGATGTAAAAAATATAAGGCCTGAAAAGGCCTTACAGTACGTTTAGGCTTTCGGCTAACCTTAAATAATTATGATGTAATTTACTTACTGAAAACTAGAAATGAAGTCAGATGATGGGGAAGAACTAATAGACACTCCTGGAATTAAGAGGCAGGTCCTGAAACTAATTGAAACAATTTCAAAAATTACAAAAAAAAAGAAAATATTCAGAAAAACAACAACAAACAACACACCAGGCAGATCATAAAATGGGTGTGATCTTAAGAAGTACATCAACATTGGTGAACAAGATTCATAGTCAAAATGAAAGGTTCCAGGTACACTGTCCTACCAACTTTAGTCTTCCAACTTCTTTCCTTAGTGCCTCCCAAAGAGCAGGATGCAATAAAAACAAAACATGCTATTTAACATGAAAGAATGAGTTTGTACATTATAATTAAGTCCTTAAGCTATCAAATGTATACACTCTATCAGATGTATTATCAACAAATGTTTAAAATTATTGGTCAGTTTAAAATTTTTTATAGTCAACTATAAAAATTAGGAGAGCTTATACTTGTGAATAAATATTTTTCCTGTAAAAGAAATAGTGAATGACCTCAAGGGAAAATATAATTCTCTAGCCAAACACATCAGTCACCTCTGGAAGTATCTAGAATTCTCTTTCCAAAGAATATTGCCATCAGATATTGTGATCATAAAACAAATAATGAAGTTGTATATTTTATAGTTCTTTTCTTTTTTTAATTTAAGTTTCCAGGGCCACAATCCTGAAGATTCTGATTTGCAGCTTGGGTATATGAATTTTTAAGTAGCTTCTATAGATTTGTTTAAGGATCAGCCCAGTTCGGGGGATCACAATATTAGGAAGATGGAGTGAAAGATTTTAGCAGGATTCATAGAGATACTTGAAGGGATAAACATATACTGAAAACAGACAGACTTGCTAGAGAAAACAGTTAATAAACAGAATCTTTAATTTCCCAGTAAAATCTGGTCAATATAGATACCTTTAACCAGTTAATAAGCATTTCAAAGAGATAAACATAAAAAAGGATTATAATCATAGCTAAATTTCCTTAAATGGCCTAATTATGTAGAACCTGAGTTCTACATTCTTGATTTATTTGTACCTATTTTGTAATCTGCAACTCAATGCTGCAGACTGGTCAGATTTTACTTGAGCTGGAGAGATTTCTAAATTATATTCTTGAAAGAACCTATTTGACTTTTAAAAATGGTTATCCTGATAAGATCTTATGGTGCATATTTCTTAGCTCTTTGAAGTGAATTAACTGCTTGTGGGCATCAAGAAAGGACAGAATATCCTTTGTACTTCAATAGCTTCTTTGTTTAGGCTCCCGTCACCTTTAAATCATCACAATAATGATCACGTATAATTCTGTGGAAAGATGAGTGGCTTTTGTTTTGATCACTCAATATGGGCAATTTTGGAGGATGAATATAAATGTCAATTTCCTGTCTTAAATGGAAAAATAAGAAGGCATTAGCTTTGCTGTTTCACTGTGTTTAGGTTTACAGTCCCAGAGCAAAGTTTTGGGGATGATGAGACTGCAAGAATGCTTGGAATTGGACTTCAGAAAGGAGCCTGGGGTCCAGGTCCCTGAGACGCCTGACACGGAGGGTCACCAGAGTGTGGTCATTCTCCTCCCCAGGGAGGACATCCAGCTGGAATAGGAAAACCCTGGAGCCTTCATCGCCACAGCCACAGAGAAGGCTCTGAGCTTGAGGATTACACATACAGAAGCTGAAGCATTAAAATCAAATGTGTACACTCTACTTACTGCAGTGTTAATGTCCATTGAAAAAATGAGCAGGATCTCTAAATAAAGGACACCCATGCACTAGAATGTGTTACTTGCACTTGTAAAAGTTTATGACTTTCAAAGCACAACCATGCATTTCCTCTTTGGGTCTTCCTGGTTGGTGGTTGTTTTATATGTTACTTACTTTGATATAAATACAATCTCTTTGGATACCTGACTAATGAGAATTTTAAGTTGAGTTGGTCAAACTAGAATTATAATTTATGTTGGCAGAATTGAAGGATCTCAGGTTCCAAAGATTTCTTTTAATGTAGCCACCAGAAAAGGGTGGACACTTATATAAGTGTTCAGTTATAATATATAAATTAAGCAATTTATAGAGGAATCATAGGAGGAAGAAAAGTAGAAACTTCCCATGATGATCTGTGTTTTCTTGAGTGGCTCTTGGATGGTGTGCCCAGGCCTAGATTCCATGCTTTGTATTATAGATTCAAAGGCACAGATTCTAAGGCTACATGCTTCAACTGCAATTCTTGCCCATGGCCTGATTTCTTCCACTTACTGTGATAGAATCTGCTTCCCAAAATGACAGTGAGAACTAGCCTTGCCTACTCAGAACCTCTCACCCAACCCTTAGGATGCTTCACGTTTTAGTATAAATTTAATTTTCAAAATAAAATCTATTTACATGTTGCTTCTCACTTTCTCTCCCATAGGTTACCAAGGAACTCACCTGTGAGAAACTAAAAAGCTGGATAGGCTCAGCCAACATGAGAGACACAGCTGTGGTTTTGCATCTGCTTCAGCTCAGACCTGATGGGTGCCATGCAGATCTGACTTCTATATTGGCAGCTCTAGGAATGACTGATGTCTTTGACCACTTAAGGGCTAATTTGTCTGGCATAACTGCAGGTCAAAGCTGGCAGTCTCCAAGATAAACTATTGGCCATGCTAGAGGTTACTGAGGATGATTCAGAGTTAACCCTTTCAACCACACAAGCAAGGGGGAAAATCCTGAAATCTTCAGGGTGGACTGAGCATCCTTCCTCTTCCTTATCCTTCACAAAGAAACCAAGACTATTCTTTTCCATGGCAGAATTTTCACCCCTTAAGCAAGGGAGTGACTGCACTCAAACAGCCTTCTGATTCTTCAAATTAGCTGAATTTTACTTGTAGAAAACACTCAGTATAGGTGCAACTGAAAGAGTTAAACCATGCTTCTTAACAATGTCTTTAATTTTCAACGATCTCACATAGAATATCCATCCTTGGTTTGGTTTACATTGGTTAAACAAATTATGACATGCCATTAATTTTACATATTAAAAAATCATGATCGATACCACTTCTTTTTTAAATCACCATCAACTTGCTCAGAACCTTATTTAAAGGTTATTAAACATAAGAGTGTTTTCCCCCCCCCAAAGAAACAATATTATTCATCAGCAGCTGAACTAAAGGCATTTAGTAAGAGGAGCTAATTTTCATTGGGTGTGTCGCAGGTATCAGGCACTCCCACAATGACGTAATGTAATTTCCATCCAAATCCTGAGAGGCAGGAATTATTGTTTTTTTCCTTTTTAAAGATGGGAAACTGAGACAGGTTTAGCTATTTAACACATAAATGACTGGCTGTATTTTCAAACCCAGCAAGTCTGATACAAGATCCCACCTCTTAACCATGATCAACCCTGTTCTATTCACAAGTCTGTGTTCTGAGACTTGGAGCCAGGGCCTCTATGGTAAAAAATGAAGCAGAAGGAAAAAGAGGGGAGTTGTTTTTCTCCTTTATCTCACAAAGCAATGGGCACAGTTTAGAAATGACACTTGCATAATTTTTCAAGTTTACAAAGAAGTTTCATACTTGAAATTATTTAGTAGGAAAATGTGCTTTTATTTTATGATCTCTCCTGTAAGTGTGAGTGTGCGCACATGTATGTCCCTCTCCACTTCTCAATTCTCACTTTCTGATCATCAAGTTCTTCTTCCTCCTGGACTCCAGGTGCTCATTGTCTCAAGTCCCTTTCCAAGGGATCCCACTGAGAACAGGACAGAATGAGTCCTGGATGTGGAGTCAGGAGAACTAACTTGAAATCCTGACTCTGTGCACTTGATAGGTGACAAGCTAGGTGAGGCAGGAACATCTCAGGTTCAGTCTCCTACTCTTAAGTTCCAATCCTGCCCCCTTCCTAAGGCTGCTGGGAGATTCACATGTTAACACAAAAGAAAAAGCTTGATAGTTGTTAACTTTATAATTACATGCTGCCAAATTGTACAGCTGTCCTGGGGCACAGCAAAGGGGCCCTTTTTAGGGTCATCCCTTCTTTTGTTGGGTCCCTCCCTTTTTTCCTCTCGCTTTCTCTTATGGGAAGGGTCCTACTCCTTCTTTGTATTGTCTGTGGGCTTGATTATCTACTGCCACTTGCATACCGTGTGTGTGTGTGTGTATGTGTGTGTGTGTGTGTGTGTGTGTGTGTGTGTGTGTTAATTTTGCAATCATTCTGCATTTTTAGTTTTATCTGATGGCAATGATTCAGAAAAAGTTTTGAGAATTTCCCCAGACACTTAAAATTTGAATAGTTATCTCCACTTTTAAGTGAGCTGGGGACATACTCCAGCTTATAACTAGTTCAATACTTTTGCTCATGTCAAACTTAATTCAACTTGAAATTTACTGATATAATAACTATAATATTAACCACCTTTCTTAACTCGCTGGATTGGAAACTTGTATCAGGTGAATCACTCCCATGATGCTGCTTCATTGCAATGAGATCGCTTCTCTATCTCCACTACCTCACAATTTAGATTTTTAATAGCTTTAGAGAGAACTGAACAAAAATTCTGTAATGTGTAACTACTAAAAAGTATTGGTAACATTGTACTATTAAATATTTACTAGCAGCCTAGAGCGCTTTGCATTGAGTAACTTTGCATGTCCTATGCTATACAAATGACGGGGTACACCCTAATAACACATTCCCAGAAATTGTTGTAAATAACTTTCATTGTCTAAGCTGACATCTGAGTCACCATAGTTTCCAAATGAAGTACTGTCAGAAGCAGCCAATTGATACTGGTCAAGCCAAGGACGTCAAAGAAAGGTGATGGGTAAGGGCAAGGGCAACTGAAATGGTGAAGCATTTCAGTGGTGGATTTTTTTATTTGAATGAGGGGGAGTTTTCTTTCTTTTTTGTTAATCTTCACCTCAGGATATTTTTTTTCTAGTGCTTTTTTGGAGGGAAGAGAGAGAGAGAGAGAGAGAGAGAGAGAGAGAGAGAGAGAGAGAGAGAGAGAAGAGAAATAGACTGGTTGCCTCCTGCAGGAGCCCAGACTAGGGGTGGGAAGCAAACGCCCAACCCAGGTACGTGCCCTTACCTGGGAATTGAACCCACTTTGGTGCTCGGGCCATGCTCTAACCATTTAGCAACACTGGCCATGTTGGAATTTTTCCTATTATTAAGCTTTTATATCCATTCCCCTGCTCAGCTATACAGGAAAAAAAGAAAAAGAAAAGAAAAGTAAACTGTGATTGGGGGAAAATGGACTCACATAGTTTTGGGAACAATTTTCTATAAAAATAAAGTCTAAGAAAAGAGTCTGAGCATTAAACCAGTGTATCTCTAATGTAAACAAAACAAACACGTCTCCTCCCCAAGGCTCTCCTTGCCAAGGACATGTTTCTGGAGGGTGTGGCAGCCAGCTCTGCTGAAGGCAGCCTTTAGTCTCGGATGGCAGCCTGCTCTTCGCAACAAGTAGAATCATGAAGCTTAATGGCCATGGTTTTTTGTATGTGGCTTCTCATTTAAAGAATGTGATTAGTTTAAAAAAAGAGATGTTTAAATAGTTTTAACATTTTTTATAAGTAAATTTAAGAAATGCCTGGATTTGTCCTTGAATGAACCCTTGGATTCTACATTGGAATGAACTTTTTGAATTCTACATTGGATTATGTTATTGGTTACCTGATCAGGTGCCATTAGTAATATTTTTTTCTCCTCTAACATTCAGACTATTGAATTTGTTTTTGCTAGACTTGCACTGCAATAATGCTCAGATAATATGGGCTTGTGACTTCATCTTTACATTCATTGTTTTACTCTTCTGCCTTCTCCCTGCAAACAGTCCATCCTTCACCCCTCACAGCACACAGTCATACTCTCACTCTCCAGCTATTCGTCTGCCCTTCTTCATGCTTCTATTTTTATTCTTTTAGCTAGGTTTATACTCTGCTTTTCTTTCAGGGAAAGATAATTTTTTCTGGGTCTAGTAGAATATCAAATATTTCCTTATAGACTTACCCTCATAATATCATTGAGAAATATTACTCAATAATACTAAACTATGTCAAACATTAGGTAAGAATAAGATGTTTTCTTTCCACTATAATGTATTAGAGCACCACTTTAATCACAAAATCACTGCTGAATATATAACTAGCTTGACATCTTTGATTAATATATTTTTGTTTTAAACACCATAGGATCCATTTGATACACAGAAACACACTGCAATCAGACTTAAATTGCAATTTATATTTCCTGAAAACAGGTCTAGATAAGAATGTTGCATACAGGACATACCAAGAGTCACATAAACTAACCACCACCCACAAATACACTACATCTTTTAACACCCAAAGATGGAAATTGTAAAGAAATTGTAAAGAGAAGTAGAATTCTGTGAATTCCACCTACCTGATGTAGACAAATAAAAACAAAACAGTACTTACAACTATAAATCCATTTTTTGCCCTACCCTATATTAGCATGAATAATAGGTTAAAAATCCATTTGCATACTTGATAAAAATATTTCATTTCTCTTCATCAACATTTAAATGTTTACATGCCTCATTGTATACAGCTTATCTGGTTAGTTAATGTATAGCTACAAATGGATTTATACATGAATCAATGGGAGTATTAGACAGATTAGTCAGCTCCTACCTGTTGTTTGAGCATCTATAGGGAACATGGCACCACCCAAAGTTGTCTCCACCTTCAACATAGCAACAAGGATCCACAGTTGCTCAAGAAAGTTTTGCCTCCCTCACAGCCATCATTCCAGGGCGGAATGCCTGAGGCCTGTTCTATGTGCAACTTTGTTCTAGCAGATAAATGCTGGTTTATTTTGTCTTTATTTTAAGAAAAATATGGCACATGATGAAAGATAAAATTTGAAACAAAATATCTTATGAATTAATCTCTGTGATCTTGACATTGAAAAATTGAGGACAAGGAATGAGGAGAAGAAATCTGCCAAAATAACAAATAAATCATTATCACTAAGTTGAACACCTAAAATAAGCTCCCCCTTTCACTGCCTTAGACTGAGACACCTAGATGTTCAAAGGATTAGGAGTAAACACCTGTAATTAATTATAAGGCAATGATTAAAATTTCAGAACAGATAATAATGTATTTCTTTATGAAGAATGATATTGTTTGAAAAATGAACTGTAAATGTTTGCATAAGTTGCTGTTTGGAAACAAACATTCTACTTGGGAATTGTTTCTAAAACAAAGAACCATAAAACACCATGGACTGTAACTTGTGCAGTCTCACATTTTCCTGCCATCCCTCCACCCCTGTGACTGTTCTGCAGAGTTTATACAACCCATGACACTTACTTCACCATCATCTTGGTGAGTCATTTTAATATAGGCAATTAAAACAAAAATAAGAGGAATGGTATTTATTTGCCTCCAATTCTAATTAATAATTTTATCTGGGTCATGATTAGCTTAGGTCAGAGGCTGGCACTAGTGTTTCTAAAATTGGGTAGGGCTTTTGATCTCCGAAGAAACAAAAGAAATAAAAAAAGGCCAAAATGAGCCAAATGCCTTGAATTTATGCAGCTCTCCCAAGGAGTTGAAACCCTTCCCAGCAATGGCCATATCTTTCTTTCTATGACACTTTCTCTTTAAAGAAACAACCTAGCATGGCTGGTGGTGCTCAGTGGTTAAGCATTGACCTGTGTACCAAGATGTCGTTGGTTCGATTCCCAGTCAGGGCACTTGCAGGGTTTCAGGCTCCCTCTCCAGTAGGGGACGAGCAGAAGGCAACTGATTGATATTGATGCTTTTCTTTCATAGATTTTTCTCTCCCTCTCCCTTCTAAATTCAAAAACATATTTTTAAAAAGAAAAAAAGAAACAGCCTAGTCATATTAGTTTAATTTTGGAACTGGCCAGGGATCTTTATTTAAGTTATAATGTTATAACTATATGTGAATTAAAAAGTATGAATTAATAAAGTGAGAAAGGATATTTAAAACTATATTAGTATCTTCTTTTGCATACAGTTTTTAGAGGCAAGTCAGAGAATTTATTATTTGTAGGGTTCTTTTCCAACAAGCTCTAGTGGAATGTATAAATAAGATTCCATATACTCAATCCTATATAATAAAAACCTAATATGCTAAGTGTCTAGTCAGAGGGGGGAAATTTTAATATTGAATAAAATCATATGGAATTTTATTGTTGCCTCCATCTTTTGAAGTCTACCTCTGAATTTTAACTGGTTCACTTACTTCCAGGGGCTACAGGTGCCTGAATGTGGAGATTCAAGAGCCCTGTCAGCACTGAACCCATGCCTTCATCACACACTATGTCTTCTGCTCTGAGTGCACCAGGAGCCATCGAACCAACATTACCAGTCATTCTGCTAAGAGATGCTTGTTCATACCTGTTGAGTGTCGGGCACAGTGCTATGTACTGGATGCACAGTGAGAACAAAACAGACCAGCTCCTGCCGTCATGGAGCTTACAAACATTAGAAAGCACACACAGGGGTATATATACAATTACCCATTTTGATGATCACTATGAAGGGAAAATATGGTGTGTGAGGAGAGAAACCAGAGGGGGAAATCTTCTCAGAGTGAATTCTCAGAGAAGGCCTCTCCAAGAAAAATAAAAGAATTAGACATGAAACCCAAATTTGGGTGGACATCAGAATTCTTCCTTGTACAGTGTGTGTTTACCTATTTACACTAATACCTACAAGTCACAGCCAACCCTGAAAAGTTCTTCCTCACTTTGCCGCATTTCATATTTGTAGATCCCTTCTCCCACAGTGAAAAGACCTGGTTCCCCAAACCATTTTTACTCACTTCCTATGGCACATACCACAAAGGGTTTTAGAATCAATGTAGAACCCTTTCTACCAGGTGGAAGAGTACATAGGAAGGGACTTTCATGAGTTCTTACTGACCCCTAGTGTTTTCTTTGTTGCATCTGCAGTTTTCAAGCATCAGGTTTTCTCAACCTCAACACTTGACATTCTGTGCCAGATGATTCCCTGTTGTAATGGTCTATCCTGTGCATTAGTGTATATAATCAGTATCCATAGCTTCTACCCACTGGATGTGAACAGCACAACTTCCTCCCTGAGTTGTGACCTTCAAAAATGTCTCAGACATTGTTAACAATGCTCCCTGGGGGGAAAAAATCACCAGGTTGAGAAGCAATGCTTTGTCTATACCTGTAGAGAGGAATGCTATTACAATGACTTTCTAAACAAAAATATCTAACTTTCTGATAACAAAATATGAGTTATTACTAGACTTTTCAGTTTGGTTCATTCAATGCTGTGTTCCCAGGACTGTAGACTTTGTTATGGTGGAGTTTAAAAATTGCTATGCAGTTTTCAAATAGAATAATATTAAAATAAATCAACTGTAGAAAATAAACATGGCCTAATGTATTGTTTCATCATAAAGATGGGAATCATAGAGAATTTTTGCTTTGAAGTACTCCTTGCCCTGCTTCTTTCAAATAGCCTGAATGTAACTCCCCTTCTAGTCTGGGCCAGTGGTCTCCTACGGAGGGATGGGAGTCACAGACTCAGCCCCTCAAGAACACTTGCCCATTTTCAGAAGCTTGAATTCTCTCTCTAAATCACTCTTGCAAAGCTCTGCAGGGCTTTTAAAAATTAATCTTTATTAAAAATTTTATTTTTCGGATTTGATATATCCTGAAGGTATTATCCAAACTTTTACTCTTAGATTATTTCATCTACAAATTCAAAAAACTTGTCATCAAGGTCCCTATGATGTCATTAAAGAATGTATCCAATGGTCCAGCAGGCGTGGCTCAGTGGTTGAGCATGGACCTATGAACCAGGAGGTCACAGTTTGATTCCTGGTCAGGGCACATACCCAGGTTGCCGGCTCAATCCCCAGTGCGGGGCATACAGGAGGCAGCCGATCAATGATTCTCCTTCATCACTGATGTTTCTATCTCTGTCCCTCTCCCGTCCTCTCCAAAATAAATAAAAATATATTAAAAAAACCAGAATGTATCTAATGAATGTTTTCCTTGAGCATGATGTGAGTAGCCCTTAAAACCCTCTGGCCAAAACCTTCAACCATGGCTGCAATTGCTTATCTTAATGACCTATATGCTGGGTGAAGGCCTGAAAAGCCTTGTTAAAATAAAAATGTAATATCTTGCAGCAGTAATCAATTAAGTTTTGAGGAAACAAGACCAGGGCTTAAAGCCATGGTAATCTGGAGACTTAATTTGCCTCTCTAACTCTCTGCTTCTTCCCCAGTGACAAACAAAACACTAGCACCAGCTTTGGAAAGTTTTTGTAAGGATTAATTTGATGGCATTATAACACACTTAGTACAGTCCCAGGCATATAGTAGACCCTCAATAAGTAATTTCTTTTGACAAAATTCACCCAGCATTTACTTCTGGCAGAAAATAACCTGAATAACTGTCTGTTTTTGCCAAAGTACTTCTGACTTAAAATCTTCAAGGAACCAGGGGTTCCTAATTTAAGATCCCTTTTAGATTCCACTACTGTGTTCTCCCATAAAGTGTTAACTGTCACCATCCTCACTCTAGAGGAATACACTTTTTGGAGGGGGGACAGGTGGTTCTCATACTAAATCATATCAGTTTTTATTTGATGCAAATTAAATACAAATAGCCCTGGCCAGTGTGTCTCAGTTGGTTGGTGCATTGTCCCATGCACCCAAAGGTTGTGGGCTTGATTCCTGTTCAGGGAACATACCTAGTTGTTCAATCCGCAGTCAGTGCATACATGGGAGGCAAATGATTGGTGTTTCTCACATTGATGCTTCTCTCTCTATCTCTCTCTCTCTAAAATCAATTAAACACACACACACACACACACTCCAGATTTCTGTCAATATGTCTTTTTCTTTAAAACTTAAACTTCTTCTTTTTTTTTAATTTAATAAATCTTTATTGTTTAGATTATTACAATTGTTTCTCCTTTTTCCCCCCACAGCTCCCCTCCACCCAGTTTCCACCCCACCCTCTTCCCTTACCTCCCTCCCACTGTCCTCATCCATAAGTGTACGATTTTTGTCCAGTCTCTTCCCGTACCCCTCACACCCCTTTCCCCTTGAGAATTATCAATCCACTCCCATTCTATGCCCCTGATTCTATTATATTCACCAGTTTATTCGGTTCCTCAGATTTTTAATTCACTTGATTTTCAGATTCACTTGTTGATAGATATGTATTTGTTGTTCATAATTTTTATCTTTACTTTTTTCTTTTTCTTCCTCTTCTTAAAGAATACCTTTCAGCATTTCATATAATACTGGTTTGGCGGTGATGAACTCCTTTAGCTTTTTCTTGTCTGTGAAGCTCTTTATCTGACCTTCAATTCTGAATGATAACTTTGCTGGGTAGAGTAATCTTGGTTGTAGGTTCTTGCTATTCATCACTTTGAATATTTCTTGCCACTCCCTTCTGGCCTGCATAGTTTCTGTTGAGAAATCAGTTGAATAATCGTATGGGTGCTCCCTTGTAGGTAATTAACAGTTTTTCTCTTGCTGCTTTTAATATTCTCTCTTTGTCTTTTGCCCTTGGCATTTTAATTATGATGTGTCTTGGTGTGGTCCTCTTTGGATTCCTTTTGTTTGGGGTTCTGTGTGCTTCCTGGACTTGTAAGTCTATTTCTTTCACCAGGCAGGGGAAGTTTTCAGTCATTATTTCTTCCAATAGGTTTTCAGTATCTTGCTCTCTCTCTTCTTCTGGCACCCCCATAATTCTGATGTTGGTACGCTTGAAGTTGTCCCAGAGGCTCCTTACACTATCTTCAATTTTTTGGATTCTTTTTTCTTTTTGCTTTTTCAGTTGAGTGTTTTTTGCTTCTTTGTATTTCAAATCTTTGACTTTATTCTTGTGTTCCTCTAGTCTGTTGGGTCTCCATATAATATTTTTTATTTCAGTCAGTGTATGTTTAATTTCTAGTTGGTCCTTTTTCATATCCTCGAGGGTCTCATTGACTTTATCAGCCTTTTCTAGGATACTCTTGAAAAACCTTATAACTGTGATTTTGAACTCTATCCAGTCATTTGTTTTCCTCCATTTCTTTCATTTGTGATCTGTTTCTTTGTCTCCGCATTTTTGCTGCTTCCCTGAGTTGGTGGGGTGGTTTTGTGTGTTAGGTGTCCTATATGGGCCAGATGGCGGCATAGGTAAACACCTAAACTGCTGCCTCGCATGACAATTTCAAAACTACAACTAAAAGACTAAACGTCTATCACCCACAACCACAGGAAAGCTGGCTGAGTGGAAGTTCTACAACTAGAAGGAAAGAGCAAAGAGCACTGAGAGGTGCACAAGCGCTGAAAAGCTGAGGTATGGAGGCGTGTGAATCAGGCTGGCAGCGGGGGACTGGGTGCGCTGCTTCTTTCAACCCGAAGGGAGACAAACTCCACATTACTCTGAACTCCAGTTTCTGGGGAGACGCTGGGGACCCAAACTCCTACAGGGAGAAGCTGGACTGTCTGCCATCGGATTGGAAAGTGAGGGTGACTTTCTTGCAGAAGTGTGCCCAGCAATCATTGTTTACTGCGCTGGGTTGCGAGACACGGGGTCTTGGAAACACAGAAACACAGAGATGGCTGACTGGAAGCCATAACTGTTTACCACGCCCTAGCCTAGTGACTCCCTGAGACCCCGCACCACACAATCTACAAACCCACCCAAGCTCCATGCAGCAGCTTTTGTACATAAATGGTCTGCCCTATCTCAGCTTAACTAAACAAACTGCAGCTCAGGTCAGACAGCTCCAAAACCTCCAAACCCCAAGCAAAGAGGAGAAAACTGTAGTTCTCACTGTAGCTCCTGCTGGGTGGCCTCAGACAGTAGCTGACCTGCACCCCATTGGAGATCCAGAAGCTAGTGTATCTAGTGGTCAGTGTAAGAGGACACCAGATTTCAACTACTCACATCCATAAGTGACACATTCAAGAGGAAGACTCAGAGAACACCAAAGTCCCACTAAAGCAAGTCCTGCCCCCTAAGCATGTCTCCAGCTCAGCAGTTCTTCCATTATAAACACAGCGGGTCCTCACAACCAATTGGCCTGGAGGTCAGTTCCTCCCAGTGATAACAATAACAATCAAGACTTAACTACAACAAGGCTGTACACACAGTCCACAAAGGGGTGCACCAAGAGTGTCCACCTCAGGTAACTGGGAGGCTGACCCACTGGCCCATATAGGACACCTAGCACACAAAGTCAATATGTCTTAAGGTTACTTCACAGTGTGAAGATGACCCAGTTTTCTAAATTATTTTTCTGGAATGAGCCTGACCCCTAGAGGATAGGCATTGCATGCAAACCACCAAGAGCCAATGTCAGCTGCAGAGTAGGTAGAAAGAGTCAGATAAGGACTGGGGATGGCCTGGTATGATTGTAGGATCTTAATTCTGAACCAACTAGCTGAGCACAATTTCATATCTCCTTTATCTCAAATATATACATTTTAATATTATTTACATATAAACATATAATAAACTGTACATGATTAAAATGAACCATTTGGTCATTTAGTAGTTGTATCCATACCAGCACAATCAAAACCCAACATTTCCATCACCTTCTAAAGCTCCCTCATCCCCTTTTGTAATCCACTTTGCCTTCATCCCCATCCTAGGACAACCACTGATCTGCCATCTGTCACTGTACATGAGTTTGCATTTTCTAGAATTTTTATAAATGGAAAGACACAGCATGTAGTCTTTTGAACCTGGCTTCTTTCACTCCGCCTAATGATTGTAAGAATAGCTGTGTGGCAGTGATTTGTTCCTTTTTATCGCTGAGTCATAGTTCATTGTAGCACTGAGTCATAGTTCATTGTAGCACACCTTGATTGTAGACTTAAATGTAAGAGTTAAAACTTCAAGAAAACAGCAAGAAAATATGAGAGAAAATGTTCATGACCTTGGGGTATGCTTTCTTAAAATACCAAATAAAGAGATGATACATGAAAAAAAGGTAATTGCATTTTATCAAAGTTAAAATATTTGCTCTTTGAAAGAAGCTGTTAAGAAAACCAAAAGGCAAGATTGGGAGCAAGTACTTGTACACAAATATTAGATGAAGGACTCGTATTAAAAATAATAATGAACTCAAAGACAAAGATTCAAGTTCTAAAAATAGGCAAAACATTTGAGCAGACACTTCACAAAAGAAAATATACATGTGGCCAATGAACACGTGAAAAAAGGCTGAGATTTTTTAAACCAGGAAAGTGATAAATGTATATGGCATTTTCATGTCTCTGAAACTGGGTTAGATCTTACAATTGGTAAGCTTGCAATTGGTATGCTCCTTTTCATGTAAACATATTTTTATTTGTAGAAGCTAATATTTATTTGGCAATGTCCTCAGAACTTTGCCTGCATTGTTTCATTTAATATTCACAAAACCCTATGAAGGAGGTGCTATATTTAAACCTATGTTCACTGTTTCTGTTGTTATTATTACTAACTGAATCAAAACATGTATTATTTTCACTTAAAAAAAACCCCAACACTGTCTTTGTATAAGCACAAAAATTAGCAAGGACAAATGAGTGATAATTTAGTCCAACGGTGATGGACAAGGACTCTGGGTTTGAAGGAGGAAGGAAGAGATTACAGGATGCCTGGAGGGTTCACAGAAAAAGTGCTGGAATTGACATGCCAAGAATGAGGAGTTTGGGTACCTAGAGAAATGATTCAGTACCATAAAATAATTCAATTGAATCCAATTCACACAACATATACTAAGTCCCTGCATCACTCAAAGCAAAGATAAATTACTTACTGTAAAATCAGAGCTTAGAGAAGACAGGCACGTACAGCACTACCTGCTTGAATTTGGGATGAAGGAACCAGGAATGTGTGGTGAGGGTTTGGGGAAGTTCATCCCAGGAAAGTTTCATATCAACAAAAAGTTCCTCTTGCAACTAAAAGTTAGATGGGAACATCTTTACATATATTTTTTTTAAAAAAGCAGAAAGGGAAATTTAAGAATTGCCAACGCCAAAGGAGGCCAAAGAGCAAGGATAAAACACTTGGACATGGAACCAGAAACTGGGAGTCCGGAAGGTATAAACAGGTTTCAACAACTCAGAAGTAACTGGGTGGGGTGAGGTAGGGATAGAGAGTGGCAAATATTTGGCATGGCTGTTTGTACTCATGGGTCAGTTTTATGACAGTACCATAAACTTTTAAATTAATATAATGTAAATCCTCATTTTAAATTAATTTAACAATTAAGGATTTATTAAATTAAATCATAATTAAATTAATGAATTACTAATAAATAATCTCAACCTCCCCATCTTACTTCCCTCTGTTTTCTTTGCTTCTATTATGTGGGGAGGTTTCTTGCTTCATGGGTGAACTCCAGGCAGGAGACACTGAGTAATGCACAGAACACAGAGGATATGAAAAGAAGCCAGATGGTAAGTTAACAGACACACGGAGGTGAGGAGAGAGGCAGGATGAACTGTTGTGGAGTGAGGGGATCCTGGATGAATGAGAGAGTGTGACAGTAGAGAGCAAGAGAATGGAGGCAGTAGAGAAAGGCAAGAGTGACAGTGAGATGCTGGGGGCAGGGTCAGTGTTGAGAGATACGGAAAAGAACTGCAAAGAAATTTACCAGGTGGTGCTATCAGTGCTCAACTAGAAACCCTTCAATGTTCTTCCAAGAATGGCAGTAAAGGATGGATCTCCTTTTTGATTATTTATGGTCAGTACTCTCTGGTCAAAATGCACCTTAAGCCACACATTCTTGTTTGTGTCAAATGTAGAACTCTGGTGAGCTTTATCTGAGTGGATTCTTGGGGAGTGGGCATCCAAAAAGACTCAGGGACAGAAACATTTAGAAAAACAAAGAAAGTCAATTTTAGACTTCAGAAGGAAAAAATGTGCAAAATCACCAAGGTTTCCCAATGGACGGTAATCCACTCATGGTGAAGAAATAACTTTCATGTATCCTTGCCTGTTCACAAGGCTTCGGGCATAGCTTCAGATATCAAAACAGAAAAAATCAGAAATGCATTCGTTTCTGTTAGGGAGGCTAGGTTTATTCCAAGTTTTATTATTTGAAAGACCATGACCAGCTCTGACCATGTTCTTAATGATCTCTGAATGCAAAGCTTTTCTTGTTAAGAAAAGTGTTGGTTTTTATTTCCATGGTGTATTACAGAAGATACAGAAATAATTATAAATGGATTAGAGTAGGCCATTGCTACAATAAACTATTAAAAAGGGGAAACTGTGAAGATTAGCAAGGACAGACAGCAAGGCAAAATGTAAACCAGATTCCCTGCCACCCACATGTGTGGGAGATTGTGGTCCATAAACATCTATCATTGATCTCACCCCTTTAAAGGCCAAAATAAGATGCTTCAAACTTCTCCTCAGTGATGGAAATGGTTACTTGAGCGAAACAATTGTTTACCTTTTTATGTTCATGTTTCTATTGTCAACTGCATCTAGAATTCTATTATTTTGTATTGTGTCTGCAGGGGTCATGATACATGATCACTTTCTATTCCATTTCCTATTATGCTCTGCAGTGATTTGGAGGAACCATAAAAATAGGATTTTGTGAACATTTTCTTCAAAATGATCCAGGCAAATTCATTGTCCTTAGAAGGATGGTGCTTCCCATCACATGCCTGTGTGCTCAGCCTGCCTTACACAAATATTGCAACAACCCGTGCACTGCTGGGTTGCCACACGACACAGCTGTGAGATGTGCTGCCATTACAAATGTGCAGGAAATGGGTTTTGGGTGTGGAGTGACCTTCCTGTCTTTACTCATGATTAGAGAGATGTGTTCTTGGGGACGAGTGCTGGGTCAGCAGCTCGGTGTTGACGTGGCAATTACTAGATGCTCTGGTGTTCTTTCCTGCAGCGGAGTGAAGGGTGGATCAGAAGGGGCAGGGCCTGGTGTGCCAACATTTAAGAACTCAAGCCCAGATCTAAGTTAAAAAATTTGAGATTTGGGGACATCTGTTGCTGAAACTTCTACACCTCCTAGAGATTCCCAAATAATAATTGGGTGGTTTAGAGGTGAGGGGGCCCATGGGCCAGCCCTGCCTAGACAAGAATTTGGGGTTTATGGGGCTCCAGTTCTTCATGACCACATGATCAGGAAGTCAGATAAGATTTCAATTCAGCTCTTTAAAGAAATTGGATTCAGACACACAATAAGTCATTCATCTTGTCAAATGACAAAACAATATAGTAACAGGCTTGATGTCCTTTAATCAAGGGAAAACAGTCCATGGATTGGGGAGTACAGTGCCTCACAAGCAGTGGAGTATTATGCCTGGGAATTTGGGACAAGAGTGAGGTGTATGGAGCATTAGAAGCAATGTGGGATTAGGGCAGGCTAGGCTCAGACATGGGAATTTCCTTGTAAGCCCAACAGGTCCTATTTTCTAGGGTGAAGTGAGCTAACTGAAGCTGTGGTGGAGGATCGTGATGGGTATAGGTTAGGTGCCCTTGGCCTGTGTTTCCTGTAAGTGCAGGCTCATTTAGGTTTAGACTTGTGACATGGGCCAGGCCCTTGGGGTGCCTCTGTTTTGTGGGTCCTGATACATATGAATTAACTTTATCAAACTAAAATTGATGAAGTGTATACTGTGTGCCAGGAGGTGTTCTGGGTGCTGAGAAACAGCAGCACACAATCTCTCACTGTGGAAGTCTTCTGCTAGAATGCCTCTCTTAGATTCTGTTAGAATAAAAAACCACTTTGGAGGAGGCCACCTGTTTTAGTTGAGTTCTCTCAACAGCAGACCTTAAGCTTAGGATTCATGGAGAAGTGATTAATTTAAGGAAGTGCCCCAGGGGAATGAGGAAGGGTTTAGGGAAGGCAGGATGAGGAAGGAGAAGGAGCCAAATAAGGGTGGGTTTCAGGTGAAGTCTCAGACTCAGCATGACCCTGTGGAAAGCTCTGGAGGGCAACACTTCTGAGTATGCACCACATCAGAACACAGGAGGTGGGTTCTTGTATTCCCACCTGAGCCAGCCATTGACTATGGCCTCTTGTGGGAGGTGGAGAATTCCCAGGCACTTCCAGCTCTCATCACTGGAGACATAGTTCTAGCGTAGAATGGAATTCCTCTGGATGTTGCAGATGCAATCCATTAGCAGCAAAGCATATAGAAGCTGGGGGATGGGCATGTAGGTGAGACACCAACAGCGTTCACTACACCCACCAGTGTGGAAGGTTGTAGACAAGATATAAAGAAGGAAAGAGCACCCAAAGTGTGGTCCTAATGGGGACCCATCACCAAGGAGCTTGTTAGAAATGTGGAATCTCCAGGCTTCATTGAAGATCTAGTTCATCAGAATCTGAATATTAAGGAGATCTCCAGATTTCTTTATGCATTAATTTCTAGGAAACCTGGCTCCAAATTGTTAGAAAAGATGATTTACTAGCCTCCTAAACTGGCAGGACTAAGTATCAAGGTCAGACCTGCCATGTGGTGGATTTGGAAAGTTCTAAGCCTGAGGGTTCCCTGGCCTAGCAGCTGAAACCAAGGGAAATAGAATCATTTACAGGTGAAAGCAGGGCAGTGCCCACTCAGTGTTCTATTTCGTTAGGCTTGCAGGTCCCAAGTTCCCCTACTCTGCAGTGTAATTACTTCATCAGGAACCAACTTCTGTGTGGGTGTCAAAGGTGGGAAGGGTGGGGAGAGAGAGTCTGAGGAAGGAGTGGGTGTGAACATGGGAAAGAGTGAAATACAAAATAAGGCAAGATTTAGAGCTGCCTCTACAATTTAAGCTTGGAAGACTTTTGGAAAAGTCACAGGTAAACCAGTTGACTCAGATATGCATCATTAATTAAGGAATCATAACCCAATTCATAGATGAGAAGAAACCTCTGGGGTAAAATATGTTGGAGGTTTTTGCCCCAACAGTGCAAAAATATCTTTTACAACATTGAAAATTCCTGCCATCACAGTCACAATGAAGTCAGTCAACTAACACAGGGACACAGGGACAACTAATACAGAGGGCTGTTGTGAGAAATTTGGGGAGACATTTGGTTAAAAGTTAGCAATTACACAACTCATTTAACCTCAAGTTCTTTCTAGGATTGCCTTTTATTTAAAGGGAATCAAAGAGAATATAATAGTAATAACTTTTTGGAGAACACTAAGTCACTAGTATAGAAAAGTTAAATTATTGTGCTCAGTACCATGCTCTGCCAGTGTGTGAAAAAGGAAGCCACACTCTCATATTAAGGCAATAAGCATAGGGATGCAAAATGGAAATCACCAAGAAGCATGATTAAAATAGTGTTGGAAGGATGATAAGAGCAAAAACCACTGAGTAATAACATACTGTGGGGAATATTCTTTCCTTTGACTCAGATCTTAGGTAAGCAAGAGTTTCAAAGGGATAGATTAAGTATCTAGAACCAAAAAGTAAGCCATCACAAGTCCAGACCTGATGGAACTCTGAGATGCTCTGATCTGTGTATGATCTCATTAGCCTATTCATTTCAATGTCTAGTGCATAAATAATTTAAATTATTTCTTTCCCTGAAGCCAATATTCTTGCAAATTTTATGTAATCTAGTACATGGCACAGGATATTTAGCAGCATTATCAACATTCCCTCCTCCTTCAATTAAAAGTTTTATTTGTTTCTGTTTGTAGTCAGGTATCCAAAACAAAACTTGGAAAATTAAGTAGCTTTCTTCCCTTGTGAGTCCTCCTCCTGTGGCCTTAATCCTTACCTTCTCTTAGCTCTTTGCCTCTTTCCTTAGTACTTGATACTTACGCAAATCTTAGAAATTCTGTGATCTCAGCTCTGTTGATACCTCCTCCCAAGCCCTGGAGGAGAGGAGATATTTTTCCTTCCACAGACCTGATCCCCTCTCTGCCTATTGCAGTTATCCAAGATCAAGGTTTCTGTTACTTTGCCTATGGAGTCCTCTCCCAGCACCTGCCCCTCAAGTTGCTCAAGCTTCTAGACCCAAAATCCCAACATTGCGCCAGCTCTAGTTAGTTTGTGGGATTCAACCTTAACTTCTCCCTATCCTGGAAGATAGTTGTCTATCCTTATAGAGAAGGGGGAAGAGAGGGAAAGCCTAGTTTTGGGGTTATCTCAGTAGTGCTAGGGAGCATAAAAATTGGGATGCAAAAGTCTGTGTTCAGTTTAGGTAAAAAAATATTAGGTACGCAGCCTCAATGAGCACATATTATACTGAGAAAAAAAGAAGATACTCAGTTTCTACTCTTAAGAGACTAAATGGAGAAAAATATGTAAATATAAAACTTTAATACAATTTTTTAAGTACAGTAACAGGTAAAAGTTATAGTAATCATTAATGCTAACAACTTTGAATACCTAGTTTGTGCCAGATCCTATCTAATAAAAGTGTAATATGCAAATTAACCACCACTCCGTGACACCCACAAGCCATGCCCACAAGCCATGCCCACCAGCCAATCAGGAGCGAGTACGCAAATTAACCCAACCAAGATGGCTGTGGCCACAGAGAGAACAGGAGGAAGACTTGGGTTTCCCCAGCGATGGAGGAAACCAAGCTTTCCACACACCCTGGCCAGCCCAGGCCTGCACTCCAGGCTACAAAGTTTCATTAATAGAAGATAAATAAATCCCAACAAAAATGGTGGAGCTGGAGAGAGCAGGAGGCTAGGGTTGCCCCTGGCAATGGAGGAAGCCAAGCTTCTGAAGCCCTGGCCTGCCTTGGCCTCCACCTAAGGCTACAAAGTTTCAATTATAGAAGATAAATAAATCCCAACAGAAATGGCTGCTGCCACAGAGCGAGCAAAGGCTTGGCTCCGCTCCAGGCTACAAAGTTTCAATTGTAGAAGATAAATAAATCCCAAATAACAGGGCCTCCACTTGGGTGGCCGGGGGGCGTGGCTGGCCTGCAAACTACCGCAGGCCCCTTGCCCAGGCCACCCTACATTCGAAGGGAATCCCCACCCTGATCCGGGACACCCTTCAGGGCAAACCAGCTGGTCCCCACCCATGCACTAGGCCTCTATCTTAACTAATAAAAGAGTAATATGCAGATTGACCATCACTCCAACACACAAGATGGTGGCTGCCCCCTTGTGGTCAAAGATCCTGCCCCATGTGGACACAAGATGGCCACCACAAGATGGCCAGCAGGGGAGGGCAGTTGGGGGGAACCAGGTCTGCAAGGGAGGGCAGTTGTGGGCAATCAGGCCATCAGGGGAGGGCAGTTAGGGGTGACCAGGCTGGCAGAGGAGGGAAGTTGGGGGGGGACCAGGCCTGCAGGGGAGGGCAGTTAGGGGTGACCAGGCCTGCAGGGAGGGCAGTTAGAGGTGACCAGGATGGAAGGGGAGGGCAGTTAGGGGCAAACAGGCTGGCAGGGGAGAGTTAGGCATCGATCAGGATAGCAGGGGAGTGGTTAGGGGGTGATCAGGCTGGCAGGCAGAAGCAGTTAGGGGCAATCAGGAAGGCAGGCAGGCGAGCAGTTTGGAGCCAGCAGTCCTGGATTGTGAGAGGGATGTCCGACTGCCCGTTTAGGCCCGATCCCAGTGGGATCGGGCCTAAACGGGCAGTCGGACATCCCTCAAGGGGTCCCAGATTGGAGAGGGTGCAGGCTGGGCTGAAGGACACCTCCCACCCCCCGTGCACGAATTTAGTGCACCAGGCCTCTAGTATTATGATAAAAGCTTATCCGGACTCTTGAATTTAATGCATGTAAAGAGGAAGGCAGGGGCAAAATCACAGATGGTCTTGGACTCATGTGAACCCAGTTAACACTTCATCCTGTATTTTATGGGGACTCATTGAAGGATTTTAAGAAGAGTGATAACTAGGTCAGATTCACAAAAATATATCAAGTTTATGGCTTAAGGGACAAGACACTAGAGACAGGGATAACAGACCAGAAGTGATGAAGACCAGAGCCAGAGTAATAGTTTTAGAGAAAAGTAATTTAAAACTGAAATTAGTGGAACTTGTTAAGTGATAGATATGAAAGTGAATAAAAAGAGGAGTCCAGGATGTTGCTCCTGTTTTGACCAGTAGACAAGTGGGAAGTAGATGATTATAAACATGTCTGGGAAAATGATGGGGAGATGATTTGTCCAATATTGGACATGTTGAAATGGAGTGGCATGGGCAGTCAAGTGGGATGTCCACTTCTAGCAGGCTAGATTTGGCAGTCCCAAGGTTGGGGGAGAGGTCAAGGCTAGAGATAGAGTGGTAGGAGCCATTCTTGTCTCCTTTTCTTTCCTCCTTCCCAGTCACTCACACATCTTATTTCCATTTCCATATTCCTATCCATGCATTCCATGGATTATGACTAATTAACAAGGGAATAACTTAGTGATAATCTCTCTTTCCTCCTCATTTTTACACCAGTCTAAATAAGGTTGTCATGATTTGAAGACAATGCAAATTCTCCTGTCCAACCCTTTGATAAAATGCACCACCAGGTTACCATTCTTCTAATTTTTCTTTGACATTTCCTTCCTATAAATCAAGGGATTCTCCCAGTCATTTTAAATGGGACCAATTCTGAAGTCTGTGTATGAATCATGTGTATATTTCAGTAGTGAGTGTGGATTGGTCTCTGGTCTTTTATCTACTCTTAATGTCAAAACAACAACACAGAAATCCTTAAAAGGGTAAAAATAAGTAATTTACATATAGATTTGGAATGTATTCTATGATTATGTGGTTTTATGTTTACCTTCTTAGTATGTTTCATGAAAGTTAACATTGAAATGTGTTACTTTTATTAGGCATACAGTATTGGCGGAGATGTGCTAGGAATATACTAGAGAAGAGAGTGGGTGAATTAAGAGTTGTTAAGTACCACCATAATCCACTTATCCACACATAATCCAAGAATAATAGAAAGTTGGATGATGCTCCCATTGTGGTTAGGAGTCCAATGTTATGTCATTAGACTCATGAAGGAAATGTATCACTGCAAGCATAGAGTTTCACCTGAAGTGTATGAAGGGTGAATTCATGATTCACAATGCATTCTGAAGTTGTTCTGAAAATGTCATTTCTCTTTGCGTGCTTTTGGCATGACAAGTTTTAGGATGGTAATTGGTTTTTTTCAAGTGCTGACTCATAGAACATTGGGTATTTGTTCCCACAGTCTACTACCTGTGACATCTATGTTGGGGTTATCACTTGGCAACAAGATAAATATCTGAGGTATTAACACTCCCTAGCAAAGCTTGTTTCATGTGCAAACTTTCTCACACTCATGGCTGGCCCAGGGCAATATTTTAAAGTAGGCAGGGTTTGCTTTCTGTTTCCCTGGATTCTGGGACTGACCCTCCCTGGGGCCCAGGCCCAATCTCATTTAAAACCTCATTCTTTTGTTTATCCTCTTCTCACATCCTGAAACTGCTTCCTGGACCACTCTGCCTCCACTCCATCAAAATCCTCTCTGCAGGAACTTAAATACATGGGTTATTTTCCCAGAGTCATTAACGTACCAAGTTTTATTGCGAATTCTAAAAGACTAGAGTCCAGTCCAGTGGGGTCCCTTGGCCTGGCCTGCAGGATCAGGCCAAACTGGCTCTCCAACATCCCCTGAGGAATCCCGGATTGTGAGAGGGCACAAGCCAGGCTGAGGGACTGCAACAGTACATGATAGGGGCTGGGGAGGGACATGGGAGGTTGGCCAGCTGGGGGAGAGACTGAGGGAGAGCTCCAGGGTGTGTCCGACCCATCTCGCTCAGTCCTGATCAGCTGGACCACAGAAGCAAGCTAACCTAACGGTCAGAGCAGCTGTCCCCTGGTGGTCAGTGCATGTCATAGCAACTGGTTGACCAGTTGGCTGTCTGCCCCCTGGTGGTCAGTACATGTCATAGTGAATGGTTGAGTGACTTTAGCATATCATTAGCATATTATGCTTTGATTGGTTGAATGGACGACTGGACGACTGACTCTTAGCATATTAGGTTCTTATTACACAGGATGTTTATACTCTGATAAAGATAGTTTGAAAAGTATACTAGTATTATGGAGGCTGTCTTAGCCAAAGGGACTCCAAATTCACACCATTGAGGTGACCACCTTCACATACATTTGGTCCTGTTCACAGCAACAGCTACTTAAATTTGTAGAGGAAACCATACTACTTAAATACTACAGCTAATTAGTATTAGTGATTTTTGTTATAAAAATAGTGTTTTGATATATTTAACTGAAAGTCATTAACAAAAGAAGATTATTATATGGAATTTTATGTCAAAACAAAACTTCCTTTTTGACCTACAATTACTGGTATGTCATGCTTTGGATAATTTCAGTGGTGACATTACTGCTGATGTAGAGATGATATATTTTTAAAATTTGTATATTTGACATCTACCAGTAAATCGTATGTAAAGGGTAATTATGGAAATACCCGTGCTTTCTCATCCGAAGTGGAGAGAATAGAAATACGTTGCAATATGCTGAACATAAGTAAGTCATTTAGCAAACATTTAGTGAGCACTCATCATGAACCAAGAGCCTGTCCAAGTCATTGGGAAATACTATTGTGGCTATGGAACTCATGGTGCTTACCATCCAGAAGCGAGATAGACACTGAATAGTGAACTGTATAGGCCATTCAATTATAGTTGGATAGGCATTTCAGAGAAAATGCACAGTGTATGCCATCTCCAAATTAGAATATTAAAACTTTATTCATAAAGTTCTTTTTTAATGTGGGGTATTATTTCTTTTTTATGCATGATTTATTAGAGTGCTTCTGGGAAGAGAGTAGAATAAACACCTCAATATAGATACTTAGATAACGTATTTCCAATTTTAAAAGCAATGCCTATTTATTATGGAAAATGTGGGAAATTTTTTGAAGTATAAAGAAAATAATGACAAATATCTATAAAGTTACCACCCAGCAATAACCACTATTTACATTTTGATGTATTTCCTTCAAGTCATATTTCTGCACATATTTTATTTATACAGTTGAGTCATCCTGCATATATAATTTTATATCCTATTTTCCATTTAAGATTATCTTGTACACATTTTCCTAGAGGATAAGAAAATGAGAAGGTGAAAGACATTTAAAAATATTTTTTAAATTAATTTCAGAGAGGAAGGGAGAGGGAGAGAGAGATAGAAACATCAATGGTGAGAGAGGATCATCGATAGGCTGCTTACTGCACACTGCCTAGTGGGGACCAAGCTGGCAACCCGGGCATGTGTCCTGATTGGGAATTGAACAGTAACCTCCTAGTTCATAGGTTGATGCTCAACCACTGAACCACACTCGCTGGGCAGATAAAAGGCATTTTATTTTACTATTCTCAACTTCCTTAGAAGTTGCCCTAAAACTGTAGCATACACTATTTCAGGTCATTTGAGAGACCTTTATCTAGGGACTCTTTACAGTAGCTGGACTCTTTCTTCTAGTTGATTACTGATGAGTTATTGCAGTGATCTCCTAAGAGGAGTCTCAACCTTTGGTTCCTCCTCTTCCAGACTTTCCAGATTTTTCTTTTTAAAACACCACTTCTTATAAGTCACTTCCATTCTCCAGAGTTTGCAGTAGGTGGGTTTTGGATTAGATCTCAAGTTAGTCTGAAATTACAGTCCCTCTGTAAGATACTATCTGTTCCTTTTCCTCTCTCTCCCCTATGACACTGATTCTGCTCCAGGCAGACCTCATACAGCCACTCAATGATCTTTCCTTCCCATTTCTATAATTTCTGGGTCTTCTCCTTTCAATATTCATTTTACTTCACTTATCTCAATCCTTTTTTGAGGTCCTAACACACATTTCTCAATCTTTTTCCTTCTTTCCTATGGCACACACCATTGGTGCCACTCATTTGGGCTCCTAATCATATATTGTCTTTTACAACTTTCTCCAATTGTTTGCCATTCAAACATTTTTTCTTCTCCTGAACTCATAAAATTTCTCTAATGTATATAGGAAGGAAACTCCTATCTCTGGTCAACAACCCTCACTCCAACATACCAGCTAACACTATGGAGCACTTAGTGTATGAAAGATAATATACTAAGTACTTAATAGACATTATCTCATCTATTCTTCACAAAAGTCTGTGTCATTTAAGAATAATCTGGCTGCAGACGATAGAGGACCTAAGGTGTCTAACAATGCCTAGACAATACAAACTTATTATTTCTTATCTCATGTAATGAGAACAAAACCTGGGGGTGGGTGGTTTCCATTTTGGCTTAGGAGTTCTCTGATGTCAGGGCTCTGGTTTGGCATCTCTTCAAATACCTCCCCCTTCCTCTATTGTTGCAATATGGCTGTAGCATCTCCCAGCATCACAACTCAGACAACCATGCTCAAAGTCAGGTAGGAAGAGAAGGGAAGATTCTCTTTGCATGTATCTCTTTTATAGGGAAGGAAAATTTTCTCAAAACATTCTCCAGCAGACTTCATCCACATCTCATTAACCATACCAGGTTATGCAGCCATCCCCTAGACTAGAAACTAGGTCCTCCTTTCTCAATATCAAGAAACCTCAAAATAATACTTAAACAAAATTAGGAAGAATAGCAAATATGAATTGCTTTTGTGTAGTCAATGAGTGGTACCAGCCACATAGTATTATTAGAAAATTAAAGCTCAGAAAGGTAGAGAAATCAGTGCAGGATCATATAATTAAAAAGTTGGGGAAGGGGGAAGAGATTTCAAATAAAACTTTTCTGAGTCTCTCAGAGTCCACATCTTTGCTCATCACAGTTTAGGGCCCTTCTAAAGAGCTTTAAAACCTTATTCAATTCATCAAAAAACATTTAGTAAGTACCCAATCGATGCTCAGCACTGTTTTTTCTGATGAAGGAGAAATAAGTATAGAATCTAGTTAGAGATAGAAGCCCAACTCAGATGAAACAATTAGAATACACAAGGTTAATTAATTAATAGTAACCGTAAAAGGTACAGTTCTATGTAGCAGGAGTTCACTGAGGATTGTAGAAGTAAGACTGGATTTCATGAAAGTTATGAGGTGTAAGATTAGGATCAGCAGGAAGAAGGAAGGATGACATTCCCTTTGAGAAAGAGAGTTAGAGTGAAAGAAGGAGATAGAAAAAGTAGAGTGTGAAAAGTGAGTGAAACAAAGTTCTAGGCACATTCACCAGTGTGGTTAAGAAACAGTTGAATAGGTTGATTGCAGTGGGGGCACTCCAGGGGACTGAGATTGGTAAGGGAGAGAGACCTAGACCACCAAGCAATAGCAGAGAACTGACTGAGGACCAAGGGATATTAAAATTTGTAGGCAGCCATTGATTGTTCCTTTGGTCTAATGAAGGAACTGAATTGTTGAAAGATCATTCTTGGGGGTTGACTTCCAGCTCTTTTTCTTTTTGAACCTGAGATCTTCCATCAATTAAATACTCAAATACAGTCATACATCGTATAATGAATGACATTTTGGTCCATGATGGACAGCATACACAATGTTGGTCCCATAAGATTATAAATGGAGCTAAAAACTCCCATTATCTAGGGACATTGTAGCCATTGTAAAGTAATTTCTCACATGTTTTGTTGATGATGGTGTAAATGAGCCTACTGCGCTGCCAGTCATAAAAAAGTATAGCACACACCGTTATGTACAGTATACTTGATAATGGTAATAAACCAATATGTTACTGGTTTGTGAACTTATTATACTATATTTTTATTGTTATTTTAAACTGTGCTCTTTATACTTTTAATAAAGTTTGGTAAAAAACAGTGTGTCCTGTAACATTGCAGCAACCTCATACATCCCATTTTTCTTGATTATGTAATTTTTTCTTCTGCTTGATTTAATCCCATGTTGTTTTGCATAGGTTTGTAGCATAGAAGCAATAAGCTATACCATATAACCAAGGTGGTAGGCTATACCACTTAGGTTTGTGTAGTGTACTCTATGATGTTTGCACAACGATGAAATCACCTAAATATGCATTTATCAGAACTTACCTCCATCATTAAGAGGCACATGATTGTAATTTGGCTTTTGATTGCTAAAGTTTCTGAAGAACACACCTATGCCATTGTCCCTCTAACGATAATGAGGGATTTGGGTTAAGTAACCCCAGTCATTTTTTTATTTTTAAATATTTATTTATTCACTAGAGGCCCGATGCATGAAATTCATGCAAGAGTAGGCCTTCCTTCCCCCAACTGCTGGCACTGGCTTCCCTCTGGCACCCAGGACCTGGGCTTCCCTCTGGCCCAGGCTTCATCAGGAAGGACTTCTGGAATGATGTCTGGTTTAATTTGCATATTACCCTTTTATTATTATAGATATTTTTACTTTATCTTGTTGTTGACAGTATTTACAGATGTTCGCCAGTTTCCCCTTCTCCTAACCCCTGCCCTACCCAGGCTTTCACCACACTGTTTTCTGTGTCCATTAGTTATGCATACATGTATATGAGTTCTTTGATTAATCTCCTTCCCATCTACCCCCCACCCCGTCTTCCTGTCTGAGATATGTCAGTCTGTTCCATGCCTCCCACTCATTTATGACCGGAAACTTACACTAGCAAGATGAGGTAAGGGTAAATCTGGCTCTATGGACCACAGCCAAACTGAGGAGGACTCACAAAGGACTCCAACCCACAGTCTGGGTTTCACTGACACCTCAGATTGTCCAGCCAGCTCTCCTTGCACAGACATGGAGCTCCCCACACCAGCTGAGAAGAAGCATGGTGCCTTTACTTCTCCTCAACCTACCTCTTTTGGGACTTCTTGAACAAAAAAGTAAAGAGAATAGAAGTGAATCTATCTTTATAATGTGTTGCAAACACTTTTCAATAAGCTCTAACAGCATGAATATCTTTGAACTCAAATTATATTTTCATGCATATCTTTTATTTATTTTTGTTTCTCAAATTCCTTTGGTTGGGTCTAAAAAAAATCTCCCAATTTTCTCAATCAAGTTTTTAATATCACAATTTCTAATCAACATCCATTATTTACCTAGAGATAAAAATCTAATTATACCATGGATTTTCACTGTTCAATAGATAAGATCTATGTTCTAAACAAGGTCAAATGAAAAGAGCTTTGGGTGTGGCTGGTGACAGGGGATTAGAATGGAACCCAGAATTATTTAGGAAATTATAGCTTGAGAAAAAGGTAAGATTTTAAAATAGAGAATTTCTGATAAAGATAGCAGTTTTCTTTTTCTTCCCATGACCAAAGGACCCCTAAAGGGGTTGCTAGAAGCAAAAGAAAGGATTCTGTTGGCTTTATGTATTGCAAAAAATCCACAGGACAAACCTGTGGAAAGGTAGAAGGGATATTGTTGAGCTTAGTACTATCCTTCAATGGGGGATAGAGCAGGACCCTTTAAACTGAGGCTGACAGGCTTTAGCTAATGTTAATAGGTCATGTGTCAATATTGCCAAATTCATAAGTCTCTGAGTGACGTCATCCTCCCAACACATTTCTGAAATGATGCCTTAGCAAACAAGCTCTTTCTGAGTAAAATGTTGAATCACTCAAAGGATACAGATTAGAAAGAGAGAGAGAAAAAAAATTGCTCTGTGGGAGGGGCCATGCTTTATAAAACCAGTCATCACCATGTCTGAACTCTAACAACTCTTGGAGGACCGTTTCCTGTCAGACAGCACCTCAGAGAATAGCAAGGTATTTCCATGACCATCTCTATGAACTCTGGTTTCATTGTTTCTCTTTCCTCATTGTGGTGTTACTAATATAATGAAATTTAAAAAGTGGGATGTTTTTAGAGGGTGAGTAAAAATTTAGTGGTGCTTTCTTGTTTAGTTGTTTAACTGAAAATCTTTTAGTGCAAGATTTGAAATAAATATATAGCCATTCAGCACTCCCAGTAATGAACTCAGCATCAGAAGCTCTTTTGTAGCATGGCTATGATAGTTGATGATAGTTGTGTGTGTGTGTGTGTGTGTCTTGATCTTGAATCTCAGAAGCCAGCAAATGCCTATGTAACATTAAACAAACCAAAATGTACATTAAAGTTGTGATGTTAATCTTGTTGAGCAGGTTAGAATATGTATATTCTTTACTAGCTAGTGTTTTGACACTGAATTTAATAAGAATAGCTAAGTTAATTAAAACATTCATTTAAGCAATTGAAAGTAATTTATCAACTGTACATACATATTTAAAAAATTAAAAGATGACTGAGTTTTCATCAAAAACAATCAGAAATTAAGTAGCTTTCTGGGTTGGGTCAGTTCAATACCAGAATATATGTATTGAATTTAGTTCAATATTTGGTCAATTTAGTGAAAGGGAAAAATCTGCTAAACTTGTTGAATTGACTGAAGTAATAGTGCAATAAATAATTTCATACTCCGCAAACATGCAATTATTCACTATGAAAGTCATCAAATACCAGAAACTTTTTATTCTGTTTGTGTGTGTGTTTAGGGGGGCAGGCATTTGGTCTTTTTGAACAGGAAATTTTCTTGGAATTATTATTTTCTTTGTTCTTGTGGATTTTTGTGATCAATTTCAAACTATTTGCATTGTGCAGTCACAAACATTTTTGTTTTAAATGCCACAGCAAGTTCAAATCTAATATCCAGTGCCAACATGAAGAGGGACTGTGGTAGTGTGGCACCTCCCAAGTTCTTCATGGACCTGTGCCAAGTTTCAGTGGCACATTTGTCAACTTGTGTAGCAGGAACTGCCAAGAACGTCATGGAACTCCGCCCCACATATGCTTTCCATCCTTCTTTTCAAGGATAATATTAAACATGAATTAGGAGCATAACACTTAGGAGCTAATGAAGTTGTATAACTTACTCTTGTTAAGAAATTCACAACAGGTGCTACCTGTTCTGGGAGATGGTGCTATTTGATGTCACTTTGTGACTTTAATTTACATTGTCTTAGGCAGTTTGCCACTCAGATGTAAACCATGGACTTGTCTGAGGGTCACTGGACACTGTATATGTATGCCTTCAGAGATTTCTAAAACAATAAGCTTCTCAAGCCTCATGTAGGCTAAGCCCCTATCTTGCAATCAGAAGGCTGCGATTTAGTTGAGGCTTTGAAACTGACTGGCTGTGCAATCTACATCTTCATATTTTCATCTCTATAACAGGAATTACTATGCTTTGCTGGGGACAAAATTATGCAAATTAAACAAGACAACTCAGTTGAAGAAATTTGGTAACTGCATTATAGACATTAGGTATAATTTTCATGTTAAATGCAGTTAATTGCATTTAACATGAAAATTTAACAATAAAATTTCAACTCTTTTTAAAAGAGGTAAATGCATTGGGGATGATTTAATTTTGTTCTTATCTCCTTTTTTCCACCTAAAATCCTAACTTGGCATTAATAGCCCTCTCTGATAGTTTCTCTTCGCACTTAAATTTTGTTAGTGTCCAGGTGACCGACTGCAGGTTTTTATAAAGAATTGGCTGCAAGAGAAACCTACATTTACTTTTCTGGTTCTGACAACTTATTTGTTTTTCTTTTCACATGGGTTAAAGAAATATTTTGTTTATTAATTCTCAGTTCATTTCCAAAATATTGAGATATTTTACAAAAAAATCTACCCAATAAGATTATAAAGATACTTTAAAATTGGAAAAAGGAAGAGGAAACACATTTCTGAGCCACTCAAATTAATCTAATCTCAGTGATGAAGCAAGAGAAAAAAATATAGTAACTTTACTTTTTACTTAAGCAGCCTTCTAGGAGCATTAAAGACTTGCAAACTTCCTCTTCGTATTTCCTCTTTCTAGCATTTCTCAAGTGTGAAATTTGCCTAAACTCTTTTTTAAAAAATATATTTTTATTGATTTTAGAGAGGAAGGGAAAGGGATAGAGAGATAGAAACATCAATGATGAGAGAGAATCATTGATCAGCTGCCTCCTGCATGCCCCTACTGGGGATCGAGCCCGAAACTCAGGCATATGCCCTTGGCTGGAATCAAACCTGGGAACCTTCAGTCCGCAGGCCGATGCTCTATCCACTGAGCCAAACCGAGTTTAGGGCCTTGCCTAAACTCTTACTCTGTAGAGTGAAGTTGAACAGCAGCCTGCGAGACAGTGTGGCACATTGAATAGAGTGGGTTTCTGAAACAGACCTAGGCTTGAATCCCTGCACAATTACATACACACTGTGTGATCTTATATAAGTTAGTTAACCTCTCTGAACATCAGGATGGAACCTATACTCTCAATGAAGATCATAGTATCTGCCTTATAGAGATCCTATGAAGATAAAATGAGAAGAAGAGGTGAGGGAGTTTCAGAGACAAGTTTTACTTAATTTACTATTTTGTCTTGATAACATACAATCAGATGGTGTTTTAAATAAGAAATGTTGATACGAACTGCAATCACCTTCTTAAAAAGAAATGTTCATGACCCAAGTGTTCACAAAAGACATCCATGGATTAGGCAGAGAAGCGAGTGCTGGCCCAGGTTGGGAAGCCCTGCTGAGTGAGCCTAGGTGAGAGCTGCAGGGCATGCCTCATCCTGGAGGCCTCCCAGCTCCTCCCCAGTTCTGGGAAACCACGTCCACAAGTTGGTGTCCTGTGGAATAATGAGTGTCAGTGTTGTTTGGTATACATATATTTTGGTAATTGTAGGGTGTGTTATAAGCCATTAGGAAAGCATAACATGCAGCCAGAAAGAAGATCATTGGCCAGTACCCACAGATACTCCCACACATCTGGGCGTGTCCAAGCATTTGGCTGCATGGGAAGGCTTTGGTCGTGGAAGGTGTGTCTGTTATTTTTCTTCAGATGGTTGATCTGGTGTGTGTGTGTGTGTGTGTGCGTGTGTGTGTGTGTGTGTGTGTGTGTGTGTGTGTATGTATGAGATATCCAGGATCATTCCTACAGTGCTACCTTCATTGAAAGTATAGGTTCCATCCTGATGCTCAGGGAGGTTAACTAACTTGTATAAGGTCACACAGTTTGTATGGCATTGACTTTGTTGCTAGCATGTGACGGGACAGGAAAGGAGCCTTCCCAGCACTCCCAATAATGAACTCAGCATTGGGAGCTCTTTGTAGCAAGGCTGTGATAATTGTGTTTGTGTGTGTGTGTGGCGGGGGGAGTGTGAGGGGGTGCAGATATGGGTTTGACTATGAAAGCTCCAATCCTCAAAAATGAGTCTAAGCCACTTCCACAAGCAGGATATTTGAAAGAAGATTTACCATCTCAACTGGGGGCAACATGAATATGTGTGCAGTTGGCATATGTTTGAATATGTGTGGATTTTCCTGTGTGTGTGGTGTGTATTTGCAGGTGTATCATAGAGGTTGAGAGCATGACCCTGGAGTCCACCCACCTGACTTCAATTCCTAGTCAAGTGACATTGGTTACTTTTCTTATCTCCTCTGTGCAGTAGTTTCTTCCTCTGTAAAAGAGGAATTAGGGTTTCCTTGTACGGTTTTAGTAAGTACAAAATGGTTAGTAAGGTAAAATATTTCGAACAGACTCTCTTATATAGTAAGACTCAGTAAATGCTATTGTTATTGCTATTATTATATGAAGTGCCACTACTCATCATAAGACTGTTCACTACATCTCAGGATTGGCTGCAAATTTTGCAGAATCCAATGCAAAAGGGAGATGTAGAGCCCCTTGTTTAAAATTATTGAGAATTTCAAGATGGTAAACAGCACAATTTTGCACCAATCTTGGCGCCCATATGGCTGCATGGGTCACATGACCCTAACACTGTCCCTGCTCTACTTCTTGTTGTTTCATGAAGGCAGAACAGAGAGGAATCCCCTACTCTGTGCAGAGTACAGCCTGTACTACTCCTCTGATGACATCACCCAAAATGTTGTCTCCTTTTTTAGAGCTGTATTTTCTTCCTCACTTTCATTCTAGATTGAAACAATGGAAGACCTTTACGTGGCAAACACAATTTTTGCCATCAATTTCTTCAAGCATCTGGCAAATACAAGCACCACCCAGAATCTCTTCTTCTCTCCATGGGGCATCTCATCCACCATGGTCATGGTCTACCTGGGTGCCAAAGGCAACACTGCAGACCAGATGGCAAAGGTAAGTTTCTGTTGAAGCTCCAAATAAGGACTGAACGATTCCCGAACCAAATTGTAGAATTGCTCTGAGTGTGAGCTTGCGATATCTTCACAATCTCAAGGTTAGCAATCATCACCTGCTATTACAACATTCGTTCCTTAGATTCAAATCTACAAAATAGGCAAATCATGAACCATTGACTGTAGATAGCAGAAGGCATATAGGCATTTCTTATATTATAGGGCTGCAAGTGATGAATACTGATAACATCTTACATTATAATATTCTAATGTTTGAGAGTGTTTTGCATTCTTTATATCTCTTTTGTGTTTGTTGCTTATTACTGGGATTAATTACTCCTAATAGTTTTAAGAGAGTGTCACAAAAGAAAAGAATGTCCCAGAGCAGTGGTCACCACACTCTTGGAGATACAAGGAAAGCAATGTTGACTCAGCCATGTTATCAACCCCGTGAGATCACGTCAGCAAAATGCGGCCTGGCCTGATGGTCAGTCTTCAAAATCAAGATGGACAGGGTGTCCGGCAGCTGGTTTCCTTCCTGAGTGAATAGACAAAGCTCAGCCAGGGGACCCTTTTACTGAGTCTAGGGCCTTAAAAATACATTGGACTACTTCAACTGCACATTGCAATATTCCTATGGGATGAATTCAACACATTGAAAATTCACATGATCTTATTATCTCCTAGGTCAGTGACCCAGACGAGGTCATTCTATAATTAAAATTCTCTTACACACACATGTACATGAACATTAACATTGAATGCTCTGGTTACTCACAGACATATATTGTGCTTTCAGTCACACCAAAATGCCACTGGCTACTCTGGGGTTTCCCGTGAGAATTGCACCTGAGTGTGTATATCCTTCTCAAGTACACGGTGACCCATTTAGAATGGACCTTGTTTGAAGAGTGAGAGTGTTGGCCAATGTCCTCGCAGGAGGAAAGGGATAGCTGCATCCCCCCTATGTTTGTGGCAGTTTAAACATCAAGACTTACAACAAAACTCAGTTTGCTCAACTCTGATGCCAGCAACATTTTGCAACCTTCCTTCCCCTTTATTTTCTCTGCCTTAAAAAAATAAAGACAGTAAACTGCACAACTTTAGAACACATCAGGGTCTTAATCTTGTAAAAGTAATCACTAGCACTCTGAAGCAATATATTTTGAGGGCATAAGCTAAATAAAGTACTTTAAGTTGTTAAAAAATAAAACCATTAATTTGATACCAAAAGAAAATTAGCTTGTGGGTTGCTCTGTGTCCAAGACAGTTTCTCTGTACCTGGAGAGTGCTTGAGCACATGGGACTATGCTAAGATTTTAAATCATTTTTTGTTGTTGTTCTGCTGCATGTACAATTTTTAAAATTCAAAAGCAAATTTGGTTAATTCCCTACTTAAAGCAAGAGGAGAAGCTCTTTGGCTTGGAGGAGGGAGCACAAACTTTGGGAACAAGACCCATCTGTGTTTAAAATGGCTTTGCCAGTGCTTGTGAGGTGTATGAATGAAGGCATTGAAGTTCTCTGAGCCTAGAGACTAAAGAGTAGTATATATATATATTAGTATAAAATACATCATACTGATTCCTGTGAGGAAAATTTAGGTTGACTGACACATATTACATATAAAAAGTATCTGTGCTTGTATCCCATACACAATGACAGGGAACTAGACATCGGGCCACTAAGAGGTACCTGTTGCAATGGTTTAAAAATTAAGTAATTTAGCAGGAAAATGTAATGTAATCATTCCCTCTAATTCCAATTGTAGGTGCTTCAGTTTAACAGTATTGGAGTCCATGAAGTGACCCCAGTGACCCCAGAGAATGACACCAGCTGTGAGCTCATGCAGCAGATGCAGGTCACTTATCCTGATGCTATTTTGAAGGTATCTGACTCATTCATTCATATTTCTTTCATACTTTATTTCTAAAATGTTCTTATGTTAAAGTCCTGACCTTAGACTGAGAAGGAACTTAGTATAGATCCCCCCACTTCCAGAAAAAAAAGATTCAGAATCCTTAAGTAACTGTTCTAGGGTCTCACTGCTAAAAAAGGATAGAGACAGAGCAGAATCCAGACTTCCTGACTTCTAGGCCAAGACTCTTTCTAAATTATGTCACACCACCCTGCCTCTAGTTGGGTTTGTGTAATTTATTCTAAAACTAAGGTAGAGAGACTCCTAGAATACACAAGCATAAATGCAGACTTCCAGAGGTGAAAGGATAAGGAGTGACAAATAGTTGACTACTGAAGAAGGTCAGGCTCAATGATTTCATAAGAGGCCAATGATCTTTATACATCCCCCATATCATCTATCTATCTATCTATCTATCTATCTATCTATCTATCTATCTATCATCTATCTATCTCAGGATGTATGATCTTTTCTCAATACTCAATTGGTTAATTATTAGCTATCCAGCTGAGTTTTAGGAATAGACACAGATATGTGCCTATTGGTAATAAACTTCCATAATTACACTCCTGAGAAAGGTTATGTGACAGTATCTCCCATAGTTTTCTGGTTATTACAGAGGGAATTGTGGGCTAAAGGAGGTGGAGAGGGCCCATATATAGAGATCCAGCCACGTCTCTGGAGACAGCTGTCTGTCACCTGCAAGTCTTCTGCTTTGACTGAGTCCCATGTCCATCTTCCTGTTTACAAACTTTAGGTACAGTTCTATAACACGTGCTTGAATATTGCATTGTGAGCCCATCACCCCAAATCAAATTATCTCTTGTAAAGTAACATTTGTAAAGTAACATTTGAATATAAAAATTCCTTAGAGACCTTAAGGTTTACAAAACTATAGAAGAAGCCTCACTTTCTTCTAGAATGTTGGTTATTTCATGGTAAAATCCAATCTATGGGCAAAATAATGAAACAAGAAAAACATTATCTTATATGTTTTGCACCACATCCATATCAAAAGTATTTGCTCAGAGATTCCTCTTAACTACCAGAAAAAAGTATATGTTAATGCAGTATTTTTTTTTTTAATAAATCTTTATTGTTCAGATTATTACAGATGTTCCTCTTTTCCCCCATAGCTCAGCAGATTTCTCCTCTTTGCTTGGGGTTTGGAAGTTTTGGAGCTGTCTGACCCAGCTGCAGTTTGTTAGGTTAAGCCAGTGGTCAGCAAACTCATTAGTCAACACAGCGGCAAACCGAGGCTCTCAAGCTGCATGTGGCTCGTAAGCCGCAGTTTGCCGACCACTGGTTAAGCAAAAGGGCAGGCCATTCATATGCAAAAGCTGCTGCGCACAGTTTGGGTGGGTTTGTAAAATGGGTGGGACAGGGTTTCAGGGAATCAACAGGGTGTGGCAAACAGCGATGGTTGCCAGTCAGCTGTCTCTGCATCTCCGCGCCCCAGCTCAATAAACAATGATTCCTGTGGCACCTCTATGAGAAAGCCACCCTTACTTTCCGACCCATTGCCAGATAGTCCAGCTTCTCCCCGTAGGAGTATGGGTCCCCAGAGTCTTGCCGGAAACGAGTTCAGAGCAGTCGGGAGCTTGTATCTCCTTCCCAACTGAAAAAAACAGTGCACCCAGTCGTCAGCCCGATTCATGTGCCTCCATACCTCTGCTTTTCCACAGCTCTGCAGGTCCTACCTGGTCTCAATGCGCTTTTTTTTTTTTCTCTCCTTCTAGTTGTAGAACTTCTCCTCAGCCAGCTTTCCTGTGGTTCTGGGTGATAGTCGTTTTGTCTTTTAGTTGTAGTTTTGGTGTGGTTGTGAGAGGCAGCACGTACAGGTGTAAACCTTATGCAGCCATCTTGGTTTTCCCTCCAGTATTTTATTATTGTATAGAAAAAATACCATTGCTTAAGAAAGATCTTACTTAGCAGTCCCATGTCATATAAAGAGGATCCCTCCTTTCTGTTCAAGGTACAAGCTGAAAATGCAATCCATTCAGGCTTCCATGCTCTCATCTCTGCTATCAATGAGACCAAGGGGGGTTACATATTGGAAAGTGCCAATAAGCTGTTTGGAGAGAAGACTGCGCAATTCAAGGAAGTAAGTACAACCTGTTATTGAAATGCAGGGACCTAAACCTGCAGTGAGGTCACTTTCAAAGCTGTTCTCTAGGATTCATGCTTGTAGGGGAAGTCAGAATTGCACAGGGCTCCCTAAGGCTCCCTAAGGTCTTGGCAGTGTCCTTGTGCTCCCCCTCTTGGTGGAATACAACTGACTTCCAGAGTCACTGCAAGGTCCACCTCCTTCTTATTCACTGTCTATAATGTGAATAATGCGGGAGGGCAAATAGTATTGGGACTGGAGTGTGGGGAAAGGAGGTCCACTGAGTGCTTATAATCTGCACCATTTTCTTTTTCAACAGCATCCCCCCATAGTCAACCTCTACCCCCACTGCACCCCAACCTCAGGCCCTCTAGTCTTGACAGGAAGCCCATAATCCACAATTGCACCAAGGCTTGTTCAGCATATATTCTATGTAACCTCCTGCATTTTTCTGCTTTAAAGGAATACATCCGACTCTCTGAGAAATATTACTCTACAGAACCCCAGGAAGTTGACTTCCTAGAATGTGCAGAAGGAGCCAGAAAAAAGATTAATTTCTGGGTCGAGACGCAAACCAAAGGTAAAACCAAGGAAATATTTTCTGTTCTTTCCACTTAGAAAATTGAATCTATTTTTTAAAACCATCCCTGAACTTAGTCCTTAATCCCTTAAAATTCATTCAACCCTAGTTATTTTGGTTAATGCAACCTTATTCTGATTTAGCTTAGTGGGTGTTTTAATTGAGGGCTACTAATAGAAGACATATGTTTAATACTCAAATAATTGGATTTTTGATATTACATTAGAATAGAATATGACAGATGGCAGATGTTTTCAAATATAGAAAACATCAGGATTGAAATAATTATAATATTCCATCCACTGTGGACAAAACAACAACAACAACAACAAAAGGATTTTCTTAACTTCTTGGATTAAAACATCATTTCCAGCAATAATTTTGTGTCTTGATTGCTTAGCTACCATAATGGGGAAAAAACACATGAACTAAGTGCTATAGAATTTAAAATATTTTTGTCTCTCTGAAAGTAGTTGATCTATTTATATTACTTCTCCATTTCCATTCTGGATTTTTAAACCACTGTTCTAAAACACCGACAAACTGCTGCCACAAAGGAGATGGGAAGGTGAAGATTAAAGAAGTGAAAGTAAAAATTAAGTGCAAAATTAAAGACACATGAAAGTTATGTCTTTTGAGAACAGCATACATTTTCTCTTTAAGCATTGTGCCAAATGGCTGTAAATGAATATCAGTTGTATTGTTAAAATGCCAAGGAGTAATTGGGGCTGATTGTTTTACCAACTTTTATAATAATTTGAGAGAATTTTCTGTTTTATTGTTATGATTAAACACTAGTTTTGTCACATGCACCATAAAGTTAAATAAAACGTTAATAGATTTCAATAGCAAGCAAGAATTTTAATTGCCTGGAGAATGTATTGAGCGGAGATATTGAGCAGATACATTGAAGCTGGTCAGAATACAGTGACCTTTTTATTAGTCCTTTTCCTGTCAGTAGGACTGGAGGGTGGAGGACAGTGGAGACAGAATCCTAACTAGCTTACCAAGACTGTAGTCTTGAGAAGATTATTAACCTCTCTCACAATGGTGTTCTTTTGTGTAAAATGGCACTCATACTCACCTAATAGAGTAGTTGTGAGGATTAAATAAAATAATCTATTTAGTGGTTGAAATAATGCAGAGGAGTTATTCACTATAATGGGCTAGTTCTTAAACAACTTAAAATAAAGCTTTCATGCTCAGATGTTTTCATTTCTGAGAACCTTCTCTAGCTCACTCTTTTACTTCCTTCTCTTTTTTTGTCATAGTACTATGCATTATTTAGCTCTATTATAGAATTTATCACACATTTTTCAGAACTGATTTTGAATGTTACTCCCAATAATACTCCCACCAGAACATTTCCTCCTTGCTCAGCTCATGAATCTGCATTACTCCTTGTATAGGTCTAGTCTAAACTTCCAAAAAAATTGTCTTGAGTGAATCAATGGGTCAGACCCATAGGCTGTCTAGATCAGATCTAGCAGGAGCTCTATGTGACATAATGTGGAAAGACACTATTATCTTCCTTAAGAGACTATATTTCACTTCCAACGGAATTAAATAACTTTATGCAACTGTAAAACTGAGAAAACAATATAAAAGGAAGTAGACATCTCCACTGCAAATTTGATAGTAATTCTAAATTTTAAATGCATTACTTCTTCATTTTCCCTTGAATTTTGAAAACCTTCTGAGGAATTTGCTCTGATTTTTATTTATGCTTTAAATAAATGGAGAGGAAAACTTGAGCTTGAAGATCAACATCTCTGTAGAGTTTGCCAAATGTGTCTTCTGAGTTAATGGCAACGCAAAAGATTCAAGAAATTATAGCAATTTCACAGTTTTTTATCATGAGACCTAACCAGACATCTTTTTTTTTCTTTTTATTTTTTTTGTAGGTAAAATTTCAAACTTGTTACCCAAAGGTTCTGTAGATTCATACACCAGGATGGTCCTGGTGAATGCTGTCTACTTCAAAGGAAAATGGAAAACTCCATTTGAGAAGAAATTAAGTGGGCTTTATCCTTTCCGTGTGAACTCGGTATGAGACAACAAGACTGATTTTCCTAACATGTATTGTAAGGTCTTAGACAAGACAGAGAAAGAAAAAAATAGAGACCACTTGTTAATGTCACTACATGATGAGCTAGTTATAAGTTATGGACATTGGATAGTTCATTAACTCATTCTAGCTACTGAATACCACTCAGTAATTTTATGAAGTCATATGAGTAATGATGAAAAACCATGGGCTTTATACTTAAATCCTAGACTCAAATGTAGGCTCTACCACTTACTTATGTTCCATGAATTCCATTTTCTAATCAGCAAAACTTGGATAATAATATCGAACTCCAAGGGTTATTATAACGATTCAATGAGGCTTAGCAGAGTTTTTGGCCCATGATAGGTACTAACAAATGTTTTGGTATTATTATTATTGTCCATAATGGGTGTAATCTTGAAAAAGGTAATAAGATCAGAATATTATATACAAACAATTTATTTTGTTGATTTAAAAAATATGTTTCTTAAACACTAAAGCAGAACCCATTCTCTTTTATGTTAAATTGTAAGTCTCTTGATGTATAAGTATTAACTTTCATATTTTACTCTTTAATCACTTTAGACTCAGCGTAAATCTGTACAGATGATGTACTTGCATGAAAAACTGAACATTGGATACATAGAAGACCTAAAGGTTCAGATTCTAGAACTGCCATATGCTGGAGATGTCAGCATGTTCATATTGCTTCCAGATGAAATTGCTAACGTGTCTACTGGCTTAGAGTTGGTAAGCCATTCCAACTTTAGTTGTTTTTGACTTCTGGGACTAAACTTGCTTTTTATGATGAACATGTATACACCTTAGGAAGTTGTGTGCAATTTCTTACATGAATATGTGAATTGGTTAATAGTAAGTGTGGCTTGTCTCAAACTTTCATTCATTTTATGTCATACCTATTACCTTCTTGCAAAAACTTTACCAATCTATTAAACTTTTATATCACCCACATTGTAGTAACCTTAAAGTCACTGATTTTTAACATTAGACTTAGAAGTTGTTTTCCTTCTTTTCTAAGCACTCACTGTGTTTTTGTGTTTTAACTTTTGGATTTGTAGCTGGAACATGAACTAACTTATGACAATCTCAACAACTGGATCAGCAAAGACACAATGGCAGAAGATGATGTTGAGGTGTATATCCCCCAGTTCAAATTAGAAGAGCACTATGAACTCAAACCCATTCTGAGAAGCATGGGCATAAATGATGCCTTCATCAAGGGCCAGGCTAATTTCTTAGGAATGTCAGAAGGAGATGAACTGTTTCTGTCTGAAGTGTTTCATCAAGCCACTGTGGATGTCAATGAGGAGGGCACTGAAGCAACTTCTGGAACCGGGGCTATCATGTCAGGGAGAACTGGCCACGGAGGCCCACAGTTTGTGGCTGATCATCCTTTCCTCTTCTTTATAATGCACAAAACATCTAAGACCATTCTCTTTTTTGGCAGATTTGTCTCACCCTAAAATTGGAAGTTTCTGTTTCTGTACAGAATTTTGTAGCATGAAGTATAAGCCTCAGAATTGCTATAAATACCAAAAATGTAGGGATTTTTCTATGTGTTTCTGAACAATTTCTACTACACACTAAATATAAATATAGGAATAACCAGACAACTATCAATCATAACATTGCAACTCTAAAATGGGATGATGTCAAATTTAGTTCTCCCTTATTCTTTGTTTATTTTATAGCATTAAGTTTTATTGTATTATTTATTATTTTATATAATTTTATTATTGTTAACTGTCTATTTAATGTAGCTGATACAGTTACAGAAAACAGGTGATCGGTTATGTTTCTTTCTAAGGAAGTGCATTTATTTGTTTTTATGAGGAAGGAGGAGTAGGTGCCTTTCCATCCCCTTCTATGATAAAAACCTAGAAGATAGCATTGAACAACAAGCAAATATACATTATGTATATTTATAACATTATATATCACATAGATGTGACTGTAACTTATGTAAGATTACAAATACACAATAAATAAATACGTTTCCACACAATCATTTGTTTGTTGCCATTTTATTAGATCTTTGGATCATGAGACTTTTTATAGTTGATTCCCAGGACAGAATAAAGGAGCCAAAGAGATAGCCACCACTTTTACACAGAGCCCCACTCTTGGGACTGAATGGAGTTATGTGAAAAATGGTTTAGAGCTGCCTTTTCAAGGCAGCAAAAGGTGTAGCAATTGAGAGGAATAGTCAGCATTCTTTGGACATTGGTGTTTAAACCTCAAGAACATCAGGAATAAATGCCAAATCCAGTGGTTCATAGATAGAATCAAGGTCACAGTCATTGATCTGAGAGTTCAAAGGAGTTAAGATGGGCTGGTGGCAGAGCAGGAGTGGAAACACAAGAGACCTTTTTTAAAAAAATATTTTTATTGATTTTGGAGAGGAAGGGAGAGGGGGAGAGAGATAGAAATATCAATGCTGATATTTCACACCCCACATTGGGGATTGCCCCACATTGGGAATTGAGCCTGCAACCTGGGTTTATTCCTTGACTGAGAATCGGACTGTGACCTCCTGGTTCATAGGTTGATGCTCAACCACTGAGTCACATCAGTCAGGAGAGCTTCTTTTAATGGTGTTTGTTCCAAATAGCACTCAATGCTTTTGAATGGGGCAGAGGTAGAATTTAACATAATTTAAGACCTAGGAACTAAGACATCTAAAGTTTGGGGGAATCTGAACTGGCTTGACAGTCTGGCTACAGAAGTGTGGCTGGATGCTGGAAATGTATCCCGGGTTCCACCCTCCCTATGATGGAAGGGAGGCAGGGGTGGATGACCCATGGAGCATGGTGGTTAAATAGGCCACCTCAGGACTGACTATATGCAGCTAAATCCCAGTTCCAACATTTTTGAGTTGTCTAACCATGTATGAGGAATGGTGTTTTGCTATGCTTCCTTTCTTCCAGTGTAAACTATAGAAAACAATGCTTTTCTTAAAAGGTTGCTATGATGGTTAAATGAATTCATTCGTAATAAGCAATTAAAATAATTTTTGGTGCATACAGTATTTAAAAATACTAGTGATTATGATTATTACCTTTGTAAGTAATAAACTGTCTCTGGTTTTATTTACTTACTGTCAGCTGATCAAACATAGAATCTCAGAAAATTATTCAGTTAAATAATTTTTAAGGCTTGAATTGTGGTTTATTTTCTCTAAGACATCCTTGAAAATTAGAGGTTTTTACTTCGTGCATTCTCTCACTTACTTTTAGATTCATTTGTCTATGTACTTCCATAATTCATTCAGCAAGGCAATAAGTTGTGAGTCTTAAGATATCCATATTGCACTGTCATTATTGAGTTAGGGTCTGAGTGTAGAATTCTAAGTTCAAAACACTTTTTAGCACGTTAGGGTATAATTTTATTATCTTTTTGCACCAAAGTTGCTGATGGGAAAGTTGAGGTCAAGAACTTCCTTGTAGTTCTAGTAATTTTCTTTTTGTTCTTGGTAATGTTCTTGAAATTTTGTTGCATTGAGTACTTTTTAAACTGGGTTTTAAAAATTAATCTTGTTCATCAGCAGCTTTATTCCATCTGGAAGCTTGTATCTTGCTTCAGTTCTGGGAAACTCTCAGCCATTGCTATGAACTGGATGTTTGTGTCCTCCCCACCCCCATACATATGTTGAAACTCTAATTCTCAATGTAACGGTATATAGAGGTAGGGCATTTGGGAGTTAGGATCAGGTTAGGTCATGAGGGTGAAGTCCTTATGATGTAATTAGTGCCCTTATAAAGAGATGAAGGGAACAGAGCTTTCTGTCTCCAGGTGAGCACGTGGAGAGGAGACAACTATCTGTGAGTCAAGAAGATAGCCCTCACCTAGAACTCAACCATACCAGCACCCTGATCTCCAGGCTCCAGAAAAGTCAGAAATAATCTTGTGTAAGCCTTCCAGTCAATGGTATTCTGTTATAGCAATGCAAACTGAATAAGTCACAGCTATTAGCCCCTCAATTGTCTCTGCCCCACTCCACCCACTTTCTTTTTCTGGACTCCTTTTAGAATAACATTGATTCACCTGGAGTTTTTCTTCTCCTCCTCCTCCTCCTCCTCCTCCTTCTTCTTCTTCTTTTCACATACCAAATCAATTTCTGTTGTCTACATATCAAATATAAAAAAAAACTAGAACAAAAACTCTGCCTCCCACCCTCCTTCCCCATTCATTTAGTTCCTCTCCCTCAATCCCCCTAATAATATCTGTACCTATTGCTAAATATACATAGGGCAGGCCATAAATAAGAACAACAAACAAATAAAATCATGCTAATAATATTACATTGTTAACTTAGGATACTAATACCTCTTCCCCCACCCTCTAAACAGGCATCAGAATTGTGCACAACCATGTTGTTGTTTTTTAATGTAGGTAATCTATTTGTAAGAATTTTAATCAAGAGGTAAGTAAGAAAGGAATCTGGTGAAGGTTTTGGGGAAAATAAGTAAAACTTAGCCTGTGACTTTAAAGAAATGAAACAATTTTTTGGCTGTTTCAGCCACATCTACATTGATACATTTAATGGATCATAACTGGAGTGTCTTCATGCTGTGCCAAGAGGCAGTGCAAGTTGCTCGCTGGTGGACTACTGTCTGTCACGATAGACAGTCCCTTTATCTAGAGCGTCCATTTGATACTTGCAGCTAAGAATAGTCTGGAGGCATCCATGGATAATAATATCAGCACACATCAGGCAGGCATCACAGAACTTCCTACCACAAGTAATACTCCCTAGTGAAATCCAGAGGAACATTTTGCTTTAGGTTCCACACCAACCTTCAAATACCAAACACTGAGCCAGTTTACCAGAATGTATATGTGCCCCTAGGCAGAGAAAAATAAAAACCGCATGCAGGAAAATGTGCCAAGTACATTATAAATAGGCTCCTCCTTTCCTTTCATCCCTTTTGGATTGTTCTTCCATTCCCTCCGCTCCCTTCATTCTCCCCTGCATTCCCCCAAGCAATGCAGCTGTGATAGAAAATAAAAATATACCCTATTACCTTCCTTTCCAATAAATATGGTGGAGAAGGAGGGGAACATTTATAAGGAGAGACAAAAGAGAACTGGAAACTGATGAAGCAATGCCAGACTCAGTAACTGATGCAGACCCCTTGTGCCTGGGGCAGGGAGATGGACATCCCACTCATCATAGTTATTCTCAGGTTTCTACACCAACATAAGTGGGAAGAGGTGCTTTCGCAGTAAATACTTCACTAGTTATATTTTCATTTTATTGTCCATTGTTATCCCACTAATTTGAGGCTTTCTTTCTTTCTTTTTTTTCTTAAGGAGAAGCACTCTAATTACTTCCATTTGGCAGATTAGAGAAGAGATTAAGTAAGGAAACTGTGAGTTATAATTTGTCAGAATTCAGGTCTCTACATGTGGAGACATGAAAAATGTGAGTAATTAAAGAATGCAGGCAAAACCTTGCTCATCTGTTTCTCTTTCTTTTGATTTGAGCTTCTGGCCACAATGAACCTGAAAGGAAGAGTGTAAGGGCTTGTGAAAGTGAATCAAAGGGGTGGGGCTAAGAAGAGGGAGGTGTTACCATTTTTTTTTTTAAGTTCCTACAGTTAAAAGTTACTTAACTCAGCCACATATAATTTCTTACTTTAGGAACAAATTTCCACTTCTGCTCCAGGAGAAGAAAACAAGGTATTGTAAATACTTCTTTGTTTAAAAATGTTTATTTATGTTTTCCTTTTTTGTTGAAGTGCCTAGCTCAATAACAAATGATCAAGAGATCCAGAAACAGAAATAGTATACAGAGCTCCATTTCCTGGGAATTCTGTGTAAGTCAGAGAGATTTAATCCCAAGCTGGAAAGAGGGCTAAGGGGGAGAGAGCATTCATTTTCAAAGAAGCTAGAAAAATAGTTTTATCAGGATTGTGAAACTATGAATGGAGTTTTTTTTCAGTCACATTTCTGGATTTGCTACTTCTGTATCTGTCACCCTAGGCAGATAAATAGAATCTTTTCAGAATAATTGAGCCCAAATCCTTCACTTGGCAACATGAATTTGATTGTAGTCATTAATATGTGGGACTAATGACTCGACTCTCTATACCCCTGTCTTGGCCACCATACCATGAGCCATTAACTTTCCTCTCTTTCATCAAATAATATAAATCCCTCCCTGCTTCCTACCTTATACTAGATGTGCATCATAAAACACCCCAAGCTATTACTTCTTCAGAAAATAGCATTAGGTGAATATAGACATGCTGGGGGGTGGGGAGATGTCATCTTCTGATATGCTCAACTCCATGAAGTAGATGAAACCATCATCAGGATCATGAGGAAGTCAAGGGACTTCGTACCTCCTCTGTGGAAAAGGGCACGGGACTCCTTTCCATACCATCCTCCTCCTCATCATTCCTCTTTTCACCCTCCTCTTGTCCATCTTCTTTCATGACCTGATTCCTTGATTTACCATTAAAATCTTAGCGACAATGAAATACAATGACAAAAGCAAGTGTATTCAGAATCCAGAGAACGGGATTGTAGTGATAACTGTGCTGTGAGATAGCTGTACCTGCCGGTCAGCACATTTAACCTCTCTGGGCCTTAGTTTGCTAGCTGATAAAATGAAGTAATTATATGAGAGGGACTCTGAAATTCTTCCCAATTCTGATATGCAAAAGTATGTGTATTTACAATGAGACATTCTGATGAAAGACATAATCATTTTCTTATTTTCATAGTTCTCTAGATTATCCTCTAAGCCCCTTTACAGATTGAGCAAAAGAGCATTTCATTCTGAAAAAGGCACAATAGGCTTCTGATTTAGAGATTTATAGTCTTCTCTGAAAAAAAAATTGTACAACCTTTATATGGACAACTATTTCCTATAAAATTACATCATGAAAGTTCACATCCTTCAGAAAACACTTTCCACTGTTGGGTTAAACTTTACTAATGACTGGCTTAGCACTTCTGTAAATTTCTGTGAAAAAAAATTTTTTTCTGTTGTATATGAGCTAATATATCTGGGCTACATCTGATATATTAATAATGATATTAATGAGATAATTCATGAAGTGGGAGATAACTGAATATTAGCTTTCCACAAGAAATTAGCTCTTTCATTGGAGAGAATTATTGTTTGTGGGAATTTGTTATAAGTAACTAAATTCTAGAATAACTAGTTAAAAAGATAAAAATCCCAGACCCTAAAGTAGTCTTTTCTCTTCTTCTATCTTCATGGTGAGTATGGTTTGGCTAACCAGCCAAACATTTTCCATATGAATGTAATGCATGAGTTCTAAAAAGATAAAGTAATATACAGGCGCAAAGAAAGCATTATCTGAATAAATATCACCCTAAAGGAAAGAGAGAGGTTATTTCCAAGTTGACATTGAATCTGATAAGAAACAAAATACTCACAGGAACGTTCCTAATGTTTTATGAGGGTGTAGCATTACTATAAAACTAAACTTTTTTTTTCTTTTCCTTTTATCAACAATGTCAGCCTAGATTAGCACCAGCCTCTGGAATAGGCAGGAGCTAGAACTAGGACATGATTTAGAGGCTGGGAAGCTATTTTGTTAAGTACAAGACTGTGGCTAGGAGTAATGTCAATGGTATCACTTAATCCCAGTTGTGATGAAACCAAGACTTTGCCTACACATGCCTCTCCCTTGATTCAACTATTTGAGTAGGGAGAACTGTCTTTTCTCAAGTTCTCATTCTAGTTTCCTCAGAGTGTCAGGTGGTATCAGTGGAAGACTCAGTTCTAGATAATATTTTAGGAGGTTCCAGGCCCAGGCATTTGATTTATTTTTAGTCATTTAACAAGGTTGAAAAATTATTTGACTATAAAGTGACAGTAAATTAAACTGATATTTTAAAAAATAGAGACCCAGTTCGAAAAGACTTAAATTCAAATGTTAGGGTAACTAAAGGTGATATTTAGAAGTTGAATATAATATCTAAAGAGAGAGAGAGAAATCCTGAGTTCCTTTGTTCAAGAAGACCAGTTTCAGAAAGTCACGAGTCAGTGAGAATAAAGGCAAAAAAAAAAAAATCTTGGTTTCTCTACTTCTCTACAAGCATTTCCCATTAAATTGTGCATGATTTCAAGTTTAAGTAGCTAAAAAAAAAAAAAAAAAAGGTAGCGAGAGCCCAACAATGAACATGATGAACAAAGTATTTCTATGAATCCATTTTGTGCAAAGTGCGATTACTAGCTGTGGGATGTATGAATTAGCAGAAGAAAATTTCACTCTGGAGGAACTTACCCTGGAGTTGGAAAGACAGAAATAGAACTAGCAGTGTGACAAATGTCAAGTACGTGGCCAGAGCTATGTTATGGGACCTGGTGGCAGACATGCTCCTGTTCACCCCAAAGATCAGGAAAAGCTTTCAGGGAAAAGGAGGTACTTGGAGAGAGTTTGGATTTCAATAGAATAAAGGAGGAGAAAAGGCATTCTAGGTAACAGGAATATCATATATAAAGTGATAAATAAGATTAAGAAATTAAAATATGAATGAAAGTGGGTGAGAAAAAGTACAAAGTGGAAGAGATGCATCCATATTCCTCATTTTCTGTGCAAAATCAGCAGTAGTGCAGTGTATTGAAAAGAGGCACTGGCTGACAGGGGGACCTGGATACATTGCCACTTTTATCGTGACTGTCTCATCAAGGAGCTGCTGACACACCAGAACTCAACTGTTCTCTGATGTACATCAGCACTGAAATTTGAGACAATTTTCTTAAACACCCTAGACTTCAGTTTTCCAATACGTAAAATAATAATGTTGGACTAATACGTTTTTAAAGCCCATAAGTCCATTTAGGTCTTATGAATACAAATTGGATAATATATATTTGTGTCATTTCACTGAAGTATAGTAAAAAAGTAATATATAAGCCAACAAATTGTTTTACAAAAGTAAAATGAATAAAAAAAATTATTAAAATTATTAACATGGTCTCTCTTTTTCTACTTTTTTTTTCTCCAGATTTTCCCAATGGATTCTCTAACAAAATCAATCAATCAATTTGCCCTGGAATTTAGCAAAAAGCTAGCTGAATCTGCTGAGGGTAAAAATATTTTCTTTTCTCCTTGGGGCATCTCAACCTCTTTAGCCATGGTGTATTTGGGCACCAGAAGTACCACTGCATCCCAAATAGCCCAGGTGAGTGGCAAAGCTCAGTCACCCTCTCTTGCCTTAAAACAAAATGTTTTCTTTACCTTTTATCTTCATTTTTCTCCCAAATTGCAGATAGCTCACATTTTATAACCACAGCCTCCAAAACAAAAGATGCACTTTAAAAAGTTTTCTAGCCTGGCCGGTGTGGTTCAGTGGTTGAGCATTGACTTAGGAGCCAGGAGGTCAAAGTTTGATTTTTAGTCAGGGCATATGCCTGGGTTGTGGGCTTGATTCCCAGCGTGGGGCGTGTGTGCAGGAGGCATCAGATCAATGATTCTCTTTCCTCATTAATGTTTCTATCTCTCCCTCTCTCTTCCTCTCTAAAATAAATAAAAATATATTTTAAAAAGTTTTATAGATCATAAAAAAAAGTCTGGGAAAGGAAGTTGATTTGCTAGGACAACCATTTAAGAACCTGTGTTCTCTAGCAAAATCATACACAGAGATGATGAGTTTATCAAGTTTGGTTCAACACCAAAAATTATTTTATTTGCATTATCAAGACACTTCAAGAAGTAATGGTTCAGACATTAAATAGTAGAATTAGTATGTTTTGAATTTCAGAAGGATTTTCTTGAAATAGAAAAGTCAAGTGAATTCTGTTCTTTGTACCTTGGTTGTTTCTTTTTTCAATCCCCATTTGTCTTGATGAATCTAAAAAGCCTATTTGGAGCATGAAAATGAAAAACAATATTATTGTATAAGCAATTATTTGGTATAAGCATCCTCAAAACATAGTGTAAGTATGTACGTATGTGTGTATGTGTAAGCATAAATAACATAATAAAATAGCCACATATATGTATATGCATGCATATGTAAACTTATACATATATGTGTGTGCATTTTACATAAAAATAAATAAAAAAATAAATCCAGCCCTAAATCATATAACAATGGAAAGACCAAGGGACAGAAATTCCACCCAAGAAGGTGTCTTCTGTGCCAAATATGGCCATGGGTACAGCCAATAATTCTGGGTAAGACAGGCAGAATATATAGTCTGTGAGTTTAGGTTTAGGCTATCAACTTTATTCTTGTAGTTCACAAGATACTATGGGGTTTAAAACAGCAACAACAGAATCGTGGTTAATAATTATCAAAGGTTTAACCATTCAGCGATAGACTTAATCTTAGGTGAATTTCACTTTGGGTTTGTTTCTTTTTTTTTTTTAAATAAATCTTTATTGTTCAGATTATTACAGGTGTTGCTCCCCCCCCCCCCGATAGCTCCCCTCCACCTGATTCCCCACCCCACCCTATGCCCTTACCCCCCACCACTGTCTTCATCCATAGGTGTAAGATTTTCGTCCAATCTCTTCCCGCACCCCTCACGCCCCTTTCCCCCTGAGAATTGTCAGTCCACTCATTTCTATGTCCCTGATTCTATTATATTCATCAGTTCATTCTGTTCATCAGATTTTTTATTCACTTGATTTTTAGATTCACTTGTTGGTAGGTATGTATTTGTTGTCATTTTGTTGTTCATAGTTTTTATCTTTACCTTTTTCTTCTTCTTCCTGTTCTTAAAGAATACCCTTCAGCATTTCATATAATGCTGGTTTGGTGGTAATGAACTCCTTTAGCTTTTTCTTGTCTGTGAAGCTCTTTATCTGACCTTCAGTTCTGAATGATAGCTTTGCTGGGTAGAGTAATCTTGGTTGTAGGTTCTTGCTATTCATCACTTTGAATATTTCTTGCCACTCCCTTCTGGCCTACATAGTTTCTGTTGAGAAATCAGCTGACAGTCGTATGGGTACTCCCTTGTAGGTAACTAACTGTTTTTCTCTTGCTGCTTTCAAGATTCTCTCTTTGTCTTTTGCCCTTGGCATTTTAATTATGTGTCTTGTGTGGTCCTCTTTGAATTCCTCATGTTTGGGGTTCTGTGTGCTTCCTGTACTTGTAAGTTTATTTCTTTCACCAGGTAGGGAAAGTTTTCTGTCATTATTTCTTCTAATAGGTTTTCAATATTTTGCTCTCTCTCTTCTTCTGGCACCCTAATAATTCAGATGTTGGTATGCTTGAATTTGTCCCAGAGGCTCCTTACACTATCTTCATATTTTTGGATTCTTCTTTTTTCTTTTTGCTTTTCTGGTTGGGTGTTTCTTGTTTCCTCATATTTCAGATCTTTGGTTTGATTCTTGTGGTCCTTTGATCTACAGTTGAAATTCTGTATATTCTTTTTTTTTTTTTTTCTTTTTTTTTTTTTATTTTTATTTTTTTTTACATTTTATTTTATTTTTATTGTTTTAAGTATTACAAATAGTAGTACATATGTCTCCTTTTTTTACCCCCTTGATCTCCCCCCGACCTCCCCTACCCCGCAGGACATGCCTTCATCTGCCCACCCTGCCCCCCCGCCCCAGTGTCTTATATCCGTTGGTTGTGCTTACATGCAAGCATACAAGTCCTTCGGTTGGTCTCTTACAGCCCTCCCCGCCCAACCTCCCCTGTCTTCCCGATGTAGTTTGACAGTCTGTTCAATGCTTCTTTGCCTCTGTATCTTTTTCCCACCATTTCTTTCCTTTAAAAAGTTTTGCCTTTGCAGACTGGAAATAAACATATAATAACAAAACAAGACAAAACAAAAAAATGTTTGAGTCCCAATTTCAATGTCCAACATTTCCTTATGTGTACATGTCAGCATTGATATCTGGATGGTGGGCACATGGTGGCAATGCAGGTCCGACCCTCTCTGGTTTGGTCCTAGACAACCTGCAGCGGTGCACAGCTGCTGACTGCTCCCATGGCAAGGTGTTGTCAGTGTCTTCCATCTCTGGACTGTTTTTTCCTCTTGTCTTCGTGGTTGGAGCACTCCTGTCAATTTCTCTCTGTTGCAGGAATCCATCTGGTCTTGGGGTTGTTTTCTGAAAATATACAAATATATTCTCGACCACAAGTTAATAAAGGAATCTTTTCTATATAATTGATTTGGGATCCTTTTTATTTTTGTTTAAACGATTTTCCTTTGTCTTATTTAGACACCATGTGTGTTTTTAATGGCCGTCTTGCTGTTAGCATTGCAAATGAAACTTAATTTGGTAAAGTAAAAATTTTCTAGATGTAATTTACTTATAGGATATTTTTCCTTACATGATATTGCCCTACTATCCCCCCCCCCTTTTTTTTTTATTAATGGAGGTTTTTGTAAATTTTATAATGCAGTCTTGATAACTTTAAATTTAGATGTTTTTTTTTTCCCCCACACATATGACTGCTTTAGGTTCATTGCATATTCAGGAATTTTACCATGAGATGAACTACCAATAGAAATTTTAGTTATTACTTTAAGAACAGCTTTTTGTCCAGTACTTGAATATTCACTTATTTCAATTAGCCTATTTAAATTAATCTGAAAACTCGATTCCTATTTTACTGTCAAATTTAATACTCTACCAACAATCTTAGTTTACCCTGTAAATATTAGTGGGAAGGATTATTTGCATTCTTGAGTGGGCCTTGAGCATTCCAAATGCTCGCTGAATTTAGATATAGGGCAACTGCTGTCTGCCAAGTCTCTTGTCTGTTACCTGGGTCCCGATCTGAGCTGGGCCAAGTCTCTGTCTGTCCCCTGTATCTCGATGTGAGCTGGGCCAGGTCTCTTTCTGTTGCCGGGGTCCCGATCTGAGCTGGGTGTGGGAAGCGTGAAGCAGCCATGGGGGCAGGAGACCTCCTTTAGAAGGGGGTGAGGGTTCAAGCCCCTGCAATGTTGGGGGGGTGAGGGTCTGTGCCCCACTTCTCTTGCCCCCCCAAGTTCTCTCCTGATGGCCCCTCTGCGACTGTGCCTGTCTTAGGTTGTTCCTTCCTTGAGGAATCTTACCCGTCTCTGGCTAACCAGCCATCCTCCGGGGCCAAGCAGGGTGCTGTGAGGTTCAGTTCTGTCTCCTTGGTAGCCTATGCCCCCGTGGCCTCCACACCCAGCACCTGCCTTGGGAACCCCTGGCCTGCTGGCAGGGTCCCGGTGCTGATCACATATCTCGGGAAACTCGGGTTTCTTCTCCAGTGAGGGCCCAGCTCACACAATTGGATGTGAGACAGATCCTTGGTACCAGCCCCCACGAGGCTTCAAGCTCAGCATGAACAGAAAGCTCAGGTAACAGCTGAGGGCAATTGGATTGTGAGAAGAGGGTCCCTCTTGGCACAAAGGGCAAGAGGGGCTAATATAGGATGCTCAAGTGCCTTCCCAGTGCCTTAATTCCTTCTGCAAGGGATTAAATCCTTTCATGTCCCTTTTTTTTTTTTTTTTTAATTGTTGCCAACCATTCAAAGAATTAGTTTGTAAGTTTGTTTGGGATAATTGTAAAATATGCTGTTGTAAAATGTCTAAAATTATAATGAGATTGTAGAATAATATCATGTAAGGATATTCTTTGCCCTAGGCCCTGGCAATTCCATTTCAAACTGGCTGTCAATTTCTTTTTGTAGCTTTATATAAACTTTGTCAGGGAGGCAAAAACACAAATTACTTACTTTAGTTCAAGAGGCCAAATATGTTGACTTTCAATTACAATCCTTATGACTTTTGAAGGAAACTTCTCTTTGTTTCCTTCCAAAATAATTTTCAGTCTACAGAGAGTTTCATTTAAAAATTTTTGTCACATGAAACAATTTCTCTTAATGCCCCGCCCCCTTGTTGTCTGTGTCCATTGATTAGGTTCATATGCATGCATACAAGTCCCTTGGTTGATCTCTCCACCTTATACCCACCCTCCCCTACCTTACCTGAGGTATGATGTTCTGATCGACGTTTCTCAGCCTCTGGATCTGTTCTTGTTCATCCGTCTATGTTGTTCATTATATTCCACAAATGAGCGAGATCATGTGATATTTATCTTTCTCTGCCTGGCTTATTTCACTCAACATAATATTCTCCATCTCCATCCATATTGTTGCAAATGGTAGGAACTCCTTCTTTTTTACCGCAGCGTAGTATTCCATTGTATAGATATACCACAGTTTTTTAATCCATTCATCTACTGATGGGCATTTAGGTTGTTTCCAAATCTTGGCTATGGTGCATTGTGCTGCTATGAACATAGGGGTGCATATTTCCTTTCTGATGCGTGTTTCTAGATTCTTGGGATATATTCCTAGAAGTGGGATCACTGGGTCAAATGGGAGTTCCATTTTTAGTTTTTTGAGGAAGCTCCATACTGTTCTCCACAGTGGCTGCACCAGTCTGCATTCCCACCAGCAGTGCAGAAGAGTTCCTTTTTCTCCGCATCCTCGCCAACACTTGTTGTTTGTTGATTTGTTGATAAAAGCCATTCTGACAGGTGTGAGATGGTACCTCATTGTTGTTTTGATTTGCATCTCTCTGATGATTAGTGACTGTGAGCAGGTTTTCATATGTCTCTTGGCCTGCCTTCTGTCTTCTTTCGAAAAGTGTCTACTTAGATCAGTTGCCCATTTTTTTATTGGGTTGTTTATCTTCTTTTTGTTAAGTTGTATGAGTTCTCTGTATATGTTGGAGATTAAACCCTTATCATTGATATCATTGGCAAATATGTTCTCCCATGCAGTGGGCTTTCTTGTTGTTTTTTTGATGGTTTTCTTTGCTGTGCAAAAGCTTTTTATTTTGATGTAGTCCCATTTGTTTATTTTCTCTTTAGCTTCCATTGCCCTAGGAGTAGTATCAGTGAAGAAGTTCTTTCGGCATATGTCCGAGATTTTGCTGCCTGTGGATTCCTCTAGTATTTTCATGGATTCCCGTCTTATGTTTAAGTCCTTTATCCATTTTGAATTTATTTTTGTGTATGGTGTAAGTTGGTGATCTAGCTTCATTCTTTTGCATGTATCTGTCCAATTTTCCCAACACCATTTGTTGAAGAGACTGTCTTGACTCCATTGAATGTTCATGCCTCCTTTGTCAAATATTAATTGAGCATATTGATTTGGGTCAATTTCTGGGTTCTCTATTCTATTCCATTGATCTATATGTCTGTTCTTGTGCCAGTACCAGGCTGTTTTGAGAACAGTAGCTTTGTAATACAACTTGATATCTGGTATTGAGATCCCACCTACTTTGTTCTTCTTTCTCAGGATTGCTGTAGCTATTCGGGTTCTTTTTTTATTCCAGATAAATTTTTGGAAATTTCGTTCTAGGTCTGTGAAATATGTTGTTGGTATTTTAATGGGAAGCGCATTGAATTTATAGATTGCTTTGGGTAGTATGGACATTTTGATGATGTTGATTCTACCAATCCATGAACATGGTATGTTCTTCCATCTGTTTATGTCTTCCTCTATCTCTTTTTTCAGTGTCGTGTAGTTTTCTACGTATAGGTCTTTTACCTCTTTAGTTAAGTTTATTCCTAAGTATCTTAATTTTTTTGGTGCGATGGTAAATGGGATTGCTTTTTTAGTCTCTCTTTCTGTAAGTTCATTATTGGTGTATAGAAATGCCATAGATTTCTTGGCATTAATTTTGTATCCTGCTACATTACCAAATTCAGTTATTAAGTCTAATAATTTTTTTATGGAGTCTTTAGAGTTTTCTATGTACAGTATCATGTCATCTGCGAATAAGGACAGTTTTACTTCTTCTTTTCCAATTTGGATGCCTTTTATTTCTTCTTCTTGTCTGATCGCAATGGCTAGTACTTCCAGCACTATATTAAACAGGAGTGGTGAGAGTGGGCATCCCTGTCTTGTTCCTGTTCTTAGGGGAAATGGTTTTAGTTTTTGCCCATTGAGTATGATGTTGGCTGTGGGTTTGTCGTATATGGCTTTTATTATGTTCAGGTATGATCCTTCTATTCCCACCTTGCTGAGAGTTTTTATCAAGAAAGGGTGTTGAATTTTATCAAATGCTTTTTCTGCATCAATTGATATGACTATGTGATTTTTATCTCTCAATTTGTTTATGTGATGTATCACGTTTATTGATTTGCGAATATTGTACCATCCTTGCATCCCTGGGATAAATCCTACTTGGTCATGGTGTATAATCTTTCTGATGTACTGCTGGATTCGATTTGCTAGAATTTTGTTGAGGATTTTGGCATCTATGTTCATTAGGGATATTGGCCTGTAATTCTCTTTCATTGTGTTGTCTTTATCTGGTTTTGGTATTAGGGTGATGCTGGCCTCATAGAAGGAGCTTGGAAGTGTTCCTTCTTCTTGAATTTTCTGGAATAGTCTGAAGAGGATAGGTTTTAGTTCTTCCTTGAATGTTTGGTAAAACTCCCCTGTGAAGCCATCAGGCCCTGGGCTTTTGTTTGCTGGAAGCTTTTTGATGACTGCTTCAATTTCTTCCGTAGTTATCAGCCTATTGAGATTCTTAGAATCTTCCTGAGTGAGTTTTGGAAGGTTGTATTTTTCTAGGAATGTGTCCATTTCCTCCAGATTGTGTAGTTTGTTAGAATAGAGTTGTTCATAGTATTTTTTAACAATCCTTTGTATTTCTGTGGGGTCTGTTGTTATTTCACCTCTTTCATTTCTGATTTTGTTTATTTGGGTCCTCTCTCTTTGCTTCTTGGTGAGCCTGGCTAGAGGTTCGTCAATCTTGTTTATCCTTTCAAAGAACCAGCTCTTGGTTTTGTTGATCCTGTGTATTGTTTTTTTGGTCTCTATGTCATTCATTTCTGCTCTGATCTTTATTATGTCCTTCCTTCTGCTCACTGTGGGCTTTTCTTGTTGCTCTCTTTCTAATTCTTTGAGTTGTTGAGTTAGAAGATTTATTACCATTTTTTCTTGTTTTTTGAGGTAGGCCTGTAGAGCTATAAACTTCCCTCTCAAGACTGCTTTCATTGTGTCCCATAGCATTTGCATTGTTGTGTTTTTATTGTCATTATTCTCCAGGATGTTTTTAATTTCTTCTTTGATCTCGTTGATCACCCAATCATTGTTTAATAGCATGCTATTCAGTTTCCACGTGTTTGAATTTTTTGGAATGTTTTTATTATAGTTTATTTCTAATATTATGCCATTGTGGTCTGAGAAAATGCTTGATAAGATTTCAATCTTTTTGAATTTAGGGAGGCTTTGTTTGTGACCCAATATGTGGTCTATTTTTGTAAATGTCCCATGGGCACTTGAAAAGAACGTATATTCCGAGGCTTTGGGGTGAAATGCTCTGAAGATGTCAATTAGGTCCATCTGATCTAGTGTGTCATTTAGAATTGCTATTTCTTTGCTGATTTTTTGTCTGGAGGATTTATCCAGTGATGTCAGTGGTGTATTAAAGTCTCCTACTATGATTGTATTGTTGTCGATCTCTCCCTTGATCTCTTCCAGGAGTTTTTTTATGTATTTGGGTGCTCCTGCGTTGGGTGCATATATGTTTACCAGAGTTATATCTTCTTGTTGAATTGCTCCCTTTAGTATTATGTAGTGGCCTTCCTTATCTCTTGTTATGCCCTTTACTTTGAGGTCTATTTTATCAGATATAAGTATTGCTACCCCAGCTTTTTTCTCATTTCCATTTGCTTGAAAAATATTTTTCCATCCCTTCACTCTCAGTCTGTGTGAATCCTTTGCTCTGAGGTGGGTCTCTTGTAGACAGCAAATATGTGGGTTATGTTTTCTTATCCATTCAGCTACCCTATGTCTTTTGATTGGTGCATTTAATCCGTTTACGTTTAATGTTATTATTGACAAGTACATGTTTGTTGTCATATTTTCCCCCTTAGTGTTTGTGTTTCTTTTTGCCTTTCTCTTTCTTCTTTTTACAGCAGTCCCTTTAGCATTTCTTGCATTGCTGGCTTGGTAGTGATAAACTCTCTTAGCCCTTTTTTGTCTGTGAAGCTCCTGATTCCACCATCAATTTTGAATGATAACCTTGCTGGGTATAGTATTCTTGGATTCAGTCCCTTGCTTTGCATCACTTTGTATATTTCATTCCATTCCCTTCTGGCCTGGTGTGTTTCTGTTGAGAAATCAGTTGATATTCTAATAGGAGATCCCTTGTAGGTAACTTTCTGTCTCTCTCTGGCAGCCTTTAAGATTCTTACTTTGTCATTGGTATTTGCCAATTTAATTATGATGTGTCTTGGTGTTGGTCTTTTGGGGTTCAACTTGTTTGGGACTCTGTGTACTTCTTGGACTTGCATAGTTTTTTTCTTGCCAACATCAGGGAAGTTTTCTGTCATTATTTCTTCAAACAGGTTTTCTATTCCTTGCTTCTCTTCCTCACCTTCTGGTATCCCTATTATTCTAATATTGTTTCGTTTTGTGTTGTCCCAAAGCTCCCTTAGGCTCTCCTCTTGCTTTTTAAGTCTTCTTTCCATTTGCTGCTGTGTTTGTGTGTGTTTTCCTACCTTGTCTTCTAATTCACTGATGCGGTCCTCAGCCTCTTCTAGTCTACTGTTTAAGCCTTCCAATGTGTTCTTTATTGCAGCTATGTCGTTCTTCATCTCCTCTTGGTTTCTTTTCATGTTGGTGACATTTTCATTCAGCTCCTTATAGTTCTCATTGAGTTGTGTTTATTTGTCATCCATCCGTTTAAACATCCTTAGAACCATTACTCTGAATTCTCTCTCTGTTAAGCTGCTAGCCTCAATTTCATTTAACTCCCTTTCTGGTGATTCCTCTTTTTCTTTCCTTTGGGTATTGCTTTTTTGTCTCCCCATGTTTTCCTGAAATGTTTTAATTGTAGATCCAATTGCTTTGCTACCCAGGTTCTTTTGGTGATGGTGCTACTGGTGAAATCTTTCTGTTCTCCTGGGCTTGGTTATCTAGTGTAATTGAGGTGCTTAGCTTCTAAAGATTTCTCTTTAGAATAGATCCTATGGCCTCAGGGAGTATTCAGATTCCTTGGTGTTAATCAGGGTGGAATCTGGGTGTGGCTATATTGGTTGCCTGGAGACTGGGGGGAGGGGCTATCTCTCAGGAGAAAATGGATTCTGTGGGCTTAGATATGACTCAGCACCAGACTTGCTACCACTTCTCCTGGACCGTCCGTTGCCCACTCTGCCCAGGTTCCACAACTCTACCCCTTCTCCCGCACTTCTGTCACAGGTAAGCGCCTGTCTCCAAAAGGTCCCACGAACTAGGTTCAGTGGGGAAAGGCGCAGGCCCCAGCGCGAGGAAGGACGCGTCTCTGCCAGTTCCTCTCTTGCCGGCACTCTGCGGTCCGGCAGCTCTTAAAGGCTGCCTTTGAGCTCAGATCCCAAATCCAGACTCTATGGTCTAAAATCCTTCAGACCTTGCCTGTCCTCAGGGACGCGGCTTGGCACTGTGTAGTTTCTCCCTGACCTTCTGGGCACAGAGGTCCGGGAGATTCTACTGCCTAGATCTTTGATTTTACCTTTATCCGGGGATCCCTGCTCTTCCCAGCTGCAAACTGTCTCACCAGCTGTGCCTCCTTCGCCAATTCGGGCTGGATTCCGCTTGCCTCAGCTGCCTCCTCTATTTGCTCCGGGAGAAGACTCAGGACACGTCCTTCTATTCCGCCGCCATTTTGTCTCTCCCCTGTATATTCTTTATTTCAGACAGTGTATGCTTAATTTCTGACTGGTCCTTTTCCATTTTTTTGGCATTCTCATTAAGATCCTTAAAGGTCTCACTAAGTCCCTCAGCGGTTTTTAGAAGATACTTGAGTAACCTTATAAATGTGGTTTTAAACTTTATGTCCAGTAGTTTGCTTTCCTCCATCTCTTTCATTCGTGACATGTTTCTTAGTCTCTGCATTTTGCTGCTTCCCTGTGTTGATGAAGCAGTTTTCTGTGGTAGATGACCAGTGGTGCAGCCTACTACCTGAGGTGGACACTCTTGGTGCACCTGTTTGTGGGCTGAGTGCAAAGTCTTGGTGTAGTTAAGCCTTGATTGCTGTTGGTACACTGGGAGGAATTGACCTCCAGGCCAATTGGCTGTGAGGACCTGCTGTGTCTATAATGGAAGAACTGCTGTGTTGGAGACATGCCTATGGGGCAGTACTTGCTTCAGTGGGGCTTTGGTGCTCACTGAGTCTGCCTCTTGAATGTGTCACTTATGGATGTGAGTAGTTGAAATCTGGTGTCCTCTTACACTGACCACTAGATACACTAGCTTCTGGATCTCCAATGGGGTGCAGGTCAGCTACTGTCTGAGGCCACCCAGCAGGAGCTACAGTGAGAACTACAGTTTTCTCCTCTTTGCTTGGGGTTTGGAGGTTTTGGAGCTGTCTGACCAGAGATGCAGTTTGTTAGGTTAAGCTGTGATAGGGCAGACCATTTATATACAAAAGCTGCTGCATGGAGCTTAGGTGGGTTTGTAGATTGTGTGGGGTGGGGTCTCAGGGAGGCACTAGGCTAGGGCGTGGCAAACAGTGATGGCTGCCAGTCAGCCGTCTCTGCGTTTCCAAGTCCCTGTGTCCCATGCCCCAGCGCAGTAAACAATGATTCCTGCGTGCACCTGTGCAAGAAAGCCACCCTCCCTTTCCAACCTGATGGCAGACAGTCCAGCTTCTCCCCGTAGGAGTTTGGGTCCCAGCATCTCCCCAGAAACTGGAGTTCAGAGTAATTGGGAGCTTGTCTCCTTTCGGGTTGAAAAAAGCAGTGCACCCAGTTGCCTGCCGCCAGCTGTACCTCAGCTTTTCAACGCTTGTGCAAGTCTCAATGCTCTTTTCTCTTTCCTTCTAGTTGTAGAACATCCACTCAGCCAGCTTTCCAGTGGTTCTGGATGATAGACGTTTTGTCTTTTAGTTGTAATTTTGAAATTGTTGTGCGAGGCAGCAGTTTAGGTGTTTACCTATGCTGCCATCTTGGTTCGGATCCCTGGGTCTGTTTCATATAAATATATTGCTGGGTGTTTCTTGCCCTTGTTTTATTTCATATATATTTAAACCTTAACAGCTTCAGTTTGCCTATGGCGAATGGTCCCTGTGCTGTTACTGTGTGTCAGCAGGAGCTTTGGTCAGACTTTGTTCCTCATTGTGAGCTGGGTCAGGATGTGGGGGGTGGGATTATCACTTTGTTTTTTTTTACTGATGTACAATTCAGGGGAAACAAGGGTGCCCACATCCTTCCTATTAACCTGCAAATAAAACTCTGGGATGTAAATAAAGAATGCATTCATATGTCAAGTAGTGATAAACAATGGGAACAAAGGCACTAACCTTCGAAAAACAACAATTAAAACCCCTGTATTTTCCAGATAACAGGGTGGTGACTTTTGCTTAAATTGCTAATTGGACTCAATTGGACACATAGCCTTCTTTTCAAAGCAATCATAGATAAAAATGAAACTTGGGAAACAAGAGAATTTTACCTCTAAGGGCATTTCCAACATCATCCTAAATATCCTATATAAAATATTAAAATAAAGAGCAACTTAAATTAGACTTTCAAAAATTTTATTTAAATGCAACTATTTTTAAAAAAACTTATTGATTTTTACAGAGGAAGAGAGATGGAGAGAGAGAAAGAAACATCAATGATGAGAGAAAATCATTGATCAGCTGCCTCAGCATGCTCCACGCTGGGGATGGAGGTCACAATCCAGGGACTGAGCTCACAACCCGGGCATGTGCCCTGACCAGGAATTAAACTGTGGCCTCCTGGTTCATAGGTCCATGCTCAACCACTGAGCCATGCTGGCTGGGCTAAAGGCAACTCTTTCTTGACTTACTGTACTAGGTCAGCTAACATACTATTAAATCAGAACCCCCTTGGTTCATTAATTATATGTTCTGTAGCAATGTATTTATCAAGGTGTATTTGATATGGTTATTTCTCTATAAAGTGCATTCACATATTGTCTTTTTATTGAAATTACAGGTGCTTCAATTTAATAGAGATCAGGACATCAAAGCTTACCCTGAAGGTGAAAAGAAAAGGAAAATGGTATATTTTATATTTTAATATCTATTTGCTGATAAGGGGGAAACCACTTTTAGCATGTGCATGTTAATGGCTAATTTAAGCAAACTTTACTGGGTAAATATTCTTAGAAACATATGTTAAATTTTTTTCATAATACAAAATGTTTACACTCTTTGGAAGGATTATCTTTTTTAACCTTATCTCTTCTCCTCTTTTGCTTCCCTTTCAAAACTGCTCTACTTTCAAAATTATTTCTGCTTTTGCACAGTAACTTTGAGGAAAATGATGCTCTCAATTATTTTTATTTTTTTGCCCTGATAACATTAGAGAAAACATTTATCTATTTTATAGTTAATTTCATCTTTTGCTCAAAATACACCAAATCATTTCATTAGTTGGAGGTTGTTCCTCTATATACGATTCTTGTTCAGTGTTTTTATTTGACTTTTCCCTTTTCTTTTAAAGGACTTTAACTTGGGGAAGGTTGAAGAAATACACTCTGATTTCCAGACACTCATCTCTGAAATCAACAATCCCAGTAATGCCTATATACTTAAAACAGCCAATGGGATATATGCAGAAAAAACGTACCCATTTCTCAATGTAAGTGCAAATATGTTATTTAAAGCTGATGGGAAAGAAAGAGCCATGTGAGATCAATCAATGAACTCTTTGTACATTTCTTTAGGAATCCCAGAGACAACCTTAATGTGGTCAGCATTTCTGGTAAACAATCATTTAGACCAACCAATAAGTGACTAGTCATAAAGAAATCCAATAATAGGTCTCAAACCAGGTCTAGTGATCAGATCTTTATCCAAAGTAGTAATATATAAATGTGATTTGTATAATCTGTGTGCCAACATTTGTTTCACGGGAAATGGAATAAAATATGTAGAGTATGGATGTAGGGTAAATTTGAAGGAGCGGAAAGTGATGTTGGCCACAGGAATATGCCTGGAAACTGTGTAATGGAGAGCAAAACTGACATTGGAATCAGACAAGTCATTTTCCATCATGACTTTAGAGATTTTGGAAGATTCTTAACATGGGATAATATCAACTTTGCCCATTCTTGAGTGGTTGGACTCCCATGGAGCAGGCCATGACTTCATCTTCAGTTCAGACTCAAGGGCTTTTCAGAGGGATCTACCCAGGAGCCAGGACAAGCATTTACTTGTCTCATATTTGTCCATTACATCTTTGGCACATTTTAGAAAGGAGCAGGAGGATAAAGGGGTCCAGTGGGCAAAAAGCAAGGACGTTGGGCAGGGTAGAGGGATAGCAATAGAGTCAATAAAACTATCTTGAGATATCAAGCAGTAATGTCAGAGCTGTGGGTGGCAGACCTTCCTTCTATAACTGGAGTTTTGCATGGCTAGTCAATGCCCAGCAAAATTTAAAGAGGAGTGTAGTCTTTGACCAAAACAGAAGTGTGAAAGAGAAAAGGGAGTGGTGTGTGTGTGGACAATTGTTTTTCTACCTAGCTTTTTGATAACCTAAATAGACTTGATTTCTCAGTTTTGGAAAACTCTACAAAAGGAAATTTTACCTGTATCATTCAGAAATATTTAGAAGACATGAAAGCATACTTTGGTGCAGAGCCACAGCCTGTGAACTTTTTGGGAGCTTCTGACCAAATCAGAAAGGAGATCAACTCTTGGGTTGAAAGCCAGACTGAAGGTAAGCTGTCACCAAGGTGCCCGTCTGCATGCTCTCTCCAAGCATTGGTTTTTAAAAAATATTTTTTATTGATTTCAGAGATTAAGGGAGAGAGAGAAAGAGATAGAAACATCCCACACTGAGGTTGGAGCCCACAACCTAGGCATGTGCCCTTGATTGGAATCAAAACGGGGACCCTTCAGTCCAGGCCTGACACTCTATCCACTGAGCCAAACAGGGCCAAGCATTGTTTATTGTTACACTGTCCACAGTGTTATTGAAATTAACTCTGATGCTTCATTTTATCTGCCTCCCCTGAAGGATCCCATGCATAATAGCTCTAGTTTCAGCTTTGAATAAATAACATATAAAAGGCCCACTCATAGTTGTTACTCAGAATATTAATGTTCATTGGAGTGAATTGAGGAAATTGGCAGCCCTAAATTCTCAGTTCCTTTTTCATGTAACTAGTGATCAAAAACCATGGTGAGGCAAGAGTGACCATTATATTGAACTCATTCCTGATTTGGAGTCATCCAAAAGTTGATTCTTTTAGAATTAGAATTAGCTAGCATTCACTGGGTACTTGCACTGTTCCAGTTTACAAGAGGACCAAATAGGACTGTAGAAACCATTGTAATACATAACTCAAATTCAACATGGTAGAGGTGAAGAATGGTAAGGAGTAGAAGAATAGTAAGGAGCTGAACTAGATCTCTGGTCTTAAATTTTTAGCCCAGTGCCTGGTATGTTGTCTGGAAGACAGCTGGGAATCTTACAGATAGGGAGGCTAGGAGCAAATAACTAATCTGCTACCTTTTCACCCAGCAAAGCCTTTCAGGCCTGCGAGGAGACCTGTCATCAGATGCAACATAGCTTGGTTCTTGTCATGCTTCCCAGTGTAGATTGACACACTCCAGGGGCATGATAACTGTCTAGATGACAGAGCTGTCCTGGAAATCTTCCTGTGATGGCAAATGTGCCGTAAATCTGCATTGCCCAATTTGATATGGTCACATGTTCTATCCACATGTGACCAGAGATGATTTGAAATGTGGCTAACTCAACAGAGGAACTGAATTTTTAAACTTTAGTTCATTTTTATGAATTGAATTTAAATTTAAGTAGACTTGTGTGTCTGGTGGTTACCATATTTGACAACACAGATGCTATGTTTTAGAACTGAACAAATACTTTAAATTATGGAGGAAAGAGTAAATTTCAGATTATGGTCACTATATGGTCAAAATACAGAATGGGCACACTTTGAAAAGTCCTCTGTTGTCATGGCACTCATCAAGTGAGAGGTCCCCAAAATTATGCTCACCCTGGACATGGTCAGAATCTTTTAAGTCCGTTTCCCTCATTTCATGTCTACATTCCTCCCGCTGGCTCTGTGGGCTCTATTTCTTAGAAGTGGAACCTTCCAATGAGGAAGAAAGTTGAAATTTTTCTGTATGTTATTTTACACATTGGACACAAATATCTGTTATCTGGGGGCTATTCAACATCAATTTAAGTAAAGAATTGATTAGCTGTTCAGGAACTTTGACTTTGTCGCATCCTCATGGAGACATTGCTAGGAACTCTTTGGCATGCCTAAGTTCTAGCTGAAACACTTGAAAGAAGCTTCTTTCATTAGCCCTTCAAATAGGTCTTTTTCCAAATAACTGCATGGATTACTGGGGTACAGAGCATTCAGAGTCAAATTCTCAAAGATAATACCAGTCATCTGTTGCTACAATTTTTTTTCCTAATTTGTTTTCCTTATAGTCTATAAGCTCCTAAAATGTGAAGAATTGGGGAAAGTTATTGTGTGCATATTTGTGATCTCAAAATCTATCACGCACTTGGCAAATTGGACCCTCTTGCAGTGGTTCTCAACCTTTCTAATGCCGCGACCCTTTAATACAGTTCCTCATGTTGTGGTGACCCCCAACCATAAAATTATTTTCGTTGCTACTTCATAACTGTGGTTTTGCTACTGTTATGAATCGTGATGTAAATATCTGTGTTTTCCGATGGTCTTAGGCTACCCTGCTAGTGGTTCTCAACCTGTGGGTCGCGACCCACAGGTTGAGAACCACTGCTTTAGAGCCTAAGACCATTGGAAAGCAAAGATACTTACAGGTTGAGAACCACTAGCAGGGTAGCCTAAGACCATCGGAAAACAAAGATACTTACATCACGACTCATAATAGTAGCAAAACTACAGTTATGAAGTAGCAACGAAAATAATTTTATGGTTGGGGGTCACCACAACATGAGGAACTGTATTAAAGGGTCGCGGCATTAGAAAGGTTGAGAACCTCTGCTCTAGTGTCACATTAATATATGCCCAGCAGGACTTACCAGTAACATGAATTATCTGTGAAGCCAATGTCCTTCCCATTACCTAGAGCTACCAAGGATGCGTGCAATGAGCAAGCCAGTAGGTGGCACTTTAACTCTGAAGAGGATAGTAGAACATTTCTTAGAAGAGTCAGTTTGCTCTGCATTACTTTGAAGTTGTCTGTAAGTACATTTTGTACATCCTTTGTCAAATAAACTAACAACATGGCTGTGGATTCAAGAGGCTATGCTCCTTGAAAACCTATGAACCCTGAGAACAAGGCAATGAACCTTAAATCAACTGGATGTCAACTAACTTGAGATCAACCTGTGTAAACCACAGTCCTCAATTTGCTCTCTATTTGCATCTACAACTCTATCAAATGATAGAATAATTCATTTAGTGTGACACAGAGCTTAAACAAACCTTCTGTGCAAAAACCATATTTAAAAAATGACACATGACTCCCCAGGTTAAATCATCAAAAACCATTCAAATTAAGTTTACTATACTGTCTTTAATCAGATAGAAAAACAAATATGAAAGTTTCAGACAATTTTCACATCAACATTGGAAAACAAATTTATAGTTAATTTCTAAAACCTAAAAGGTCTGTTTGGGGTGGGGAGGGGGCTGTGTTTGTTTTGTTTTGTTTTGAGTAGACATGTTCAAGCCATTCCTCAGATCTAGTGGAATCTCTAGAAGTGCTGCCCTTAGAACTTTTAAATAAAGCTGCACAGTGTTTGGGAGATGTCCCTGTGAAGACTGTAGCGGTTGAGGGGTATGTTGGAGCCCATAGCAAAGGCTCGCAAGAGCCAGTTCGCATCTCTTCAGGGATTAGGACTTGACGTATCTTCTTTGGAGGATACAAACCCACAATGGTAGTGTTCTTAAAAAATCCTTAACCTAAATATTATCTTTGAGGAAACATCAGACAAATTTGAACTGAGAATTGATGGACATTCATTTTTTTAAAACATATTTTTATTGATTTCAAAGAGGAAGAGAGAGATAGGAAACATCAATGATGAGAAGGAATCATTGATTGGTTGCCTCCTGCACTCCCCCTACTGGGGACCGAGCTCACAACCCAGGCATGTTATCCTTGACTGGAATCGAACCTGGTACCCTTGAGTCCTCAGGCCGAGGCTCTATACACTGAGCCAAACCAGCTAGGGCTGATGGGCATTCTTATACAACTTTTTCAAAAGTATCAAGGTCATGGAAGACAAGCATTGACTGAGAAACTCTCCCAGATTAAAGAGGACTAACAACTAAGAGGAAATGACAACTAAACACAGCTTGAGATCTTGGATCGATTTCTAGTCCAGAAAAATAAGTTATTGGAAAATTGATAAAATTTGAATAAGATCTGTTCATAGTACTCTACCAAAGCTAACTTCCTGGTCTGGCCGGTGTGGCTCAATGGTTGAGCATCAACCTATGAACCAGGAGGTCTTAGTTCGATTCCTGGTCAGGGCACATGCCTGGGTTGAGGGCTCAGTCCCCGGGAGGAGGCATGCAGGAGGCAGCTGATCTACGATTCTCTCTCATCATTGATATTTCTATCTCTTCTCCCTCTCCCTTCCTCTCTGAAATCAATTAAAATATATTTTTAAAAAGGTTACTTCCTGGTTTAGATTTAATATTTCATAATCATCATTTTTGTAAGTGTGGTATGTCATCAAGATCTAACTATAACATTTGAAATCTGTCCTTTTGTTCTTGTAGGAAAAATCCTGAATCTTCTACCTGATGATGCTGTAGATTCTGCAACCAGAATGGTCCTGGTGAATGCTCTTTACTTTAAAGGAACCTGGGAACATCAATTCTTAGTCCAAGACACCACAGAAAAGTCTTTCAGAATAAACAAGGTAGGAATCATTTAATAATCAGTATGGATTTTCACGTGGCATTGTAAAGGGGATCCTATTTTAAATTCACTCCTCTTTTTAAATATACGTTCTTATAAAGTATGGTTCTTACTAGGGCACAGATGGCTAAAGTGAGCATTCCCAGTTTCATCCCACCTTGAAATTTCCTTTTCTCTAAAAATAGACTATTCAAGTATTTTATCATTCAGTCCTTGCTATAACTACTAGTAAGCTAGAGAAATAAGTTATATTTATTTCCCAGGTGAGCAAAACAGTGTGGTTAAGTGACTAAGTTAGAAGTCTTCTAGAACTGAAAGTCTTCACTATTACTTCTGTTTTTTGTTCTACTAAACTTATTCTATCTTCTACCAAAAAAAAAAAAAAAGAAATAAGAAGTTAAAATATTACCTTTCTCAGTAAGGTTTCTATTCATGCTAGGACATAACAAACTTTTTTTTGGTACTAGGAACCCACTACAGCAAAAACTGAAACAAACATAAGATGAAAGATACATCTCATAGAATCCAAGGGCCAGCAGGTGGCTGGAACTTGGGACTTGCGTGGAAACGAGGATCCAAATGTTGTCAGGATTCATTCTTTATCTTTCAACTGTTTCTCCCATCATTCTTCTCTCAAGTTGAGGTCTAACTTTCTCTTCTTCCCAGTTGGCAATGGCAGAACCTGGCTACCCACACACCTCTTCCATTTGCAAGACAGTCTAATAGATCTCATTCCAAATTCCTGGGAAAGAAACTGATTGGCCAAAGTTTGCTAAAGTTGTTTAGTTCTGGGGTGGGACATCTCATACAAACAGTGCTACTGAGGACCTATTGCTGAAATCCTATGGATGTATGCAATAAGCAGTTCCCAATCAGTGGGATAATAATGGGGAAGGCTAACCAGAAATGAGCTAGGTAGTCACCTTAGTATATTCAGCAGAAATTTTCAGTTGCAAGTGAGAGGAAAGTATTCCAAACTAGCTCCAGTAAAATGTGAATTGTGTTAGCATTGACTCATGTAAATAAGAGAAACTGACACCCCTAGAGTCTCAAAACGTAATCTCAGTTCTCTCTCTCTCTCTCTTTGAGGAGGTGTCTGTTCAGATCTTTTGCCTATTTTAAAAATTGGGTTGTCTTCTTTATTACCACTGAGTTTTTAAGAGTTCTTTGTAAATTTTGCATACTAGTCCTTTATCAGGTGTGTTTTGTAAATATTTTTTCCTAGTCTATTGTTTATCTCTTCATTCTCTTAGTGAATTTCCATTTTTATGATACTGAAACACTTTCTCAAAATGTTTGCCTTTGAAACACACCTTATTCAGTGTCTGAATCATTGGCACTTACATAGTTTGCATAAGACTATATACTCTTTTAAGTGTTTGATAGAATCAGCAACTATGATATATACATGTTGCCAAAATAATGTTAGGGAATGAAACTCCCATATCACCTGTTAATGATGCTATGCAGTAGAAGACATATTTCCAGAAAGCAAAGTCTGATGAACTTTATTCAGTATTTAGCAGAGGATCACCAAATTGGCCCATGCCCCAGACTCCTGGGGACCAATGATGATAAAGAATGAAGGATTTGGTGGAACACCTCCTCAGTGACGTTACTACTTATTTTCTATAGACTACAAGCAAACCAGTGCAAATGATGTCAATGAAAAAAAAGCTTCCCATTTTTCACATAGAAAAGCCACAAGCAATCGGCCTTCAACTCTATTATGAGAGCCGTGCCCTCAGCCTGTTCATACTGCTGCCAGAAGACATCAGTGGGCTGGATCAGGTAAGACATCATCTGTCTCACATGAGGATGATTCTGGTGTTTACCCCCATGTAACATGGCCTTCCTGTCTCCTAACTTGTAGAGGAAAGCAACCAATACAATTTCAGCTTTACAAAACTCTGTAGGGATGATATGGCTATTCCTTAGAAAGTGTCTGATAGACACCGGTAGCCTGGGGTAGTCCCACAAACAGCAACATGAACAATAGATACAGATATTCTTTGTCAGTCAAGAAGCTGTGTGGATTGATCGTTCAGGTATTTCTTCTCCCTCTGGCAGGACCTACCTAATGGGAAATTAATTTTTTTTTGTTAATCCTCACCCGAGGGTATTTTTCCATTGATATTTTTTAGAGAGAGTGGAAGCCTCCCTATCTTACCTGGTAAGAAGAGTCACATTCTTACAAGATAAGCCTTTCTTTCTAAGAGTGCAGGTTCCTGAGGGAGAGACTGAGAGAGAGAGAAACATGGATATAAAAGAGACACATCCATTGGTTGCCTCCTGCATGTGCTCTGACCAGGCCTGGGGATTGAGCCTGCAACTGAGGTTACTAGCCCTTGACCGGAATCATACCTGAGATCCTTCAGTCCATGAACCTTGAGGTTCTATCCACTGAGCCAAACTGGCTAGGTTGGGAGATTAATGTTTTAATCACCTGCATTAAACTAGCATTAGATGTACATTTTAAAACATTAAATTTACTTCCAAAAATTGTAAACACATTTTTATCATGTAAACAGTCTTCAGAAGAAATAGTCATAGATGATATATAAGTATCATCTTCAAGTATTATTTAGATTATTTATCAGGCACATTTCCATTAAGCCTGATATAACTTTGGTCAGATGACATGCCTGAGCAATTTTCATGTCTAAATTCAACATTGATTTCTCCGTAGCAGGTTGCCTGTCTTTCTTTGCACTGTGCCTATTTTTTTATGTGTGCTAGACTCTTTATACTTAGAAGTTGTCACGGTCCTACTAGTATGTAGAAAAGATTTCCCACTGTATCATAAAATTTTTGAAACTGGAAAGGATGGTAAAAATAAGACCACATGTGGACACTAAACTGTGAGTCACATTCTTACAAGATAAGCCTTTCTTCCTAAGAGCGCAGGTTCCTGAACTTAAGATATTGTCACATTATTAATGTATGTCATTTAAAATTATGTCATTGACAGCAAAACTTGGGTCTACAAAACTCACAAAGTAGCAAAAGCACATTCTTCGAAACAAACATGTTATTAAAAAAACTCAATAACTGTTTTTCTTTGCATACACATATGTGTATATATACATACATATAGATTAATTATTTTAAAATTTATAACATAAGGAGGAGAAAAAGCACCCTCAAAATCACTATAAAAATAGTCATTACTCAGGGATAGATGGTGATGGAAGGAGACTTGACTTGGGGTGGTGAACACACAATACAGTATGCAAATGATGTATTACAGAATTGTACACCTGAAACTGATGTAAATTTATTAACCAATGTTTCCAATAATTTTTTAAAAGTCATTACTCTTAAGATTTGGGGATTTCCCTATCTTTTTTCTTTCTTTCTTTGCATTGTTTATGGTTACTAAATTCATATTGTTGTGATTATAGACATCTTATTCTATTTCGGATTTTATGTTAAAAAATTGTCTCCCATGTTAATAAAACTAATGGTTTTTGTGCCCTGACATATAACTTGTCCTATAGTATAAGCTTTTGTGTAGACAACATGTAAATTATATCTATTTTTATGTATCTGAGTGTATTTTTCATCTTTTGCATATTATCATAAGAAAGTACTTTCATTTTGAATCAAGATAGAATTCTCTTACATCCTGAGAACCATCAATCTGCAGAACAAAGATTCTGTGGGTCTTGAAGGATGCTGTGACCCAAAGAATTTCCATATGTGTGTGTTTTGTTACCCTGGGTAATGGGAGTAATCATAATTCATCAATTATATAGAGATCTCACTCAACCAATATTTCCCACTCCACTCTGGAATTACCGACTTTTTCTTCCTTGTTCCACACCTGCAGCTGGAAAAGGCCACCACCTATGAAAAGTTGAGTGAGTGGACCAGCGCAGACATGATGGAGATCTATGATGTGAAGCTGCGCCTTCCCAAGTTCAAGCTGGAAGAGTCTTATGATCTCAAGTCAGCCCTAAGCGGCATAGGGATGAGCGATGCCTTTAGCCAGAGCAAGGCTGATTTCTCAGGAATGTCCCCAGAGAAAAACCTGTTTCTGTCCAACGTTTTCCATAAGTCCTTTGTGGAAATAAATGAAGAAGGTACCAAGGCTGCAGCTGGCAGTGCAAGTGAGGTGGATTTTCGAATTAAACTCCCATCCATTGAATTCAGTGCAGACCATCCATTCCTCTTCTTCATCAGGCACAACAAAACCAATAGCATTCTCTTTTATGGGAGATTCTGCTCCCCCTAAGCCTGCTTCCTTCTCATCAAACCAGACAATGTAAAAAATACATCATAAGATGGAAAAAGAATTATAATAAAAACTAGTTTGCAGTCTAGATATTTTTCACATTTGAATATTAGCAAATAAATCTTGAAATAATGCATTCTAGTGATACTGTCATATCTTTATGGCTAGAAAGAATGGCAAATTTTATTTCTACCCCTAGACATTTTTTTTTTAATGTGGCTTTTACTTACATTTCAGAACTACTATGTTATTCAACCAAATGCCTTATAATTCTTGAGCTGTCTGGTCATGGTATTATAACTTATGTTTCACATGCATCATTTAATGAAGAAAAATCTTTATAAAGACGATATATTGATAAACAAGAATTTTTTAGAAGTATAGTTTTGGTAGTTCATCAATTACCACTGGGAAATGAAATCCCCCTTTTCTGTTATGTATTGAAAAACACGATGTTGACATTAATGGAAAAGCTAGTGAGAGCCAAATGAAATTTGGAATTTACTTAACAGCAATGTACCAATGTTGGCTTCTTAGTATTCACAGATGTGTCTTGGTCATGTGAGATGTTAGTGTCACTGGAAAAGGGCAAGCTCTGAACAGGGTTGGCCTGTAATGCGTGGGTTCTTGACTTTGTGCAGGAAAGATTTCACAGTACAAGTCCAAGTAATTTTTAGAATATGTTTATTAAAGCTGGGAATATGAAACAAAGGGAGGTCTCAGGGGAGAAGAAGCAACAGGACAGAGCCTAGGTGAGTGCTTCGTCTCTGTAGAAACTGCTAATTGGTAGTCTCACCAGCTGTTATTCTAATTTTAGAGATTGACTGTATCACTCTATATTTCTTGTTTGACTTTATTTAACAAATGGAAGAGTGGGTCAGACCTGAACATTATTATATAAATTAGTACAAGAAAATGTATTAAACAAATGACTATATCTTAGCTACAAAGATGGAACATTTTAATATATATGGTATTTTATCATCTCTTTATGAAACATCTCACATTAAGTCACAATGAAAGAAATCACTGGTGGGGATTTTGCTGCCTGGCATTTTGCTTCCATAGGCCAGCTGTAGATTGCCTACACCTTCCTGTAATGGCAGACAGCTTCTGTGAGCTAGTTCTGACCTCTGGCAAATTTCTTTGCCTCTGGCAGACAGCACATTTCTGTGTCAGCCATACCTTCAAAGAAGCCTGAATCTCAGCCCTGGGGCATTAAGTTGCCTGTAGGTAAAGGTCTGTGAATGAGAAACCAACTATTTTTTTTAAAGAATGTGGAATGATCATTTTAAGAACATCTATTTGTATATTTTTCCATCACTAGATGATTTTATTACTAAAAAAAATATTAAAACTCTCATATATTTGCATTTAAACTTGGAAATGCAACTTCAAAATTTCATAAAAATCTTCCAAACAGAAAACATTTGGTGGGCTTCGAACTGTAAAAATGTTAAAAATACAACATTTAAAAAAATTATCTTGCAGAAAGAACTGATTTTCAAGAGGATGAATGGTTTTTTACTAGTGAGATTTCAACTAGACATATTTGCACAATTAGTACATGGATTGAAAAAAATACAGTGTCAAGATTTAGTAAGTAGAACCAAAGATATTTTTATTCCATTTAAATCAACCCATTTCCCCAGCAGCTTTTCTTCCTGACAGCCATCAATGATGCAAGCTTAGAAACTGAACTTAAAACCAGGTCTTCAAATTAACTCTATTTCAAAGCCTTAAGCTAAGATAAAAACAAACAAACAAACAAACAAACATCTAATTACACTGGTCTCATTAAATTTTTAAATTTTTGTAAGCAGAAAAAGAGTATATTTCTAATAAAATTTTTATTTCTTATTCGTTTTAATTTCTGTTTAAGTGTTTTATGGTGTTCATCATATATTAATAGTTAATATATTAGTACACATAAGTTCACATAGGTACTGGGGATGTGTATGCTCAACAATTATTTTGATGGGGTACCCTATGTAGTAGTTTGGAAAGAAATGGCTTTAGGAACCATTTATCATCTCTGGTTTTGCTTTTGGTTAATTTTCAAAAGCAAGTCTCAATGTCCAAACTTTTCTTGCATGCACACACTGAGCAGGAATTCTGCGCATACTAACACAGGAAAATGAACCAATCCCCCACTGGGTGAAGGACGGGACATTAGGCTCCCCGGTCAAGCCATCTGCACTAGTGCCTAGGCGGAGGGTGAGCTCCAAGCACAGGCTCCTCCCGGGTTCCAGCCTGCGGATGCGGAGTCAGATGGCTCAGGCCGGTGCAATCGGTGCAATCGGACTGCTGTGAGTCATCGCCGGAAGCAAATCAGAGCAAACGGGAAGCATCTTCCAAGTTGGACTAGTAGCTGCAGAAGCAGGAGCAGCAGCCGCAGCTGGAACTTCTCAGGTACCGGGGCTGGGAGGCGCTGGGGCCCTCAGGTTCCCACGAGGACCTCTCTGGCCTGAAGCTCGGGCGCAGGGCGGGAAGGAGGAAGGGAGGGAGGGAGGGAGGGAGGAAGGCAGATAGCAGACGCTAGAGGAGGAAGGGGTGGAGAGGACTAGGGGAAAGGTGGCGAGGGGTAACCTGGCAGGATTGCTACCGGACTGGGGTCGCCGTGGTCTCCGCCGAGCCCTTGGCTCCACCACGCAGTCTGGTGCGTTACCCTGCGGTGCGTGTCCGCCTAGGCAGGGGGCGTGGGACACAAGCGCTGCCGAGCGGCGACCGGGTCAGAGGGTGGTCCCCGGTGGGAGGGAACTGTGGCCTGCTAACGCCACTGCCTTGCCCTTTGCCAGCAGTGAAGGAGTAGCAGGTGACCCAGCAGGGTGGGCGGAAACATTGGGAGGTGAGTGGGAGGAGCCGCAGGGTGCAGCCGGAAGACTGGAGTGCTAATTGCAATCTGACCTGGATTTTCTGTGCCTCCTGGGGCAAGTTCCGGGGTGCTGGGCGAGCCACCTCCCGCGCAAATGCCTGTCCCCTGACTGTCCATCTGCGATCTAGCTTGTTTCTCTCTCTCTCTCCTTCCCTTTTCCCTCCCTCCCCCTCTGATTCATTCCTTCGTCCCTCCCTCCTTCCTTTCTTTCTCTATTTCTTTTCCATTCTTTGTTCCTTTCTTTCATCTGTTCTTCATGGGCTTCTCTCTCTCAGCTTGAGAAGGTGCGTCCTCACTTGTTGTCTTCGCAGCAGCCAAGTACTTAATGGAATGGAGTCCTCACTTCCCAGCCACTCAGCCCTGTAGCTCCAGCCCCTGCTCCCTCTCCTTGCTGAGGCTGCTTTTGGCCCAAACTGCCTCAAGTTCACTACCTGCCTCCCAGCTTCCCTGTCCACGACCCCCCCTCCCCCCCCCCCCCCCACACACACGCTCCCAGATCTCCCAGAATGTCCCCAATTGCTGGGTGGCAGTCCCTGCCCTCTTCCTCTTACTACTTGCAAATACTGGACATTCTCCAGAACTAGGTGACATTCTTGTCTTCTGCCTCCACTGTACCTTTTGAGTAATATCATCCCATTTGCCTAGACTCTTCTGGAATCAGGATGCTGTGGTTCCCAAGCTCTCCCTCTAGGACTCGTGCTCATCTTATGTCACCTGCTGACCTTGGCAAACACCCAGGCTGTCATAGTTCTGTTCTGTTGGTGTGGTGTGTTCCACACATTTCACCTGGAATGTACACCTTCCTCATTCCATGCTGGCTCCTCATATAAACTTCCTGGGGTTCCTGGCCCCTCCACAGAATAATTAGTTAGCAGTCTACTAGAAGATAAACTGAGGCACATTAAAAATTCTAAGAGTTTATTTGAGCAAAAGATCAGTTTGAGTCTGGCAGCATCCAATCTAGCGGACAGAAAGGAGCTCCAAGGAGCTGTAGAAAACGAAAGGCTTTTGTAGGCAGAAGGGACCAGGACAAGGAACTTAGACTGGCAAAAGGCCGGCTGGTTATTGCAGTTACTTTCCTTTAGGGCCAGCAGGGGTCTGTCAGGCAGATGACCTAACTAGTGCTGATCATTGACTGTTTTAAGATTCCATTTCTGGGAGAGCTGAAACTGTAATTAAGTCTTGGTTTGGTGATGTGGGGCTTCGTATAAGTGACTCCACTTTGGGTTTCTTGTCTTTTAAGGAGCTTCAATGTAATCCTTGACTCCTGCTGCTCCCTGCCCTGATGTGATCATTCCCCTAGCAGGGCAGTCCCATCTCCGACTCTTTAGTGCATGAGCTTCCTTGTATTCAGCTGTACTGATCAATGGCAGTGGTCCACCAGCTAGGTCCCCAGCCTTTTTTTCATGCTACAGAGAGAGCCACAGTATTTCTCTAAAATCCCAATATATTCATGTAAAGCATTTGTGTAAAAACCATGCATGGCTTTCCAGCCCATAGCTCAAGTTCAGACTTCTAAACCTGGTACAAGGGGCCCATCCTGTCTCACCACACGCTGTCCCTGTGAGGACACCGCACAGACCCACTCGCTGGCCACACGCAAACATGTCCCCCTGCTACATTCTTTGCACCTGCCAATCCCACAGCCACAGCCTTAAAATTCACCTCCCCCCTTTCACCAGCTTACAGAAACTTTTGCCCCTCCTTGTAGGACCAGCTCACCGCTCATCTTCACCACAGGGGCTGCTAAAGTAAATTCATTCTGCTGTTCTGTGGTCTTCCATGGCTCTTTGTAAATCCTCCCGTTGCAGGGCCCCTGGCTGGCTTGAAACCATGCATTTATGTTTGTATATCTCCCCTAGGGAGGGAGCTCCCAGTCGGGAATTATGGCATTTATTGCTCATTTCCTTCCCCAAACCCATATAAGGAAATGTCTGCTTAAATGCTCTTTGAACAAATTCACTTTGGGATGTGTGTATGAGGAAGGGGTGTGGAGCAGGGAATTGGCAGGTGTTCAAAGCCCCCAGGAAGAGAAAGATGACACACACTTGGTACCAGAAGGCTTGCTTTTGTGGCTGACTCGGCCACTCTTATTATGAGACCTTACTATGAGTCCTGACCTTGTCTGTTCACCTGCTAAGGGAAAGCTAGTTTAATGCCAACTCATTTTATTGACGGGAAATCACATTGTTGTGTTTTTATGACACAGTCGAATTGTGGTACTGGTACCCAAAGGTGTTATTTTGTTGTATATTGAAATTAATTCCTTTTTAGACTCATTGAGCAAGGTCCATTTTGTGTGAAGTTCCAATCCTCTAACAGCTTTAGTGTACAAATGAGATTAGGAGTCAGCAGGTCTCGGAGGGTGTCCGAGCCTCTGCAGAAGTCCCATTGCTAAGGGTGGGATCAGTTATGAGCTCTGGTATTTACTTGGTGAGTAAACCAGTATATTAGTTATCTATCGATGCTGTAAAACCTTACCATAAATTTGGTGCTTGAAAGCAACAAAAATTTATTATCTGACAGTTCTGGAGGTCAGAAGTCCAAAATAGGTCCTCAGAGTTACTGTTTTATTTTTCTGGAGGCCTGAGGAAAGAATCAGTTTCCTTGCCTTTTGCAGCCCTTAAAGGCTGCCTGCATTCCTTGGTTCCTGGGTTCTCATCATTTTGACCTTTGATCACATCTCTGACTTTGATCTTCCTGCCTTCCTCTTGTAAGGACCTTGTGATTATTGTGAGCCCGCGTGGATCACCCAGTAGACTCTCCCCATCGCATTATTCCTAATTAAGTGTCATCATCAAAGTACCTCATGCCACATAAGATAATGTAGTCACAGGTTGGGGAATTCAACGTGGATGTCTTTGGGGGTAGGGTTAATCTGCCGACCACACCCGGTGTCAGAGGGTTTGGCTAATGTGCTTCTGGTTTGTGTTTTTATGACACAGTTGAATAGTGGCACTGGTACCCAAAGGTGTTAATTTGTTTTAATATTGAAATTAATTCCTTTTTAGATTCATTGGGCAAGATCCATTTTGGTATCATCCATCAACAGACCTTCCCGTGGTATCAACAGACCTTCCCTGATGGATGACTTTGGGGAAGCAAATGGCACTTTTGCCATCAACTTATTAAAAATGTTGGGTGAAGAAGACAACTCACAGAATGTGTTCTTCTCTCCCCTGAGCATCTCCTCTGCCCTGGCCATGGTCTTCATGGGGGCCAAAGGAGACACTGCAGCCCAGATGTCCCAGGTAGGTGTGCCTGCCACAAAGGAAGAGCAATGCATGGTGTTTTCTCTGCTTCCACAGGGCTGGTCTTTTCATATCTATCCCAGCTGATGAAAGCCAGTGTGGCTGGTAGATGGGAAGGGGGACACTTGCTGATGGACGAAGGGCAGACATAGGTAGAGCAGGTAAATTATATAGGACAGGGAATCTCCTCTTAGTGTTTATGAGATAAATCAAGTCTTAGGTTATTTTCTGTGGGTAAAGCAAAATTGTATCTTTGAGAATTAAGGTAAATTGTAATTTTGTCCCATAAGAAGGCCAAAAATTTAGGCTTTATTATATTATAACTTTTGCTAACATTTCAAATAGAAACGTAGCTATGTAAATGAACTTTTTGTCAAACAAGTTAGTTCTAATGTATGATTGTGCACAAGTGGAGGAAGAATGCACACAGATGTGGACTTTTATTATCCAGAGTCACTTAGAAGGAATATATGATCTGACTGATCTGATGTGGGTTCTGTGTGACCTCAGCTACACTGAAGTAGAGTATGATACCTTAGGGAAAGAGTCCTTGACCTCTTTGTGTCTTAGTTTCTTTGATCATCTTGTGAAAGCGACCCAGAAAATTGCTTATGCTCATCACTTTGGCAGTCACATCAGGGTGTACAGAAGCGTGTCCACTGTCTGAATCTCTGTGGTTGTTTCATCCAGTTCACGGGAGGACTGAGGCTTTGGGCTGGGGTTGTTGGTTGATACAGGAACAACCTGAATTCTCACTCTGGTTTGACATTTAAATCACAGTCTGGGCTGGAGACCCTCTGTAAAATTGCTGGTGAGACATTTTCATGTTTATTTCTGCTCATTCTTGAAATTTTCCCAGATCAGGCTAGATCCATTCCAGCCACCTATTTGTTGTGTTCCGTCTCCCTCCTGAGTTTTCACATTCTGCCTTCCTGGCCCCAGGGGGTCGGAGGGATGGGGCGGGGTTTGCAATGGAGGCAGGAGGCAGTTTTGGTGGTTATAACTGAGAGGTACTGCTGCCATCTAGTGGGTGGAGGCCAGAAATGCTGCAACATGTACAGGACAAACACAACAACAAAGAAACTGGTCCAAAATGTCAGTAGTCCGAAGTTGAGAAACCCTGCGCTGACTGGTGAAAGCAAACTCATTTAGAGATAGGATCCTCTGTGATTTTCAGCACGGAGATTTGTTTGGAGGAGCAAAATGGCAATGTTAAAAGTCTGTGTTTTCTCTTACCAGGCACTTTGTCTGAACAAGGCTGGTGATGTCCACCAAGGTTTCCAGGAACTTCTCTCAGACGTTAACAGATCTGACACCCAGTACTTGCTCAGAACTGCCAACAGACTCTTTGGAGAAAAGACTTGCGATTTCCTTCCGGTACGTAGTACTCACACATTTTATTTATTTATTTATTTATTTATTTATTTATTTATTTATTATTTTTAAGACATGCTTTTATTGCTTTTAGAAAGAAAGGAAGGGAGAGGGAGGGAGACAGAGAGAGAGAAACATCGATGTGAGAGTGAAACATCAATAGATAGCATCCGCACAAGCCCTGATTGGTGATTGTACTTGAAACCTGGGTATGTGCCCTGACCAGGAATTGAACCTGTGATCTTTAGGTGTACGGGACAAGGCTCCAACCAACTGAGCCACATGGGCCAGGGCAGTAGTACTCACACACTGATCAACAAGAAATTGAAAATAAAATGAAACTTAGGAGGAACTGAGATAAAGTATAACTCTACTGCCTTAAACATTTGCTTAGAATTATACCTCTGTAATTATAATTTTGAATTTTATGATGGCTTCTGAATTATGTCCTTTTTACATTGTTTCTGGTATATTCCTCCTGAACTTTAATTTCAATATGTCCATCCTCTGACACCCAGACTCTTTCCCCCTTGATCTGAGTAGTTCCTATGGATTGCAGTGTATAATTCCAGGGTTTCCTTGTAGTTCCTATTGATTGCAGTGTATAATTCCAGGGTTTCCTTGTCCAGTGAAAGAAAGCCTGCCACGATTCAGTAAGTGAGGTCCAAAAAATGATGCTACGTAATATGCAGAGAGATGCTGTCTTGAGTTAAATGAACTGGTCAGGATGAGCCTGGCCATCTTATTGGCTGGCAGTTCCCAGGATTCTTCTGTAGGACTCACATCCCTGCTGGTGGGCGCTACCCCGTGGAGGTTGCCTGCACTGGGCATAAAAATCATTGGAGATGATTCTGGATCTTTTAGCTGGCTAGGTCTTTTGGATAAGTATGATTCCAAGAATCTACTGGTTAAACAATGTTTATTTTGAACATCAGCTTAATCTTTGAATATTGTAATTGGGGAGTATTGGGGACACAGGGAACCACCTGCCACCTTTCTCAAGTTGCTGGGCTCTTCTCTCTACATCTTCTTTCTTCTGTAGAAGCTAAACTATTTGAGAACAGGAGATGGGCGGAGGATAGGCACCAGTTGCCAGGCACATTATATCTGAGACCAAGTTTTTGTGAGGTGAGTTATTGTTGGGTTTTAATATATTGGGTACAAGGCCACCCTGATTTGATCTGACCTTACATTTCAAAGCTCATTCACTGCCGCTGTGTTTTTTTCCCCTAATTCTTTACACACACACACACACACACACACACACACACACACACACACACACCAGTCACATTCCACTCTTGGGAGACCTGTAAGATTTCTTGATAATCTGGTTCTGCCATGGAGCCTCCCAATCAACCCACAGATGTGTTTCAGACCCTGGGGCTGGTGTCAGTGATGCAAAAATGAATAAAGAAAGTTAGAGTGCTTAGTGGGGGGAGGGAGACAGAAAAATCAAACAGAAAGTCAATACACAGTTTAAGTGCTTGATGGGCATTCATGATGGGCTCTTTGGTGCATGCCTGCCACCCTCCATATTCTCAAGACATTTTGTAACTAGCTGTGTGTGTACATCATCTCTCACAGACTGGGAGCCACCTCCAGTCTCATGCCATGTTTTCACCCTGGTGTCCAGCACCCAGTGGGTGGTCTGCACATTTTTGTTAATTGCATGAATGATTGTTAACATGCAGGATGAGCTGTGCAAGCAATTAGGCTAGAAACAAATTCAGGAAAAAAACAGATGTGTTCCCACTGTGGGGACCTTTGCTGCATGGGGCTGGACTCGGTATCTTGTGCTTGCAGGCCTTTAAGGAATCCTGCCAGAAGTTCTATCAGGCCGAGCTGGAGGAGCTGTCCTTTGCTAAAGACACCGAGAAATGCAGGAAGCACATCAACGACTGGGTGGCAGAAAAGACTGAAGGTGAGAGATTTCATTTCAGGGGACTTGGGAAGCTGCAAAGGAACAGGAGATGAGAGGGCCTGGGCTGTGACCTCCACAGTGTCGCTACTGGCACCCGGTAACCAGCGTGTGTGTGTGTGTGTGTGTGTGTGTGTGTGTGTGTGTGTGTGTGTGTGTGTGCCTGTGATTTCAGGCCAGCAATGCATTTCTGTGATTTTTCTTGGGCTTGCAGGTCTTTTCTGATTGCAATTAACAATCAGATCCCAGAGTGGTGATTTCAAATAAAAACTTAAACCAGGTTTAAGGGTCTCAGATGCCTTTCCCTCTGGACTCTTCTAGAAACTACCAGAAAAATGCGTCCTCATGGTGGCCTTGCCCCACTCTGAGGGCAGGATGACATCCGATTTGGGTGGCAGCTGAGATAGGGCCACCTTTCACGTGATCTCCCTGTGGTAATGGAACAGCTCTGGTTTCATCCTTGGCCTGCTCCTTCTTTGTCACGAGGCTGTGGCTAAGTTTGCTTTTAGAGGGTGACATTTTCTGAGTTTGCTCCAGATTTAGGAACCACAGCTTAAGCGGAGCCTGCAAAGTCCTCTGTCCAAACCACGTCTGTCTCAGCAGAAATAGCTCCGGCAGTTCCTGATTAGAGTGCAGAGAAAAAGGACATGCTTTTAAGAACTCTAAATAGCTAATATGTAGAGCCTCCCAAAACATGGGGACTTCAATCACTCATTTTTCCACATACCCACCCAGCACTCATCCATTCAATCTTTGTGGCATCCCTGCCATCTCAGGCAGCAGCAACCATCACGATTATACTGAAAGCCCATAAAATAATGACTGTTGCAGGGAAAGAGCCTTTCATGTTTTCTTAGGTGTTATGTGCGGTGGTCTCTCACTCCCCATTAGTTGGAGCAGTTGTAAGTCACTGGCGAAGCCAGAAGCTTTGTACCTCACTTTCCTTCACCTGTTGCATCCCCTCCACAGCTGTTCACACCTTTCCTTCCATCAGGTGGGCCACCCACATGTTTTCCCAGAATATTTGAGCAGGAGGGACTTTGGGGATCACCTTGTCCCCACTTTCATTGAACAACAAGTTGGGTTCCTTCATTGTATCCCCCTAATTCCTTTGCTCCATTCACCCTGTTCAGGAAGCCTGCCTTCTCCCATAATCAGGCTGCATTTCCCATTCTTTGGAAGGCTCTCCTCCCCTCAGCAAAGAATTATCTGGCCTAAAATGTCAACAGTGGCATGGTTGAGAAATTATGGTGCCAAGGTTGAGTGGCTTATAGTTAAAATCAAGTCTCTTGGATTATTTTCTTAGCCCAGTCACTTGCCATCTAGTGATCTTAGCAAAAACATCAGGCAAATGCTCTGAACCTGAATTTCTACATCTGTCAATTGAGGGCAAAATGATAGTTGACCTGCCTTTTTCAGGATTGCTGCTTAAGGACAGACAGTACTCTGTGTGGGTGCCCAGCCTGAAGCATCATCGCCTGAGTCATCAGGCAGCCGAAAAGACAGGATTCCAGCCTGCCTGTCAACCAAGCCTCAGTGTTCTATGTCAAGGGGATTTTTGTAAAATAATATTATTCTCCCCCAAATAGCAATAAACGTCTATCCTGCTCTTTACAGGGAAGATTTCGGAGATTTTGGGTGTTGGCACCGTTGATCCACTGACCAAACTGGTTCTGGTGAATGCCATCTACTTCAAAGGCAGGTGGAAGGAGCAGTTCGACAGAAAGCACACCAGGGGGATGCCCTTCAAAGTCAACCAGGTGGGGACAGCGATTTCAGATACACGCTATTTTCTTAAAGTAGCACACTAGGAATGGTTGTGAATGGGAAAAAAAATCAATCATTTATTTTACACTATTTTGATTGTTGACCCATTTGTGAATGTATTTCATGCCTCTTATGTATGTTATTGGGAAAGGGAGGAGAAAAATGAAAATAGTTTTTCTCTTGATAGTTTCCTTTTTTTAGTCCTTGTTCAATTTGACCTTCTATCCCTGGTCACATTATTGCGATGGAAAGAAAATTTCTTCTAAGCCTTGGAGTTATGCTTGTATGGTGCTATCACTGCCTATATTTACTTAGACACCTCTTTAGTGACAGCTGAGATAGGGCCACCTTTCACGTGATCATGGAAAACTGTGCCTATTTATTGCCTTAGAATCCATGGCTATGCAGTTCTGAGCACAAGGAAAAACTTGTTAACAGATGTTAAGGCTGAATATTTATATTTAATTTTGGGGGGGATCTTTTAAAAATAAAAATCGTATATATTCAAGGTGTTCAAGATTATGATTTAATATGCATAGTGAAAAGCTAACTAACATATCTCTCCACATACTTACCTTCTTGTGTGTGTTATGAGAGCCCTGAAATCTACTCTGTTAGCAATTATCCAGTATTCAATACAGTTTTATTAACTATAGTCATCATGTTGTACATTAGGTATCCAGACTTATAAGTCTAACATTAAAAATACATCTCTCCATTCCTTTTTGTGTATGATAATGGCTGGTGTCAATAGCTGTTAGCTTGGAATTTCACCTCCACCAGCTTGACAATAGCATTTTGCACAAAGATTTAAAAATCTAGAGTATATTTGATACAAGCTTTAAAAATGGTGGACCCTACACATCTTGTTAATGTTCTCCCTTCAAGAAAATCAAAGTTGTATAATCAACTGTAAAATTGAGCAACTTTTCAGAATAAAAGTCTAACATCCTCTGGCCTATCCATCTTCTCTAACCCAATCCTCCAGCCCAAAGACCTGAATATAAGTTAGTTCTCCTCTAAACTTAGAAAAATAATTTTTACTTATAAGGTCTCTGGGAGTGCTTCTTTATGCATTTTCTCAAAAAAGAAAACCTAAACTCTTTCCAAAAATAATGGGAGAGTTTTATGTCTGTCCATATTTTATAATTTATTCTCTTATCTGGTTATAATTGATCTGCTGGGGCATGAGCATATTATACTCAATACTAATATGTAATGAGAATTTTTGTATCTATCAGCATAAATTCACAAAAGTAATCATTCTCTTATGTGTACCTAGGGGTTCTGTGAATTAGATATATTTTTAGTGAACTGTGCTCAATTTTCAATAATCAGATTTTAATTTCATGTTTTCATTAGGAAAAAAAGACAGTGCAGATGATGTTTAAGCATGATAAATTTAAAATGGGCTGTGTGGAGGAAGTGGAAAGCCAGGTCCTGGAGCTGCCCTATGTGGGGGAGGAGCTGAGCATGGTCATTCTGCTGCCTAATGAAGACATTGATCTTGCAGTGGTAAGTCCTAGGCAATGAGTCTGTGGATCCAGCCTTAGCTCCTTTCTTTAAGACCATCCATCAGATAGCATTTGAGGAGTTTTTAATTATGGGTTATTACAAAGAGTACTGGATGAACACTATTGCATGTCTTTCGTGGGGATGCATATGCATTTCTGTTGAGTATATATCTAGGAATGGAATTGCGGGTAAGGACAAATGTTGAAGCTAAGGAGAGTTCCAAGAATTTAAGAGAATTATTCATTAATCTTTATTCTTTATTCTGAAGAGAAGGGCTAATTGAGGGCCCAATAACTGTTGAATGGAAGTACAAGAAAAGGACAGGATTGATCTGGGCAGTTCCTCAAACATTTGTGTGCATACAAATCTCCTGGGGATCTCCTTACAATGAAGATTTTGACTAGGGGCTATGGCCTGATATTTTTTGAATTTCTAACAAGATTCCAGGTGATACAGGTGCTTTATTGCTCATGGATCACATTTTGAGTAACAAGAGTACAGGTGAGCAGTGTATCTTAGACAGGAGCAGAGAACCCTTTTCCCATGCCAGAAAAGGAACAGAGTTCAGGAGGAAGGTAAATTTGTAAGATGGATGATACAGGATCAACAGTGTGCTGGCTGTCTGGATCCCTGGGTGATGGAAGAAGCCCTCATTTATAATGTTTGCTGATTTCATGCAAATATTCCACTTGGCTAAGTTTAGGTTACCAAGAGTTTAACAATTGACTGCTGCCAGATATACAAGCTGGCTCTTCCAGAGCACAAATGCACAGGATGTTGAGGTTGGGGTCTGCCTGATTATTAAAATATATTAAATATATTAAAAATATTTGAAGTGAATTTGATGTAGATGGTTTTAAAAAAAACCTCCCATTGTCTTAGGTGTTTTCTACTTGTTTTACTGTTGGTTCCACAAAAACAGCGAAAAGATGAGAATTGAGGGGAAATCTTGGTGTAGGGACAATCTCTGTAGATTGTCTTGGATCAGAACTCAGCACCCAGTTGCATGTTATGGGGGATGGGCTAAAGGGGGTGCACACCAGGCTATTGTCATCTAGATTTTAGTATTTGGATCTTCATTATTTCAGGTGGAAAAGGCACTTACATATGAGAAGTTCAGAGCTTGGACAGATCCAGAAAACATGAGTGAGATTAAAGTTCAAGTTTTCCTTCCCCGGTTAAAACTGGAGGAGAGCTATGACTTGGAGTCTTTTCTTCGAAGTTTAGGAATGACTGATGCTTTTGAGGAAGCCAAGGCAGACTTTTCTGGAATGTCAACTAAGAAGAATGTGCCCGTGTCCAAGGTTGCACACAAGTGCTTTGTAGAGGTCAATGAGGAAGGCACAGAGGCGGCTGCAGCCACTGCCGTCATCAGGAATTCCCGGAGCAGCAGAATAGAGCCAAGATTCTGTGCAGACCACCCGTTCCTTTTCTTCATCAGGCACCACAAAACCAACAGCATCTTGTTCTGTGGCAGGTTCTCTTCTCCATAAAGAGATGCCATTGTTTACAGGTGCTCCTTTCCCTTCTGCCAACATTGCCTTGATTCAGATTCTGTTGGACCAAATTGGTGCATGTGGTGGCATGAATGCCAAAATAAAGTGTTTACACCTAGGATGTCTGTGAATATTCCATGGCCGCTGAGAATAATTGAGATTTCAGATGGATGGAGTTTGGGAAGGAGAAGGGTATGCTTGTTCTGGAATGTCTGGAGAGCTCTTCCCTCTCAAAGACTCTGCCCTCACCTGCCTGCCATAAGATGGCCAGCAGTCCTCAAAGTCGGTGCCCATTGTGGGCATCTTTAGGAACATGTCAAGGATTGGCAAATCAGCCTTCCACATGCCCTTCCATTCTGCAACAATCTCAGAGATCATTGAGGTGCCCACCACCACTGCCAGGCTCAGCTGGAGATGCCAGTGTCCAGGCCCCCTGCACACAAGGCCAGGGGTGGATGTTACAATGAACACTAGCCACCCATGTCTCATAACAGCTGGGACAGAGTGTCCCTCGGGCAGTATCACACAGACAGCCTTGCATGTCTCACATGTCACACAGTCCCTTAGGCAAATCACTCCTTCAAATCTTTTTTTGCCATAAACCTGATATGAGTTCAGAGGCTCAGCAGGGAGCTTCAGGACTGAATTTGGAGCCAAATCTCTGAAACATGCCCAGTCCTTTCCATTTCCCTTGCTTCTGAAACATACACACAACCAGGAAGAAACCCACACCAAGCACTTCTTGGAAGCAATGACCCTCTAGTTAATCACATGTAGTCAGACATAGCTCAAGCACCCCCTTGCTGAAAAGAAAATCTCCCTACATCATTTTTTTCAGATTGAAAAAACACACTTTTTTTGGTATCGTGGCAACACTTTGGAAACTATAGAAAAGTATACAAAGAAAATTAGTCACTCACACTTCCACTACCCAGCAATCACTACTGTTAACAATGACGTATATCCTTCCCTGTTTAAAAATGCAAATAGAAGTTTATAAACATTTCAACACAAGTTAATCATGCCCTTCTGGAGCTAATTTCTACCCTTACAACTATCTGCTTTTGATTTGGAGTAGCATATTTGTAGTATTTTCTGCTCCCATACATATTGTTCTCTCTATGCCCTTAATGTAGTTCCATCTATTTGTCCTTGAACAAGCTGCCTTTTTTTTTTTTTTTTTTTTAATTAGGAAGGCTTTGTAGTATGTCTTAGTTATTTATCTCTGAAATAGAGGAATGCTGTCGATTCTTAGTTTGATCTTAGATGTCATTGGCTTCCTTATAAATCTTACTGTTATGGGTCTCATCTATTTTCTTTTAATTTTAATATTTGTGTTTTCTTATAAGATATTTTAAATTGTTTACTTTTTTTTTATCACTATTATCTTCTTTTATTTTCTTATTTAAAATGTCTGTTGTGCCTGGCTGGTGTGACTTAGTGGTTGAGCATTGATCCATACACCGAGAGAGAGGTCACTGGTTAGATTCCCAGTCAGGGCACATGTCCAAGTTGTGGGCTTGATCCCCAGTAGGGGGTCCCACAGGAGGCAACCGGTTGATGTTTCTCTCTCATCAATGTTTCTGTCTCTCTCTTCCTTTTCCTTCCTCTCTCTCAAAATCAATAAAAATATAAAAAAATAAATGTCTGTTGCAACAGTTCTGCTTCAAATATTTAGGTTGGTCAATTTTTTTTTTTATTGTTGACACTACTACAGATATCCTACATTCCCCCTTCTTAGCCCCCTACCTCCATTTTGCTCACCTCAGTTAATTTATTTTATAGTGTTTTTCTTCCTCAAGTATCCAGTTTTTGGCCTGTGGGTTCAAGTGCCTTGGGTTATCAGATATGATCTGCTGATATGGGTTGAGTAAGGCTTCAAAGTCAGACCTTCTTTTTATTTTTTATTTTTTTAGTGACAGTCCTACCCAGTTTGAGGACACATTTTCTGTCAGTCCTTCAGGAAAATCTCATGGTCAGGGTTGAAGCAATAATACTCAAAGGTTATGAAATTCACACTTGTTAACTTCAACTCCTCCCCCCTACTAGGCTTTTAAAATGTACCAATATAACCTCAAGGATGCTAATACAGATGATATAGTCTATCGATTTAGAATTTTGTTCTGAAGGAACAAGGCCAGCAAGGTAGGAACTTAAAACATCTGGTCCAGCCTATCTTCTCTGCAGGCAGCAGGTGTCTCCCTTTCCAAATGGCAGCTGTGCACTGCTTGAGCACCAGAGTCCAAGCATCGTTCTGCTTCCCATGGATGGCTTGGCTGTCTTGTTGCTTGGTGATTCTTATCTTGTTGTTACTATTTGTTTGATTGATTAGTTCTCTTGTTTCTCTCCTGCCTTTAATTTCTCTAGAGCTGAGTTTTGGGAAGAGAGTCAAACTCCTGCTTTGTGGCATCTTTGCAGGAAACGGAATCATCTTTTTAATGATGTTTGTGCTGATATGTCAAAGTAAAAAAGAAAAGCTTATTTTACCACGTACTCATAGACCATTAATAAATTTGAAGTACTCTTTAAAAAGTATAAATTATATTTTATGGTCTCTAGATTAAAAAAAAAGCCTGCAAATACAAAATCTTGGCAAAGATCAGGAGCAATTCTCATGTAAGGCTAGAGGAAGCAAAAATTGGTAAAACCACTTAGAAAAGGAATCCGGCATTACTTAGTAATGTTAAGCATTTGTATATACTATGACCAGCTATTCCACTCCTGGCTAGAAACCCTAGAAAAACTCTATGTTCAAGAAGCATGCAAAATAATGCTCATAGCAACATTGTTCATCATAGCAAGGAAAAATGTAGAAATAAGGGAAAAACACTGAATTATTAAAATGAATAAATCATGTTACACTCATGCAGTGGAAGGAATCAGGGTCATTTCCTTGCTCAGCTCTGGGGCAACATTCACATAGTCTGCACATTTCATACAAACATAGTGTTATTGGCGTCTTCTGGAGTTTGTACAAATTTGTGCAGAATACCATATATTAGGCAAAATAAATTAACCATAGCTATCACTACAAAACACAATGCCAACCAAAAGTAACAAGTATCAGTTGCATTTGCATAATGTTAAACAATAGGCAAACTGATTTTATATACATACATATATATATATATATATATATATATATATATATATATATATATAACATACAGAGGAAAGAACAAAGAAATTCATGCAAAACATAGAATAATATTAAATCCAAGAAAGAATGTGTTTGGCTAGGTCAGCAGGGAGCTTTAAAATTATTCATGATTCTCTGTTTCTTAAACTGGGTAGTGGATATTAGATATTTATTCAATCCACTATTAACTTTTAAATACATATATGTAAATTCATTGCATTATATGTATGATGCATTTAACAATGAAAAGAAATTTAATAAAAGAATGGATAAATCATGGTATGATATGATGTGGTAAGAACTACAATCAGGTAAGATAGAAAAAATCAAATATTGCAAATTTAATAATTAAACTAAATGTAACTTTCCTGTTAAAAGACAGAAAAACCTTTTAAATGGGAGACGAAAAACAGTATTTTGCCAAATGTGATTTCAATTAGCATTTCTCAAACAAAGTGACACAAAATATGTACGTGAACTGGTAGGTAAAGATGTATTAGGCAAATTTAAAAGGACAGCAGTAGTCAAACTATTAATAATATCAGAACAAGTAGGTTTAAGGAAATTAATAAAAATGGATAAATGCTGCTATTTGATATAGAAAAGGGCATGATTGATAGGAAAGGTAAAATTTTCAACACTGGACAGATGAACATAGAAAAAATAAATCATAAAAGTTGGATGAAAAGTTCAATATTACACTGTACTTTACACTAAGACCCATTTTTGTACACCTTTGAAATTAAGATATGTCTTGATGTAACTTTTATTGCCCATACATGCTCGCATTTAGTCATCGATGCCTATAATTTTTCTCCCACTTGAAGTTATCATTGGTGATATATGTGTTGAGTATAGTTGTCATTATTTTTAAGATTATATTATTATTTGACATTGAGAAAATTATTGTGAATGTCAAAAATCATTGAAATGAAATTGATGTGGAATTTGATATTAGAAAAACAAACACTTTATATTTGGAGGAATTAGTGCATTTTTCTATTTTCTTGCAAAACTATGGCCATGATTTATAGGAGCTTAGAACAGACAAGCAGCAAAAGTTGTGGTAAAGGATGACCGATCACATACCAACAGCAGAATCTGCAGAAAGGGTATTAGCTGCTTGGAAGAAAATCCCAGAGCCAATAGTGCTGTGTTTGCTCCTGTTTGGTGGTGTTTGGTGATATCCACATAGCAAAGCTTTTGATAGCACAATCAATACCCAGTGTTGTGATGAAAAACATGAACATCCATAGTTTATGCCCCATGATGATGAAAATGACTCAAACTCTAAATATGTTCTAAGGTTATTTTGAATTATATATTGCAAATATTTAATGTTTTTATGAACAAGAATAAGGTATATTAAAATATATATCTAAGTACATAAAAGAACTCTACATATGTATAAAATAACATTTTAAGTGAAAGAAAGTATCATATCATAATTCCATTAACAGAGCTTTCATTTCCTTAGTGGTACATGAAATAATAATGCATTTCAGAGCTGAGATCATTTTAGAATTGATGAAGTGGGGTATAGTTTATTGAGTTATTTCTTCTCTACTATCTTACTGTCTAGAGTGCATGTGAATTGAGTGTTGGACCCTACAACTCAACTTTTTTCTATTTTCCCTTCCTAAATTTTAAAATATTTCTTAAACTTTTTCTCCTAGTTCCTCTATTGATTTGGGAGGCAATAATGTGGCATTTTTTGCCTTTTGATTATTCCTTTTTTCATATCAGTGTGTGTGTTTTTCTATGTGTGTGTAAGCATGTGTAATAACTTCTAGCATTAGCTAAAGATATTAATTAAGGTTTTTTTATGTTCTTACCTAATTGTTTCTTCCAGATCAACTCTGCTGAGTATCAATATTTGTCCTTCTGTAGTAAACCAATGAATAAAGGGTTTTACATTGAGGAGAAATACATTTAAATTTGTAGTTTCTAAAGATTATTTGGACTACCAAATGGGGAATAAAATAAAGGGATCAAAAATAGGAACAAGAAGCCCAATTGGAAGATTATTTAACAGCCTTGACAAGAGATGAGGCCTGTTCACACTGGATTGGTAGAGAAATATATATAGGAAAGGGAATGTCGTGGAGTAATCTTTTAAAGAAGAAATCAGAGGTCAAAGTGTTGGACAGTAAGTGTCAACATACATGTGGGGTTGGTGCAGAGAAGTAAAGTTATTGAAGGGTTGAGATGAGCAAAGGAATGGAAGGAGATGTGTTTCCTGCAATAAGGGACAGCTGAAGGGGATCAGGAGTAAGAGTTTTTAGGTGGGATGGGGACCAAGAGTCCCATCTTGAACTTGTTAACATTGAGATTCCATCATTTTATTTCATGAAGACAGCTTCATATTTGGGTCTGGGGCTCAGAAGACTGTTTCAGCTGGAGGAGAGGCCATGGGAGAGCTGGGAAAGCAGGATACCTAGGAAGAGAGAGTGCATTGAGTCCTTGGAACATCCTTCCTTATGCCAGTTATCTCAGTCTTGCCATGCTAGACTCTTCTCTCCTTGATGGTGTGATCCCATTTCATGAATAACACATCTTGACTTTTTGCTGCATATTCCAGTACACTAGATTCTGCAGAAGATCATTCTCCAATTGTGTTTCTCTGAGTATTTTTTATGCTCCTTCTTTCCCTTTGTTCTGGAGTTGTTTTGCTCTATATGCTCCATGCTTTGTAAAAAATGTTTTTTTTTTTTTTTTACATTTTTTAAAAATGTATAATCTGTTTATCTGAAAGGCAGATTAAGCTACAGAGCTCCAAACCCTTGACAAGTTTCTAACAGGTAAATTGTCCAAATATCTCACCTATTGACTGATCCTCAGGACCTCTCATACTGAGCAGTGTTTAAAGTTTTTTATTTTTAACTAGAGGCCCGGTGCATGAAATTTGTACATGGGGGGGGGGGTGTCCCTCACCCCAGTCAGCACTCTCTCTAATCTGGGACATCCCTCTCACAATCCAGGACTGCTGGCTCCCAACTGCTTGCCTGCCTGCCTTCCTGATTGTCCCTAACCACTTCTGCCTGCCAGCCTGATCACCCCCTAACCACTCCCCTGCCAGCCTGATTGATGCCTAACTGCTCCCCTGTCAGCCTGATTGCCCTTAACTTACCTCCCCTGCAGGCCTGGTCACCCCTAACTGCCCTCCCCTGCAGGCTTGGTCACCCCTAACTGCCCTCTCCTGCAGGCCTGGTCCCCCTGCAACTGCTCTCCCCTGCAGACCTGGGTCCCCCTCAACTGCCCTTCCTTGCAGGCCCAGTCGCCCCCAACTTCCCTCCTCTGCCGGCCTGATTGCCCACAACTGCCCTCCCTTGCAGGCCTGGTCCTTCCCAACTGCCCTCCCCTGCTGGCCATCTTGTGGCAGCCAACTTGTGTCCACATGGGGGCAGCCATCTTGTGTGTTGGGGTGACGGTCAATTTGCATATTATGTTTTTATTAGCTTATTAGATAGGATTTTTTTTTAACTTTTTGGGTTTTCTATCTTTCCTTTGATTCATAATACTTAATTCTGTGGGCTTCAGTTTCTAGGATGCACCACACCTTCTTTTTGCCCAAGATTTTTCTGGGATTTACAGTCTTTGTCTGTATCATGTCAGATAATGACAGGCTGAATCTACAGTTGAGGGGATGGTAGTCTATGGTAGTGATGTGCCTTCCAGCAAGTTGATGTGAGCAGAACATAGAATGGATCAAAGACAACAAGACAAATACGAGGCCGCAGCATCTAGTGACCTTGAACTTCAGTAACTAGGCAAAGGTAAGTTTGCAGGTTGAAGACTTCAGAAATTGGCTCTGTGGAAGCAGAGAAGGTAGTTGCTAACAATTCAGAAGTCACTAACTAGTTATATGACCTTGAACAAGTAACTTAAAGTCCTTTGGGTTCAGCATCTCCTCCTTTGTAACATTAAAGGATTTGTCCAGATGATCCTTAAGTGGCTTCCAGCTCTAACATTCTCTAACAAATGTGCAACACAAGGCTATTTGGGGCCACACACTTTACTTTCTACCTTGTGAGTTTTCATTTTGTTACAAGCTTTTGTTATTTCAAAGATGACTTTTGTTGTTAGAAATCTAAGTATGCTCTCGTGTGCTTGTTATATCGATAACCTTTTTCATTTCAGTTCAAGACTTTGATGACAGTTGCCAGGGAGAGCATCGCCAAATAAAATCATGTTTTCTGTTCTAACATTTGTTTCATCTTCATCTTTTGTCAGCAGGAATATTGCTATTTGTCATTTCAATATTTTTCAGTGACACTTCTTCCCTCACTCAGGGCCTTTGAAGATTTTTTCATCAGAATTAAGGCCTCTGCTAATAGTTCTCAGGGCTGCTGCTTGTGCACCAGAAAGAGGTTTAGGCAAACCTTCTTGCGCTAACCAAGGTCTCTGGGCAATCTCCTCTCCTCCCAATAAAGAGAGCCGACATTCAATTAGGGGACCACAATTTGGAGGAAACAACTCCCGTAAGGCTTGGTGGCTCCTGTAGCCTTCCTGCTGCTGACTGGAAGTTGGCTTATTTATATTCCAGACCCTCTATGCCTCTTCCCCAGGAGAGGCCTGAGAGCCTTGGGTTTGGGGGGAGTGTAGCTGACCTGGTTATCCCTTCCTGAGAAGCATAGCTGGTGAAACACCATAAAGTCCTTCACCTGGGAGAGGCCTCGCTTACCCAGTGGATCAGAGAGCTTTCCTGAAGGCACACAAAGAAAACATTCAAGTGGAATCAGGGCACAATGCAGATGTGTCTTCTGAGAAACAGGTTTGAAACCAGGTTTTCTTTTCTAGCTTAAAATCAAGATTGTTCTGGTTGAAATCAGGTTTGTTCTAGAAAGCCCAGAATCTCTGATACTTCTGTTTTCAGGGGAGGTTGAACGGTGATTTCCGTATGTTTAGATGGCCACCAGAGAGAAATACCAATGGTGATGAGTGGAAGGGATAAACATTGTTATTGCTAAGACTGACAAGTGATGGAGACTGGTTTGTTGGAAAGTCAGAGTTTTGGTATTTGAATGGGAAGGGATCTTGGGAATAATCTAAATACCATTCTTTCTTTTATGATATCTAAGACCTATAGAGCTTGTATGGCTTGCCCAGCACCCTGCACATAGCCTTACACATTTTATAAATTTATTAACTATTTTGATTGAGTGCTCTGGAGCACAAATCTTGTTGGTGGCAGTCCTGAATGATGGGTGTGGAAGAAGGGAGGCATAAGACTACTGGTACTTGTACATAATATTTCAGCTGTAGTGAACGGGGTTCTTTGATGAATATCCCACATTGTTGCGTGTCCTCATGCCCATGGGTATCAGTTAAACAGGGACATACACTCTGTTTCTTTTCATCATATGGAGCATCTTGAGACCTGGATAACTCAGGTGGTTCCAGGTAAATGTAAGAGAAGAGGTGCCCAGCTATCTGAATGTGATCAGAGATCCACTGTTTGGCCTTCTTCCCTTATACAGATGAGGCTAGGTTTCCCATTTTAGAGATGGAGGAACAACGTATTAATGAGAGATTTTAAATAATGGGCTGCAAACAGTACACCGAATAGTCAGCAAAGAAGGATTTAACCTTTTGGGTTGAGCCTCCCATTGGTACTTCTCATGATCAGAAGCTACCTCTGTAGAATGCTGACACCACACTGCTCAACACCTGCCTCACCCTTATTTCTAAAAGGGTAAGCAAAATTACTTATGCTCATTTATGTACTAATCGTGGTTGTCTCAATGGAATCTCTTATTGGACTCTGAGTCTGCGCTGGAGACAAAATTTGTGTTACAGAAGCACTGATTGTAATAATAATTTTAAAGATTCCACCCACTTAGGGCCAGATCTCAGGTAGGTTGGTAACAATAACCATTCTCTCAGGTTGTAATTTCTCTCAGATGTTTAAAAACCAGACTAAAAACATTTCTAACATGATACCACTTGATGTCGCTGTTAGCCTGTTGACCAAACAATGATTTCCTTTCCGTGCGCGTGCGTGCGTGCGTGCGGGGGTGTGTGTGTGTGTGTGTGTGTGTGTGTGTGTGTGTGTGTGTGTGTGTGTGTGTATTCTAGACAAATGACAACTTGTTTATTTTAAAGAAATACTTTTGGGCTAAGCTGAAATAGATCTATCAGAATTCAACTAAATGTCTTGTTTTTTAATATTATTTTTCAAAACATTGAGTTTATTTCAGTAGACACATTTCTGAATAAATAGATCTTCTCTAATTAAGAATAAAAAGTCTTGGTTATTGCATCCAAGTCTTCTCAGTGTATTGAGCAGAAATAAAAGGACCAGAAAGAAATTCTTAAAAATGCTGTCAAGGCCAAATCAATGCAAAGTGAGTTGGAATATTTAGAGTTGTTTTTTTTTTTCCAACTAGTAATTTGGTTATTAGTACTGTTCTAGTTTTTATGGTGCTGAAGTTGTAAGCATGTGGTCCACTGAGGTGGGTAAAAAAAATATTGATTGAGTACTTATCATGTGAATATATTTTGTTAAGTGATTTACATTTTTAAAGTCTAATCATCATCATTATGACCATTTTAATTCTTTAATATTATGCAGTTAACAAAGCACTTAACTTAATGACTCCCATGAAGCAGAGGGAAAATGTCAAAAAATACTCAGGGAAACCAGAAACAAAGAAGAGATAGGAGAAACATCCATGAGTTATACTCCCTATTATTATGGATTTATAAAAGTGTACCAAAGTTTATTAGACATCTTGATATTTGACTCCACATTGTTCCTAGTACTTGCTAAATTCATCATATTTCTTCATGGTTAAAAAATACATATTAATAATGAAGACAAAAAGAAAAAGAAAACTGTCTTCAGTTTTTCAATTCTATGAATTATAACCTTTATTTAAGAGTAAATACCAGCTGGGTGAAAAATCAAGGCCAGCCAACATGCATGAAGGTCACCTACATCATGATTACCAAATCTTTATGTTAGTACTGATTTTTGCCTTGAGGTCTAGACCTGTATAGCAAACTGCCTAGACTTTAAGAGTGTTTGGAGGTATTTCAAACTCAGCATATTTCAAAGTAAAGACATTTCCATCCCTGTATCTGCTGCACCCCAACCAGCCCCCATTTCATTTGCCCCCTGGGATTCCAGGGGCACCATCATTCACCCCATTCTTCAAGCCAGAAAGCCTAGAAGTCATCCTAGACTTCCCTTTACTCCTGTCTCTTATATCCAGTCACGCATGTCTTCCTGTTTCTCCTCTGGATACTGATATCTCTGACAATTTGTCCTCTTCTCTCCATACCCATGGCCAATAACCTAGTTCAAGTTCTCATCATCTCTTTCACAGACTAGGACTATTTCCTAACTCTTGCTCCAGTTTCTCCTCTACTCTGTCCTCCAGATCGTTGCCAGAACCAGCCAAGAAAATCTAATCAAGTCATATTTGTGTTCAGAATTTCCCAGTAGCTAACCATTAACTACAGGATAAAATCAGAAAGCCCTTAGTATCTGCTCCCTGTGTAATATTACAGTACTCTGTCAAGATTTATGCTATGGCTACCCAGAAAATGCTCAGGGAATTCTGAATTTAAGTGTGACTTGATGGAGAATAGACTTGCACCTCAACCCTGCCAATTGCCACAACACCACTGAAACTTTATTTATTGGGGAGGTCTGGAAATTTGAGTTGGGCTAAAAAAAACCCCTCAAAAATGAATGATTAAGTAAATATGTGAATGCATGTGAAAAGATTTGGGAGTATTAAGATTTATTAGTTTATACATAAATTTTTAGTTAGTCAGCTAAGCATCTTCACTATGCAGAGATGAATCCTCTGTCTAGAGTCTGGGGTATGGCAAGAGGATAACTGTAGGTACCCTGGACTTTCTTCACAAGGTAGCTTAGTGCCATTGCTGGGAGGAAATCTGTGTAATTCTGGCTGCCATAGGTAGCTGTATAACCTTGGTTAAGTTATTCTACTACAGTTTCTCCCAAGCAAAGTTAAAATAGCAACATTAATCTACCCCCCACAGGCATGTTAATAAGTACATTTTCCCCCAAAGTGCAATGTACAAATTTTCATTAGTCATAGGGCTACGATAATAGTTAATTGTCTCTAGTTCTCCTTGTTATTTACTGCTCACTCAAGCAAAAGATGCTACTGAAGGGACTGAGGGGGAAAAGTTGCAAAAGATGCTGATATGCCAAATAAGTTGCCAAGGTAATAAAAAATGTAATCAAGACTGCAGAAGACCTTCTGATTTTCATCCCAAGTAATCATTAGAGATTCTATTGCAAACTAATTTTCTTATCTCTTATCTCCAAGTCAGCTCCTCTGCCAAGGACTTAAGGACTCAATTTATCATCTCCCTTAACAGGTACCTTGGCTGCCAGTGTGCCTTGGCCTCTGGACCTACCCAAATGATTTAAAGCAAAATTGATTCTGACTCACAGTATATATGTTCTGACTTTTAAATGCAAATGCATAAATGTTGAAGTAATAGACGATGCAACACTTATACTATGGATATACAACTTTTGCTCTCCCAAGCACCTCTTCTGAATGACAAATATTGTCTTTAGAATCAACCAAAATGTATCAAGTATTCTTTCTTTCTCTCTTCTCTTATCAGAATATGAGAAGAAAAAGATAAGACAAAGGAAACATAGCATGAAGAGTCTCTAGAACATCAAATATCGAAGCATCTTACCAAGGTTTTTATGTAGGTTACTGTCTATTTCAACAATATGAAGATAATTTCCCCAAGCCTGCCACAGTCTGACTCCTCTCAAGGCTGAGCCCAGGCTGCATGAAGTCAAGTCTGGACACAGCCATTGCCTTTGCCAGTAATTGCGAAGTTGAGGAGAGGACAGCTCCCAGCAGGTCCTGGGCATGGTTCTAGTGTACTGAACCCATCAGGATGGCCTTAATTCATCAGGATGGCCACTGGCTGGGGAATACCTTTCTTCCACTGATTAGTTGCTTTTTATCCTCACATTTATCTTCATTAAAGACTTTGTATCCTCTCAAATACTTGTCTCTAATTTTTCCCACTTAAAGCTATTTATTTTCTCTCCTGGCTTTGAGTTTTTAGATACACTCTTTTTTCTTTTTCTTTCTTTTTCTTTTTACAGATACCAGAACTAACCACAAATTCCCAATGCGGTGAAAGTTTAAATCCTCAGATTACTTTCACTATTGAGATTTAACCAAATGTCACAATGTTGGGTCTTGACATCATTACTATAGGGTACAGACTAATGGAAATTAGACTTCCAATAACTATTCTGACTCTTCACTAGAGATTTCTTTTATGTGAAGATAATGATCAGTCTTTCCTTGCCAAGGGCAGGTCTCAACGCACATAGCTAAACTTCTAAATAAGTCATTTCAAAGTAATTTTTCAAGTGAATGTTTGATTTTTTACATTCCAAATTTATAAAACCATATATGTTCTTAGTCAATGTAAATTTTATTTCCTTCTCTCTGCATTTCAGTTGTATTGAGGGGAAAAAATTAAAGGTTTTTTTATGTTGTGTGTTTTTTAAACAATTATAAGCTCATGATTATTATGATTCTGGTGCCATGATCTTTTTGTCATGTACTGATTCTAACCTTATGATTTTATTAATAATTAATATAATTCATGAAAAAATTACTCCCTGGCAATTTCTGAGTTCATTCTTTCTGATCTTTTCCTGAAGCTGGACACCATGCTGCCAGTATCTGATCTCCTATAAGAGTTTTGAAATACCATTTTAAGTTAATTAAGTTTCCTGACTAATTTCCTTAATAGCCTAGGCCCTAGGGCATTTAGACCTATTGCTTAATATATGTCTATTTCCCCCTCAATAATTTTCTCACTTATTCTTTGTAAATAGCAATTTTTACATAGTCTTCATTAGTTTCTAATTGTTCAAATTTATTTTCTTTATTACACCTGCTAACAACCAATTTTAAAAAGAATTCATTTTCCCTGCTATTTGAGAACTGATGTTCTTTGTTTATTACAGAATTTACATTATTCCAGTATATATTGCTTTTGGTTTTGGGAACAGCTAAAATATCCTTTGTGTGTTTTTAGCATATTCCTTAAAAACTAAAATTAGGCATTTTGAGAAAAAAAGGTTTTTTTCTTCATTTTGAGTTATACTAGAGGCCCGATGCATGAAGATTTGTGTAAGAATGGGCCTTCCTTCCCCTGGCTGCCGGCACCGCCTTCACTCTGGTCCGGAGCCGCCTTTCTGCCTTCCCATGCTGCCCAGAGGCCCGGAGCGGCTGGGGTGGTATGGAACGCCTGCATCATCGCCATGATTAGCTGGTGGGCATTGTGAAGATATGGTCAATTTGCATCTTACTCTTTTATTAGTGTAGATAATAACATTTTATCTAAATCTTATTAAACTTTCAACAGTTTTAGTTATTGAAGCTCATAACTCATTCAGCCTTTGTTTTTAACACATCTTACTGCCAGTCAGACCAGAATGCTCTATGCTCACATCCACACTAGGAGATTTTCTTACCACCTACCTCAGAAAATCCTACGTAATGACATTTTAATTCTTTAAAAGTGACTTAGGAAATTATTGTGATGGAAAGTTTTTAGTCTTTTGTATTTAACATTTATTTCACCTGTAGCTTTTGTTTTTATCTTAATATTTGCATTCAAATGTTAAAAATCAGATGTTTTAACCCTGGCAGGTTTTGCTCAGGGGTTAGAGTATCAGTTCTCAGACTGAAGGGTCATGGGTTCAATTCCAGTCAAGGGCGTGTACCTCGGCTGCAGGTTGGATCCCTGGCCCCCTGGGGCCACTTGTGGGAGGCAACCAGTCAATATGTTTCTCTCCTGTCAATGTTTCTGTCTGTCTCTCTTTCTCCCTCCCTTCCACTTTCTAGAAATCTATGGGGAAAAATCCTCTGGTGAAGATTAACAACAACAAAAAAATCAAATGTTTTAAATTTAATATATATCCACAAAATTGTGTTTTTACCCCCTCTCCTCTTATGAGTTAGTACACTATAGCAGGCAGAGTCTAAATACAAAAGTCTGACTTTCACATATGAAGTAACAGTCTCCAGAAAACCCTACTAAGTCCAATGTAGTCAATAAAGTTTACAACACTGCTAAAAATGATGTCATACCTCAGAAGTTTAAGAACAGAACACACAATTATAAGACAAAAAGTATCCTTTTCAACTATGTTAATTTCTATCTCTCAGAAACTATGCAAAAGGAACTGGGCCACTCCAAAACTGCTCTTATTTCCACTTCCAATTTCAAGTGTAGCTGATGAATTTCCTTCCCTCATGGAACACCAGAGTCCCTCCCTTTTGGCTGCAAGTCAAATGCAGGTCTCACCTGGTGCCTTTGTCAGAACAGCCATAGAAATGGAACAAGCCCCCTCCATTTCTATTTTCACCCCCTGTTTCAAGCTTGTCCTCCTGGCTCCTGCCGCCTCCTCCCGCCCCTCCCACCAGCTCCCTGGGCTCCCTCCTGCTTCTTTCTCGTGTTCTTACTCCCACAGCCCCTCTGGCAGGCGGGTGTCCAACCTTCCATCTGGAGGAGCAGCTTCTGCTTCCCTCACAGTTTCTATCAGAATGACAGTTTCACTGAACACAAACAAAAAGCCCCAAACTAAAACCAAAACAAATAAATAAAACACTATCTCGCTTTCTCTGTCATCCACTCAACAGCTGCTGGAGATTCAACATTTTGATGTGATTGAAAAGCTTCAAATCCCAATTCTTTAGGTTGACATAGTCCCCAGGACATGTAGTCAGAATCCCGAGGGCACAGAAGGCTGTCAGACTGAGGTTGGCTGCTTTGAGAGTGTGACTCTATCCCCTTCAACGTCACCTGTTGGTCTACTCTTGTCATTCTGTTATTTCTGTGGAGCTGCTGAAACTACTAGGTGGAGAGTGATGGTCAGTTCTCCTCACAGGTTTTCAGATGAACTCTCATTTCTTCTTCCTTAATTTTTTGTGTCTGTTCCCAGCCCACGTGTCTTCTTTTCATTCTCCTGACATCTTTCAGAGCCCTGGAGTTCCTTAGGATAGGCTGGTCTATGATGGTGTGACGTCTATGATGGCTGGTTACTACCTGGCTTCCAGATAGACATTCCCACATTGCTTCCAAATTGTGGAAGGAGAAACCCTGGCTGAGTCTTTACAATCATGTACGACACATCAGAAGCATTTCATCTGGGCTCAAAAAGTCTAGGTGAGGAGGAGCGTGTCCTCACTCAAGAGCATGGAGGTTTTACTCTTCTGATCAAGGTAGTGCAACTTGGCCCTTTGGGTCTCAGTGCTTCTCACATGGAATCAGAGTGATTTGTAGTGAGGCCAGCCCTCCTCCGACAGTGTGGAAGGACTGCGTGGTCTGTGCAAGTGTGAATCCCCATTTGATGGTAAATAGCATGCCTAGGGTAGCGTACAGGGAAAAGTTTTGGATTGCTATTAATATCTCAGAGTGTTTGGCAGATGCATTATTTCCATAGATACCACAGGCAGAAAGTGGGTTAGGTACTCTTTCATGCACACACTGGATGCTAATGCTGTTCTAAAACAGGAAAGAACTGTTTGTGATGAAGGAAAAACAAGTACAAGATGTAGGGGCTAATGCTGGGAGGAACCAGTGCATAGTGGAATAGAGAGCTGATCTCCATAGAAAATATAACCTGCTCTGGGCATTACAGGAAAACTCAAATTAGTTCGAAAACGTGATGTCTTGGAGAAACAGAGTCAGACTGAAATTAAGATGTGTGGTGGTCAACTGGGGGCTACTGGAAAGGGGGTTATTTTGACTGCCTTTCACCTCCGAACCTTCCTCCACCCATTTGTGGCCAGGTATTTATAGCATTCAGTGAGAGGAACCAGAATGACCTCTTGAACCCAATAAAGGTGCTTCTGCATAAGTGTACCCCCTCCTTCTCTCCATATTCCTAGGGAAGGTTTACCTCTTGATACAAAATGTAACCTATAGCCAAATTCTATGTAATCCAGTCACCCCAGTACTTTGGCCACACCTCAAAGAAGGGCTGTGTGTGTAAGCCAAGTCTAGAAAGATTCTAGAATGCTTTGGCGCTGGGTTATGCCCATGTTGACATGGAGTGACGATATTGGAGCATCACACTGAGGAAGAAGGATCATTCTCTCTCTAGCATCTAAAGAAACTTTCTCTAGGACTGAAATTTAGTGAGTCCTCAGTCACTGTAGCTCCTGAAACTAACAGCCACATATGTCGTCAATGGCTATAATTGAGGAGCACATGAGCCTGCAGCATTAAGCATGCTTTTTACTTTTTCTCATGTGGGGGCACCAGTCAAACTGACCCTTTGCATTAAAAGGAACTCAGGGAAGGTGCCCATTGTCTAGGAAAGAAAAGAAGACATTATTACAAAGTGGGAACTGGACTTCAGAAATGTTTAATCAAAGTAGTAAATGGGTGACAATTTATTGTACTGCTCAAGACATTTGAGGGGGTAAACCATTAAAATAACTTGTTCCTAATAGTTTTCTTCTTATGTGGTACTTGCCAAAAAAATCATCGTATTATGTTATGAAATAATATGTGAGGCTTTATTTCAATATTTTGTTCTAGCAAATTCACATATCTTTGCACTGAATCTGTCTTACCAAAATCTTTATTAAGGTAGATTATTGAATGAAATTGATAAGTTAGTTCTTTTTACAAATGAATAACAAAATGCAGACACTGATAAAAAGGAACATTTATAGCTTCAGTCATTGCTTAATGTAGGTTCTCAGTTGGTTTCATCAGAGTTCAGTTTTTCTCCATTTCTGGGCTCTGCCTTCAATTCGGTAGCCTTCATTCTTTGATTTCACATGGTGGTCCCCAACATTTCTAAGCTCATATATTTCCATATTGAAGTCCACAGATGCAAGAACTTCATTCTTTTCTAATAGTCTAAAAAAAAGCACCTTATGGGGGAGATGTGGTTTCCCTCAGAAAATTCACAGTACTTCAGGCATGGGTCCCACCCATCACTGCTGTGTAGAATGCGCAAATTGGATAGCAGTGTCAAGAAAAGTGGTAGTTACTAAAAATACAAGATTCAGCCCTTTCTCTGACAACCATATGTCTTCTTCACTCAGTCAGAATTAGGTGCTTGTCTTTTCAATTTGGTATCATAGCAGCTCATAGGTAAGAGGGAAAAGATAAACTAAAAATAAGTTTACAAGTGTACAAAAACACACAACTAAACTAACTGGAGCAGGGTTGAGAAAGAAGGTGAAGCTAAAATCCTATAACTAGGGCCTCAGCCCTGGAGCCAGTTGCTCTGGATGCAGTGGTCCCAGCCCTGTTTGCTCTGCCTCAGGCTGGGGGTGAGGAAGCTTTTGGAAACTTCTCTTCACACTCAACACATCTGCCTGGTTGAGGGCCCCAGGTCCTGGGGAAGTGGCTTTGACAGGCTCTTCTTACCTGCCTCAGTATTAGGAGCATGGTCATGATGCAGGGAAGCCATGAGCTTGTTGCCCCAGGAGGAGTCCTGCTTTGTGGCTTTGATCACCTATGAGGCAGCCTTGATAGTAGTAGCCTTTTATTTGACTGTTCATTAGAAATTGAGATGCATTTATGAGTGGGCATCTTTCACTGCAGGTGAGTGATAGGAACAGATGGACCACACAGAAATGAAGATTTATTTTTCATGTGACTGTCTTTAGCCATTAAGTACAAAGGGAACACAAGAGAAAGAGCACATTGGGGAGGACGAGGCTGTGCTTTCTCTCTCTCCTGGACCCCTCCCACAGGCTGGAGGATATGCTGAGTGCAGGGGCTGCCTTGCTTGTTGATTTCTGTCTTAACCTGTAGAAAGAGGTGTCAAGTCTGGAGACTCTGTGGACTACAGGGAGTAGCACAGTCCTAGGGAACTGGCAGGCAATGCTGACTTGCGCTATGACCTTGAATAAAACCCATGTCCCCTTAGGGTCTGTATATATATTGATAAAGCACCTCCCAGCTCTGAAATCTTATGAGCCTTTTTAACTGGATCTCAATGTCTCTTCATCATTATCACCACAGTCATGTTCTGGGCATTGTACTCAACCTTTCCATACATGATCTCATTTTTTCCACACTGCAACCTTCCCGAGTTTATACGATGATTATCATTTCACAGATTAGGATACTCTATCCCAGAGAAGTTACATGACTTGCTCTATGATTCAGCTATAAAGAGGCACAGCCAGGAATTAGAATCAAGGTCCCTTTCATTCTAAAATCCATGGTGCCTGCCTAGAGGAAGTAAATTTCTCTGCCAATAATGGATTTTTTAAAATTCATGTATTAATTAATGACAATCGTCCAGTCAATTTTATCTAAAATCACATACAGATTATTATATTATTGAACCAGGTATACTTTGCTCCTTTAACAATACCAGTTAGCCTATCTGTAAAAGGAGAATAATGATAGTGTTTGTACCATAATTTGATGAGATAAGTTAAATTAGATGAAGTAAGAAGTATGTGGAAACTAGCTGACACATTGCTGGCACTAAACAACTCACAGTTCTTTTCTCCCTTCTTGATTCAACATAGGTAAATCCTAAGAAAGCAGCCATCCCTTTGATGTTGCTGCACTGAGCAATTTCAATTGGATTTCTGATAATCATTTATTTACGATTTGTGAATGAAATGACGTAAGACTGGTAACAAGTTCAGTTTGATATCAAATATGGCCTAGACATAGCTTTCAAATCAATGACAAATAATATTCTGAAAGATTATATTTATTCACTGAAAGCCTGAAGGACACAACTAGAATGTGGGAGGAAGACAGATATGTCAATAAAAGTCACAACTTTCCAACAACTTAAACTGGTCAAAGAATGAACAAACAGCCACAGAAGACAGTGCGTTTTCTATCATCTTAAATCACAGGATAGAAAGAGGTCCTTTGTTGGGTGAGGTTGTACCTGAAGACCTTCAATAGCGAAAACTCTGTGCTTCAGAGAGCCTGTGAATCTTCTAAGACTTAGTGGAAATTATGGATGAGTCAAAGACCTTACATTGCATTTCTTATTTTTTCACTCATTTAGGGGTGTGTGTGTGTGTGTGTGTGTGTGTGTGTGTGTGTGTACACCAGGCCCTGGCGTAAGCACCAGGGATATAAGATGAATAAGATATATTCCTTCTCCATGATGAGCTGATAATCTAACAAAGGAGGAACATATGTAAAATAGAAAATGCAATATAATTTGACTGATGTTATATCAGAAGACTGTATAAGGTATCATGGAATGTGCAAGTGGAGGTAATCAGTGCTTTCTCTTTTTGGTTTAATCGCTTATTTTCTTTGATAGTTTGGCTTAATATTTGTGTTTGAACATTTTAATTCAGTCACTAGATTTTTCTGAACAAGCTCTGGATATCTGCACTGCAGATTGCAATCAAACGGGAAAACGCTCCTCACCACCATCTATACAGTGGGAAGGAAATTACTTTCCTACTGTTAACTCTACCTGAAGTTACAATTTGAGATTTAGCAGTAAAGGTAGTGATTGGAGTAATGAGAAAAGGTGAGCTGAATCTGGGATATGAGATATATGGAGAAGAAAGAACCAAACAACAGGAAATAGTAGAAGCTCACTGGTCTGTGTATATGCTTGGGTTGTTTAGTTTCCCTGGATAGAATCAAAGCATGCACTGGTTGTGAAATGACATAGCTATGGGGATGCAAACCATAATTCTTAAATTGTGTAACACATTAAAACAATCTAGAAAGAGCTACCACCACATAACCTGAGAATGTAACACAAATATTAGTTCCTGTCCACAGCACACCTTTCTTCACCTCTAGGAACTCTGTATCTTTGTAGCCCTGAGATTTATTATAGAGATTTAGTGGCATCCCAAATTACTCAAATGTTAGAAATTAGGACCCAGAGGTCCTGTTTTTTTAAAGATCACATTTATCTAGATTGACACTAGTCTATTTCTCTAATATAAGAAGGACCCACTTCCAAGTGTGCTGAGAGAAAATGTTCTAATATAGCTTCCACTGGGGTTACCAGTCATCATTTGATAGAGATGGTGAAGCTTTGGACTTCACACTCTGTTTCATGTTCTGCCAAGAAGGGGACATAGACTAGATTAATAACTCACATATAGAAGAAATACGATAATTAGAGCTGCATTTTACAAAAGGCATACACAAACAGAATAAAACCATTGGTTTTGTAGTCACCAGATTTTTCAGCCAGCAACATTTTGTTAAAATGTTTCAGAGATGAATAGGAGGGAAAAATGAAAAACACATTTCACTAATAATAATCTATCTGTGGATAGGTAAAGAGATATGAATTAACTGCTTTTAAATGATTATGGAAGATGCTTAATTAATATCCACTTTTCCAATGTCTTCTTTTACATATTAGAGTTAAGAGACAATAAAAGTACATTTAACTAAATGTGTGACTAGAGGGTAAGTAAGGAGCAAATCCCAGTAGTTTTGATAGGTCATCTGTTCCAGTTTCATGTGTGAAGTTGAAGTTGAAAGGTTCTATTTGGTATTTAAAGTGACTTAACATTTTTGTGTGTGTTTGCTATTACGAAAGTGATTAGGACAAGTAAGCAAACAAACAAACAAAAAAGAGTAGAATAAAAATCACCACCAGAGGTCACCATTGCAAACATTATTCTCCATGATTTAAGTCGCAAACTCTAGCTGTAGGGTGAGGTGAGTCCCAGACAATAGAAAATTTTACCTTATTTTTAAAATACTCAGAGACTGTCAAGGGTCATTCAATATGCCTTTGAAGTTAGGAAGCTATGAGTGCTGTCCATTGTATAGAGGAATGGATGAAAATATAAAGGCACGTGATATGAAAATGAACAACAGTCCGAAGAGTAGCCCCTTTCGCAGGACTGATGTAACTCCCACATGCAAAGGTTTTCTTTTTGGGAGTCATATAGGTTATACTTCAATGAGGAATATGTCAAAGGGTAGCCATAGTGATAAAGAGTTCTCTTTATGTATCACAAAATAAAGAAAATACCTGTATCTTCAAAGTAATAGCTATATGCTTTATAAATATTTCTGGTAGTCATGTTCCCTTAATTGTTGAATACAGTATCCTTTTTGGTGAAGTAGAGTCAGTTAACTCTGAGTTTTATAATTCTTACTCATTATTATAATGATGCCCTATGGGTTAGAAGGATATAAAGCCTTTAAAAGTTGCCCTTAAAAAGAGTGTGTTTTATATAAGCAAGAGGGGAAAAAAGTGGTTTCTGAAATTGTTGGTCTCAAATTATTTTTCAGCCATTGATAATTGAGGTGGTTTTGTTGAAATAAGCGAGGTCTTTTGACATTGATTTTACTTAAAAACTCCATGATCAAAAGTGGGCATTTTTAATGTGGTTAGAAAGGGGATTTTTCAGACTGTCTGATAATTTTGTTTGTGAGTCTATTGACACTCATCCATGAGATTATCATCATAACCACCCACAGCAGCTATAGCAAGTGCCAGCTCCACACCCGTCACCCAGCCTGGTGGGAAATGCCTTAAGGACCGGAAGAAGTTGTGATTGGTTGTCTCTAATAATATTAAATCTATACCACACAAAACAATGTTATTACACTTAGCGCTTATTATAATCCTTTTCTTAATTAACTAAATCCACAACCATGCCACTTGATTTTTATTAAGACATCTTAAATGTCTCATAATCCAGACGAGTTCAAGAATTAAACATTGGGGCTTTAATCTTAGCCTGTGCATAGTGTATGACATTTTCAAGTTGTTTCTTGAGAACTTTAAAAACTGGTCATGAGGTTTGAGTATTTTAAAGTAGGCTTATTTTCAAAAGCCCAATCTTTAATTTCTTCTTGAAAGTCTTTTAAGTAGCAAGAAAATTTTAGTTGAATTCAAATAGCATCTTTATAGATATAAAACTCTCTGTAGGATTATGAATGCCAACAATAAAAATTTGAATAAAGATGGATAAATAAAACTAAAATAGAAAAATAATTATTCTTTATCCTCCAAAGAAGTGAAAGACCACTGAGAAATTTAGTTAATAAACATCTAATGAATACCTATTTGAAAAGTTGTTGGAAGAATACCAATAAGTAACATAGAGCCATTGTCAACAAATAAGAGTGTCATTTAAAGTAATTGCGTGCGCGTGCGCGCGTGCGTGTACACACACACACACACACACACACACACACACACACACACACAAGCCTAAGTAACCATTATGACCGAACTAACTGGAATGACCCGTCAACCAGTCACTATGATGCACACTGACCACCAGGGGGCAGATGCTCAAGGCAGGAGCTGCCTCCTGGTGATCAGAGAGCTCCCACAGTGGGAGTGCAGCTCAGCTGACTGACCTGTCCTGGGGGCCCACCAGCCTGGTGGCAGCCACTCACTCCCTCAGTAGTCCTGCAAGTCCAATCTCGGAGGATGGGCTAGGCACCAAAGGACCAGTGCCAGCAGCACGATCCTGACAGCACTTCCGACCTCCTGGAAGTTGGCCTCCAGCACTGTGGCTGCTTCCCCTCACTGGATAGTCCACAAGAAAAGAAACAATATAAAAGTGGCTGCCAGGGGGTTTCCAACAATTGACATGAATGTCAGCAGCACGGATCTGGATCCTGCAAGGGCATCCCACCACCTGCCCGGAGAGCCCATCGTGTCTCAGCCCCCTCTCCCCCAGGGGCCCCACCTGTGCACAAATTTGTGCATCGAGCCTCTAGTATTTATATAATAGCTTATACATTATTCATTGGTAAACCATTTACTGAGCACCTAAAGATACCAAACAATGGGAAGTACACTGGAGAATCAACAATAACAATAATGGTCATTTTAATAGTGATAGCAGCAATCATTTATTGAGAGCCTTTTATGTGCCAGACATGTAAAATCTCTAACACAAATGTTCATATTTATTTGCAGAGCAGGCAGCTAAATTTTAATCCATTTGGCTAAAAAGATGCTCAAATAATATCATACTACTTCTCATACAAAGACATACAAGATAAATCTGTTTTCCTTTGAAGATCACAAATTATAAAGGTGAGGCAGACATATAAATGGTTACAAAACACTGTAATAATTGCTACAATGCAGATGTATCTATAACATAGTATACGTTGGGGGAAGGGACTGTCTCATGTGGGCCATTCACAGAAGAGGTGATGATGCACATTTTGAGTTGTAGTATGACAACACTTTTTAAAAAATATCACACATTTTCAAGTTAGTTCTCACACAAGTCAATGCTTTCCTTTTATCCTAAGTTTATATAGTAAAATCTCAATTTTAATTCCACCTATCTGAAAATTTATAATAGTTATGTGGCTGGTTGAAGTCTACCTTGGTACTACCTAGGTAAATTAATAGGGTGGAAAGGTCTTAGGGGAGTATTTAATGTACTGGAAACAAACCATTTGCAAAGCATTTTAATTTTAACAACCACCATTTTGATGTTTTAATTGCAAACACCTATGTTTAACTCTTGAAAGAGTTTAACTCTTCATTAGAGACTGTCCAAGCAGCTCTTCTCTTTGGCAACACTTTGTTAATAGTAACATTACCCTTATGTGTTCATTTGAAAGTAGTAGACATGTATTTCATGGAATATTCTAGAACCCATATTTTCAATTCCTCTAAAATTCTCTTCAACAAGAGTATTAATTAATGAAATTTCATGTCCTTTTATGTTCTTTGGGAAGAAGCACCATCTATTGCAAGAGTGAGGAAATTTGTGCTTAATCATTTATCCATGCAGCAACTTTGTGCCAGTCTTTAAAATTGCTGTGAGCCTCAGTTTCTTCCTTTAAAACACAACAATGATTTCATGGGGGGAGCAATTAACTTCTTCCTCACTCAGAGTAACACATAAGTTTTTTTCTTTATAAGTGAAAATAAAGGAGAAGTTAGAATCCTTCACAATTTCTTGGGGTCGGGGTGGCAGGGGAGGATGCTGTCAAGTCTGGGAAAAGATGTATACTCCTTGTGTTATTTTGTAAAGAACTTTATAAATTATTCTGTTAGAGGTTTTTAAAAAACAGAGAGACCCACTGAAAATATGTCTATTGAAGCAGGTGTCCTTTGGTTCTGGCTTGAGTGACTGAGTAGAGGTTGCTCACTGTCGCTGCTCTGGAGAAAGCAGCTTTGGTGTGATGGTGCTGAGGACAGTAGGTAGAGAAGTAAATGTGATTTAATTAGTTTATCAAGGAGTTTAGCTATGAAAGAAAGGCAAATGGTGGGGTGATAAATACAGTATGTGGGAGATGTGATTATTTTTAAGATGGAAAGAAATTTAGAAAGCTTGGATTTCAGGGAAATTAGGAATAAAGAGGATGGAGAAACAGGATAGACAGGAAATACTGATTGGGCAAGGCTTGAAAAGGAGTGAGATTTACATCATAAACCTGGGACAGATCAAGAAGTGACTCTGTCTAAGGCAGAGGACTTGAGCAGTTAGGCTGGGTCCATGGTGTAGATGTTTTTCCTCAGGTTGGAGGCAGGTTGATTAGCAGGGAGTTATGAAGGCTTATAGGAGCTTTGAGGGTTTGAATTAGCCATTGCGGGGAAGGGAAGAAAGGGCATGATCAAAGATGGAAAAGGCTTACTCAGGAGTTTTGAGGGCCTATTTGACCTTGAGATAAGTAACTTGAAGTGACATCAGTCTCTTTTATTGTGAGATCTTCCTTCCAACATTGCTTAAGTTCCATGAAAAAGTCAACGTGCAAATTGTTAGACAACCAGTGTGGTCTGTAGTAAGGTATATGTGGCAAGACAGGTGCAGGGAGCTGAAGATGCTGGCAAGAAACATAACAATAAACCGTGGGGTCTAGGCTGGACATGGAAGTATGTTGGGAGATAATTCTCCACAATCTGGCATTTCTACACATCTTCTGAGCAAAGGATGTTAACAACTTGTCAAGGATGTTTGCACAGTAGATGGGTATGGGGCAGACAGAAAGAGATTCCCTCCAGAGACATTGAGGGCTTTCTCTCCCTGGATGTCTCCTTCCCATCACTAGGGGTGCTCTTGGGAATAAAGATAATGTCACTTTTTGGAGGGAGAGAGTGGCAGGTTTGCCAGTGGGTCCTATATAAGATCAGGATCTCCTTATCTTGAAGTTCCTCAACTGTGACACCTATTTATTATGTGTGCAGTATCCACTTTGGGTCTGCCTCTGCATTGCACCACAGGACCTGGGGGACACAGTTGAACAATGTAAACATGATATCCAGGCCTCCTGTGTCATCTACACTAATAAAAGAGAAACATGCAAGTTGACCATCATTCCACTACACCCACCAGCCAATCAGGAGTGAATATGCAAATTAACCCAACAAAGATGATGGCAGCCATGGAGCTGGAGCGAGCAGGAGGCTTGCGTTGTCCTTGGCGATGGAGGAAGCCAAGCTTACTGCCCGCTCTGGCTGCCACTGAAGGAAGAGCTGGGAGCCTGGGTCCTTCCAGCCCACCCTGGCCACTGCTGAAGGAGGGGCTGGGAGTCTGGGTTGCTGGGGGGTGTAGCCAGCCTGAAAATGGCCCTCAGCCCCTCACCCAGGCTGGCCACGCCCCCATGGAGTAAGAGTCCCCACTGGGGTGTGTGGCCAGCCTGCAAACAGCCATCAGCCCCTCACCCATGCTGGCTAGGCACCCCAGTGGGAACCCCCACCTTGTAGGGGGTATGGCCAGCTTGAAAACAGCTCCCAGCCTCTCAACCAGGCTGGCCATGACCCCCCCAGCAGGGACCCTCACCCCATGGGGGTGTGGCTGGCCTGGAAATCACCACAGGCCCTTTGCCCAGACTGCCCCATATCCCCAGGGAACCCCCACCCTGATCCGGGACATCCTTCAGGGCAAACCAACTGGCCCCTACCCATGTACTCTATCTATACTAATAAAAGGGTAATATGCTAATTAGACTGGGAGACCTTCCAGGAGACCTTCTGGATGTTCTTCTGGACAAAGCCATGATGGCAGGGCCGAGGTAGAGGTGGTTAGAGGCCAAGAGGGGAGGGCAGTTGTGAGTGATCAGGCTGGTGGGGGGGGCGTTGGGGGTGAGCAGGCCATCAGTGGGGGTCAGTTGGGGTGATCAGGACAGTGGGGGGGCAGTTTGGGGTGAGCAGGCCAGCAGTGGGGCAGTTGGGAGCGAGTAGGCAGTGGGGAAGGAAAGTGGGGGCAAGCAGGCCATCAGGAGGGAGCACACTGGCACAGGGGGCAGTTGGGGGTGATCAGGCTGACAGGGGGCATTTGGGGGTGAGCAGGCAGGCAGGCAGAGTGGTTAGGAGCAATCATGCAGGCAGGTGAGCGGTTAGGAGCCAGTAGTCCCAGATTGTGAGAGGGATGTCCGACTGCTGGTTTAGGCCTGATCCCTGTAAACAGGCAGTAGGACATCCTTCCAGGGGTCCCAGATTGGAGAGGGTGCAGGCCCAGCTGAGGGACACCCCTCTCCCCCATGCACGAATTTCATGCACCGGGCCACTAGTAAGTAATAAACCATCTAAGTTCATTTGGATTCAGTTTAGCTTTCTTGGCAGCATTCATAGATGTGTGATGGGCCACACTATTGCTGGTAAGTTGCTGAGGCTTAAAGATTGTTTGATGGCTTGACAAAGTGAAGCCAGGGGAGGAGAGACCAATTATGGAGTGGGTGTGAAAAAGGAAAGGGGGCCTAATGGGCGTGAAGAGCATTGTGAGTGCGGGGTAGGAAACAGTAAATGCCCAGAAGTTGTTAAAAACGAAAAAGCAGCCTGCTATGGGGAGAATGTGCAGAGGAGGTGAGGTTTAGACTCAATCTTAAATGATGTGTAGATGGACAATGATTTACAGCTACGGTGCTACTTCAGGGCAGGTGAGCACATAGTAACCTGGAAGTGGAAGCCAGGGAGTAGCCTACCAGGCTCCATGTGGAAGAGCTTTAATCGTGGATTAAAACATTAAATTAAGCTTCAGGGTTCACTTATTTGCACCTTGGTTCAGCATCCTCTGATTGCTTGTTGGATCGTCTCCCATAAGGAAGTTGCCTCTGCCCAGGCAGACCTCTTGCTGCCTTCAGTGCGCATGTTCAGTCGCTCACCTCACATGGTGAGTTGGGCAGTGCCGGGAAACTAGGAAAGGTCACATCCTGGGCTTTGGTTTTCACCTCTCTGTGCTGCTCACTGAACTCAGGCTTAAGCTTTGGAAAGATAGCCCCCATCTGCTCTAATCACATACACTTCTTGTTGCCTCCTTTCTCAGGTTACAATAAAGTTACTGTAGACCTCCTGCCCCTCCAAATAGGGGAAGTGAGAGAATATGGAATTTCTTTTTGTGAAGTTCCAGGTTGTAGTAATGTGCTTTTTGAGATGCACTAACTGCTTCAGTGTCTGGAATCCTAATTCTCAAACAAGGAGATTAAATGGATTTGCTATTAACTGTGTAAGGTGAAGTGCTACATCTGAGTTTGACCTTATTAAACACACACACACACACACACACACACACACACACACGCACACACACACCTTGAGCAAAAGTAACTATTTAAAAATTTCGATCTTTATAGGTTCAGAGACATATCCTTTGGGGGACAAGTTTACAAAGCTGCCTTGAAGCCAAAGGACTTGGATTAATTTAGAGTTTTTTTAATAAGAGAAAATGTTTCCAGGGCTATATTTTGGTTTAGTATCTGCTCCATTGAATTATTTGTTTGTTTGTTTTAACAAGAATATTGTACTTCCTTTAGAACTTTGGTGTTTTTCTACTTTTTCTAATTCGAGAAGTTCATTGGGTGGTTTGAGAATTTTTTTATTGCTTATTGGATTTTTATTGTTTTTATGAATGTGAACTATAACATTTTAATTTTAACTAGGATGCATATTTCCGTGAAAGCTGCTTTTTAAAAATTTTGAGTGGGTTTATTACATTTACTGTAGTATAATTCCCTTCATTTTATTCATCCTCTGGAAATGTCATTAGGGGAGAAAACTAAAAGGGCACATTAAGATATCTGGGGAAACAAGCTGCCCTTGCTTTTCTTCTGGATGAATTATACAACAAGGTTACTCTCCCAATTAGATAATGTCTTGGGAGATAACCAGCCGCTTTCTAAATAAAAGCACATTTGGATTTTAAAATATTAGCTCTATAAATGGTGATGCATTTTCAATTTCTGGACTAAGTGTTAAATGGAATAGGCCAGTCTAGGTGTGGAAGTACCATAACACATGTAAGAGACTTATGCAACTACAAGTACAAACATACATACATGGGTATTACATAGGTAAAAATTTGCATGACACTTCATGTATTTTTATTTGATCATTTTATTGTTGAGTCATTGTATTTACTTCCTTTAATGTAGTTTTTGTCTACTACAATGATTTTATTCATATTTTGGGGAGAAAATTCAGAGGAAGAATCGTATGAAGTTTGTCATTCTTAGGTGAGATAGAGAAGATGTAATATTGTTAGGACTGGAAACTTCTAAATATTTTAACCTATGATTTTTTCCAAAATATATCCACTTTTTGTAGGTATCTAATGAAATAAACACACATTTTCAAAAATGTAGTGACTAAGATATAAATATAATAAATATATTTGAGTGTTTAAACACAAATTATAAACAAGGCCCTTAGCTTTTCATTTCAAAAACTTTTCTCCAGCTTCTTTTGTAGCATTATGAAGTTATTAAAATATTTCATACACTTTCAAAACTACTTTTTAAAAAATGTAATTTCTGGAAGAATTTACATTTTATAAATCATAGTCTTCATTCAGCCTGACATTGCTGGAATACAGTATTTGTGTCTGTAAGAATGAATTGACTTCATTATGAAATAAGGCATTCTTGGTATCAGCCCTACAGAAATATATTGGTTACAGTGAAAAAGTATGGCTATGCTTACCCTAAAACATACAGACATTAAAAAACTGTATATTGGATTTGGTAACAATGTATGCTTTCCAGTGGATTCATGTGGCTTTCAGCAAGAATTTATTGATTTCATTAAAATGTGCTCCTTGAGATAAACAAAAATTCAGTTAAGATGCATTGGTTTCTGTTAAAGTTCATTGACTTAAGTGAGGAACATTACACTGTTATTGGGTAGCCTCAGGGTTTGGTAAGTATCGAATGGAGAAGTATACATAAGTAATAACAAAGGCTGGGGAAAACAAAGATATTATGAACCATATAAAGATGTAAATATTCAACACACATTATTAGATTGAATTTTCTCACAGGCACTAAGAGTTGGCTCAAGTGCTTTCCACAAAGTCACTTCAACCTCCATGTATTCTGAATTCACAGGAACTCAAATAAAGTGATTCACAGAAGAAACTCTGGTTTTCCCCTCTGTTTAAATTATTCCCCAGGAGGACATTTGACCTTTAGGATGCTCTTCAAGTCACATGTCTAAAAATTTCCACTTAGAAAAACAGAGGATGGTCCTTCAACAGGTTAATACATTGTTCCCCCACAGAACCTAAAATCTTTGCAGAAATAGGCCACACTCAGGGAAGGCCCCGTTGAGTTTGTTCAGTCCCATATTGCATTCTCATACTGGTTGTGGGAAAGAAAGAAAGAGAAGGAAGAGGGAGGAAGAGTAAGTATAATTAACCCTATTTATTCATATTTTGGTTTCTAGACAAACAAAACAGATCCTAAGATTCTTTGGAAAAAATTATATTTAAACATGTTAATTATAAAACCACGTAGTTTTCATACAAGCAGAATGTAGATAGGTGCACTCTATTTGGGGAAATATTTTCCTCTTTATTATCCTATATAATAAAAGTGTAATATGCAAATTGACCGAACCACAGAATGACCAGTAGCTATGACATGCACTGAACACCATGAGGCAGGTGCACAATGCAGGAGCTGCCCCCTGGTGGTCAGTGTGCTCCCATAGGGGGACCGCTGCTCAACCACAAGCCGGGCTGAGGGCTGGCAAGCGTAGCAGTGGTGGCAGGAGCCTCTCCCACTTCCATGGCTGTGCTAAGGATGTCCGACTGTGGCCTAAACCATCAGTTGGACATCCCTCAGAGCTCTCAGATTGCTAAAGGGTGCAGCCCGGGCTGAGGGTCCCTCACCCCCACTAGTGCATGAATGTAGTGCACTGGGCCTCTAGTCATTTACTATAACATGAGCCATACAAGACCAGAGAATAAAAATTTAAAACAAGGATAAACAAAAATTAATTGAAATAACTTAAAATCCTATTATTCATGAAGGGTCACTGTTATGTTGTACCTGTTTATAGCAGAATTCTTATGCTTCATAACTATTATTATATTTATTTCTTTTAAAACAAAATGGAAATTATATTATACTGGAGGCCCGATGCATGAAGATTTGTGCAAGAATGGGCCTTCTTTCCCCTGGCTGCCAATACCACCTTCACTCCAGCTGGAGCCGCCATTTTGCTCGGGCCTGGAGATGCCTCTCCCCCTTCACACGCTGCCCAGAGGCCCGGAGCAGCTGGGGCAGTGCAGAATGCCTGTGTCGTTGCCATGGCTACTATGCAAGCATCCTGCCCCATCCCTGGCCTGGCCACTTGGAGCCTGTGTATGCAAATTAACCCACCATCTTTGTTGGGTTAATTTGCAGACTCACTCCTGATTGGCTGGTGGGTGTCGCGAAGGTATGGTCAATTTGCATCTTACTCTTTTATTAGTGTAGATGGACTTTGTTCTAAATGATTTTTTAAATGTATATGGGAAACTGCACAAAACATCAGTATACAGCTAAATGCTGCTATCTGACCAAGATTGCCTTAAGGTTCTCCTCAGCTTTTTTTTTTTTTTTTTTTTTTAATATATTTTTATTAACTTCAGAGAGGAAGGGAGAGGGAGAAAGAGATAGAAACATCAATGATGAGATCCTCCTGCATGACCCCCACTGGTGCTCCAGCCTCAACCTGGACATATGCCCTGACCCAGAATTGAACTGGTGACCTCTTGGTTTCTGGGTCACTGCTCAATTGCTGAGCCACACCTGGATGGACTGATTAAACTTTATTTAGACAGGTTTCTTTCTGACTATAAGCCACTGGCCTCTCTTTTCTTAGAACGTTTACTTTAGAAAACTGGCAATTGTAAATTCTTTCTCTGCTCCTTTGATATGAAAATCTACAACCCAGGAATGTCAATCCAAGAAGTACTTGACAGTCATATTTTGAAATGTAATCATCAAGAAAGACAGGGCCCCTTCTCCCACTAGAAGCCTAACTTCCATAATTGCCAATTAGCAAACACAGATGGTCTAATCACACTGACCAATATTCCCACTAACATCCTCCAGTTGTTACCCATGAACTCCCAGACTCTTGATTCCAATAATTACAGGCCGTTGTTGTTCCTTGTGATTAAGACCTTAGTGCAGTGGTCAGCAAACTGCAGCTCACAAGCCACATGCGGCTTGCGAACCGCAATTTGCCGCTCTGTTGACTAATGAGTTTGCTGACCACTGCCCTAGTGTAATAGACTTGGGTAAAGTCTTCTTTGCCTGTTTAACTCTACCTAGTGCAATTTTCTTTGACATACCCATGCACACACCATTTGGATTAGGAATTACAATGTTGACAGTGTCTTGAGCCCTTGCATGTGCTTTCATAACCAAATCCCCCCATTCTATCAAAGTTATCCATTATCTGGAATTTCATGCTAATCCAAGTCTTTGATTTTACTATACCTTTTCTTTATACTTTTATTCCTAAGCGTGCATTTCTAAATACTACTTAAATTTCATCTGCCTTTTAAATGTGTTTAATTGGAAACAAAAAGCAAATATTTCAGACTGGTTTCTCTTGTCCACTACTCTGTTTCTGAGTTCAATTCCCAGTGTTACATAGAGCTATAATGTGTTAATTACTGTGAAGTATTCCATTGAATGAATATGTGATCATTTATTTATACACACTACTGGTAGATATTTGGGCTATTTCTTATTTAGGCTATTACAAATAATATTGCTAAGAACACTGGTAGATCCTATAGCATGTGTGACTTCTTTATGATACCTATCTAGGAATGGAATTAAAAAGGTTTTGTAATTTAATACAAAAGTAAATAATCAACCTTTCTTCCTTTCTCCTTTCCTCCCTCTTTCCTTCCATTTGGCCCCCTCTCCCCCAGTCCTATATAATAAAGAACTAATATGCATATTGTTGTCACGCTCTTGTGCCCTCAACGCTGGGGCCTGGGGACCTGAGGCCAGGCCAGGGACCTGAGGCTGTGCCCCCCGCCCACCAGGGCTTGATGGGGGACCTGAAGCTGTGCCCCCTTCCCTGCAGGGTTTAACAGGGGTGGGGCCAGTTGGGTCTGGGTCTCACGTGATTTCGAGGTGTGCGTGGGTGGGTGGGGACTTGACTCTGGGTCCCAGACTCTGACAGGAGGGAGATTTTCATATATATTTTACTAATTTTCTTTCATCTCTGATGCTTCTATTATAGAGAAAGGGCAAATAGCAATATTAAAATATTTCCTCTAATTAATTCCCTTTTAATGTGCACAAATTTCATGCACTGGGCCACTAGTTTTATCATAATAATTTAGGTATGTAATTCTTTGTTTGTCATTTTTGTGATCTATTGAGGTTATTGAATCTGTGTAGCGATCATTCACTGTTTTGAAAAAAATTGGTCATATTTCTTTCAAATATTGTTTTCCAAATTTTTTCTCTCTCTCTCACTTTTTTTTTTTTTTTAAAGTAAATTCAACTTTGGGCTTTTTTTATTGTATTGTCCTAGTTTCTTAAGTTCATGCTCTCTCTCTTGTTCTTCTCAACATTTTGTTTCTTTGGGTTTTATTTTGGATCTTTCTTGGTGTTCATCCTTTTTCCTAACTTAATTTTCATTAGTTGTTTCTAAGATGTGCATTTTCAAACATATCCATAGAGTCCTTATTTTTCAGTTTTAGAATTTTATTTTGTTATTTTCCAAATCAGCTCTGTCCTTTTAAAAGCTACATTCCAGTTCCCTGCAAAAATATTTAAGCTTGTCTTTTTTATCTTACTGAACACAGTAGGCATAATTATATAAAGCTAGTGCTTAATTATCTGGGATTCTTGTTTGTTTGGTACTTTCTGGTTCTCTTTCACATCATCAAGTTCCTGATTAGTCTGCTTGTCTTTGATTATGAGCTACACATTTTATTTGCAAATTTGTTTGTAGAAATAATTGGAGGCCTAAGATAACAGATACACATCTTGTCTGAGAGATTTCATTTCCTTTCCTCTTGGCTTTCCACATGGCTTCTCCTTGTAGAATATATTGAGCTTCTTCTCTGCATGGAAGTAATATCCCTACAGTGCAAGCAAGCGAAGGAAAAGGACATGGAGCCAGACCAAAGCTGTACCAATTTTTATTACCTAGGTTCAGAAGTCCTATAACATCACTTAGGTTATATGCCATTGGGATAGATTTAAAGGGAGTAACATAGTTCCAACATACTAGTATCACTGGAAGGAATTAGATAAATGTACTTATGTTGCTATCTTTGACTAGATGATAAATATTATAACCACTTTGGAATACATGTTCCCAGGATCTATCTAATATTTTTTAAGTTTGCTATCTTATGACCTCAGGGTTCATTACGCCCTCTCCTGTTGAATATTATTAGATATCATAGGTACTTTCTGAGGGTCAAATATCCACACTCTGTCCACTGTATTTTTAATTTATTAAGGAACTAGGGATGTTTGCTCCCAGTTTTAATCTGGTGAACACAGCCTTCTTTACTTCTTTACATATATATACATGTACCTGGGTTGCAGGTTCAATGCCTGGTCCCTGTTGTGGCACCTACTGGAGGCAACCAATTGATTGATGTGCCTCTCTCATATCGACGTTTCTCTCTCTCTCTCTCAGAAATTTCTCTCTACATGTGTGTTTCTCTCTCTCTCTTCCCCTCCCTCCCTTCCATTCTCTCTAAAAATCAATGGAAAAAATATCCTCAAGTGAGGATTAACAAAACAAACAAACAAAATATAATGTGTCTGTTCCTTAAAAAGTTAAACATACACTTAACATATTATTCACCTATTCTATTTTACTCTTAGGATTTACCCAAGATAAATGAAAGCACATGTTCACTTGTATATGATTATTTGTAGCTTCTTTATTTGTAGTAACCAAAAATTAGAAATAACTCTGATATCCTTGAGTCAGTGAATGGAAAAAGAATTGTAGTACATTTGCACAATGGAATATTCAGAAGTAAAATAAGAATGAATTATTGATACATGTTAAAACACAAATGAATCTCAAAGTAATTTTTCTCAGTAAAAGAAAACAGGCCCAAATCAAAAGATTTATTCACACAGAAGTATAGAAATACAAACTAATCTATGGTGACAGTAGATCAATGGTTGTCTGAAGATGGGAGGCGGGGGCCAAAGGAGGTTCACAGAGGGATAGGAGGATATTTTAGGGAGTTACTGTGTTCAGTAACTTGATGATAATGACCCTCTCATGGTGCGTACATATGTCTACATTTATCAAATTGGGCACTCTCCATATGTGCAATCCATTGTTACTTAATCTCCAACAAAGCTGCTAAAAACTTTTTTAAGTCACAATAAATCTACTGAAATGGTAAAACCCAACTTAACAGCACCTTCTGCAGTTGAACCATAGGCCAGTAGAGAAGGTGGAAGAATTTGTTGCCTTTAAATTTTTAAAATTCAAATTTATACCAGATTTAGTTAGTGCATATGTATTACATGAAGACTTTCTTTAACATTAGGTTGATGTACTGTAGCCTTTGCCCATTGTGGCCTAACTTCCTCTTTCACAAATAGTTGATTTAATTTTTGTATTTTTCAGTGACCTGTGGTCATCACTATAGTTTCTGGGAATTTCTTTAAGAAAGGAATTTCTGACATTAAGGCACAGTTCCCTTGTTTTAATACAGAACATTTAATTGCATTTTATTCCTACTGTGTAGGAGGGACTGGAAAATCTTCTAGTACAGTGGTTCTCAACCTTTTTAATGCTGTGACCCTTTAATACAGTTCCTCATGTTGTGCTGACCCCCAACCATAAAATTATTTTCCTTGCTACTTCATAACTGTAATTTTGCTACTGTTATGAATCATAATGTAAATATCTGTGTTTTCCGATGTTCTTAGGCTCTACAGTCGCGACCCACAGCTTGAGAACCGCTAGCAGGGTCGCCTAAGACCAAAATAATTTTATGGTTGGGGATCACCACAACATGAGGAACTGTAGTAAAGGGTCGCAGCATTAAAGAGGTTGAGAACCACTGTTCTAGTGTGAGAGAAAAGCTAGCAGATATAAGATGTAAGTCATGAGGTAATAAACTTTGATCATAACCAATGGAATGAGGCAGCTACGAAAGGGTAAAATTGTGCCTTAGCTATGACTTTTAGAGGTTAGTATTTTTTTTTTTAGGCCTTTAAAGTTTAATGGGAAATAAATTTAATTTGCACCAACTAGTTTTATTGTTCATGCCAATAATTCATATTTATTTCCAAATTTACTTACAGTAGCCTGCAAAACTAAAGCATGGAAAAATCCAAATTTTTTCTAATGTAAATGCACAATTTGAAGAATTTCAGTGAAATTTGGGTTCCAGGAAGACAAGTTGCATGCCTACTGTTCTATGCTCTGTGATTATAAATTCCAAGAGATCATAAAATCTGCCCCTGGTCATTGTAGAGCTGAAAAGCTTTCTGTTGTCATGGAAATATTTTGAATTCTGACTCAAAGGAGAAGCACTTCTATTTTGCTCAGATTATGACAACAATCTACCTGAAATTTATCCCTCTGTTCACCCACTCTGCCTGTGAACACTTTGTGAACTGTGTATTTTGTTATGGAGTTCAGCAACTCATTTATGTGTGTGTGAGAAGGACATTCCGCTGGCCAGGTGAGGAGTCAAGGAACTTTCCTTCTGCTACTCAATGCACAATAGCAGTAGGAGAGTTCTTTGTAAGCCCCTCGGCCTTCACATCCTCAAAAGGCACACTCTCTTTGTGTATAGATGCTCCAGCTGAAGAATGCTTCTAACCAAGAGTATCAGTGATGACTAGCAAGGGCAGTGGGGACCTAATGGGAGTTCAAACTGCATTTTTAGAAGCATCTACACTTGCTGTTGTTTATAGAGTGAACTATTGACTGGGATGAATGTTTCCAGGAAAGGCCATTTCTGTTGTAAAATTTCATCAGAATTTAAACCCTTTTGAGGTTGACCCACTTGAAGTTCACTGTTTGGTCTTGGCCTCTTATTTGACAGTTAATTACAGGAAGCCTGAACTGTTTGACCGTGTGCCCTGAGACCAGTTCAAATTCTCCAACAAAATAAATTTAGCTTCACTCCATTGGAATTAAAAGGTTGAAGCTTTCATCAAAAAACTGGACTCTCCCCCCTTTTTTTGAAAACTGAATCATACATTGGGACATTATTTTTTCTTTCTAATACCCAATTGCTAAAATAGTGAAAAAGAAGCAGAAAAAAAGTCAGGTGAAAAGAAAATCACTCACTAATTACTGGATATACTGTTCTGCAGTCCTAGTTTCAAGAAAAATGCACAGCCAGTATGTCAAAGGGGAAATGAACTAATTTTGAGGCTGTTCTTGGGTTTGCATCTGTAAATTGTACCCAATGCTTCTGAGAGCCAGGCCTACAGAGAAGAAGCAGTGGGGACAATGAGCGGATATACTGTCATTTGCAGGTACGCAGTTCTCCCTGGTATCCTAATTACAGACTCTTTTCATGAAGAATTCCTTTTGAAGGTAATGAAAGTGCTGTATCCAGGATGCTAATGAAAGAGTTCATTTCCAGGATGTCTAACTTATAAGGTCTTGTCTTTCAAGGGAAAGAGAATAAAAATTAGTATGGAGGACCTACTATAGGCCTGCCTTTGGGCTTAACGGTTTTCATTTGAGACCTGAATTCCTCCCATCCTTCTTCTGACTGTGAGCACATAAACAAAGTCACCTTAAGCCAAATTTGGGCAGCCTTTTAGATCTTATGCACCTGCACAAAGTCAGGCCCGTTTTCAAGGTTACTTCTCCCCTATTAATTCTGAGGATTCCTAAGGGCTGTTTTTCAAGCTCTCAGGTTTGGACTGTTAGAGATGTATATTACTTACAATATATTAAGACTCACCTAAAGGTAAGTCTTAATATTTCCTACCATTTTATTTACCATAGACCAAATGCTTGTGTCCTCACCAAATTCCTATGTTAAAACCTAACCCCCAGTGGTGATATTGGAAGATGGGGCTTTGGGAGGAATTGTGCTCTGATAAATGACACCCAGGAAGCTCCCTTGCTTCTTCTGCCTTGTGAGGACACAGCAGGGGGACTGCCATCCAAGAACCACGAAACAGGCCCTCACCAGACACTGAATCTGAATCCACTGGCACCTTGATCACCTTAACTTTCCAGTCTCCAGAACTGTGAGAAATACATTTCTGTTATTTATATAGCACTCAGTCTATGTATCCTTCTATAGTAGTACTAAGAGACAAAGACATCATTCTTCAAATGTTAGAAAGGAGAGAGAGAAAATGAAAAATGTTTCATTATATAATCAGGCAATGCATATTTTATATACCTTTCAAAATTTGTATTCTCATGTCGTACACATTTTTTATGTTTCATCTAAAAACAACCGTTTCATTACTACATTGACTGAAAATCCCCTCCTCTACCATAATGATAGTCAGAATCATTGAGGGCAGATCCTAGCAGAAAAATGTATTTTTTTCTTTCTCTGATTATTTAGTTAGAATTTATATATGTATCAGTGAGACTTAGTCATTCTCATAGAATCTATACTTTGAGATATTCTGCTCCCAGAGGATTTTGCCAAGTTATTCATAGAAGAAAACACAACTATAAAGGTCTGAAAACTCACTGACAAATATTTTTCCCTGTGGTCTAAGGCCTACATCTCAGTAATAGCGGTGACTATATTTAAGGGATAAAGTAATGTTCCCTTGTAAAATCAATATCTCTCAATTTAGTGGACATGACTCTCCTCTGTCTTTGATTGATATCATTCCTTGTCATTTTGGTAAACCCCTATGGTAATTCATCTTTCATAAGAAAGAATGGAAATAACTAGAATGGAAAATAGCTTTAAACATTGGTGAAAAATTAATTAGGAAATATGACTTGTTTGAGAATAAAATATTTTAAGTAAAATATTTTTTATTATTTCTGAATAAAATAATGTGTTCCCAGAAGACTTAATGGAAACAAATTATTTGTCACTACTAAAATCTATTCAATTTAATTCAGCATATATTGCTTGAGTAGTTATGCTACCACTGTAACTAGCTAGTTATTAATATTACCTTTGCCCCAAATGCATTAATCATTATGGAGCTTTCTGAAATCATACAGATTCAGGTTTATAAGGGTTAATGCAGCTCTTCTGAAGCATAGGGCAGGCATTACAGTGCAGGGAAACTTTGAGTAGTTCTTTGATGAGATGAGACCACTGGTTACTTAGGTATTGGGGGAGCATACAAGTAGGACCCCACTGTGATGGAAAACTGAGCAATCTAAATTTAACTGCTTTGCTTCATTATGTAGGCTTGCCTGCCCTCTGACTTAGAGCAACTAAATTCATATCATGGAACTGTCATGTCTAGAAATAAAGATAATAGTGAGGAGATAGATGTCAAGAGAGGTGATGCTCAGAAGAGCTTGAAGCATACCTCCTCAGGTGCACATCTAAGGACACTCTTCCTGCATGGCTAATCATGCACACTTGGGTATCATGAATTAATTTTTAATAAAAAAAACGCTGTTAGTTGCTAAAAACAACAACAAAAACAAAGTGCCTAGGAGAAAGGACCTATGGGACAGGCACTTAGAAAATATTTTTTATTCACTTTAGTTTGGCATTTAAAGTCCTCTGTAATTTGCTCATACATTAGTTGTTCCCAAATGTGGCTGTACATCAGAATCACCAGGGGATTGAGCACTAATTCTAAACCAACTGAATCAGAATCTCTAGAGGTGTGATCCTAGAGTCTCTATATTTTTTTAAAGCTTGCAATAGATTCTTGTGTCTAGCCCAGCACCATTCTAAAATACCTCTTCAACCTTGCTATCTAGCTATTACTATAACTCATACACCTTTTCTTTAGGAAAACTGACTTATATATATTTCCCTTATGAGCCCCTGCCCCCAACACTATGCATCCTTTTAAAATACTTTAGTAATATTCATCTACCCAAATACTCCCAACCTTTCATGCTCAGATGCTGTCTCACACATTTTTCTTGATTGTCAGTGTAGAAGTGATATCTCCCTTCTTGGAGCTCCAGTGACAATCCTGTGCTACAGTTATGCAAAGTTTTAGTCTTTGCTCCTTGGAGGCAAACCACTTTGTATTAGTCAGCGCTCCCATCAGTGATTGGATGCCTAGTTGATATTCAAAAGATGTTCACTCTATGAATGATAATTAATTAAAAAACTATGGCCATCCAGAAGACTATTCTGTTTTTAAGAACAATAAAGAGGGGATGGACTCAAAAATATCAGAAGCCAAAATCTTTGCCTCTTTTGTCTGAAATTTTTGTTTTAATGGATAATTTATTGCCAAGGATATCTATGTTCACTAATAAATTTCCATTCGTTAAGTCTCTTTTTCTGGCAGGAGATACTTGTAATGTACTAGATTTTAAGTAATGAATGAGAAATATGGACCCTGGTAGCAAGTAGCTTAGCTAGAGGGGCTGACCCTGATATCTGTGCGAGCCTGGGACCTGTGCTCTGCCAGCAGCATTTCTTATGAATGTGCATTAGCCACGTGTATCTTTAGACTCAGTATCAAAGGCATATAGATCCTGCAGGACTGAAAATTTCTGTTATTAAAAAAGTGATGTTAATTGCAAAAATTTTATAAAAAGAACTAGTATGCTCAAAAAAGAAACATAAGATTAAAAATGTCCAATGAACACTTTATGCTGTTGGGCCTGGAATCACCACAAACTGTGTGTGTTCTGCCATGTGTTGGTTGTAGCCAGGTAGGTTTTGACCAGTAAAGAGGCACAATACTTAATTGAACAGAAGTCATAAGATTTCTCATCCACAAATAATTGAATGAGAATACCAGCTGTGTGCTCTCTGGATTGAGCACAGTCTTACCTGTTGACTTTTTCTCTTTAGAAGTGGCACATACGTGTTACTTAACCTTTACAGCTGTCTTTAAAGGAAAATATTAACTTATTTATTTATAGCTTTGTGAACAGTCTCGAAATTATCTCAAAGACAGTAAGGGAGTCAGAATTTATAGCTGGGTCTGGCTGACTCCCTCACCTGTGCTCCCATTCACTCTGTACCAGATGTGAAGCTGGGCTGTTGTTTCTCTCCCTCACCAGAGTGGATATTTCCCTGTTAGTAGCAGCTGTTCTCAAAAGTCATGAGACTGGATCAGGGAGTTGGTCAGTCTGAAGCTAATGAAAGCCAATGGATCTGTCAGAGCAGCTCCTAACCTGAACACAATGGACTCCATTTTCCTCTCTGAACCCCCAAACCGACTTTAGATAAAGAACTGAGAGCTCATTGGAAAACCTGTTACCTATGATTTTGGGCTTATAATTTCCATTTACTCTAGAAAAACAAATTGTTAAAATTATTAAATCCATGTATTTTATCCTTTATTATAATGCACTATAAAGTCTCTATGCTTATTTCCATTTTTATAGATGAGCAAATTGAGGTTCAAGGATGGGAGAGTTGGTGAATGGTAGAGCTGGGACTGAAATCCAGGTGAGCCCAACTCCCAGGCCTACCTGCTTTTTGTCTGCCACCCCACTCCATATTACTCCCACATCATCCACACATAGCTACTTTATGAAACAGAGGTTATGCAGTTCATCGTAAGTAACCTTTCCCAATTCTTTTTATTTATAATGGCGGGCACCAATACTTTTCAAATGTACATTCCTAGTATCTTGTACAAATGAGACATGTACTAGGTGGACAAATTTTGAAGTAAATGAAGGTCCTTCCATTGTTTTTCAGGTCCCACCAGGAACTACCCTTTTCCACAGGAATAGAGTTGGTTAATGTGTGGGAGGAAGGAATGGAGGCAGGGCTGTTCTATTTTTACACTCTATTCTACTACTTAGCTTTCCAAGTGGGCAGCACTCTGCAACCTTCATGAATTTGTAATTAAATTTGGGATTTAATGCCTCCTTAGAACATGGTTTTAAGTCTAGGGGAAATTAAGAGGCAACATTATTTTGAAACTCATAAGAGTTATACAAAAACAATCAATCCTACCAATTTTTTAGGGCTCAGAGCCCAGAGAAGGGTCCAATGCATTAATCTGAAAGCTGGATACCTATGAGTCAGCCAGCCCATATCACTGTCATCCCATAAATCACCTGTAACCCCTAGAGGATGTACAAACAGCCAAATGCTATATTTAGTAGGTCCCAGACTTGTAATTAAATGACAAAAAGAGAAAACAGGAGACAAGGTGACTGGCTAGAAGTATGACTCAGCAGGACACACACTCTACTTTGGGAATGTCACACCATTGTTATTTTGGGAAGAAAAAATTGATTTGAATTAATATAAGGTCCCTGACATTGGTTTCCTTAGGGATCTAGACATATTTATTTTAGGGACTGAACGTAAGATCTCTGGTATGATAAATTTTGCCAGAAAACAAAATTTAAAAAGAAGCTTTTTAAAGCAGCCAGAAGAAAATTTTCTGAAAAGACATGTTTTCTTTCATTTGAACATAGTACATACCAAATGATTTAACTCATCTTGAATTACATTTTATTGAAGCCACTATGTTGATTATTTTGTGGACCTTTCATGCAGATGGGGACTTTCTTTTACAGGTGTTTCGAATTTTTATATGTAATAAATAATTATTGTATATTTAATTCCATTAGGTGGCATGTAATTTTAGTTAATATAGTTCATATCATACTGAGGTACAAATATATTGCTTCTCCTTACTTTAAAAAATACTAATTAGAGTCATTAAAATTGTTGTATGGTACAAAGATGTAGTAAGTCTTTTCATATTCCTAATACCTTCATAACAAATGACAGTTTTGGAAATCAAATACAGAAAATGATAGTTTAGGTTTAGATTGAGCCTTTGTGCTTCAATTGAAAATTGAACATGTTTTTTGTACTTCAATTGAAAATTAAACATGTGCTTCAATTGAAAATTAAAATTAAACACACTTTTGGGTTATCTGAATTTGATTCTGTGGGGGCTCTTGGCCTTTCATTGCCTTAAACTATTTTACAATGGGGAGAGTTGTAGATACCTGAGAGCAATGCAAAATAATTACTGACTATAGACGTATAAAAAATTCTGCCTGGTGGTTCAATTGACTTCCCTCCCTCTAGAAAAAAAATTATTAAAACTTATGGGAAAAGGGAGAAACCAAGATGGCAGCATAGGTAAGCACCTAAATCGCTGCCTCGCACAACAATTTCAAAACTACAACTAAAAGACAGAATGGACACCATCCAGAACCACAGGAAAGCTGGCTGAGTGGAAATTCTACAACTAGAAGGAAAGAGAAAAGCTCATGGAGAACTGGAGGAATGGCAAAGGGTTGAGGTACAGCAAAGTGTCTTTGTGATTGCAGAGAGGAAGGGTGGCTGAGAGCCTGGCTGACGTTCTGTGGCGGGAGGGGTAAGGAAGCCCCCGATTGCACTGAACCCCAGTTCCGGGCGAAATCCCATGGACCCAGGCTCATACAGGGGGAGTCTGGACTGTCAGGTAGAGAGAAAGGCACTTGGAGACTCAGAGACCCGGGGGAGGGGGACTGGAGGCGCGCGTGTGAGTGGGCACAAAGACTAGACTGCGGAGGTTGCCACAGGCTCTCCTTAGCAGAAGGGAGTTGGAAGCTCCTGACTGCACTGAACCCCAGTTCCAGGTGAGCCCCTGGGGACCCATGCTCTTGCGGGGGGAATCTGGACTCTCAGGTAGAGGCTCGGGAGCCTGGAAAGGCAGAGGTCTGGAGGTGAGTGCACAAGGGCAGGGCTGACAGGAAGCCAAGACTGTCTGCTCTGCCCTGAGACTCCACCCCATCCAAGCTGAACACAGAGGCTTTTGCAATTTGGCAAGTCTAATCCTATAAGGCTGTCTCTAGCACCAAACTTCTCCCAGCTTAGACACAGCTGATCCTCACAGCCAACTGGCCTGGAGGTCAATTCCTCCCAGTGATACCAACAACAATCAAGACTTAACTACAACAAGACTGTACACACAGTCCACAATGGGGTGCACCAAGAGTGTCCACCTCAGGTAACTGGG